>CM029379.1:10110588-10793088 GCA_017165825.1 Hepsetus odoe | reverse complement strand
CACACACACACATTGTGGTCCACACACTGGGTCTCGGAGGGATTGCAGTCTTTGCGCAAGGGAACAGGTGCGTGCGCGCGCGCGTGTGCGTTAAACGTGTGGTTTGCAACATGCAACAGATTCAGGGGTGTAGTGTTGCACACATGTATTGCAAACACACACACACACACACACACACATGCGCTAATGATCTATTGATGCTGGACACTTCATTGCCTTCAGTCTCTCTTTCACCAGCTCTCTAAACAGACGCATTACAACTTATCCGTGCTCCTGCGTCTGGCGTTCACTTCAAGTGAGGCGCGCGCACTTCTGCACACAGGCGCGCGCTGCTGTTAGTGGTGGTCCTGTTGCGCGTGCACAGTGCGTGGAAGCCCCTGTGCTGTGTGGTGAATCTACAGATTTAAGACCGTAATTGCAGAATGTATACAGGGTGTTTGTAAATGAGAAGACCCCATGAAAACCTGTGTTGACGCTCTCTCTCTCTCTCTCTCTCTCTCTCTCTCTCTCTCTCTCTCTCTCTCTGTGTGTCCGGTAGGGGGAGCTGTGTAGGCGCCCCTCCCTCTGAGGGAACGCACAAACTGAATCCTGAGCTGCGCGCACACACACACACACACACACACACGCGGACATACACCCTCACAGCTCATAGCTCCTCAAGCCGCAGGGTTAGGATGACCAGTGCAGGGAGTGGGGTGGTTTAGTCTTATCTTTTTGTTTTATATTACATAACAGTTTATTACCTTTATTTACAAATTTAAAATCCAAAAAAGGCTGAAAAGCAGCCTGCTGTTTTTTAGCTGCATAGTATTTCAGTTCTATTTTTCTGACTTCTATCCATATTATTTCATTTATTGGACAGCGGCCACAGCTGCTGTTCGTTGCACTACATTAAAGATGATTCATTTGCAACATTTAAAATGTAAAATTTGTTGCTGTGTGTAGCGTCTTTGACTCCTGTAAAAGCCCACTTGTTGTGGGGCATGGGGTTATTTTCAGCTGGACAGGTGAACAGGACAAAGCACTTACAGATATTTGGCAGCTGCCTCTTCTTTTCATTTTTTTGTCTAAAGCAAGAGGGAAGAGTGATACATTAGGAGTAAAAATAGGCTGCGCTGGAGCAGCCTGACAGCGCGGTTTTAATCACACAGGGGTGATGAGATGGGGCTTGCCGGCACAGTTGCCTTTTTGAGCGCAGCCATGCGTACCTTTCGACCTAGATGTCCTGCTTTGTTTTTGTCCGAGCCGCCTCCACAGACCCCGGTTCTTTTCTTATCTTCCCCACCTCCGTCTTATTCCGTCTCCAGCGCTGAGGGAGACCCCAGCCTCTCGCCTCCACAGCAGGACCCTACAGAGAGGCTTCTGCCTCACTTATATATTCCCATAAAACACACCCACACACACACTCCTCATTCTTCAAGTTGCTCATCAATCTGTTCGCCACTGGCTTTCACTCCTGACACTTTGCTGCAAAGGTGTTTTCGGTGTTTCCCTTAGCCTGAAAATAACATCAGTTTCATTCACACCAGTAGAAGAAAGAACAACACCTCAGCACAGCACCAGACCATCTCAAGTAGGGCTTGAGAGTTGTCAGTTGTCGAATGTAAAACATCTTAACTCAAATTAATAACAGAAACAAAGTATTACATAATCTTAATAATCTACATCTTTTTTTAAACTGGGAACGCAAGGACTTAAGCCTGAAAGGGTGAGTCCTTGCAGTTGAGGCTTCTGCCTCTTTTTCTTTGTGGTTGTCTTCTTATTCAGGCCATATAGTGAAATGTTTAGATAAAATAACTAAATAAATTGTGATAAAGAATCATTACCACATGCTAAATTAAAGCAACTAACTGAAGGTGATAAATAAATAGATCATTATAATTTCTTACTCCTTATAAAGCTGTATTTGAACAAGAGGCTACAAGCGTGACTTCTATAGAAACATATGGTGCCTAAACACATGGGCTGTGACAACGTTTTTCCCACTTACTAGATATTCTGAACTGCAGTACAGGCAAGCTAATAAATATGGTTCATTATGGAATGAAAATTATTTTTTAAACAGTTATTCAAGTATTCATTTGGATATGTTGAGCTGGTCCTCTAACCAGTGCAATTATTTCAAGCCACATTTAACCATATCAGACAACCTTTTTCTGAAAAAAATCCCCGTCCTGTCCAATGAAAAGGCAAGGAGTATTTCACTACACCAATTCAGCCTGGACTCACTAGTGTCCCACAGATGTGCTCTGATGACTCTCATTTCAGAGGTCAAAGGTGAGGATGAGGAATGGGGCAGAAGCAGCTCTGCGTTTTCATCAAGTGGTAATGGCTTAACGATGGAACCATGCAGTGAGAGCTTGATCGCCTCAGGTCATACTGTGTGAGCCTGGAGATCAGGGCTCAAATGCTCTCTCCTCTAATTAGAGCCTAGATCAGGGTCTGTGGTTTTGTCTAATGAAGTGTGTGAGGGAAGCAGGGCGTGGGCCTAGAAATGAGAGGACAAGAATTATGGAAAAAGTTTGCTGTTTCACTTCTCTGCCCTGTTATGTTGCATTTTTGGAATTGATGCAATGGTGCCACCTCTGCAGTAAACTCCCATTTGCTCACTCACTCATTCACTCACTCACTTATTTACATCATTTAGCAGATGCTCTTATCCATGTCCTAATTACAGGGACAGTCCCCCTAGAGCAGTTCAGTGTTAAGGGTCTTGCGCAGGTAGTGCTAGAGGTGGGATTCAAACCTGGGACCCCTTGAGTCACAGGTCCATAGGCAAGTACCCTACCATTAGACCACCACCACCCCACTCACTCACTCACTCACTCATTTTCTTAGGCGCTTATCCTGATTAAGGTCATAGGTGGTGCTAGAGTTTATTCTAACTCTCACAGGGTGAAAGGTGGGGAAACACCCTGAACAGGGTGCCAGTCCATCACAGGGCAGACATACAGACAAACACACTCACACAATCTCACACCTAGGGGACAATTCAGCGTCTCCAGTCCACCTGATATTCATGTCGTTGGAGTGTTAAAAAAAAAGACTGGAGCTCCGACAGGAAACCCACGGGAAGAACATGCAAACTACACAGAAAAGGACCATAAGAAGCTAGTTAATACTGGGTTTTAATATTATTATTGTTCACACCATTTTGACAAATTAATGAGGAAAAATTTAGCTCCCAATTACTTTCAGATTGCAATCAGGCTTGTGATGCAGTGGTACCCACACCACTTTTGCAGTAAATGTTGTATTTAAAATGTCAGAGAGAGTAATACATTCAGTATAAAAGACACAACACATTACAACACAGTAAGAGTACATACAGGCAATACACAACAGAGACAGCACTAAGACCAAGAGATTTCCAGTTTGAAAAAAAGTATTGAATACAGCATATGGGGTGATGGTGGCGGTCTAGTGGTAAAACTGTCACCATTGGACTGATGGTCACAGGTTCAAAACCTACCTCCAGCTCCGTCATCACTGAAAATTTTATATGGAGTACAGGTGGAGTACAGAACGCCAAGCAACACAGAAGCTACTCTGACTCACATCTGATTCTAAATTAACATGCTTGTTCACTCATTCCCCTGCAGTCGCTCCACCCCAAGATGGAGCCCATAGAAATTTGATGAAGCCTTTTGTCTTGGCTGGGGCATGACTGAGTTTTAGCGCTGGATCCAAAAATAAAGCTGTGAGGATCTCGCCGAGGAGAACACACCTCCATCACACTCACTGCTTTGGCTCTAATTAAGCCGTGAACCCCCGAGCGAGGTGGAGGGGGTGGATTTTACATCTTCAAGCGAAGATTTTCACCTTATACTGGCCAATCACTAATGCCTGAGTCACATTTCAAATTTAGCGTTTTTTAAATGTAATGTTTTTTGCCATTTGTATTATTATTATTATTGTTGTTACTATTATTATTATTATTAGTAGTAGTAGTAGTAGTATTTATAATACTAATCATCATCATCATCATAATCATAATAATAATAGGATTAATTCATGTTTTTTATATTTAGGTGTAATATGTCAACAAAATATAATAAATATAATATAACAAATATTACAAAATAAGAATAATACATTATATTACATTATATAGGACATACGCAATGTTGTGTTTTTTTTTTTAGAATTACCCTACTCACCTTATTGTAGTAAAAAAAGCACAAAAATAATTGTATTAATAAACAAAAGAAAGGCCACAGAGTCATATAAAATCTCACCATATTGGAGTTTCAAAGGAGTAAATGTTCAAATATATAGCCTGTTTTGAGAAATGTATCACATTCCTGAAAATAGGCTTTCTTTATGACATTTAAAGAGTATTTTCTGTGCTTTATTGGTGGGATTTCCGCCATCAGTGATAAATCCACAGAGTGTAAATACCTGCCAAATGATGTGTTGGGCGAGCCCTAATAATTCCAGGCAGCCAGATGAGGAGGGTGAGCATCAGTGGAAATGCTGTGTCCCTGTCTTAGCATCACTATTCACACATTTGTGTGCATACTTAACACTCTGTGTTTTATACTGATGTGTGAGCGTTCTTTTCTCCCTCTCAGTCACTGGGCTGATGGCGAAGATAACGCAGCAGAGCTCTGCACGTGGCCACTGCTAAGGCCAGGCTCTTTGTTCTTCCATGAAGTTGCCTGTTCAGCACACACAGTCGATAAGCACTGATAGTTTGTTGCAATTAATGGGATGAAAATGAGCTCTGGAGGCATTAGCTTAAATCAACTGCCAGCCTTTGTTGATGTGCAGATACATATAGGCGTTAAAGCGGTGGTTGATTGCGTCTATAGCAATTAGGTTTGTGATTTAAGGCCACCTAATAGCTGAATGTATGGGTTGTTGACCTTATATTTACCCTTATTCCTTTGAAAGGCTATTTCTACTTCCAATCTTATCACACCGGGGCTGCCATGCTTATTTAATTGCAATGAATGTTCTCCATTTGACGTTGAAAGTTGGTCTTTTGAATGGTATACAATGGTATAATGGTTTAAGTGTGAACTGTCTCTATAAGAGGGAGCTGTTATCAGTTAGCTTTTGTGATCATTGAAAGGGAGGAAACCTACATAAGCAGCACCTCACTAATACCCACATGTTTATTTCTACAAACCGAATTATAATGAAAGGACAATAAAGTTTATTGGAATTTATACATGATAAGTCAATTATTTGTTCAAATAATCACCAAATTACTCTTATAATTGATAGTGGCAGCTGTAGTAGCCACACGTAGGGGATGAATACGGGGAGTATGCTGCATATTGTTCTATTTCCTTTCATTTATCTTGTAAACTCTCTGCAAAAACACAACTGCAAAACCCTCCACCCCCTCACCCCCCCGGACCCATTTATATTAAAATATTTCTCCATTCTAAAGCCATTTGTTATGTGACGGGACCCTTTTCATGCTATAGCTGTTTATTAAATGAATCTCTTTCTAGCAGCAAGTCACGCTAGGCCAAATCTATTCTGAGTATAAGCTGAATGGTTCTAAATCATTACATCTTGGAGTGCCTATGCAATGTTGCACAATAAATCAAAGCCTTCCTTAGGACTTCATTTCTCTGCAGGGCCAGTTTAGGACCACCTTGTGTACGAAATTCAATCAATGCAGCTGTAATAGGATATGAATGAAACATAGTTGTTCTTTTCACACTCTCTGTGTTCTCTTGTGAGAACAAGGGTGGCTTTGATGTGAAGAGCATGCATAATCCCCGCTATCTGACATCACCATCTCCTTCTCCGTATAAATTGTGGACGATCTCAGGAGGCCTCTTTCTCCGGAGCAGCTTTTGTGAACACTCCCACTGGGGAGCTTTGGCAGCTTAATCAGACGACTAGACATTTAAATGAAGTTATCGTTGATCCTCCATTACCATATCAGTGCTTTCATCGTGCTTTTTACATTCAAGTTGGAAAAATAATGTTTTGAGAGTCATCTAGTCATGGAAATTAATTAACTAATAATCAACAACCTGCGTAAACATTGCTTGCAAATGAAGAGCTTTAGGAATGGAACTATACTGACTTTCATTGATATTTTAGTTCACAGAGCTAAAGATGCAAACTGTGGTTCAGATTGATTTAAATAGGTTCTTGTAGAAAAACTTATTAATTCATCTTAATAAATTGAGGTTATAGGAATTAGGGTTCAGGTCTATGATGCAAATAAAGCCGTTTTTTAAACATGTAAACATTGTGACAGACGGGTACCAGTGAAAGCAAAAGGGAAGGTTTACAGGACAGTAGTGAGACCAGCTATGTTGTACGGGTTGGAGACGGTGGCACCGAAAAGACAGGAGGAGGAGGTGAGTTAAAGATGCTGAGATTTTCATTGGGTGTGACGAGGACGGACAGGATTAGAAATGAGTATATTAGAGGGACAGCTCAGGTTAGATGTTTTGGAGACAGTGTTAGAGAAGCAAGTAGTAGCATTGGTTTGGACATGTCCAGAGGAGAGACGAGGATTATATCGGGAGGATGTTGAAGATGGAGCTGCCAGGAATGAGGAAAAGAGGAAGACCAAAGAGGAGGTTTATGGACGTGGTGAGAGAGGACATGCAGGTGGTCGGTTTGAAGCAGGAAGATGCAGAGAACCGTAAGAAATGGAAACGGATGATTCACTGTGGCAACCTCTAAATGCGAGCAGCCAAAAGAAGAAGATTTAATATTTAAACAGTGGTCCTATTGTACGAATGTCTTATATCATCAACAAAATCTCAGTTTCTCCTTTTTGAATAGCTTTTTATAAAGCTGGCTTCTCTTTAAATTGTGGTCATATTTCTTCGTAATCAAATAGAAATGTTCCAAAATTACTTGGAATATTAATCTTCCTATATTAATTCGTTTTGTTTTCTTGTCAGAGCAATGATGATGTGCACTTACAGATACTCAATAAACTTCATCATAATAATAAATAGAATATGTATTTCTGTAGAACAAACATATATTTATACATATTTATACAAACATAGTGTGTTTGTTCTTCTAGCACTTAAGAATTATTTTAATAGCACTTAATAGCAGTTTGTCCTTTTTAAATTACTTTATATACATTATATTAGTCTGTATTAGAAGTGGGCAGTATGAGTATTTTGAACATATGGCATAAATCTACATAATACGCAGTAGGTCACAATTCTTTTTTTTACCATTTTCTTACAATTGATTAGTTGAAATGAACAAAAAGGAAACAAGTACAGCCACATATAAAACATACTGCCAATTACCATATGCAGTGAACTATGCTAATTCACATTAAACAAGACTAAATTTGTTCTGTAATGAAACAGTTGGTCAGTGTTCTTTCAATACTAAGAATATTGTAAAAAAAAAAAAAAAAAGTATTATATCGCCAGGTTTATTCCATGTTTGTATACTGCTTTTAACATCTTGCGTCAAATTGTTTCCCTCATGGGCTGATGTGTGCGTGTCACGTGGAGACAGATGTACCCTGATGTTGTTCATCTGTGAATTCTTCATACTTTAGCATGAACAGAACCAGCCTTTTAAACAGATACATCTGGCAGTAATCAGGCTGGAATTCATCTCATTGCTTACCATACATATATTTTACATGTTTTCCCTTCAATAAAGAGAAAAGAAAAAGGAGGGGAGCAGGGAAAGCAGCTGTTTGCAGAAAAGCAGGCTGTCCAATCTGGTGCTGTCAGCGTTTTGAGGCTGTGGTGAAGTGAGGCGTTTGTCTGAGGCAGCGACCTCTGTCTTTCCATCCCATTAAGTCCCAAATTCTGCACAAATGTTTTTCTTGAGGCAAACTGCAGCTGCATGTTACTGTTTACTGTGCACATTTGATGCTTTGTGTGTTCATGTGTGTGTGTGTGTGTGTGTGTGTGTGTGTGTGTGTGTGTGTGTGTGTTTGGAAAGGACTAATGACTGGCATCTGAAGGCCTATTTTCCTGCCATGCTGTGTCTTACAAAAGCCGTTGTCTCCCCAGAGCATATAAAGAGTCAAACACACATCATTACTAACAAGTTAGACATGCTGTCCATGTGTCTATCACTCATCTTTCCTCCATCTCTCTCTCTCTCTCTCTCTCTCTCTCTCTATGTCTGTCTCTCTCTTATTTCTTTTCTGCTACACTGCTTTTTGTCCCTCATTTTCTCTGTTTCTCTCACTTTCTCACACACTTTCTTTCTGTCTTGTTCCTTTCTTCTTGTCCCTCTTTTCTCTGTTTCTTTTTCTCTCATTTTCTCTCTCTTTTCTTTCTTACCCGTAACTCCTTCTCTTTCTTTCTTTCTTTCTTTCTCTCTTTTTCACATTTCTCTTTCCTCTCCTCTTTTTCTATCTGTTTTGCCCTCTTCTTCCTGTAACTCTTTTAGTGCTCTTTCCCTTCTTTCCCTATTTCTCAACTTTTTCCTGTCCCCATTTGTTCCCCCCTCTCTCTCTCTCTCTCTCTCTCTCTCTCTCTCTCTCTCTCTCTCTCTCTCTCTGCCCTCCCCTCCCCTTTCTGAACGGGGGAACATTCTGGTGGACAGTTTGGATCATCTCCCAGTAAGCTGCCCAGGGTAACTTGGGCTTCAGACCTCAGCTCACACAGTACTGATCTTTTCCCTCTTGGCTTTAGTCGTACACACCACTGTTGAGGTGAGGCTTTAAGAGTCATTACTGACTGAGGAAGAATAAGTAACAGCACTGATTTTGTCCCCCAGGTTATGATAAGTTAATCATATAAAGCAAGCATATGGTTAACAGGCTATGGGTTACATGCGCTCAGCCTTCCGAGACCTTGCTGTGAAGTGCTTGCGTGGAGAACTAATTGTTGACACTGGGTAATTGTGCCCTGAAGGCCTGTCGTGTTTTATTCAGCCTCGTGATGAGCATTTGCATCAAAAGCCCTCCGGCTGCCTGAGCCAGAAAGCAGTCAGACAGCAGCGGAGCAGATAGAGGGGGAAAAGAGGAGTTAGTGAGGTTATCCTTTCATGTTTTACAACATGTGCATGAGGCTAATTGCACGGGTAAGCTTTTAATACTTTGTGACCCAAAGCACGCGCAAAACTGCTTACACTTCAGACTCCGTTCAGCCCTTGTGAATCCACCCGATGAGAGGAACTTGCGACGTGACATAAAGAAGCAATCCCTCCCAGTGTTCCCTTCTCATCTGCTGTTCCGGCCAGCACACACTGCCTTCTCATTTGTGTGTTCGTGCATTCAGGGCCTGCACACGTGGAGACGTTTGGCGGCCGTTAACCCACGTAAATTTCCCATCATTGATTTCTGGTAGATAGGGATTTTTTCTTCTTCTCCTCTGTAAAGCTGCAGGCTAAAATAAGCTTTTGTTCGGTGGGCCGGACGCACGTGTAAATCTGCCTGTGACATTTTGATAGCCGGGCCGATGAGCAGAGGAAAAGCAAATATCATTAGAGGAGGGCAGGATTAAAAACTGTCACTCAAAGTCACCATTATCGGCCAAACAAGCACATGGAGTGGGCGAGCGTGGAGTTAGACAGAGAGAGGGAGAGCGAGAAAGAGAGAGAGAGAGAGAGGGAAAAGGGAAAGGGAGAAGCTGGAGAAAGAAAAACGATGAACCCACGGGCTTGTCAGTCAGGGTCTCTTTTGGTAAACAGCGAGTCGTAAATATTTCAGCCGTCACAGCAGAGTGTCGACAGCTGTTCCCATCTGCATGTTAATGAAGGCAGAGGCGCTCAATGGCTCCCTTCAGCTCTGCTTTACCACATCTCCTCCTTCGCTTCTCTCTGTCCCACACACTCTCTCTCTCTCCTCTCTCACTCCCACACTCAGATTCTCAGTCCTCTTCTCTGTGCCCTCCCTGTCTCCCGCAGCACTGAGCTGACATTGTGCTCTCGGCACATACTCACACACACCCCCTTCCAGATCCCACACACACAAACACACTCAAACACTTGTTTCGCTGCGCTGAGGTCAGTGGGCTGCAGTGTCTTTCTCCTCCTTCAGGAGGGACAGGTGCTGGGTTTGATGTTGAGGTCAATTGAAGGTGAGTTTGTGATGCACACCTGTTCCCTCATGATTTCTGGATGGACATCGCTGTCTGCAGGGGAGGAGTTCTTGCTTGCTTTTGATGAAATCACCTTATTGATAGCTGTAGTTTGGACAGTCATCATTTCGTAGGCTAATTAAACGTATGTACACACTTCAAATACATACACACATTCTAATATATAGTTGCTGTTTGTTTCCCAATTTATAGACATTGGAATTTCTCACTTTAAATGAAAGCCGTGGACTAAAATAACGAAACTTTGGGCTTAACCTTGGGCTAAAATGACCAGAATGCAATTGAAAATGGAAAAGTCAGTTGAACAGCAATTGAAAATCGGTCAACAAAAATGTCTTTGGATCTGGATTTACTGCAAAAATGCCATGTGAAATTGTATTTGAATAGAAATGACAAGATGTGAAATTATCAGACGCCTTTAAGTCCAACAGGACTCAATCATGGATCAGATCCACTAAATGGCAGTCCCAGTGGAGGAACAGCATTGGTAAATAAGTCTATAAGTCAATAAGACGCTGTGATGGTTCAAAATTGGGAAAACGTTACGTAGTTGATATGAACAACTCTTTTTTTAATGATAATAAGTTTAATAAGTGAGCTTAACGAAAGCAGATTGGCTAGATGACTAAACACACACAGAGAGACACACTCAGGCCAGCGTAGGTGTAATACACAGCTTTTATTTTCCCATTATATAAACCAAATGACTGTTCAAAAGCACAGCGATGCCATGGCCATTTGTTCTGGGCATGTTACCTCCACTCTTGCCACACTCTCTCCAGGACTTTCTAAACCACTGGCTCAAGAGCTGGAGGCTTTACAGTGTCTTGACTCTTCCCTTGATGGCCAGTCCTTCACACATTTTTTTTCTAGCTATTGGCAGAAACTCTACTTCTCCACCATCTCATTGTGAATGAGGAGCAGTATAAGGAGTGGTAGTGAGATTAAATAATTACAACATTGCGCTCAAAATCTGACCCGCTAATGGAATAATCACATATCTCCGTCTGTTGTATCTGTGCATGTCGTTATTAACCACAATCGTTTCGCTGTACTCAGAAAAGAGCACAAAAACTGTTGACTTTTAATAATATTCACAGCTAATGGGCAGGTTGTGAGCATGAGGCAAATGGCTTTCGTTATCATTGCTTTTTAAGTTGTTTTTCAGTTTATTTTTAAGGTAAATTAGTGTCCATTGTAATTGACTGTGCACCACAATGGATGGAGATCAGGCTATAAAAGATTGGAATCTTTTAGAGTTGGATTGTAATATTTCTTATGTAAGAGCATTCATAGCTCGTCTTGCAGAACACTGCATTTGAAAAGGATTTAGGCTAGTCCAGACTCATCCTGGCTGGCGGTAACTGGAATTGGATGTGGATTGTCTAAGTTATCCCTTTATCAGATTCGTTTATCATTCGTGTCAGTTTCTTTTTTAGAAGTGTGATATATGCGTTGGTGAGGATTTGTCCTTCAGTAAGTCACAAGATCATCTGAAAACTATGTATAGTGCCTACACAGGATGTCCTTTGTATTATACTACATTCCTAGAGATCAGAAACAACTTATTTGTCTGAATAAACAGAAATAGAAGAGATCAGAAAGGGGGGAAGCTGCTTTTTCACAGCATTGTATATTTTCCATTAATCACCCTGTGACTCATATCAACAGAATGTGATTGTTATTGCAGCTATGGAGCTAATTGAATGCTGAACTGTGTGTGTGTGTGTGTGTGTGTGTGTGTGTGTGTGTGACAGACATTTCTCTCTTCTCTGTCATTGCCATCAGAAGCTGATGTAAAGCCATCAGACCTTTGACTGATGGGGTCAAACCCTTTTTTTTTTCATAGCTAATGGCATTAGACAGACTGGCAAATGAATAAGCATCTGATAAGTCTGAAAAAGATAACAGTAAGGGTTTTTGGAGCAAAGCAATTGAAGTATTGCTTTTAGTTCTTTAAAGAACCATTATTTTATAATAAAATAAAAAAAAAAGGTGTGGATGTTTTTATAGTTGAAAGAATTTCATCATAATATAAAGATTCAATGGCAATTGCAGGTCCCACTTTATTTGGCCCACACTGTGAACAAGCTCCTTAATTAATTCCTAACAGCATTAGAGATGGAATAACGGGTACCCCCTTAAAACTAGCCCTCCTTGGGCTCTATATGGCACCAGAAAGTGCTCTAACAAATCTTTTTTTTTACACAGATCGACTTTGGGATGTTTAGGGCTGGAGAAAGTTTCAGTGATCTTCATTTATTATCGTATACAAAGCATGTGCCATCTAAAGAATCACACAGGTTTTTTTCTAATGCAGACATCCAACCAAATAAGCCTTTTGGAAAGTTTCTTTTTTGCTAAAGTGAACATAAGTCTGTCTAATTTTAGCCTGAAAGTTGTCCTCACACAGACTGATATCATCATTGCATCCTAATTTGTGGCCTACTGGGGGTAACTTAGGATTGTTTTCTTGGCCTATGTTGCTTTTTAATGTGAGCTTGCAGTGATTTGCCTAAATGAACCCATCTGATGCACTCTAGGGAGAGGAGGTTACAGCAGCGCAGTACAATACCCCGGAGCCCTTATCCGTTCTGCTTTTAAAAATGAAACGAGCTGCCTGCCTCATTTGATCTGAATGTGATATGGCTTGATTTGATTTGCCATCCAATGCAATTCCATCTCCTATGTGTACAACTTTGCCGTGGCACAAAGCGCTCATTATCTGCAGTGTTATTTCTGATGGAGAGCAAAGAGGCCGGTTTGTCTCTACACCATCTGCAACGTTTTTTTTCTCTTTTATCGAGATCGCCAGATTATGAGCGATTAGCAGTATCATCGAAAACACCTCTCTGCAAACAGAAACACACTCATATATAACGCACACAGTGACACTGCCTCCAGGCAACATGCAAACCCTTGATTCTTTGGAATCAGGCAGGAAAAGCAAGTGAAAAGGCCTTTTTTTTTTTTTTTTTTCCGGAAGGGCCTTTTCAAACAGCAGTGATCGAACAGCTCAACAATGAATCAGTTTGTCATTAACAGCCCATAAAAATGTTTGCAAAACCACTTCTGTAATCTGCTTTGTGCGGTTCCACAATAATCCGAGTTACAGATGTCGTAAATTCTGCTGGCATGAAACCCAATTAGGGCTGTATTAAATGCTGCATCCATTCCAGGCCTCGCGAGGGCGTATTATGCAGGAGATAATTGCTTTCTTTCGTGCGAAGACAGTGCCACTGAGCATCTTCCACAAAATAGGCAGACAACGCAGGCACAGATGCTGGGCAGGGATAAGAGGATGTGTTTACTTAATGAACTGTTGGTCCACATGTATAATCAATCAGTGAAGGTAATGAAGGGGACGCAGTATCAAATCTGTTTGTTTTAGCTGCCCGTGAAAAGAGCTGAATGCGGACTCATTAAGTGCACTGTCACACACAAGAGAGGCATTTATGAAGCTGCCGGCCTATAAGATATGAAAGAAGGTAAAGATTTCTTATAAAGCTGTTCCTATTCTTTCTTTTGAGGCAATTACTTCATACGAATGTGAATGGCAACCATAAATAAAATGCATAATGTTAATTAAAATGAATAATAAGTAATCAATCAAGACCAAAATGATCTACAGACTGTTTTCATTTGTCCATAAAAACTGAAGACATTTTCAACCCTTAATGTGAAAACAAAAAAACCATTATCAATTTTTATTTTTTTAAATAACCACGTGTATCACAGGGGCAGCGGTGGCCCAGTGGGTTGGGTGTTGGCCGCATGATCGGCGGATCAGGAGTTCGAACCCCTTCCCGATGGGTTGCCCTGAGGTACCCTTGAGCAAGGTGCCGTCCCCGTCCCGCTCCTCCCTGAGATGGGCTGGCGACCTGTCCAGGGTGCGTCCCCCGTCCTCGCCCTGTGTGCGCTGGGTTGGACACCAGCACTCCACCGCGACCCTGTTTGGGACAAGCGGCAGATAACGGATGGATGTATCACAGTTGGCACCCCTACATTTTGTACTTTTTGCAAACTCTTTTTGCCAACAGACCAACAAGGAGGCTTCTCCGTACGTAGAATGCAGAATAAGGGATTTGGGACCATCTCTCTAGATCCTTCACGGTCCAAGGTGCTGTCGTTTATTTCATAGGTTTTTCATTTGGGTTTAGAACAGTGGAATAGAATAGCCATGTCAAAACTTATCTGTGGTCAGAGCACAGATTTGCACTTTTAGTATTTGTCCAGAAGGTTCCTTCGAAAGGAAGAGCCCCAATTTTTGGGGCAGCGGTGGCCTAGTGGTTAGGGAGTTGCCCCCGCATTGGAAGATTGTGGGTACGATTCCCTCACCAGTAGGTTGCCCTGAGGTGCCCTTGAGCAAGGTACCGTCCCCGTCACTGCTCCCTGGGTGCTTTTAATAGCTGCCCACTGCTGCACGATGTTTGCATGGGTTAAATGCAGAGGTCCAATTTCGTTGTGCTGTGCTGTTACCTGGCAATGACAAGGGTTGTCACGTTCACTTTTCACCAACTGAAGGTTGAAGTAATATTGCATCCTCCTCCAAGCAAGTTCGATGCAGCTCCAGCTGTTTTAAGCCTCTTAATTATTGTGCTACCAGTGGGATGTGGACATTTTAGTGCATTTTGTTTCATTGACATTTAATTTCATTGACATTTCATTGGACTTTCTGAAGACACAGAGACAGATTCGTCCTCCAACTCTGCATTCCTGTCTGTGAGAGCTTGATAATCTGGAGCTGTAGAGAGATGCAAGCCTCCATCTCCCAGCAGTGGCTCCTCAGCACCATCCATTTCTTCAGACAGTTAGACACCTAATTGAAATTAGCATCAGGTAAACAGCCGTCTGGGCTTTTGATGGCAATGAAAACAAACAGAGCTGGGCTGGGTGTGCTGAGGGAAAGTGTGCGTGCAGACACAGCCTGTTAGATCATTTCACAAACAGATGTGGAGCTCTCTCTCCTCTCCTCCACCCAATCCCTCCACTGCTCTCTCCATTCCCAGCCTGTCTGTCCAAGTATTTCTCTCTGCCTCTTCCCCTCACTTTCTCTCTCTCCCTATCTCGTCTCCCTTCTCACTGGATGTGTGGAAGCACTGCTGCTGAAGGGAAGTGAAAGTGACTGTTCTCTTCATGCAGCGTGCCAGCGTATGTCAGCTTGTATGAACCAAAGCACAGTGGCTAGGTGAGACAGCACAGGTCTTTTTATACAGTAGAAAAGACATGAAATCTTTACCAGTTGATAATCGATATTTTTTTAAACATTTTCTGCATTGAATGTTTTCTAAATTTAGATATGCATATCAGATAATGTTGCTTTTGGATGATTTTACCAATAACCATAATGTTTAGCACAACATAATTAGGTATAAGCAATATATTAAGAGGTTTTTTGGTAAAATCGTCTAGAATATGGAAACAATATGTAAAAGATTATAGAAACAGATTTTTTTGGAGGAAAAAAAGTGTTTAAAGACAGGACATGCATCACTTAAAGAGCTTTTAGATAAAAAAGCAACAGCTGTGCTATTATTGTCGCTATAGTGCAAAGGGAATAGAGATTTATGGAAATTAAAGTAAGATTCTACAGTAAATCAAAATTTGCAGTGAAATCAAATTATTTCTGAATATATTTCTTACACATTTTACACAAAAAAAATCATAAAATATGCCAGGGAGACCCTAATCTTCTCTGACTGTAATGTTTTGCCTTCGTTATTTTTCACTTGTCAATGACTGAATGGAGTAATTTTTGTCAAAAATGATTTTAAATCTGTAATCAACAACCTTTGTGTTCATGGGTGGAAGAGAATATGTTTCATTGTGATCTGAATGTGATTATGGATGAGCATATACTCTTGTTTTTTAAAAGACAAACTTAACTTTTTCAGTGTTTGTCTCTTGTTCCCAGTTAGTGAAGTGAAAGTGACTATTTGTCATTGTGAAACACAGCACAGCACACAGTGAACCACAACAAAATGCATTCTCTGCATTTAACCCACACACGCCTGTCGCAGGGGGCAGTCATGTCCATCACCATATCCATATCCAGCATCTGACACTAGGCTACCGCCGCCAATCAAACAAGTGGAAAGCAGAAAATGTCAAGAGCAAACTCACTCTTCCAGTGGAAAACGTGCTGTAACTATTTCAGTCAGCAAGTGATTATGTAATTGTGTCTAATGAGCCTGGCAAAATGATAGTAACCAGACTAGGTTAAAACAGTGGTGGAGTGAATGTGTTTTCCAGCTCTTAGGATTTCTCTGTTCACAGAGAGGATCAACTGAGATCAGGTTTATTTTTTCTGATCTGTAAAATAGGGTCAAGGCTTACAGGGAGTAAAGGCGTGAATAAAAAGCTGTGAGGAGCAGCGCAGTAAACCAAGATGGCAGCTTTAAATCCAACCCCCCTGAACTTGAAGTATGATTTTATTCAGGCTGAATTTCAAATATGCACACACCAAAAAAAAAAAAAAAAAAAAAAAAAAAAGATGCGGATTGCTACATCTTTCAAACATAACCACTCACTCTCTCCAGAAAAGAAAAGAGGAGAAGCATTGTCTGAAGTAATCACAGATGTGATTGTGCTGTCCTCACAATGACTGAGCGCAAACACAATCAGGAAAATGATGGTAGTGGTCTTCAAGGAGAATCCAAAAAAGACAATAATGCTGTGAAATCATGGAGAGGAAAACAGGCAGAAAAGCAAACAAGTAGCTTTCAAATATCGCAAACAATGTTCAAGACATGAATGAAGGACAAAATGAAGATGCACAGCCACTAGAGCTTGGCAATATATCATACAGTATCTCACAAAAGTGAGTACACCCCTCACATTTTTGGAAATATTTTATTATATATTTTCATGGGACAACACTGAAGATATGACACTTTGATACAATGTAAAGTAGTCAGTGTGTACAGCTTGTAGAATAGTGTAATTTTCTGTCCCCTCAAAATAACTCAACACACAGCATTAATGTCTAAACCACTGACAATAAAATTGAGTACACCCCTATGTGAAAAATGTCCACATTGTGCCCAAAGTGTCAATATTTTGTGTGGCCACCATTATTTTCCAGCACCGCCTAAACTCTCTTGGGCTTGGAGTTCACTAGAGCTTCACAGGTTGCCACTGGAATCCTCTTCCACTCCTCCATGATGACATCACGGAGCTGGTGGTTATTAGAGACCTTGCGCTCCTCCACCTCCCGTTTGAGGAAGCCCCACAGATGCTCAATAGGGTTTAGGTCTGGAGACATGCTTGGTCAGTCCAGCACCTTTACCCTCAGTTTCTTTAGCAAGGCAGTGGTCATCTTGGAGTTGTGTTGGGGGTTGTTATCATGTTGGAATACTGTCCTGTGGCCCAGTTTCAAAAGGGAGGAGATCATGCTCTGTTTCAGTGCGTCACAATACATGTTGGCATTCATGGTTCCTTCAATGAACTGTAGCTTCCCATTGCCGGCAGCACTCATGCATCCCCAAACTATGACACTCCCACCACCGTGCTTGACTGTAGGCAAGACACACTTGTCTTTGTACTCATCACCTGGTTGCCACCACACACACTTGACACCATCTGAACCAGATAAGTTCATCTTGGTCTCATCAGACCACAGGACATGGTTCCAGTAATCCAAGTCCTTAGTCTGCTTGTCTTCAGCAAACTGTTTGAGGGCTTTCTTGTGCATCATCTTTAGAAGAGGCTTCCTTCTGGGATGACAGTCATGTAGACCAATTTGATGCAGTGTGCGGCGTATGGTCTGAGCACTGACAGGCTGACCCCCCACCCCTTCAACCTCTGCAGCAATGCTGGCAGCACTCATACCTCTATTTTCAACAGACGACCTCTGGATATGATGCTGAACACATGTACTCAGCTTTGGTCGATCATGTCGAGGCCTGTTCTGAGTGGAACCTGTCCTGTTAAACCGCTGTATGGTCTTGGCCACCGTGCTGCAGCTCAGTTTCAGGGTGTTGGCAATCTTCTTATAGCCGAGGCCATCTTTATGTAGAGCAACACATTTTTTTTTCAGATCCTCAGAGAGTTCTTTGCCATGAGGTGCCATGTTGAACTTCCAGTGACCAGAATGAGAGAGTGTGAGAGCGATAACACCAAACTTAATACACCTGCTCCCCATTCACACCTGAGACCTTGTAACACTAATGAGTCACATGACACCGGGGAGGGAGAATGGCTAATTGGGCACAATGTGGACATTTTTCACTTAGGGGTGTACTCACTTTTGTTGTCAGTGGTTTAGACATTAATGCTGTGTGTTGAGTTATTTTGAGTGGACAGCAAATTTACACTGTTATACAAGCTGTACACGGACTACTTTACATTGTACCAAAGTGTCATGTCTTCAGTGTTGTCCCATGAAAAGATATAATAAAATATTTATAAAAATGTGAGGGGTGTACTCACTTTTGTGAGACTGTATGTTTTGTACTGTATGTTAACTTTTGCAGTCATGGCGTTGGTCTTAGTTTTACAGCAGATTTTCAGTAAAAACTAATGGTAAATAGAAGATTTTCTAACCAAATTCAGAAAATATCTAACCAAAAATTTATAAAACCACCTATTAGAAGGTGTGAAAATCAACAACTTTATATAATTGTAATGGTAAATAAAATGAGAAATTGTGAAGAAACTGAAAATGTTGGCCATGTGGAACTTTTTTTAAAAAATGTTTGTTTCACATCTCAAAAGCCATTTATAATCATTGGCTATCTTGAGGAGGTTCAGAGGATTACAACAGCCCAGAAGTTCAGTGCTACAGATATCACTCCTCATGAAGACATGACATCCTGCTTGAAAGGCAGAACAGCAAAACACAAATAGCAGTCCTTGTTAGGGCTACTTTCATTGTTTTATTTTATGCCACTTATTAAGAGACTCTGTCCCACATATCCCACATTATAATTTACCTTAATAATTTAGTAAGTTTATCTTTCTGTGATCAAATGCTCTTGTTTCCCAGTGTGTAAAAAATTCCCATTTAAGCCTTTAGCAAGATTTGTAATTTCTTTGCATTCTGATTATTCTCAGACTGCAAATAAGTTTTGTGACTTAATGGAGGCCCTCAAACTAGCCAACAAATCTAAAATCAATGCAGGCCAGTCTTCACTAAACTGATGGAACTTTAAAAGTTCAATGTGAAGCAGTTTAATAATGTCAAATGTCATGTGTTCACTGTATTGTGAATTATTTTGCTGCACTACCACAAGACAGAGTTTAACCATGGACTTAATAACACCTGATATCCTTTAATAGGTCAAAGAGAGGATGCAACATACTCAAACTGTCACCTTTCTACTTCTTCTTCTACAAAATTGGCCTCCTACATGTGCATGCCATCTATCTAATCCATAAAGTTACATTTATGTTTAGTGACTGAAGTACACTGAAATGTCTAATAGATCCTAGATATCAAATTAATGAAGGACACAGTAACATTCCCCATACTTTCCTAATCATTTGGAGTAACATGATGCAGAACCAAACTATGACAAAATGTATTAGTAAAATCAGTAAATCAGTAAAAGGCAATCTGCGAGACGGCAGTCAGTTATATGGGGTGTGTACCTGAGCTTGTACTTCATCTTGATTCTGTAAGCAATGATTCTCGTTTGTGGTTTTCAAAATGTGAAAGTGAAAAAGTGAAAGTGACAACCCTTGTCATTGCGAGGTCACAGCACAGCACACGTGAACCACAACTAAATTGGACCTCTGCATTTAACCCATGCACTCAAACACTGTGCAGCAGTGGGCAGCTATTGAAAGCGCCCGGGGAGCAGTGACAGGGACGGTACCTTGCTCAAGGGTACCTCAGGGCAACCTACTGGTGGGGAATCGAACTCGCAGTCTTCCGATGTAGGGGCAACTCCCTAAGCACTAGGCCACCGCTGCCCCCACATTTTTACTGTAAAAATGTGATTTTACAGTAAAATTCTTTCGACTGACCACATCAACATTCTGAATAATTATCCACTTATAAGCAATAGTACTACATCCTTTATCTGCTTTATAACTAGAATTTGAAAATTGTTTCAGGGTTAACAAGCCTTAAGCCTCACTCTACCAGAAAATGCTTTTTTGTCTGTTTGACATCTGCTCATTCACGGTTTCTTAACAAAGTGAAAGTGACTATTCTTGTCATTGCGAGGTCACAGCACACCACAACGGAATTGGACCTCTGCATTTAAGCCATGCAAACACCGTGCAGCTATGAAAGCTGCCTGGGGAGCAGTGATGGGGACAGTACCTTGCTCAAGGGTACCTCAGGGCAAACCTACTAGTGAAGGACTAGAGCCCACAATCTTCTGATCCTGTGGCCAACTCCCTCATCACTAGGCTACCGCTGCCCTACAGAGCATAAGTATTAATCAGAAATTTCATGCATACATTCACCCCCTGTAAAGGTTTTTCCAGATAATAAAACATTGCTGCGATGATTTGACCACAAGAGGACAGTTAGTGAGATCAGATACTGATGGTAGTTGATTAATTCTAGGTCACAATTGCCACATATTCCAAACTCAACATGTTTCAGTGTAGTGCACTGGTCCTGTCACTACTCAGAATGCAGTTTCCTGCTTCACATCGGGCTTTAAACCCTTTTAGCTGACACTTGGCACTGGGCACAATGACCTCAGATGCATGGACTGGTGATTGAGATCATTACATTCTATTTGCAGTGCATGTTTATGGAGATTATAAAAATTGTGATTTTGCAGTTTAACATCTGTATCAACAGTGGGTGTCCCAAAACGGGTGCTGTACTTTCAGACATTTAATGGTGTGATTTTCCATTAGTAAGCCAAATTTCCAGAACAAATCCATTTATTATAGGAAAGTTGCCCTTGTGCTTGATTCTGAAATCTCTGAAGTTGTTATCTGCTCTGAGTAATAACAAAGAAATTGAAATGTCATATTCTCTCTCAGTGTGGTCATGATGTTGTGGATTTGTTACATGAAAACGCTGGATACCTGCCAGATCACTCCCGTAAAAAAAAATAAAATTTCATGTTACTAGAAAACAAATGTAATATCTTGTTAGTACTGCCTGATTACAAGTGTCAGGAAGCTTCTGTTCACACATTTTAATGTGTGAGCACATATTTTGTGTGTTTTTCTTCATGTATGTGATAGCACATGAACTATTTGTGGTTAAATACATATGAAATGCATTTTCTGCAAAGGATTTCTCACACATTTTAACTGCATAGCTTAAAATGCCATACCGTGATCAATACCCTTCAACGTTGACCAGTGTAGCCCCTTACACTGGCCGCGAGCACCAAGGGTGATGCATCAGTGTGGCATATGTAATGCGTAAAAAGATGTGACATGTCTACTTCTGCCACTTTCTGTGTTTCCTGCTGGATCTTTCTTGCTAGCATGTACAAAAACATACCAGCATTTTTGCTTTATTTTACAGTCTAGGCTGGTTGACAGCTGTATTTGAAAAAGTGAAAGTGAAAGTGACAACCCTTGTCATTGCGAGGTCATGGCACTGCACACCATGAACCACAACGAAATTGGACCTCTGCTTTTAACCCATGCACACAAACACCGTGCAGCAGTGGGCAGCTATTGAAAGCAACCGGGGAGCAGTGATGGGGACGGTACCTTGCTCAGGGGTACCTCAGGGCAACCTACTTGTGAGGGAATCAAACCCACAATCTTCCGATGGGGGGCCAACTCCCTAACCACTAGGCCACCGCTGCGGAGGAAGCATAACACCAGTATAAACCAGAATATTCTAGACTCTGATAGATTAAAGAATGAAATAATTAAATCAAACATTTTTTAAACAACTGACAGCTAATGGTTACTCTCAAATGTCTGAATCTGCAGTGAATTTAATGAGTAAATGGAATAAAGACATCTGTAGGTTATTATGTCCATTAGTGAAAGAAAAAAATCAGTTTGAGTTGTGTTTAGTACAGTGTGAAGCCCAGTGTGGAAACCCTGTGTCAGGATCTGTTGCAGTGTACTCTACTTAGCTTCTGCTCCAGGATGAAGTGAAAGTGACTATTTGTCATTGTGAAACACACCACAGCACACAGTGAAACACAACAAAATGCATTCTCTGCATTTAACCCATACACCGGGGGCAGCTATGTCCATTGCCTGGGGAGCATTGATGGGGACAGTACCTTGCACAAGGGTACTTCAGAGTAACCTATTAAACTAGTCCGGGATTCAAAGCCATGACCTTCAGATCCCTAAATACTAGGCCACTGCCGCCCCGCTTAGATGTTAAACCTTATGCAGTGATAGATTTTTTTTAAAGTGGCCTAAATTCTAGATATTAACAGTGTAAATTCATGGTACAAACTGCAAGGTAACTATTATAATACATTTTGTTTAGTGAGTCTAGCTAAATGACATTGAAATGTGTAATAGATCCTAAATATTATATATATATAAACTAAAGAAGGACACACAAAAATACCTCAATCCTATTTATTTGGAGTAACAAGACCAAAGTGACCAAATGAACAGATTTGTGGGGCAGCGATGGCCTAGTGGTTAGGGACAAGGCCCCAGGACTGGAAGGCTGTGGTTTTAAATCCCAGATCAGTAGGTTGCCCTGAAATAACCCTTGAACAAGCAACTGTTCCCATCACTGCTCTCTGTGTGCTGGACATGGCTGCCCCCTGCTGCAAAGGGTGTATGGGATAAAGACAATCTGTGGGGCAGCAGGTAGTTATACAGGGTGTGTATCTGAGTTTGTACTTACATCTGGACTGTATAAGGATGCAGTGATTCTCACTGTGGTTTTCCTTTTAAAATGTGATTTCACAGTAAAATTCATCATGAGTAAGTTTTGACAGACCACCTCATCATTCTGAATAATTATCCGGTTATTAGCTACATTACTACATCCTTTATCTGCCTAATAGCTAGAACCTGTGAATTATTTCAGTGTAATTTATTTAGACTATTTTGATATTTTATCATAATTTTACCCAAAATAATTATACAGTACATTAAAGTTTGTACCTCACATTTATCCAGTTAATGACTATGTACCTTTGGGGATTTCAGCATTTTTTATTTGTTTTTTTTTTTAACTGTTAGACAAAATAGTTACTTGGTGCTTTAGAGTTTGTGCCTCATATTTACCCTGTTAATAGCTACAACTTAAGGGACTGTTACGAAAGCTTTCCTGGGAAAAGGTCTTTTTACATCTGTTAATTATGAGTTATGCATCAGGAATTCATGTTCAGCACAACATGTTTTAGAATAAGGCTTTTCATATGCTTACAAGAAAAATCATCCTGAGCTTAAGTGAGTGGTTTATCTGAGTAGTGCAAAGCTATGAACCGGATGTTAGATGTCTGTTCTGTTTTGTCTGGGATGTAGAACACATCAGAGGTGCCCTTTGAGTCCTCTGTTGTTTATCCTTAGAACCACCGGCACCAGCCGCTCGGCGATCCCATGACACAAAGCCAATACCAATTAAGGCCTTCAGACACTCAATCTCTGTGTTTGTTGTTAACATTCTACTCTTACTCTCCAATGCTTCTTCTGTTCTTTATGTGTTATGACTTGTTGAAACATTTTGCCAGTTCTTTAAGATAACGAGAACAAACTTGTCCCTATTCCCTATTCAGTAACATTGCATGTTCTATAAATGATAATAGAAGTGTCATTTTTACCCAGTAAATCTGACCTTCCTTTTAAACTCACAATCATTATGACTCACTCTGCTAGAACCAGTTAGCAAGTCGAAAATACAATACTGTGCAAAAGCCCTCATTGCTTTACATTTGCTTTCAAAGAGCTCATTTATCCAGCAGTGGCCTAGTGGTTAGGGGAGTTGGCCAAACCCCTTATCAGTTGGTTGCCCTGAAGTGCCCTCGAGCAAGGTACCGTCCCCATCACTGCTCCTCGGGTGCTTTCATAGCTGCCCCCTGCTGCGTGGTGTTTGTGTGCATGGGTTAAATACAGAGGTCCAATTTCGTTGTGATTCGCTGTGCCATGACAAGAATAGTCACTTTCACTTAACATATTCCTAAAGAGAGGAATAGTTCTTCAAGCTACGTGAAGGATATTATTTAGTCCAGTTCAATCAATTCTGATTGTAAATTAAAATAAAATTCTCGAGCTCATCTTTGATGAAAGGTTTGCTGTGCTTGTGACTTGTGACTTGTGACTTGCTGGACTTGTGAACTACGAGTTGCTTTCCGTTCATTCCCTCCCTAGAAAGACACGTGTTATGACTTGTATATACATGTATGTTTTACATGTACAATTGCATATTTGGAACATATATCAACAAAAGAGAAACAAAGATATGTGAACAAACTTTGCCTTTTGGGCACTGTCATTCCTTTTACAGCACCCGCTCCATTAATTGCAAACTTTAAAAATATTGAAGCCCCTGGTAGAACGCCATTTAGCAAAATCTGCCTATATCTAGTGGATAATCCCTCCCGTTACACTGAAAGTGAAAGTGACCATTCTTGTCATTGTGAGACACGACACAGCACATAGTGATACACAACAAAATTACACCTCTACGTTTAACCCATCCACTCACACATGTGCAGCAGGGAAAGTACTCATGGAGCAGTGATGGGGACGGTACTTTGCTCAAGGCTACCTCAGGGCAACCTAGTGCTAAGGGCCAACTCCCTAACCACTAGGCCACCGCTGCCACATGGATCTGGATAAAAGTTTCCTAAAAAAATGTGGACAGGCTAATAATGCGGCTGCTTAGGAGATCAGGTACACGGAAATCTTCATTGTCAGTACGTAAGGTAAAGGATATATAGCTAATGTTAGCTAGTTATTTTCTTCTTTCCAAAAGTCTGCTGTTAGGATTTGACATTTAAAAGGAAGCTTCTTAACTTATTTATTAATAGTTAATGTAACTGGGGCTGCCTCCCAACCTGCACATCAACACATTCAACTATAGTAAAAAACTTGAAGTGATAATTGGACATGCACTCAGTCATGTAGCATGTAAAGAAGTGTGTGGTTTGGGATACAGCCTAACTTGTCAAGGCCAATGTGTTGGTGCGACACATCTAATTGCATGAATCCATTGCCTCTTTACTGGCTTCCTAGTAAAGGCCTTAAAGATGAAAGAATAATGACATGGCCCCCTTCCTCACCTGACCTAAACCCTATTGAGAACTTGTGGATCTTCTTAAACAGGAGACTTACGGTGAAGGAAAACAGTCCACCTCTCTGAACAGTGTCCGAGAGGCTGTGGTTGCTGCTGCACAATAAGTTGATCGTCAGCAGATTAAGAAACTGACAGACTCCATGAAATAAAGGCTTTATTGAAAAGAAGGGTGACTATATTGTTGACTGATTTTTTATTTTGAATGGTCAGAAATGTTTATTTCAAAATTTTGAGTTGTTTGTTTATTATTCTCACTTTAAGTCTGATGGGAAAATGTTCTTTTTTTTTTTAGTTGCGTAACAGTTCTGCACACTAATAGTTGCCTAATAACTGTGCACATGTGCGTATTCCCCTGAGAATGTTCAAACGTCCACGATCACATCCCTTTATAAAACATTCAGGTTTCAGCGTTATTAACATTTTGGATTGACTGATAGCACTGGATTTGTTCCAGAATAAAAGGATCTAATCTGAAATTCTTGGTTGGTTATAACAATATCTATTAGCTCAGTATGCTGATTGTGAAATCATTGGTACTTACAGAACACTGCCGGGCATCAAATATCCCCACATAAACATTTAAGTCCCAGTTAATAGCATTTAATGCAGTGTCGGAAACGTTGAACACACATCATTTATTCAGAGAGTATAATATTTAAATGTACTTGTTAATGTATACACAGTAATCAGATAACTGCAGAGAATTATTACGTAAGCTGATAATGTGAGAAATCCTTTCTTAACACACAGTTTGCATCTTTTCTGCCATCTTTATTTATGTCGATTCTCTTTACTGATAAACATTCGGGGTATTTATGTTCGATAACTGTGTCAAAATACACAGTAAGAGGTGAACATGAAGGTGCAACAAGTTTGACAAGTCATCTCAAATGTGTAAATTTAATCATTCTTTCAGGTACCTCCATGTTCTGGTGAGGGAAATGTTCAAACCAGGCACTCAGAGCCTCAAAACTGCACCATTTGTTATGCTGTGTTCTGGTTCTGAGTGTAAGATAGGCTACTGCTTTCAGGTTTTTTTTACACTTCAGCTCGGGCCAGCGGTGGCCTAGTGGTTAGGGATAAGAACCAAGGATTGGAAAGCTGTAGCTTTGAATCCTACATTAGTAGGTACCATCCCCATCACTTCTACCTGGTTGCTGGATATAGCTGCATCCTGCTGCAGTGTGTATGGGTGAAAAGCAGAGGTTGTGTTTCTCTGTGGGTTGTGCTGCGTTTCACAATGACAAGTAGTCACTTTCACTTTAAACGCACTAAAAACTCCTTATGTCAGTTGTGACTGAGCTCAGCAAGTGGCATTCCTTGCTGATTTTCATGGTAAAAAGCAATAAACAAAATAAATTAATATAACTGAACAAACAGCAATGTACAATTGAAAGCTCTTAACTGGTGTTAAATATAATGCTGATTTTACTTTTCATGCACACTTACTGTTAACCACACTCATAGCATGGCACGGCTAAGCCATGGTCATTAAAGAGTGGGCTTCTGTAGAAACTAGCTGCGAAACTAGCTGCACTGCAACACTGCTTGAGTGCTTTGAGTACTTTTGGTACTTTGTCCTAAAAACTATTAGAAATCGTTCAGCGAAAAAGCAGCGAATGCTGAAACATTTTCTTTCAAAGACCTTCATTTCAAAACCCACCTGTTGACCTTTATGTCCACCATTCTGCTCTCTGAGAGTCAACGGTGAATCTTGTTCTCATGAGGTGAAAGTTGCCTCTTGGAGTTCATGACTCCTTGAAAATGAAAGATCAGAAATGTGTGACGTGCAGTGTTTAGTGGTGTATTGCAATGCACTTTGCCTGGGAGGGAGATGCACAGTTTTGGAGTTGATGAAAAAGCCCTGGCATTTAGCACAGTAAACACATTCATCACCAGAGACAGATAATTATCTCTTTAATTCCACAGCCGTGTGAGGCCTCCCGCGCAGGTTGTCATAGACATTAGAGCACGGATAGAGGAGAATGTGAATTGTCTTGAAAGAGGCCGTACGGCTTGTTGCTTTCTGCTTGTTCAAATTACCTTCTTCATTCTGAGTTGTCATTGGAGCTCTCTAATTTAGAGAAGAAAAAAAGAAAGGGATGCACTACAGTAAGGAGGATGATGAATGAGAGCGAGCATCGAAAAGAAACAACAAGCAGGTGTGAGGTGCTCCCCCTCCATTTTCTCTCTCATTCTCTTTTTTTTTCATTCCTGAATTCCCACCTCACTCTGTCTCTCTTTCTCTTTCTGACTCTTATTCTCTCTCTCTCTCTCTCTCTCTCTCTCTCTCTCTCTCTCTCTCTCTCTCTCTCTGTCTCTCTCCACAAATTTGTCCACAAATGGACAAATGCTCTGATCCTCAGAGTTCTGCAGAGAGGCAGAGGGCTCATGTGTGCAGCACAATTGTTTCTCCTTTCAGCTCTGCTGATCTAATGAAGGTGAAAAGCAATCCCTGACATCCCTAATCATTGTATCACTGCTGTCCAGGGCTCAGAAACATTAAAAGAACCCCACAATGGCTCATCCTCAACTAAAATTCTTGAGCCTGTATTATAATGTTCACATTTTTCTATTCCTAAAACAGTTAATAAATATGAAGAAAATCTTAAATCATAGTAAAAGCCATAGTAAATGCAATTTCAGAGATGTGAAGTTTTTTTTAATGACACCCACGATACAGAGTGATGCATGATGTGAATTCTCACAGATTTCACCCTCATAAGCGTCACACAGCCATGTGAATGCAGAGGCAGGTGGAGAGCACCACCTCTCTACAGTGACTGAATGTGTAGAGAACTATGATGACTAAGAAAATGTGACTACTTCAAATGTGAGTGACTCAGCCTTCAACTTTGCTGGTGCCACAGTGTCACGCCTTTATTTCGGTGCAGCATTTGTGATTTGTTAACTTCTGTTAGAACAGAGGTCATTAATTCACCGCTCAAGGACACTCATTCACCCTCTTTTCTTGTTCAGCCCGAGCTGCCAGCATGTCTGAGCATGGCGTAGACGTTGGTGGTCCATTGCATTAGGAGACAGAATAAATCGAATGTGTGGGCTGAATCATGGCATCCGCGAGAACTGTGCTTAAGAACCCTGCGAGAAATAATGAACCACTTAACATGTTAAGTGCTTTTCTCTGTTCATATTGGTGCCTTTAATGCCAAAACAATCAGATATTTTACATGTCATGCCTTTCGTCCAGGCTAATGTGGCCCATTAATCAGGCGGTAAAAGAGCTTTGAGAACCGCGCACCGCTCTCACAGTTTGACATAATGTGGCTGGAAGTGGCTTAAAGTTAGAGAACAGATGCACTTTGCTGTTGCTAAATCACTCCTGATCAATAAACAACCCAATTTCATTATAAAACAAGTATCATGCAAAACTGAGAGCTGGGGCTTACCAATATTACATTTAGCAGACACCCTTACCTAGAGTGACTTCCATTTCCTAAGTACAGGGACAGTCTCTCTGGAGCAACTTGAGTTTGAGGGTCTTGCTCAGGAACCCAATGGTGGTAGCGCTGGAGGTGGGACTTGAACCTGCACCCTATTGGTCCATAGACGAGTATCCTACCAGCACCAACAACCCACCGAATGAAAAGCATACATAGTATGCCCAGCACCCCATGACCCCATGACCCTGAGATTTAGTGTTTCATGCTTTCCTGGCTGAGCCAACTTGGCATCCACTAGTCATATTTTGTCACTCATGCCAGTTTTAAGGAGCTGAAATATTCGGATAAGCAATTATGTCCACCGTGAAAACTTTATATAGAGGATAGAAAGAAAAGGAAATGGATGATCCACTGTTGAGCCCTAAACGGGAGCAGCCGAAAGAAGAAGAAGAAGAAGAAGAAGAAGAAGAAGAAAGGCATAGCTTTTTTGAAGATTTTTTTTGTTGTTGTTAGATTAACATGCCATCTTTTTAAAATTTAGCATACTGCTTAGCAGAGGTTGCAAAGGTAAGCACATTTGTTGCTTCAGTAAGTACATTTTTTAAAAATCTGGTAAAAATAGAAGTATTCATGCAGCTTTTGTTCTCAAGTAAAAGTCTAAGATCACAATTTTCCTCAAACTATA
The DNA here is from genome assembly GCA_017165825.1 of Hepsetus odoe. Taxonomy (NCBI): domain Eukaryota; kingdom Metazoa; phylum Chordata; class Actinopteri; order Characiformes; family Hepsetidae; genus Hepsetus; species Hepsetus odoe. Next base: position 10,763,832 of record CM029379.1, on the reverse strand, counting down.
AAAACAATAAACAGGATATTTCTATTGGCTGTTTCTGGGGAAAGTGAACTGAACCATTTGCTATATTAATTGTATCAAGAGCAATTCAACAATTTGAACTTCAATAAAAAAAAAATAAATCAGCTGAAAATAATTAACTTCAGTGCTTCATCCTTGTCTCTCATAGTTCCATTAAGTATGCATCATGTGATATCTGTTATATCTGGCATAATACTCACCAATGGATATGACGGTGTGTTATTGTCACATCCGTTTTGATAATTCAGCTTAAGTGTATTCATTCAAATTAAAGTAAAGAACCCTGTGATGTAAGAAGTAGAAAGTGTAGATATTTGAGTTAAATTCTAGGAATAAAAGTAAGAAAAATAAATTCTCACGTTACTTAAAAAGTGAAGTATTTGAACTTCATTATTTCCCATCTGTGCTGCTGAGTCCTTTCGATTATTATTGCACTTTTAAACATATTCTGAAGCCCATTCTTAAAAAGGTTACTGTAAAGATTACAGTAAATGTAATGATTACTGTAAAGATTACAGTAACTGGAAAAAAATAAGCCAATAATTTACTGTACCTGTTACTATGTGTACAGTTAAATGCATCTGCACTTATACCAAGCATACTGTACCATCTGCAACTTTTGTTTTTGCTATTTTACCAAGTACCCAGTATTGCTGAAGGGGTCTATACAAAATCTGGCATAAGAGAATGAATCGTTAATTATTCTAGGCTCTGCTGAGAGCAGAGATATAGAGAAGATAAAAGCTTAGATAGCAGAAACACCACACTGAAGTTAAATGTTTGGCTTGACACAGTTGTCTGAGGGTAAAGGGTTTAACTGTTGTGTTATAAATGCCTACAGCTATAGAGAATGCAAACCTTGCCCAAGCTTAAAAACGAACACAGGAGCTGCACTGTTAAGTCTCTATTTATTATACTGTGCTGTGTGTGCAAAGCAGGAGGTGGTTTTCTTCCTTCACCCACTCATTTACCCAGGAGCCTCTACAGTGAACACACGGAACACAGTTCAGGCACGACTAGGCAAATGCATGGTATTGTGCGGGCGTGTGTGCATGTGAAGATGAGTGTTCTAAGTCATGCTGTAGTGTCAGCAGTGCTGAGGTGTTTTACATTCTGCGCTTTATTAAGGCTCCCTAGGAAACATAGCCTCCAATGAAACGAGGCAAGCCAAACAGCGATGCAAAAGCTCATCCACATCCAGCAAGACTATGTCTCTCCCCAGCTCACCCCCAATCTCCCCAAAAGCAACATGCTGGGTCTGTGCTGTTGGAGATCAGCCTGTGCTCACAGGAAGTGGATCATGCAGTGCGCTGATACCCGCAGTGAAACAGCTAGCATGCTTGGCTGGGTCCAGCACTGCTTGGCTGAGACTCAGGGCCAGCTCTTCATCTGGGGAGAGGCTCAAGCTCTGCTTATTCTTGGACCTCGCATTATCGCCACACCATTGCCAAGCACAAACATGAATGGTCAGGCTTGGCCTGAGAGAGTTTTCAAACTTGAAATGAATTGAATGTCCTCAATTTGTTCTTGAACAGCTCAAAAACAGCTCAACAAGCTTAAAACATCTCAACTAGAAGCTGTGGTGTGTTTAGAGAGTAAAGAGGAATTAAAAGAAAGTCAAAAATGAACCGTTTTTGCAGTGCAGGCCTCGTTGTTGGTCGAACATATTGGGAAAAGGATAAAACATAAAATGTGGCCACTACAAAAGTCGTAAAAGTGTTTCCTTTATGTTAATTTAAAATAACTGTGAAAATAATGCTGTGTTTATGTTTGTTTCATGTAGATGATGTAGAGGAACTAGAAAGTCCAAAATACGTTGTTTGATAGGACTATTAAACTGTGGATACCACTTTATAACAAATTATTCATATTCAAAAGTATTTGCACCATGTAGTGGATATCACTGTTGGCACACAGAGAGAAGGGCCTGGGATTGATTTCCAGCCCGGGACCATTCTGTGTGAAGTTTGCATCGTATTCCCGTACCTGTGTTTGCTCCAGGAGCTCTGGTTTTCTCAAGGTTCAAAGGCAAGTCATGTGGATTGCAAATTTATTTACGTGTGATTTGTAACTTGTCCCAGTTTATTGAAGTACGCCTTAATACTGATCTGTCAGGCTGTATAAGGGACTTCCCCATATCTGTAAATTCTCCAGCATATGTGCTCCAAATTTCACCTTTTTACACCCCATTGCTGACTGCTAAGTAATTCCACTTGTCATGAGTTTTATAATGTACATTGATAAACTCAATCGCATAACAAAGAACACATCGCTCTCAGTGTGAGTCTTCTCATCTCTTTTTATCCTTCCCCACAATGCTCTTTTTAATGTCTTCAAAGCTGCATAATGCAGATCCTTCTCTTCTCTTCCCTTATCGCCGTTCCAGTCATCTCAGCGCACACTGAGCGAGTGAGGAGGGAGAGTAAAGCTTTTAGATAAGGCTGATTAATCCGGAATAGAAGCCCACATGGTGTCCGATGGCAATGGCTCCTCGGGTGCTTACTGTCTGGCCTCCTCTCTCTGGCCGTTCACTGCTAGAACAGCCCGCAATGTGTCCGTCTGCCGCAATTTGTAGGGAGCCATTGTGGTCGGCGTTTGCTGTTAGAGTTATTGAATTGTCAGTGGAGGGGGTGGCATGCAGGCGTGGAGAGCCAGTACATTTGCTTTTAGCCTAATGATTCACTAAGATTGAGGCTATTGATCATTTTGCCAAGCTCCAAATTCACTGCAGTAATGAATGACTGCAGGTGTTCACGTTTTTGTAATTAATTGCCCCATAATTGGATGAATTATCAGGCCCACGGATGAAATACGAGAGAGATGGTGACATTTTGTAGAAAGTGGTTGCTTGACAGGAAATGAGCTGTTTTCTTTAGCAGCGTAATTTAGCAACAGAGCTGTAAAATTCCATTGCAGCATTATTTCTCATACCAAATTATTGCTTACTTTATCAGTACCTGTAATGCTTGTCAGTGTCTATAAAATGGGAATTTATCAGGTTTATCATTGTCTTGTTTTTTCTGTAGCTTTCCTACTTGGCTCACATGGTTTCTTCTGTATGCTCTGATCCTGCAGATCCATTTGAGGGCCTGAGGTGTCATGGACATCCTTTTGGATCAATGACTCAGAGCATCCTCTCATCCTGAGCCAGAAATTCAGCAGGGCTTCAGAAAAGCTCCCTTTATCATCAGAAAGTGGCAGTTGACCTTAAACCCAAACACAGCCAGAGCTTGCCCTTCAACCCTTCCTTTTACTCGGAATAGCCTTTATGATCATGATATCCAGCACCTTAAGGACCTGTTCATCTTTGCTCCACCTGCTCCTTCCACTGCTGTTGCTGCTACGGCTGGGAGGGCTCCGAGCTGCTCCCTCCGGCCCGGAGTCAGACACTTGCTCCACGTTGGTCCAGAGCCGCTTCTTCGGCTTCTTCTTCTCCTCCTTTGTCTTTCCCAGCACGCCATGCTCTTGGACCCTGCAGAACCCGGACCCAAGACGCTACACCATTTTCATCAAGATAACCAAGCCTACAGAGGATTGTGTGCCTCGGCAGCACCGCACCTTCCAGTATGATTCCTTCTTGGAGACCACACGTACCTACCTGGGAATGGAGAGCTTTGATGAAGTGGTTAAACTATGTGACGCCTCCACACACATGTCCTTCTTGGAAGCAGGAAAGCAGTTCCTGCAGATTCGGAAGGGGCCACCTAGAGTGGGTTCAGGCCATGGAGAAGCCAATGGGGAGTTTAAAGTGGAGTATTTGGTGGTGGGCAAGCGGAACCCCAGCATGGCTGCCTGCCAGATGCTGTGTCAGTGGCTGGAGGACTGCCTGACCTACAGCACATCCAGCCGGCCCTGCGGCATCATGCAGACTCCTTGCCAGTGCTGGGACCCTCCTCTGCCTGACAAGGAGGCAAATGGATGCTACAGAGATGGAGTGTACCTGGAGAACTGTCTGTCTGCTATGAAAGAGCCGTCTCTGGACACAGACACCAGCGGTGAGTTGTCATATTTAAATAGCTGTGCTGCTTCCTCCTGAAGATTAAGCTTATTTTCGTCCCCCCTCTGCTTGCCTTGAAAAAGATTTTCCCAAACCCAAGCGCGAAAGTGGGTATGTGTAGATATTAGTATTCAGTTGTTAAAGGGGGCATATTGAGTGAACATAGGGAAATCTTGTGCTAATTTTTAGATTTTTTTTCATTCTTTGTGTCATATTTACTTGCTTCCAAAAGGTTTTCTTATGCTGCACATCTTTTTCTGTCCTATTTTCATCCTCAATCTGACCATTAGGTGGTTAGGTGGATAGAGCTCCTTTGTCTTTAAGCCCACTCTCCTCCTGTGTAGCTTGTCAGAGCTCATTGTGCCCTGATTTGCCAGTTTGTCAGCACCTAGTTTCTGCATCATCACTCTACAGGTACTGTGAACGAAAAAGGGTTGCCATGTCATTGTAGTGGCAATGTAGCCTGTGAAATGAGCAGACCACACATATAAAACACATATGCATTTAAACCCATATGAACTTCCCACATATCCACACAATTTGAAGTAAAACTGCAGCTGATTTTCAAAACCAGTTGCACATTATTACTAAAAGTTGGCAAAATGTTGTGGTAAGAATGAATCCCAGTGAATGAGCCTTGGTGGCTTATACTTTGGCAGCGAATACAGCATGCAGGGGTGTGGCCCAGTATAGGCTGGGGGAACCTATCATTCATAATAACTCATAGAGGACATGCTGAGCTGCCACTGAAGTGTCACAGGCCAAGGAGAATAATGGTTTAATTCCTAATGTAATTTTTTTCCCTTTTGAGAACACTTTTGAGAGTGCGTGGCATTTTGCATGCATGCACAATACACACGATACAAAAGGCAAAATGCAGAAAAGACATTGCAATGCACTAGGGATTTAAGCAATATTGGCAAGTGGGGATGTTTATGACAGCCAGCAAAACCCAGTGACTTACTGCTTCCTGCTCAAGTAGACTGCTGTTATTCTAAAGCAGGAGCATCGATTTACAGTAAAATGATGAGGCTGTGAGATATTTCCATGCTTTGAAGTGAAAACACTTCAGAGTTTGGTCTAAAAAGGAACTGAAGCCCAAAACTGACCTGTAAGCAGGGCTTCTATTAACCATGGTTTCAACAGGGGCAAATTTACCTGTTAGAAGAACCACAACCTATAATGCATTAATTTATCATGCTAGCATCCTAGAGTGAAAGTGAAAGTGACTACCCTCGTCATTGTGAAACGCAGCACAGCACAACACAACAAAACTCAACCTCTGCGTTTCACCCATACCCACACATGCAGCAGGGGACAGCTATTGAAAACGCCTGGGGAACAGTGACAGGGACGGTACCTTGCTCAAGGGTACCTCAGGGCAACCTACTCGTGAAGGAATCGAATCCACAATCTTCTGATCCAGAGTAACTCCCTAACCCCTAAGCCCCCGCTGCCACAAACCTGATTAATCTCAAATGGGTTACTGAAACAGTCTGAACCTTCAGACAGAATACATTAAACAGTATGATTTAGAAACCTGCCATTTGCATATAAATATTGAGTATAAGATCAGGGGCTGATATACATTAACACAATTTCACATATTCCAGATTAGTATGGAAATTATATTCAATTTATTTTCTTGATGTCAGCTAACGTTGGAACACTAAAGGAGACACAAAGAGACATTTTTTGGGTTAAATTGACCTTTAAGTTGTAAACACACTTTTGTTTTTGTTCTTCCTTTGTGCAGTGGCCACTTAGAAGGAAAATAATCCATTGTTCAACAAAAGTGCAGAGAAAGAAGTGTTCAGAGTGCACAAATAAGTGCTCTGAGATAGAGACAGAAAAGAGTGAGATAGATCGAGGGGAGGAGGGAAGAGAAATAGGGGTTTTAGATTTCAGCTGATGTGTACTGACTGGGTGACCTTGGCTGCTTGGCGCCGCATGCTGCCCGTGGAGGCTCAACGGGGGGATATCAGGTGGCCTTGTGGGAGGATCTCTGTGTCAGGCAGCCGCAGTCACTGATATGGGATAGGGATGTGGTTGCGCTAGGGGATTTGAGGATGGGAAGGCAAGTCTGGTCGCTGAATCCGCCGCTATGCTCTGATTTCTCCTAAGAGAGTGGACACGATCTGGAAACTCAATCCTTTAGTTGATACTTTTGTCAAACCCGTGGAGAAATGATGCCCTCTGTGACCTACAGAAACCTTACTTCTGTGCTTCCTCTGTTTTTCTTACATCTCTGTTCATAAAGCTCATTTACCCCTTAACCCTGAAGGATGACTCATAAACTTGAAGAATAATGAGTTATTGTGTCTTCATCTAAATGCAGTTATACCATCAAACTTTCAACAAACATAGCCCCATCTGATTCCTGTTAGCTGGGTTTCTACATGTATCATCTTCACCGGAAGCAGCTCCACACCTTTTTGAAATGCTGTTGAATAGCTCAGAATGCTTGGAAGAGAACAGTTTTGAAATGAAGAATTGGAACATTCTAAAACTGGGATGTGTAAATGTTTTTATCTATTAAAAAAGAGGCACAATTCATGTTTCCTGTATTTCAACCCTGGTATCTGTTGTATTTGTAATAAACTCTGGCGGACGCAGGTAAAAACGGGTACTAATCAATAAAGCAAATAGCAAAGACCTGCTGAAGAAATGGAATTTCAAATGAAAAGCATTTGTAGATCCCATGTTTGCAGATCGTATGTCTGCATGGTTGGGTTTTACACAGCAGTTGTATCTAAACCTAGGAGAGCATGTGATTAGTAGTAGAAGAAGCGTTGTATGAAGTTACTTTAATCTGCCGGTCCTTTCTGGTCTGTTTTCAGTTCACAGTTAAGATGTAAAAAAGAGGACGTCTGGACTCTCTGTTGTACTGAATGAAAGCATAGCACTCAGTGATAATACTTTCTTGGAATGCCGACTATGGATGGCTGCAGCAGCTTGCGATCTCCAGAAAACAGAGCTAATGCTTGCAGCACTCATGAGCTCTGATAAGTACATAATGAAACATATTTCCGTTCAGTTTTTAGTTTGTGTAAGCAGGTCCAAGGTTACACAGGGCTTTCCACTTCCATTTGTTAAGATGACAAAATATAAGAAAAGAAGCACTGATGATTTATTTGGTATATCAAATTTAAAAAGAAGCTTTTAAACGTGTCAGCAATTCCCCTTACAAAAACTGTAAATGCAGTATTGATATAAATTGATATAAATTTGAGAACCTGTGATTTTTAAAAGAGTTTGTTCACGTTTCAGTAAACAATAACACTACTACTAATACAAATTCTACTACTAATACCACCACTACTGTTAATAATAATAATAATGATAATAATAATAATAATAATAATAATAATTAGAATATTACTGTTTAGTGCTACTACTATCCATGCAGTTATTGAATGATATCTCAAGGTCACGCAGTGTATCTCGAACTCATGTGAGTGAGCTTTAATGGTAGAGGAGTTTAGATCCGAATAGATCAGACCTTCAATTCTGTCCCGTTACTGAATGTAAGAGAGATAAATTGGAAATGTTTGAAAACAGAGTAGGTCAAATGTGCCTGAAGGATTGATGGATGAGGATATATTCATAGAGAGTGAATGAGAGACAGAGAGCAAAGAAAAAAGCTAATTGATTAATTGTGATGAAAGGCGGAAAGGCTTGAAAGTCCTTTTTTTTTTCTTTAGCAGAGCTCAGGCGGAGAGGAAATGACAGATGACTCTTGCAAGGCAGGCAGTGTATCAATACAGTGTAAACCCCCTAAATCCCAGTCCATGCATGCTCACCCACTGGAGAATTAATGGAAGGATGTGTGTCTTGCACTGGCCAAAGCAGGGCTACTCCTCCTAAAGAGCCCGCAGCAGAAATGCTCGACTGGAGAAAGAGAAAGAGCTGAGAGGAAGGAGCAAACGAGTGCTCTACTCTTTAAAATGCTAAAGGCGTGTCTGTTGTGTGAGTGTGACCCATTGCTCAGAGGCATCACGGAGGACGAGTAGACTCATTCTGCGCTTGGAAGCTCAGAGCAAGACAGATTATGCCCTGTACTCTAGAGACTGAATGGGGAAATTGGGTTTGTGGGGTCAAGGGTGATTATTTGAGCCCGAATGATAAATCGTTAGGTGGGTTTAGCTAAAAAATAAAAAATGAAATCAATCAAACAAACAAACAAGCAGACAGACAGACAGAAAGACAGACAGATAGATAAACAAACAACCAAATAATTCTGGTTTTGTATCCCCAACTCCAATTTAATATTTTGTATTGGTCACAGAAAATTAAAACTAGATAATTTACAGAATGATTGCAAACAATAATAATAAAACAAATACTACTACTGCTCTGAACAACAACAATAGTATTAATAATAATAATAATGAGTCGCTGAAAGTCACCGACACAGAGGATGTGCAAACAGAGAAGGCAGGATGTAAACAGAAGGCTCTTTGAGACTCTTCTTGTGGACTTCATAGATATAGCTGTAACATCATTTAATCAGTTTGGATTGTTTTATCTTGTTTTTTCATGTCCCTGATCAGATGTCCCCAAGGTGTTAATGTGTGTGAGTGTGTGTCTGCTCTGCGATCATCTGGAGATTTATTAGATGTAATGACTTGGCTGTAATCTTTTTTTTTCTTCCTAAAGATAGCTTTATTTGTGAGCTGTGATAAAATCATCATGCACCAGCAGGGAAAACAGTATGAACCAACTATTCCACCATCACTCCATCCCACCTACCTTCCTTTGAGTGGTCAGATTGATATTTATTTTCAGATTCGTTTTGTGGCAGCGTTGGCCTAGTGGTTAGGGAGTTGTCCTGGATCGGAAGATTGTGGGTTCGATTCCCTCACCAGTAGATTGCCCTTGAGCAAGGTACCGTCCCTGTCACTGCTCCCCGGGCACTTTAAATAGCTGCCCCCCGCTGCGTATGGGTGAAATGCAGAGGCTGAATTTTGTTGTGTTGTGCTGTGCTGCGTTTCACATTGACAAGGGTAGTCACTTTCACTTTTTAATACATCATGATTCTCTGATGTTCTGAAGTTTTGTTTCCATTCTTCAATTGGATTTGTGATATTTTTTATTATTCATACTGGTTTGAAGCACTAATAAGCTCATGTAGGAGGAGCTAAGATAATTGTAAGGGCGGATAATTGTAAGGGCGGACCCTGCACACCTCATTCTGCACTAAGGTTGGATGTTTGCAGGGCATTTTGGTGAAGATGATGAACGTGTGTGTGGTGTAAATGTCTTTGTGGGGCAGTGTGAATGTGGCTCAGGCTTCAAACGACTGTCCCTAAAGAGCTATATGGTGTGAACCCTCAGGCTAGCAATAGCTTTGGTGTCCTCCTCTCCTGTACCCACACAGACAGACAGACCCACACACACACACACACACACACACACATGAACACACACACAAATGTTCAGCTGCTTCAGTGTAGGTGGGTGAAAATGGTTGTGAGGGCACCGCTTGTTCTTGAAGTATATATGTGTGTGTGTGTATGTGTGTGTGTGTGTGTGTGTGTGTGTGTGTGTGTGTGTGTGTGTGTGTGTGTGTGTATGTGTGTGTGTGTTTGGCCACCAGGGGCGTTCTGTAGGCTTCAGTACACAGCTACACTCAAAGAGGAATGTACACACTGCTTATCTCTGCTGGAAAGACAGCTTCTCTCCCTCCGCTCTGTTACTTTCCCTCCTCTCCTGATCCCTCTCTCCTGCTTTCTCAAAAACCAGAGATGCACCACCACTAATCTGCTTTCACACTTTTCTTTCAGAACCCTTAGGGCTGATTAAAAATTCATGTTTTAATTAAGCAATTGTAGGGCCACTTCTTTATACCTGATAATAAGGTACAAGCCAGTTGTATGTGTGTGTGTGTGCAGGTGAGCGCCTGAGTGTGTTCACATGCGTGTGTATTTTGTACGTTATTAAAAAAGCTATTCATTTTCAGCCATTAATTTTCACCCATAAATAGTCATCGGAGGAGGAAAAGGGGACTCTAACGTCTTCGCTTGTCCCTCTTGCTGCAGCAGCTCATCGCTCATCTGTGACTGGGGGATAATACGCCTGTGGAGTTGTGCATGTGGCGCTCCGCTCAGGAGTGTGAAGAGAATTTCTACCTAATTTCTGACAGCAATCTCCTCTTTGCTCATATGCATAGCTTACTTCCTCTCTTGCTCTCCCTCCCTCTCTCTTATTCTCATATTGTTACACTCCATCAATTCCAGTTCTCTCTAAAAGTTTTTGTCATTCTCTCACTAACAGGCTCTTCCACAGGACATGTTCCACTGGGGAAATCATTCATTCAATTTAAGGCGGGCCTAGAAAATTTGAATATTCAAGGATTCGTTTGAGATGATGGCATTTGCTGGCATTTGTATAAGCAAAAAATAAATAAAATGCCAATTTGGATGTCATATTAGGCAATGAAATAAATCACTTCATAAAAGATAAGATTACGATCACTGTGATGTCTAAAGTCATGAAATGAAAGACAGATCAGTTAGCGAAATATATTAAAATGACTACAATGAATGAATTCATGTATCTGGTAGCCAGTCAGTGGCCTAACCACTAGGCCACCACTGCCCCGTATCTGGTAGCAGTTGTACTATTATCATTTATGGTTAAGGCTGACTGATAAAACTGGTTCCATGACCAAGAGACAAACTAGTTGGTCTGGGCTTAGTGTGTTGCCTGAAGATAAATATAACACACACACACACACACACACACACACACACACACACACACACACACACACACACACACACACACATATTAATAAGGTTGTAGATATTTTGGTTTAAGATCTTGACATTTTCACATCTGCAGGATTTTTTTTAATACGATGTGTGAATCCGATATCATGAAGTTTCTCTATTAAATGAGCCGAGAATCTGTTCCTGGGCTTCGATTAAAAGCCAGATGGAAGTGCTCCTGCAGCAGCATGTCCTCAGTGTCAGTGAATGTCTGAATGAAGACGAATTGTCTTTGTATCTGTCAGAGTATAAATCTCTTTCTCTGCTCCTAAAAGGCTCTCTCCTCCTGACGATTGACAATCACAGGTGAGCACAGTCAGTGGAGCTTCCTGTCCACACACACACACACACACACACACACACACACACACACACACACACACACACACACACACTCACACACACACACACACACACACACACACACATACACATAAACACACACGCATACACACACACCTAAACACACACACACACTGCAGCAGCCACCCAGCCAGGCTGATCACAAGCAAATATGGCCAGGAGAGCAGCTCATTAATGAACACATATCCCCTCCCTTCTCTCACACAAAGTCCCGCTGTGTGTATATGCATGGGTTTGTATATCAGAGTGTGTGTTAGCAACTTAATATGTGTGGTGTGGTGTGTATGCATATGTGCCCATATATGCGCCCAAGTGTCTTTTGTGTAAGTGTGTGTGTGTGTGTGTGTGTGTGTGTGTGTGTGTGTGTGAGAGAGAGAGAGAGAGAGAGAGAGATGGATGAGACAGTCTGCCTGTCTATGACCTCTGTGTGTGAGTCACAGCTATGACCAGTGTGGAGGGGAGATGTGTCCAACCCCAACATGCACAAACTCTCACAAACCGTCTGCTGAAAGCCCTAAGAGAGTATGGAGTGAGGAGTGAGAGAGAGGAGAGAGAGAGAGAGAGAGAGAGAGAGAGAGAGAGAGAGAGAGAGCGCTTAAGGCTTTGATGAGGGTTAAGAGTCATTCATCTGTTAAACCTCCTCACTTAGCAGAGAGGCCATGCAGATAGGCCTGTACGAATGTCTAATGTACTTCAGGACTGCAACATATAAACAGAGTCCAAGTAGTTTCCATAGGAACACAGGCTTTTTTGTCCACACAGAGGACACACACACTTTGGTCTTTGATCTCAATAATAGGAGTCCTGTTCAAACTGACCTCAGTGTAATGTAACACAATAATAGTTAATAGTGTTGTTATTGTCACTGAATAATGAAAATCCAGACCGTGGCTTTTGTAATCTGGCATAATTACGACTAAAACAATTTCAATCTGTAAAAAATATACCATTAGAGCAGTAGGTTAAATGATATAAACAGCAACAGATGTTGAAAAGGATGAATAAACTCTACCAGAAAGTACTAAACAAGAATGTCTGATCATCAGTCCATGATCTGAAGCTCCACCAGTGTTGTTAGCCTACAGGGTGCTGGTGGAAATTGGGCTACTGTTGGCCAAAGAAGAAGAAAGGGGGAGGAAGGCATGTCTGGTGGGAGGAGGAGAGAAGGAAGTGGAGGAGAGTGGAAGTGAGGGTAGGAACTTTGAATGTTGGCAGCATGACTGATGAAGGGAAATAATTAGCTGATATGATGGAGAGAAGGAAGGTTAATATTGTGTGTGTGCAAGAGACTAGATGGAAGGGTAGTAAGGCCAGGTGTATTGGAGCGTTTAAACTGTTCTACCCTGGTATGGATAGAAGGAGGAATGGGGTGGGTGTTATCCTGAAGGAAGAGTATGTGAAGAGTGTTTTGGAGGTGAAGAGGGTGTCAGATAGGGTGATGTGTTTGAAGCTTGAAGTTGTGATAATGAATGTTGTTAGTGCTTATGCCCCACAAGTTGGATTTGAGATGGAGGAGAAAGAAGAATTCTGGGGTGAGTTAGATGAAGTGACAGAGAGTGTACTTGGAGGAGAGAGAGTTGTGATTGGTGCAGATTTTAATGAACATGTTGGTGAAGAGAACGCAGGTGAGGAGGCGGTGATGGGTAGATATGGTGTTAAGGAGAGGAATGCTGAAGGTCAGATGATTGTAGATCTTGCAAAAAGGATGGAAATGGCAGTAGTTAATACTTATTTTAAGAAGAGGGAGGAGCACAGAGTGGAGAAAGAAGCACACAGGTGGATTATATCCTTTGCAGGAGGGTCGGTCTGAAGGAGATTGAAGACTGCAAAGTAGTGTCAGGGGAGAGTGTAGCTAAACAGCATAGGATGGTGGTCTGTAGGATAAGGTCAAGAAGAGGGCAGAGTCGAGGATCAAGTGGTGGAAGCTGAAGCAGGAAGGTGGAATTCAGGCAGGAGTTAACACAGGCACTGGGAGGTGCTGAGGATTGCTGGGAAACTGCTGCAGAAGTGATAAGGCAGACAGTTAGAAAGGTACTTGGTGTTGCATCTGGAAGGAAGAAGGAGGATAAGGAAACCTGGTGGTGGAACCCAGAAGTCTAAGAGTGTATACAGAAGAAGAGGGAGGCAAAGAAGAAGTGAGATAGTCCAGAGAGATGAAGAAAGTAGACAGGTGTACAAGGAGATGAAACGCAGGGAAAAGAAAGCAGTGGCAAAGGCTAAAGAAAAGGTGTGTGGTGAATTGAATGAGAGATGGACAGTAAGGAGGGAGAAAAGGACCTACACCGAGTGGTTAGACAGAGCGACAGAGCTGGGACAGATGTGCAGCAGACGATTTTCAAGAAAAAGGGTGATGCACAGAGCTGTAGTAACTATAGAGGGTTACTACTATATTTACTATTATGAGGTTGATCATTCACAGCATGAAGTTATGGGAAAGAGTAGTGGAAGCTAGTTTAAGAAAAGAAGTGATGATTAGTGATCAGCAGTATGGTTTCATGCTGAGAAAGAGCACTACAGATGCAATGTTTGCTCTGAGGATGTTGATGCACAAGTACAGAGAAGGTCAGAAGGATTTGCATTGTGCCTTTGGGGGCTTGGAGGAAGCACATGACAGAGTGCCTAGAGAGGAGTTGTGGTTTTGTATGAGAAAGTCTGGTATTACAGAGAAGTATGTGAGAGTAGTTCAGGAAATGTAGAGGCTGGATTACATCAAGGATCAGTGCTGAGCCCATTCATGTTTGCAATGTTAATAGAGGTTGACAGAAAAGGTTAGACAGGAGTCCCCAAGGACAATGATGTGCAGGCTGGTTGGAATGGGTGGTGAAGAGTGGCTGGAGTGATTTGTGACAGACAGGTACCAGCGAGAGTAAAAGAGAAGGTTTACAGGACAGTAGGGAGCCCAGCTATGCTATACAGGTTGGAGACAGTGGCACTGGCAAAAAGACAGGAGGCAGAGCTGGATGTGTCAGATGCTAAGATTTTTGTTGGGTGTGACGGGGATGGACAGGATTAGAAATGAGTATATTAGTGAGACAGCTCAGGTTAGACGTTTTGGAGACAAATTTAGAGAAGCAAGGTTGTGTTGGTTTGGACATGTCCAGGGGAGAGACATGGATCGGGAGGAGGATGTTGAAGATGGAGCTTCCAGGAAAGAGGAAAAGAGGAAGACCAAAGAGGGGGTTTATGGACGTGGTGAGAGAGGACATGCAGCTGGTTGGTTAGAAGGAAGAAGATGCAGAAGACAGAAAGAAATGGAAACGGAAGATCCGCTCTGTGGCGACACCTAAACGGGAACAGCCGAAAGGAGAAGAAGAAGAAGAAGAAGCAGGGTAACAATCAAAATGACTGAATGCTTGAAAAAAGTATAAAATTAAGATTCTGGAGTGGCCTGTTCTACACTGAAAGGTGGTGGCAGGACCTGAAAAGGGTAAATCATAAAGACAATTTGCTGAGTAGACCCACCCAAAATCTCTCACCAGTGAAAAATGATCTCCTGTTATGGGAAACGTTTGATTGCAGTTTTTGCTGCTTAAAGTATTAAGTTTAGAGACAAATCATTTTTCAAATGCATGACATAGACATTTTGTCTTTCACTAAGTCACATGATCATTGGAAAATTGTCTTGTGTTTACTCCGGTTGTCATTTTTATTATACTCCATTTTTGGAGCTCAATTTAGTGTTCTGAACAAAAAAAGGGACACCAAAAAATGTCCACCTATATAAATTCATATGTTTAGAGCTTACTTTGGTCAAGTGCCGGTGTGCAGTCACACCATTCTGAGTAAAACAAATGTGTGCTGTATATAATGAGAGCTCTGTAGAATTAAGCCCTTTTTTTCTTGATTTTCTGCCCAATTTAGTCATCTCCAGTTCCACCCACTTGCTAGGACTCCCCGTCACACAATACAAGCAACAATTGGAGGGTGAAGGCTGGCAGTGTGCTTCCTCCGCATCTCGTGAAACCATCCACTGCATCTTTTCATGCTGCTGCAAAGGCTGCATCACTGGACAGAGTAGAAGAATGCTGTTGCGCCAGTTGATCAAGCCTCGCGCTGTATCCAGGCCACAGATGGGGATTAAACTCATAATCTCCCAATGATAGAGATAGCTAGAATAATTAGAATACATGAGGAGTTGTGGGCAGCACGATGGTGCATCGGTAGTACTGTTGCCTGACACTGAGGAGGTTCTTGGATTTATTCACAGCTGAGATGACCTGGGTCCTTTCTGGGTGGAGTTAGTATGTTCTCCCCATGTCAGCATGGCTTTCCTGCCACAGCCAAGCGCACAAGACATGCATGTCAGATGAACTGAAGATGCTTCATTGCATCTGAATGTGAATGTATTTGTCTGTGTTTCTACAATGGCTAGAATGGCTTGTTTAGGGTGTATCTCCACCTTTTGTACTATGATACCCCCATGACTAAGGAAAAGCAGTTAAGCCAATGGATGTATGCGAGGAAGATGTAATCATTTGTAATTTTGATATTCATTTCTTTATTTCATATATTTTGTAAAGGGACTCAAAATACCAGCAGACTCTGAAAATGGATGAATTGATGGAAAACTGGTCCTTTTATGAGAGAAACTGAGAGCAAGGAATGACTTCTTGGCCCAACCCTACAGAAATCTAAATGAAAAAGTACCTCGGATTAACAAAAATCCTTGATACATGTATGTAATTACACCTTTAGTGGTATTTTTTGGGAAATTACAAAGATGCTTTATCAGAGCCAAAAGAAATCTAATTCAAAGTTAACTTCTGTTCAACTGCTTGCATTTGCTGCTTGCTTGCAACAAAGCATGCTCCTTGTGTTTTTTTTCTTTTTTCTTATGTATCTGGCTTTGTGACTGCCTATCTCTCTCTATCTCACATCCACTCTTTCAGCTGCTCACCTCACTCTCTCTTTAGTTGCTTTTGAAGTCATTTGGATTCTAGCCATCGATGCCTGGATTAGGTACCATTTCAGTGTGGAATTAAATGGAGCGCATCTGATTGGTGTTCCACGCTAGGCGTGACAAATCAGACAAGAGAAAGTGTGTCTCCCAGTAGTATCTCACCTCATCAGACCTCCTCATTCCTCACTGTATAGACTTCTTGCAACGTGCCAGAGCTGTCCATCCAGGCAACGTGGTCATAAAAACTGCGTCTATCTCAAAAACTAATTAGCAGTATTTTCTTAATGTGCTTTTGTGATCCTAAATGTTAGCAGTAAAAACCTTCCAGCAGTTTCAACACTGCTCAGTCTGATTTAGCCTCAACACCCACTTTTTGACCACCAAATAACATCAGGTCATTGTGTGTCCCGCTGCGGTGCTTCACCACTAATGGGTCCAGTAGAGGGGGGGGGGCGGTAATTGCATAGCAACAGATGGGCAGCAGTGAGTAACTATAACCCAAGTGCTCCTATGGCGAAAACTGGGAAAGAATTTTATCATTCACCAATGCTGTAGTATCTTCATCTATTAACACTCATTTTCTTTTTCATCTCAAACTTGTATAATCCATTGTTTTACGGTGCCTTAAATCCTTTCTTTCTTTCACAAGCACCCACTCAGTGAAAGTGAAACGAAATGGACTATTTATCATTGTGAAACAGGGCACAGCACAACGAAACACAATGAATGCACTCTCTGCTTTTGACCCATACACACATGCAGCACAGCACAGCTACTATGTCAAGCACCCGGACAGCAGCGTTGGGTATGGTAACTTGCTCAGGGGTAGCTCAGGGCAACCTACTGGTCTGGGATATGAACCCACTACATTCCGATCCTCAGGCCTGGTTCCTAACCGCTAGGCCTCCACTGCTCTCATTAGGGTTCATCACAGCAGATCATCTGTCTCTATTTCCCTGTGTTCAATAAGTGGAAGAAAAAAAAGCAGAAAATGACACACACAACTGGACAGGAGTAACCGCGTAGCAAAAGCTAGTCAACTGAGCAGATTCAGTGACACTTTCGATATTTTTGTCAATATTTGACATGGTCCTTTCACATTTGCATAACCCTCCGGCAAATGTTTATGCATAAACACTTAAGAGTTCCTGAAAGAGTTCCTGCAGAAGTTCCATACTGGCAGAACGTGAATCATTTGTTGACTTTGCATGTTTTTTTTTTTTTTTGAGAGCAATGTCATTGGTGAGTTGTTTATGTTGGAGCAGAGCTCATCTCCCTCCCTCAGTGTGCAGAATGCTGTATTTTGAAAGGGACATCAGCTTGATGAATTGGATTATTCATTTTTTATAGTTGTTCATAATTGCATTTTTCACCTTGATTTATAAACGGCTTTTGAGTGCTATTAAAATTTCTGAAATACGCCCAAGACTCTCAAACAAACAGAGCCTCCTGTTGTTTGTGGGATTTGTTCTTTTCTTTTCTTTCTTTTCTTGTCTTTTCTTTTCTCACATCAGCTACAGTAGTAGTACCAGTAGTAGACCAATACTTTTGATGAAATATGTCCACTCATGGTGCTGCAAACAGAAAGAAACATTAAATTACACAAAATGTGCAGTGAAGCACTCAGCTCCTCCACTATGCAGATAAAAAATAGAAGCTGAGATTTAGTGGATAACAGCCAGCAGTCTCCTTTCGTCATATCCCAACAGCAGCTGGTAGAAAAAATGCAGGTTATGGATATGTTTTAATGTATGTAATGTAATGTATATTGTGTGTGTGTGTGTGTGTGTGTGTGTGTGTGTGTTTGTGTGCAAATACTTCTGTGCTGAAGATCGATGTGTGTGGAAAAAAATAAGAAAAGCCTGTTATTTTGCTACTCATCTCTGGCCTGTGGAACGTGGGAGACCCGCCTGATCCCTTTAGTGAAGGTGCTTTTGATTTTCAGCTGATTTTTCCTTTTCATTTCTGCTGAGGAGAGGCATCCATCTTCGAAATTGAAATGTCGCTGTGCCTGACCCACCCCTGCAACCAAAGAATGCTCCACCAAATGCCTGTTTTTATTGCTATCATACTTTTTATCTGTTTGCCTCCATTCTCATTAATATTCCACCTCGCTGCTCTTGATAAATGTTTGCCTGGTGCATTTCACAAACTACTTGCTCAGGAACTTGAGTCGATAACAGATTTTAAGTTTAGAGAAACCCACAGGTGAGATGACTTTACTTAAAGTTAGCATGTATCAGTTCATCGAGGTTCGGTCTATAAGGTGGTATAGATTTACGTTGAGCCACAGCTCACGCAGAGCCTGCTTTATCTTTTCAGATTTTTCATTTATCCCGAGTGATGTACATTGCCTAATGACAGGAAACGTCTCCTTGAAGTTGGGGTTAAGGAACTAGGATCAAAGGGTACTAGATAGGATTGAGCCATGCTTGAATCCACAACTTCTTGGTCCGCAGCTACATATCCAACCCCGAGACTACCACCATCCCACCCATAATTTGCTGGTTTCCGAGTAATGAAGTCTGATTTTGGGTAAGACTTTGGATCCGTCCATTAAAGGAATACTCCTGTGTTGTTCCACATTACCGTCTTTACTGCAATAAGCATGGACAATCATTCAGATCCTTCTTTAAGACAACTGAGGACATTTAAACGTGAAATTCAGTCATAATGGATCATGGATTAATGGACTAATATCAGCCTATGGTACTCAGTGGACTCCCACCCAATGGTTTGCTTATAGAACATCACAACTGATCAGGGCAACTTTGTGTTTTAAAAGTTTAGAAAATTAAGCAACATGAAAAATACTAAACCAGTTTTTTTTTCCATTAGTTCCTCAATTTGAACAACATCATTTTAAAGCAAAACTTTCTGCTTGATTGATTGGTTGAGGCCACTGTACACTGTTTTCAAGCCCCAGGCATCTACAAAAGGCCATCTTTTGATATGTAAAATCAGATTGTTGACTTCTTTACGAATTTGGAATTTATTTAGTGAATGCGACTATCTGAGCACAGCACACAGCAAGCGCTTCCTCTACATTTCACCCATACACACACTTGCAACTGGGGGCAGCTATTTAAAATGCCTTGGGAGCAGAGATAAGTTACAGTACCTTGCTCAAAGGTACTTCAGAGCAACCTCCTGGTTTGGGATTTGAACCTAACACCTTCCAATCCTCTGGCCTAGACTCTAACCACCAGGCCACCACTGATTAATATAATGACTTTATTTCAATTTAAATATTTATTACCATTACCTGATAAAGTGGTCAAATAGCAGCACAACTTTCATTGGCTGAAGCTTGTCACTGCACTTAATGCTTGTTAAAGCCAAGTCCCAGTATTCTTATTAAAGCATTAGGACTCGCTAACTCTACATACTATACAGATGATCAGTTTGTCATTAACAAAAATGAATCTAAATATTATTACATAATATGAGTCAGTGAGAAAATTAATTATTGAGTTTATCCATTTTAGCAGATTATTTCCCTTTCAATAAGAACAACGTCCTTGCCGGGGCAGCACAGTGAATGTGCTGAAAGGGTGTAGAACTGTTATATCACAGTGAGAAGGTTCTGGGTTCCATTCTCAGGCAGGGTGGTTTGGGCCCTTTCTGTGTGGAGTTTGCATGTTCTCCTTGTGTCTGCATGGGCTTCCTCTTGCAGCTCTGGTTTCCTCCCACCTTCCAGAGACATGCCTCATCACTCATCAGGTGGACTGGTGATGCTAAACTGCTCCTTGAGTGTGAGTGTGTTTGTCTGTGTCTGTCCAGGGTGTTTCTGCTCCTTTCACCCTGTGAGAGCTGGGGTAGACTCCAGCTCCACTCCAAATGACTGAATGTGAGCACCCTTGCTTTTTGGAACACAGCCTCCTGTTACCTAATTGCAGTTTCTCCCACCATTCTTCCCCACCTCCACACAAGAACAAGTGCAACATGATGTGATGCCTCTGTGACTCATCGGTTTCAGCTCATGATTACTGACAGCTAAACTTTCTTCACTCCAGCACTGAATAAAGTCTTGATCTTGTACTGATTATTGGGTGCAACCAAACACTCCATCATCAGTACCCAGGGTCTCACTTTTCTTTTCTCTTTGATATGTTCTCCGGATCAGTCACTACTCAAAGTTCTGAACAAAATACACACAATATGAGATCTTTGGAGAACAAGAACAGAAATAAAAGGATAAAGAGTGAATTTTGGCTCTTGCACTCATTTTTTTTTTTTTTCACCTTGATAAAATAACCACACACACAGCCTGCAAAAGTTTCAGGTTCAAAGAAGTGATATCCATGCCAATATTAACACTTCCTCACATTTTTGGGGTATTCATGCAGGATCAGGAAACTGCAGAAACTCCATCTACATTAACACTCAAAAAAATTACTCAAATGCTTCCCTGTTATGTATCATCGCTAAAGAAGGAATCAGTGCATTTAGAACTACATTTACAAAATTCATTTACTGAATAATTTATGCCTAGTGGTTGTTTCGGATTCATTCTTTCTTTCAAAATTGCTGCCTGCGTTAGCTGGCTGTATGCTATTGTTGGGATTATTTGGAAAAAGTTAGAAAACATTTTGCATTTGTAAATGTCTACTTTGAAGAAAAAGAAACTGCCTTTTTTCATGATCTAATCATCTGATCCATCATTTGATTTCCTGCTGCAGTTCTTCTATATCTCTGGGTGATTTTGCACATGATCTGACAATGAGCATCACCTATTAAATAAATTCTGATTGAGGTGTTTGTTTCTAGATTTTTTTTTTTTACAGAAATATCACTTTTTTATTAATAGCATTGATACTGAAACCCGAAGAACCAGCCTATTCCAATATAGATATAATTTAAAACTACTAAGCTTTAAAGTGAGCTTTTTGTTTTGAATTGCGGCGCTTCTAAATTTAGAATTGCTCAATCTGCTGCAACTGTATTACCCTGCAGAAAAAAATACACAGGTGAGAACATGACATCATACTGTGTGAATGTGTGCTATTTCAAGCTAGATTTGTTACTACTCTGAATTGGATTTTATTTTTCTTCCCATTATCCTTTTTTAGAATGGCATGATACCGATCTATACCCATATGCCCTCAGTCATTTTAAGTGGACACTTAAGTGGACACTCATCTCAGCAAATCAACGACATGGCTTTCCCTTGATATGGTGAGAACACAAGTACAAGAAGCTCCAGTTCCACATACTAATCCACTTTACAATGGCCAAAGTGGACATGAACATGTCCCATCTACTGTGGATGCACATTTTGTGGAGTTACAGGGGAGGATCTGTCATGAGACAGGTTTGATAAGGTTAAGATGAGTACATAGTACACAGTTTATGGCTGGAGCGTAAGAGACGTGTGAAGGAAGGCTGTGTGTGGTGAAGGGAGCAGAACCTAAGCCGTGCTTCCTGCCCCTGGAGTGAGATTAATCGATGGGATGCGATTGTGTGAGTGCAGCTGTTCAAATATTTATCCTGAGCAGGATAGAGACTGTGGGCACAAACACAGAGAAAAGAGTGGATTAGACCTGTGAGCTTTAGCCAGTCAGAGAGAGAGAGAGAGAGAGAGAAAGAGAGAGAGAGAGAGAGAAAACAAACAAGCCAACAATGGGAGAGAAACCAGCAAAAATTGAAAGAGTGAGAGAGAGCAATTAATTGAGAAGATGAAGGGAAAGAGAAGATGAAGAAAGAAGGAAAAACAAGAAAGAAAGACAGACAGAGAAAGGATAAAGAGAGAAAACAAGCAAAAAGAAAGAAACAAGCAGAAAATAGAGAGAGAGAGAGAAATGACAAAAATAAGTGAGTGATTCATAGAGAATATGAAGAATGAAAGAAAGAAAGAAAGAAAGAAAGTTAAAAAAAACACACTGACAGAAAGAAAGGAAGAAGAAAGGAAAACAGTGAAAAAGAGAAACAAATAAAAATGAAGAGAAGGGGAGAGAGAGAAAATTATAGAGAAGGTGATGAAAGAAAGACAGAAAGAAAGAAAGAAAGAAAGAAAGAAAAAGTGAAAGGGAGAGGCAGAATGAAAATAAAGGAGAAGGGGGACAGACAGAGCGGGAGGTGGTCTGTAATTTCCTCCTTGAAAACGTCTGTAGGGCGTGTAGTTTATGCAGCTCCTCCAGAGGGAGATGAAAGAATGAAAATATGCTTTATTTTCTTGTTTATTTTCTTACAGTAAAGCAGGAAAAACCACTCGAAAGAATCTCATATGAGAATAAGATGGGGTGACTGCCATGGATTGTGTGTTTTTTTTTTTTATATTCAGTTATTCATTCTCTTCACTTCTCATTCCATCTAGTGTAGCCTGCTCTAATTCATTCTCTTTCTCTTTTCTTCTCCCATCATATCATCACCCACTTCAGCACTCCCTCCTCTCTCTCTCTCTGTCTCTCTCTCTGTCTCTCTCTCTGTCTCTCTCTATCTTTCAGCTGCTTTTGCTCGCTCGTGTCCTGGCAGAGTGTGTGTGTGTGTGCGTGTGTGTGTGTGTGTGTGCGTGTGTGTGTGTGTGTGTGTGTGTGTGTGTGTGCATGTGTGTGTGTGTGTGTGTGTGTGTGTGTGTGTGTGTGTGTGTGTGTGTGAGTGTGTGTGTGTGTGTGTGTGTGAGTGAGTGTATGTGTAATACACTGTGTCTGTCCTCTGGGTGTCAGCACTTGCTATGTGATGAAGCTCATTCCTCCACCCTGCACACACACACACACACACACACACATATGTGCATGTGAGAGCATTGCTTTATGCCTTCGGTGTATGTTATTAATACTTTTTAATGACAAATACATTTTGACATTCTGACATACATTCTTCAACAAGAGCAGTAATCCATGACTTTACCGAAAAGAACAGTTTTTATAATTATGGATTAAATGAAGGTAAAATAAAGCACAGGTAAAGTATTCCTGATTGTAATTGCGGGTCACAGATATCTGATGATAGTAAACCTGATTCAAACCTGAAATATCAACAAAACATTTCGATGAAAAGTGTGGTTCTAGTAAGTTTTCTGTCTGCTCTGATATTGGTTTTGCAGATACACAAACTCCTCATCGGAAACATGACGTGACTTTCCTTTCTTTTTTTCTGGATGTTTGGTTGTTATGAAACACGATTGCCCCTTCTGCCAAAAATACAGAATGAATATTGAACTGCTGAAACCAACAAAATGTCAGAGTTAAAAACCTTTATATTGTATCACGATTAATACATCTTTAAGTTCTCTGTCACATCAGCCTTGATTCTTTTCATCAAATTAGAATTGCTTTTAAAAATGAATTGAATATTTTGACACACACTTGTACCTGCAGTACTGCACAAAAGTCGGTTGTTTAAAACTGTTTAACTTGGCAATAAGTTTGTTTTTAATTATTCAAATTACTCAGTACATCATCCGAACCCATTCAAGTAAAGCACAGCACAGAGTTAAACACAATGAAATGCAACTTCACATCGTGCAGCAGGGGACAGTTATGTTCAGTGCCAGGGGAACAGTGATGGGCACGGTACCTTGTTCAAGGGTACCTCAAAGCAACCTACTGTTCTAGAATTCAAACCCACACTCTCTATACAGATACATAAACATGAATAAATGTAGAAATGGGTGTTATGGAAAAATAAAATCTACTGTATGGTTCATGTTTAATTTAAACATCTGTCCAGGGCCTGTGCCTTTTTTAAGCAGCGGTGGTCTAGTGGTTAGGGAGTTGGCCACAGGATCGTTGTGGCTTCAAACCCCTTACCAGTAGGTTGCCCTGGGGTACCCTTGAGCAAGGTACCGTCCCGGTCATTGCTCCCAGGGCGCTTTCATAGCTGCCCCCGATATGTGTTTGTGTGGGTTTAATGCAGATGTCCAATTTCGTTGCGGTTCACTGTGTGCTGTGCTTTGTGAGAAGAGTCACTTTCACTTTTTCACTTTTCCCTTTAAGTGCTATACCTGCATCATGAACCAGATAACGTCATCCTGCCCTGTTGCATATTTATATGTGACTGAGCAAACTCTTATTACAGTCGATACTTATCGCTTCCAACATTGCAAAATCAATGCTGCTGAATCGCCACCTTCTAATGAGTACTGAGGGGAACGAGGAGGGTGGTGCCAGAGTGTAACCTATGCTGTAACTAGAGCCTCCACTCCAGACACCAGACACCATACGGGAAGCAGAGGTGACTTTGAGGGGGAGGCTCATTAAAGCAAGACACATTTGCACACACACACACGCACACACACACGCAGTGACAAATACAATGACACAGTCTGTGCAACACACAGTAACAGCGCTTGTGGAAAATATGAGGAGTTGATAATAGAGAAAAATACAGGGGGCTGCTGGGGTGTTATAGAGGATGAAATGTCCATTTGGGGGGTGGAGGGGTGGGGGGAGGTTATAGAGGATAAAATGCCCATTGAGGAGAGCCTGAATTTTACAGGAGCGCCCACTGAACAAGAGGAGCAGAGTGAATTATTGAAAGCGTAATAAAATGTCCTTGGGGGTCGAAAAAGAAAACATTACATTATTCTTCCTCCCTTTTCACGCCGAGCCTGTGATTACTGAGCCGAAAAAAAAAGTTCATACTCGCCACCGTTTTTCACCAGAGGAGAGAATCTTATCTTCAAATGGAGTCCCCCCCCCACTCTCGCTTCTCCTGAGAGCTTTCATTTGACAGAAGGCCTTACCCTCCTCATCCCTGCCATATTCACCGCCTCTCTATTCATAAGGCCCATTTGTTTTAAATATGTCTGAAATCATTCAGGAGAGAAGCTGAAGGTTATTTCACTCAGATTTGACTTCGTTAGAGCTCCCTGCAGAGCTGCGACAGCCCCGAGGACAGCTCCTCTAATCCAAATACGATTGGGCCTTGTTGTGTTTTTGTTCTCTTGGCCATTGGTTGATGGAGCAATCTGACCGTGGGTGTGGCTCAGGGATGGGGCTAATCGAGGCTGCGGCTGAGAGCCGCACTGGTTCATTTTTGCCCGTAATTGTCCCTGGCTATATGGATTAGATGCTCTGTTGTGCATTCAAGGCTGGACCGTTTATGGATTGGGATCAATTACGTCGTGTGGCCCACAGCAAGACCAATTTTAGCATCATAACCAAACAGTTGGGCCTTTAATCGCTCATCCTGTGCAAACAAATACATATTGATGCTGCTTGTCAGCACGTGTTTAACAGCCACAGGCCATTTTCCCAAAGGTAGCATTCCACAAGGACCATCTTCCAATGATGATAAAGCAAACAGCCTTTCACTTTTAAATAGGGAAGGCCTGATCTTGAATTTTATGTGAGTAGTCCCAGTTTCTTTACAGAAGCTGTTTTTTACTAAGATTTTAGTTGCTCCTTTTTTATAAGCATCAAAAACGATATTGTTGACCAGCTCTTAAACCGAAGCTTGTACTTTGCAGGTCAGATGAACACACTGATATGAACTGTGGTCTTTAGAAATCACAAAATAACGAAGATGATCTTCAAAAATATTTTGTCAAACTAAGGAAATCTCAAAAGTGGCAATTTAAGCAGGCAAAGATGTTCAGCGTTTATAATGTAAGCCGATGTATTTTTTTATTGCAAGTCATTTTGCAGCTTTTATTGGTTTATGCATTAAAGACACACCATAATAAGAGCAGCTGTTGTGTGCGCAAAATGTATGGAAAAAAAGAAAATACATAAACAGCAAATCAGATTTTTTGCAACTTTTGGTGCTTTTAATTATTCTCCATTATTTATGTCAGCAGAGATTGGCAAAAAATATATATTTAAAAAAAAAAAAAAGCTTAATTGGCCTTTTCCTGCTCTGCCCATAAAGACATTCTTTCATAGTCACCATTCCTGGATTGGACAAGCTTCACTGAATGTTGGCAAAAGTCCCAGTGAGATGAGAAACTTGTGTAATGCTTATATTGTTCACGCAGGACATAGTGTTAGGATTCACTACACAATGCTGACTTTCCCATTTGAAAAGATACCAGACTAGACGGTGCTGTTGCTAATAGAGACCAGGCAAAGTAATGGTAGTATCAGATTGCAAAAGCAAGATCCTAAAGATCCTTTCAGAAAAAAAAATAAATTAAATGTATTTATTTTGAGGAAATGCTTGAACAGTACTATTTCTATACTAATATAGAGTAGAGTAATATACTCTATAGAGTAATATAGAGTAAAATACTAATTATTGCCAGCACTCTATAATGCCTGACCACCTCGGTGCTTTAAGAAGCCTACTCAGACGTCTGTCAGTTATGAGTGACTGAATTCATCCAAAATCATCCAGAGAGGATAAAGTCAGATATATTGATTTACACTTTCAATGTTGGACCTTTAAATTTGCACCTATAAAAGAAATGAATGAATTAATATGTAGATCCAGTGCTCCTCCCCTCTCTCTCCATCCTTCCCCACAATTGATTTGTGAGTAATTAAAAATGTCTGTGTCTGGACGTGGGCCAGCTTCATGTTCTATTCATGCAGATTAATACATATTTGTCAGGGCCTGTGGGAGCAGACAGGCGGCACTGTCTGCTATTAAACATTCATGAGAGTGCAGGACACAAAGGCACATTTTACTGGTATTTATGCACCCATTCTCACTTCCTTATGCTATCATAATGTATCGCAAAATGGGGAACATCATTGCTGAACAGGAACCCTTAAGTGGTGGTGTATTTTGTTTCATGTTAATGAAAAAAGAGTTTGCTCTGGGACTACTGTGTGTGTGCGTGTGTGTTTTGAATTGAATGCCAGTGGTACATTTAGTAATTGCTAGTTACGAAAAGAGTGATTGAGGAGGTCCAAATCAGGACTGAGGCTTGAGGAAAGAACTGACATTTAAAGGATGGGTCTTCAGCCAATCAGCATTGTCGGAAAGTAAAATTCTATTCAGTAAGGCCATGCAGTGTGTCAGCAAAAGTTGGGATGATTATCTTATTGGCAACACCTAAAAACCCTTAGGTTTTTGTGAACATAGAGCTTAAAGAGTGTGTGCAACAGTATCCACACCGCATTTCAAATATTTTAATAATTACTGTCTGCAAGGGGGAGCGCACACGGATGCGCCACTTTTATGAATTGCATTAGTTTATTTGAGGGCTTTAGGTGCCCCCTTGTGGAGGAACTTCAGCCTGCTAAACATGAATGTGAAATGAATGGAAGTGAGTGGAAGAATTATAAGTCAGATATGTTGTGTTGCAGGAGGCTGGAGCAGCTGGGGTTCCTGGGCAGAGTGCAGCAGTGAGTGTGGCGGCGGAGTCCAGACACGCACACGTGTGTGCAACTCGTCTCCCGATGAAGTATACTTGTGTGATGGAGTGCTGGAAGAGGGCAGACCCTGCAATTCCCAACCCTGCATAGGTGAGCTTGGCATGTGTGTGTGTGTGTGTGTAGGTTTGTGAGTGTGTGAGAAGAGTCTGTTTGCAAATCTGTATTCTTCAGTAACAGAGTGTTAAGCGGTATTACTGTATGATCACAGTGGGAGCGGTGAGAAAAGTCAACATCCGCCTTTGCTACACTACCTGCAGCACTGCAGGACACTGGATTCGATCTGATTTAGGCGAAGTGAGCGGTAACAAATTTAAGTTGAATTTAAGAGTGACAAAAAGTAACCGGTCAACTTGTTTATGGTCAATGAATTCCATTTCCAGTTAAAAGTTGAGCAAAATGTGTCTATAAATTGTGTCCCACTTTGTCTTAATTCCCCTGTTCTTATTCTTAAATCTCTAATTCTCTAACACAGATGAGCGTGAGTTAGTTGTTTTTGGAGTGCCATTAATTTAACCTGCCTCTTTGATCCAACTCTTCAGGAAGGTCAACAGCACACAAATAGGAACATGTAATAAATGACCAGAAAAGTGCTACTCCTTCTCCTCTATTTAGAACTAATGTCTGGTCACAAAGGTTTACGTGCTTGGGAACCCCTTAGAGCGGAGCACTTCTACTCTGATTGGTTAGTGCCAAACAGTGTCATATCTAATTATCATAAAGTTAATGCAACTTCAGCTTCCAGTTGGTTTGATGCTCTGGCTGCTCCCTGTGTGAATACAGTTGAAGACATACTGCTTCTGCTACAAAGGCCTGAAGGCAGCACAGATTGCACAGATTAACATGACATACACTACTGAAGGTCTTGACCATCTTCACCAAATCATGACCTTTTAATCAGGATGAATTCAGTACTAAAGGGTGGGTTGTTACAGAGCATTCCGGATATTATTTAGAACTTCTCATACATTGCATCTTCATCACAAAAGTGGAAAGCATTTTGCTATTGGCCTCTCACTGCCGTGTTCTGAGGTTTAAAATTCTAAGTGAATATTCTTGTCACTGTGAAACGAAGCACAGCACAACACAACGAAATTCAACCTCTGCCTTTCACCCATACACACGTGCAGCAGGGGCCAGCTATTGAAAGCTCCCGGGGAGCAGTGATGGGGACGTTACCTTGCTCAAAGGTACCTCAGGGCAACCTACTGGTGAGGGAATCAAACCCATAATCTTCCGAGCCGTGGCAAACTGCCTGACCACTAGGCCACCGCTGCCCCTAATCCTGTTAGCTTTAGGATCAGATACTGTTCACAAGTTTGCACAGACTGCTAAGTGGAAACTGCAGGCTAACATCACCACACGTTTCAGAAGCTTCCTGACCTTCTACGCTTCTGTCCTAGACTTTTATGAGTCTAATGGGAATCAAGTGGTTGTGGTTCAAAATAAATGCTAGCAGTTAGCTTGCCATTCTAGCACAGGGAAGAGCCTTGTGCTTTAAGAGCAACTTAAACACAAATATACACAAAACACAAAAATAACCTTAAATGTTTGCAAGGACATGCAGACTATTTGAGGCTTGTTCTGGTTTTTGCTCAGAGCTCTTTTATAGGTTGGTAAGTGTGTGTTTGTATATTTTATATTATAATAATATTCACACACACACACACATATATATATACAGTACTGTGCAAATGTTTAGGCAGGTGTGAAAAAATGCTCTAAACAAAGAATGCTTTCTGAAATATAAATAATGATTGTTTATTTTTATCAATTTACAAAATGCAAAGTGAGCGAACAAAAGAAAAATCTAAATCAAATCAATATTTGGTGTTACCACCTTTTGCCTTCAAACCAGCATCAGTTCTTCTAGGTACACTTGCACAAAGTCAGGGATTTTGTAGGATTATAGTCGGTGTTATGATCAACCAATTTTACCAAACAGGTGCTGTTGATCATCAATGTCACACGGAGGTTGGAACACAGTCATGTTTGGAACAACCTACCAGCCGAGTTCCTTCAGAAACTGTGTTCAAGTGTACCTAGAAGAACTGATGCTGTTTTGAAGGCAATGGGTGGTCACACCAAATATTGATTTGATTTCGATTTCTCTTATGTTCATTCACTGCATTTTGTTGATTGATGAAAATAAATGATTAACACTTCCATTTCTGAAAGTGTTATATATATATATATATATATATATATATATATATATATATATATATATATATATATATATATATATATAATATACATACACACACACACACACACACACACATACTTGAAATCCCTTTTGTGTCTAACTCTTCCCACTACAGTCTTACCTGAATGATATTTACATAAGATAATCCAATTGCATCACGTTCTGAAAATAAAAAGCAAAAATAGTGCAGAAGGAGAACTTGTGCTTCTCTCAGTTGTCTCCACAGCTTCCAATGCTTATCCCAAAAGAAAAGGCACTCGCGAAGATCCTGGGCTCGAATCCCGGGTGGAGCGTCAAGAACATGCATGTCAGGGGGATTGGAGTTGCTAAATTGTCCCCTAGGTGTGAATGTGTTTATGTTTGTGTGTGTTCTCTTTGATGGACTGGCCATCTGTCCAGGGCATAATTGCCCTTTCACCCTGTGAGTGCTGGGACAGAGTCCAGCACCACACAACCCTGCTCAGGATAAATGGATAAGATGCTAACTTATAAAACAGTGTCAGACACAATATTTTTTATATTGATTTTATACTAATGACCATTTACTCACAGCTCTGTCCAATCATGATTAGTGTGGTGGCTAACCCCACCCCTCTCACAGGCAGTTACGAGCACGGCACTGCATTGGGCCCTTATGGCATCTGTGGACAGCCGCAAGCGAGAGGACGGGACAAGAGCCAGAGGGATAGCAGAGTCTCTCAAACAGGTAAGAAACATATCATTCCCCTCAACAGCTTGAACTCTTACAAACCTACACACACACACACACATACACACACACACCCACACACACACACACACACACTCACACATACACACTCACACACCAAAGAATGCTTGAATTTACTCATGCATTTTTTTATACACTCTTACATGAATAAAATATTTTACATCACACCATTACCAGTTCTATTCAGATGGAAATGAAGGACACATTTGCATAAAGTAAATTCATTTTTTTTTTCTTTCAGTGCACAAAAATACACATTTAAAATTTTAAGTG
Source organism: Hepsetus odoe (assembly GCA_017165825.1). Classification (NCBI taxonomy): domain Eukaryota; kingdom Metazoa; phylum Chordata; class Actinopteri; order Characiformes; family Hepsetidae; genus Hepsetus; species Hepsetus odoe. The sequence continues at coordinate 10,733,308 of CM029379.1, read as the reverse complement.
AAAAGGAGCACATTAATGCATATTTATTTTATATTTATTTGTATTTAAAACATTTTAAAAGCAAACGCTTGCAAATTTTGTAGTCCTTTGTTTGGTGTTTAGGGTTTTAATATTTCACCACATGTGTAATGTAAAAGCAGTTAAATATGTAGAATGTGTTTGTTTTGTTTGTTTGTTTGCTTGTTTTTACAAAATGAGTCAAAAACAATCCAGAAGATCGAAATAAACGATTGCTTCATATTTCTTTTTGCAAACGCTGAAAACGGGTCCCACAGACCCACACACCATGAAAATGATTATATTTTAAGATAACTTGTATTCAGCAAATAGAAATCAAATAAAAGATGCTCCGACTTTTCATACAACTGTCTATGGGTGTAGATTGAATGTACATTTGCTAAGACATGCACTTGTACTCTTTTTTAAATGTGAGTGGGAAGTGGCTGTGTTCTATGACAGTTTGGCATGGTCACATCAGTCTGCGTGAATCATGGGTTTTATATCCAGCTTAAAATGAATGGAAAAGGAATATTTTGGGTGAACTGAGTGGCTGTTATGGCAACTAGCCTACTTCCGAACTAACAAGGAAATAGAGGACAACCATGGCTAACATTGATCATTCTGTCAGAGGCCTTTGCATGATTTCATTTCATATTTGAAGAATTTGTTACATCACAAGCTTAACGTATTCCTTCTACTAATGAGTCCTGTGGTAGGAACTCTCACTACGTTGGAAAAGCTTTATAGAAAACCCCATTTAGCTAATGAATTTAAGGATATGAAAGTGACACAGTGAAACACAAGTAAATATCTGCATATAACCCATTACACCTAAGTGCAGCAGAGGGCAGCCATACATCTGTCACCCAGGGAGCAGTGCTGGGGACAGTACCTTGCTCAAGGTTACATATATAGATAACTCAAGGCTATTAGTGCTCAGCTTATTACCAAATTGCTGTTAGAGCTTGATGTCATTTCACCAAAAGACATTCGCGAGGTCATGTACTCTATGTTGGATGATTAGTTTGAATCACAAAAAAGGCAATCCAACTCATTCCAAAGATATTGGATCTCTATCACTCCAAAGAATGGAGAATTTGACTACTCCACAGCCCAATGCTAGGGAACTTCAGAACCCTCTAGACATCACCTCGCATTGGGTATGGTGACCTCAGGGTCATGTACAATTGCCCCCGAGGATCGCATTCTATTGGGTGTCCCTTTCTCTGAAGATTAGACAAGCTTGGTCTGTAGCATTCAACATATGTGTAGCTAAACTAATTTAATAAGAAAAGGTGGTCCAAAAATAGGATACTCTCTTGGCACTAATGCTGACAAGCTGACAACAAATGTGCCAACAATGCCGTGGAATCAGAAAGGCATCTCAGTCTCCTTACAAGAATATCCCATTAGGTCAAATGGGACTTTAGCCAGTGTTTTGTCATGCTTGTCCAACCTGGTAACAGACAAGATCTCCATGTCTGAACACACAGTGAAACGCACACGTTGAAAAGTTTAATCATCACTAGTTCCCTTGTAAACCCTGCTGCTAGGAAGCCAAATAACTGTAGCTTTTCCATCAGTGACAACTCTGGCTGTTGGATTTATTTTCAAATCAATAAGGAACAGGGCTGGGATGGTTAATTTACAGGCCTAATGCATGCTGGGTATCAAGTAAGGACAATGATGGAATCAAAATCAAGAACTGGGTCAAATAGTGAGAATGATGGATGCAGTGCTGCTCAAAGAATATTGCATAACATAATTATTCAAATTTAGGCTGCAAAATACTTGTAATTATTGTGTGTTTTCATTTATCTGGCTACATCTCAGATGAACCTATCACGCCCAGTTCAATTAAGCGATTACTGAATTACATTATACATCAGAATGAAATGTAACATTGTATCATGAAAATGCTGAAGAGGATTTGGCTTTAAGTGGTTGACATTGAATTATTTATCTCTTCAGTTTAGAAATTATTTTCAAGCCAGAGAGCCTTCCTTGCTTCCACCTCCCCATCCCCTGCTCCAAGGCCATGTCTTGCTGTTGGACTGCTTTGATGTTCACCTTCTCATGCATGGTGCCCATGTCAGTCCAACATTTCCTACTAACTCTCACAAAAGTCTCCTGCTTGATAGCCCACCATCCATCTCTGATTTTTGGACAGTCATGGAACAATTAAGAGTGTCCATCCATTCCTTTGCATGTGATTACCATGATTTCCTGGCTTCTCCAGCTTGACTCAGACCTGATTCCCTCACTGGCTGAAAGTAAGAAAAACATGTATATGTTCCATATTTAACATAATAATATTGTTTTATTGCTTGAACAAAGACTTTATGGATTAAGAGCTAAAATGTAATTTACTAAATTAGATATAATTTGCATATTTAGCCATTTATGAGGGAAACCAACTCAAGCTTTTTATTAAAACATCTTTTGGCGATTTAAATGTCTATTGATATATCAAAGTAATGTTATGGCTGTCCATGTGTGACCATGTTTAGAACGGTTGGTGTGAACCAATACACCATTGTGAAAGAAAGGCATCAGATGAAAAAAAAAAAAAAACAGTTTCATAAAAGCCGTTACATTTGAACCCCCCACCATCCTCCCTAACCAGTGACTCAGACAGAACATGACTAGTAAAAACATAATGGGTAATTACCTCCATGCATCAGAATGGGGCCTAGCTCTCTTTCTGGTCACATACCACTTTTATGTTCAATAGAGACAAGAATGCCTGCAGCCAATCTGATTCAATCATACACAAAAACGTTTGGAGCCACCACTTATTTCATCATATTTTGCTTTCAAAAGCAAGACTTTTAATGCATTGTGGAAGAATAGTTCTATGGGGTTTCCTGAAAGCTTTGGCTCATTTTCAGTCCAGTCCTATCCAATTCAGAGGCAGAAGCAGTGAGGGATCATCTTGACAGAGAGTGCAACAAAAGGCAGTCGATGTCCAAAGAAGGCTTTTGGAATGTCCTTCAAGAAGCCGGAAGAACTATTCCTGAAGATTGACCAAAAATACAGGTTTGCTTAAGAGAGTTCAGGCTGTGTTGAAGAATAATGGGTGGTCATACTGCCAAGCTGGTAATATATAAAACAGTGGTCTAAGACTTCTACAGTACTGTATGTCCTGTTCAGATAAAAGCATCTGACCATAAATATAAAACTGATCTTCCATTCGCTTTAGAGGTGCCAGGTAGCCTGTGACCTCTCTGCTTGTCTACCTGTTATTTTGTCTAACTGACGATTCTGAATCAAAGACTCTCCTTTGGAGAATCTGAATGTACAGGATAGCAGTTCAGGCCTGGGCTAGCACAGGAGACAAATTCCTGCATGCATAATGACGTTTTGGCCCCCTTTTCCCTTACCCCCTATGATCCCTGCTCACCCTGGCCCTATCCTGACCCCAATCCTGCCCCAGTAGACTCTCCGTCGGGTGAGGAGTGGTCCTCTTGGAGTGTGTGGTTCGCCACGTGGCGAAGGCTGGGCAGAGTCGCACTCGCCTCACAGCCTCCGCCTGCACAGCACGCAGCGCGCGCTGGCGCGAGCAGAGACTGCAACAACACCGCCGTGTGTCCAGGTAAGCTCCGCCCATATCAGGCCCTGCCTCTCCCTTCAGCTCACCTACCCCTGTTCTGCCCACATCCTAATCAGAGTCGTGATTAAAAAGGCTGGTTAAAAGGCTAAACTACTGCTTTCATTGTGCTAATGTTATATTTTAAAACAATAAATAAATTAATGAATTAACGATGATTGAGCACTAATGTACACTAATTATTGGCAAAATTAGAGCAAGAAATCTAACAGTGTGATTCTAGAGTGATCTTTAAGATCTTTAGAGCATAGTTTGCCTGGGTATTCTGTAAAATTTGTCCAACCTAGCAACAGTAACCGTGAATGTGCACATATGTGGGTGGAACATGGACAGGTCAGTTTCTCCCGTCCCTCAGCCCAAAAATCCAAAACACTGCCAACTGACTGCCCACCTGCTGGCTCTCCCAGGGTTTCAGCTACTGTCTGCCCAGAGCTGAAGAGCAGTGAGGAGATGGTAATGGGTTTGCGAGCCGATCCTTGGTGATCATGTCGTCAGTGCTTGTCTTCCTAAGATGTGTATAAGAGACAGCTCTCTCTCTCTCTCTCTCTCTCTCTCTCTCTCTCTCACTCACTCACTCACTCACTCACTCACTCACACACACACACACACACACACACACACACACACACAAACACACATTCTCTCTCTTTATCTCTCTCCTTCTGTCACTCTGTTTCTCCTAATCAATCTTTGTTGCTGTCTTTCCTCCTTTCTTTCCCTCGCCTTTTTGACCCAATGATTGCTCGGTATGCACATATCTCTTTCTCCCTCTTTTTAGCTCTCTCTCTCTCTCTCTCTGTCTCTTGCTCTTCATCTTCTGTCTCTCTGTCTCTCCTTCTCTATTTCTGTCTCTCTTCCTCCTTCCTTCCTTTCTTCTCATTTCTGTCCCAAGGCATGCTCTGCATGCCCACTCCTCCCTCCCCCCTTGCTCTTTCTCTCTGTCTTTCTCTCTCTTTTGGTCTCCTCTCTACTCCTTTCTCTTTTTCTGTCTCTCTCCCTCCTTCATTCCATTCCTATTCTCTTGTCCTTTCTCATCCCCTTTTCTCTTTTTTCTCTCTCTTCCTTCTTATTCTTTCCTTCCATCACTCTCTCTTTTCTGTCTCACTTTCTCCTTTTCTTTTCATCTCCCTCTCTCTCTGTAGCACTTTTTCTGTCCCTTCTCCCATGTTTTGTTTCATCTCTCTTTCTCTCTCTCTGTTTCTCTGTCTCTTTCTCTCTGTGCATGATGTATGTATTCGAGTGTGGCCATGTCTTTAACACCCTGGAGGTGTACATAAATATGCAAACCACACCCACATATGAGAACAAACAGAGTGGCTCTCACTGCACACACAGTCATGCTTCATATTGCTAAACCCATTTGAAATTCCGGATGCCAGATTCCACCGTGTGTGGATGGAGGTTAGCCTGGGGTGTCTAGAGGTTATTGCATAAATGTTGCGAGAGGACTTTTATTTGTATGCACATTTTATTTTTATGCAAGTAGATGGAAGTGTGGAAGGGTGTCTTTCTCTCTATAAATCATACCCTAGCCGCTCTGATTGCAGTGCACGGTGCGTGGGATGAGTGGTCTCCATGGAGTCTGTGCTCCTCAACCTGTGGCCGTGGCTACAGGGACCGAACGCGCACTTGCAAGCCGCCGCAGTTTGGAGGAGATGCATGCGTGGGCCCGGAGAAACAGACCAAATTCTGCAACATCGCCGTCTGCCCAGGTGAGGACCTTAAAACACAGAGTACCTCGTTCATCCCTAATGACCTCCATCAAGTGTCACAATTAAAGGCAGAAGAGAGGCGGTGTGGGCAGGGGAGATTAAATAGAGGCTTTGTCAGACTCACACTCACAGATGGGTGACTAAGAGAGCTTTTAAATTACTCCAGAATGGATGAGGGACTAATGGCTTGGCAACAAAACACAGTCTTTCTCTAAATTCTGCTCAGGCTCCTTTTCAGGGTCTCACCCAACCAAACCAAAAACATAATGTTTTATGAATATTTAAAGGGGACATATTAAGCTCCTTTTTAAGTTAATAGCTGAATTCTCAATGTCTCTGAAATTAAACTTACATGCTTCATATTTTCAACAGAGGCCTTCCTATGTGTTCCTAAACTGTATATCTTGTCTGTCCTGTTTTATCCCTGTCTCAAAAATGGACTGTTAGAGCTCCTGGATCTTTAAGGCCTCCCTTCCCTCATAAACCTGGCCAGTCAGAGCCTCACTAAATTTTAGGATACTGCAACTTTGCAACAACTTTCTCTTTCTTTCTTTCTTTCTTTCTTAAACATATGCTTTCTTTACACCCCTTTTTCTACAGTGGATGGTGTGTGGAATGAGTGGTCCAGTTGGAGCTCCTGTTCAGCATCCTGTTCTAATGGTACCATGCAGCGCACACGTGAGTGCAACGGCCCATCGTATGGTGGCTCTGAATGTCAGGGGGATTGGCTGGAGACAAGGGATTGCTTCCTCAGGGAGTGTCCTGTGGATGGAAAATGGCAGGAGTGGAGCTCCTGGTCCAGCTGTACAAAGACGTGTGGCGGAGGAAGTCAGCAGAGGCAGAGAGTATGTTATGGGCCGTTCTTTGGGGGCGAACCGTGCCCAGGAGACCGTGAGGAAGTGCGGCGTTGTAATGAAAAGAGATGTCCAGGTACAGCCAAGAGGGTCCCACCAGTTTCTTCAGTGCTCATTTTGTTACTTTTTAAGAGAGTTCCTATGTAATTTTTATCTTGTGTTCTTTTTTTTTCAAAGAGCCCCATGAGATTTGTGATGAGGAGAATTTCTCTAACGTGGTGTGGAAGAGAACTCCTGCTGGAGAAACAGCAGCTGTACGCTGCCCACCCAATGCAGTGGGTAAGAGACCCAAGTGATTGCTCAGAACACCTACATACACACAGACACACACAAACCTGCACACACATGTACTTACATATATACATCACGGCGAATACTACACATTGTTAACACAAAAGCAGCATTCAGATTCTACCACTATGGAACTAGGGCCGTTTTTCCATTGCTTTTACCAGAAGTGCTTAATTAATTTGTCATTGGTTTAGTTCCTAAACTTGCTTGTTGTATGTTTTTCTTTTAAAATCTGCACAAGACTGGTACAGGAGGTAGTCAAAGATAGGACTCTCAGAACTGCTGACTGTTTAAACTATGAATATGAATATCTTTTTCCATTGCTTTGATTTAGGCATATACATGTAACATCAAACATAAAAAGAAGCAATCTGTTTGAGAGATGACAGGAATGGTTAGTGTGAAAATGTTGAGAGTCCCATATACCAATATATTAGAACTGGCCAATCAAAAAGTTAATATCATCATAGCAATGTCTTTCCGAAGTGATCATTCCGAATCTATCTTCACATCACTTTCTGGCATACGTATTGGTCATGTGATAGTCCTTGGTGATTTTTTTTTTGTTTAGCTGGAAGAATCAAGCCAAATGGTATCAAAAGCAGGTGCCAAAATCCTAAAATGGGAACATGTGACATGAAGTGACACTGTTTGTCTTTAAATGTTAAAATGTTTGAAGCATTTGTTATGGCATGTGATCACTCACAGTGGGTTCAATCGAGAACATGTCTGGCAAAATTCACATTCGGTTTCTCACATGTTATATTCAACTTTTTAGATTTTAGATTTTGCTCTCCTTTCTCTTGATTGTACTTGTAACTGATTTTCATTACCAAAACATATAAACCAATCAGCTACAAGATTAAAACCATTTACAGGTAAAGTGAATAACTTTGATTATCTTGTTATTGTGATGCCTGTCAAGGGGTAGGACATATTAAGCAGCAAATGGTGATAGGATAGGATTCCTTGGACCAATGGAATAAGGTAGTTTGGTCTGAGAAATCATGTTTTCTTTTACCAGCAAACACAATTATATGGTGGTGGTAATGTTATGGCTCATCAGTTCATTTAGCTGGCACTTGTCATACAGCTGTGTTGTCAAAAACTACATGAAACCCAGACTCAACAAGAAAGAATTGTATAGTGAATAAATAAATAAATGGTGAAAGAAGAGAAAGCACAGTGCAGTTAAAAGAAGCTTCAATTTTTCCTTTAAACCAAAAATATTATTATACAATGTTCTATGAAAAAATGAATAATGAATATTTTTATTGATATAAATTTAATGCGTTATCCATAGAAACTGACACTATCCTGTCACTCTGGTCAGCATCACTCTCAGAAGTGATTTTATGTTATTTGGATCGGAATCAGACAGAATTTGTTTGGCATCAGGTGGGTTTCCGTTTCAAAATGCAATGCAGGGTGTCGAATGATGTTGTTTGGACCCTCGTCCTATGCGTTGTGTTGTGAAACCTTTCTTTAAATTTTATCCCAAAATGAAACTTACTTGGGGATAAGCTTTAGAGGACCTTTAAAATAAAGCAGAGTCTTAGGACTTCTGAAGAAACAGAAGAAACATGCTTTAAAAAAAACTGTAGTCATGGTAACCCCCACATGTTCTGACACAGGTCTTATCCTTCGTCGCTGCTCTCTGGATGATGAGGGCATCGCCTACTGGGAGAATCCCACCTACATGAAGTGCATCTCCAATGACTACCGCAGCATCCAAACACTGGTGAGAATCCCAGAGACCTTGAAGTATGCCTGTAATATTTGTCTGTACATATAACATATAAAGCATATGAATACATAATAAAAGGTGGAAAAATATTTGGCTGTTTGTTGTTTTCTCAGACCCGTGACCACCTGTCAAAGGTACGAAGGGGGCTTGTGGGCGATGGAGTTTCTGAGGTAATGACCAAGCTGAGGGTAACCTCCAGTGATGGGACCAGCTACAGTGGAGACCTGCTGGCCATAGTGGATGTTCTGAAGAACATGACAGAAATCTTCAGGAGGTCCTACTACAGCCCCAGCAGTGCTGACATGAAGGTTAGCCTTGTTTGACCCTTAGAAGCCATAGCTGACATTTCTTTGTTCTGTTTAAATCAAATGAATAAAGTTTTCAAAGTTGGCTTGTCAATATGATGTATGTGTGTGTGAGGATGTGTGTGTGTGCAAAAGGAGATTGTCAGAGGTGCAAGTGTGTGTCAAAACTGTCTAAAACTTTTTATTCAGTACAAAACAAAACAGAAGAGGCAGTGCTCCAAACAAAGAATGGACAATATGGGGTCAGCATGGTAGTCCTCAAATTGCCCAGGTGTGATTGGTTGTGTGCTGATTGCTGGTGAGGAATTCCCGGGTCAGTAATCCAGAGAACGGGACCGCGGCCATGGTGGCAGGCCGTTACAGTGTGTGTGCATGCTCATATTACATAATTCGTTTCTGTTTTCTTCTAGTGGTTTATTTTAAATTAGTTTTAGAAGTTTGCCCTGACAAAAGAAACAAGCAGCTAACTAAAAAAAGCAACACCTCCAGCGGCTCTTAACAGCATCTGCTGTAAGGAGAAACGTTCACTGTGTTGGAAGAGATGAAACCATCAACTGCATATATGATGTATTTGAAATTTACACTGATTAGTAGAAAATACAGCCTCGCTTGCTGCCTCTGGATGTCAGTGAAAATGGAAACTATGTTCATTTCATTGAAAGTGATTTCTGTGTTCAAATGCATTATGTGAACCTTTCTCACACACACACACACACACAACCACACACACACATAATGAAAAGCTCAAACTAAAGTTATGGAGTAATTTTTTATTTTATCCTGTCATACAGCTATATCCCAATGCTTATGGAGAAATTCTTGGGGGCTGGATTTGAGCAAATTAATGTAATTAATCTTGATTTAAGTACACAAACTAATAAAATTCATTTCAGTTTGACTACACAGAAAAGCCATTAATCTTGATCAAATATATTCATCATTTGACAGCACTAATTACATAGTTTCATATTAAACAGTGTTAAATGATGTAATGAATTTAATCTAAATTCTGCATCCAGGTTCAGTCTTTTATCTATTTGATGTCAACAATGTGGCAAAAGTAGAAAAAGTTGTTTTAGTCACACATTTTGATAGTCTCCTTTAGTTGACTGATACTTTCATTAACAAGCTGGTGAAAGAGGAACTTCAGCTGCATTATGGTGAGGTTTAGGGTCATGATTAGGATTAGATTTCATAGAATTAAACCTAAAATTGCATCTAACAGATATTTTGTTAACACCTATAGTGTGCCATCCAAGTACAATTCTTTTACAAACCAAAATATTACATTCAAATTAGAACTTTCTCTGTATCTACATAAATTTGAGCTCATGGTATAAACCTTAAGCAGACTATCTCTACTTGTGAAATAGTCTGCACCTGATAGAATAATTAAAACTCCATGCTTTGATGTTGTGACTTCTAAGAGTTAGACATTGTGGAGCATAATGGAGAGCTGCGATACACAATCATTCTGTAAGCAATGTTGTCTCTTTCGCAGAACTTTGTTCAGTCCGTGAGCAACCTGCTGATGGAGGAGAACAGAGAGCGATGGGAAGAAGCACAACTGGTGGGTTCCATCTCCTACACGTTTGTACCTACTCACCGCACAAGCACAAACACCAGCATGAATCATCGATTTGTGTGTTTTTCAGCATGTTTGAAGCGGAATAGTCTCCGAGTTATCTTTTTCATCCAGCTATTCCGTTGTGGAATTCAACCATGAGAGAACGGCATTTATGAACCCTTTTATATAGCGAGGAGTATGTGACTAATGCATTATTACATTTAGTTTCTGTAGGTGTTCTTGACTGTTATTAAACTTGTGTTCAGAGCCACACTCTAACAAAATGTCAGAGAGAGAGGAGTGCAGCTGGTATGAGTCACTAGGCTGGGTGTATGGGAGAGGGGTGTGTGTTTTAGGAGCACTATGGGAAATAGAGTTGACATTCACATTCTGCACTGAGAGAGAGCGAGAGGGAGAGGGAGAGGGAGAGAGAAAGAAAGAGGCACCCCTCTTCATTCCCCAAACCACTCTCTGCCACCAGTATTTCAAGGACCCATAAAATATAAAACATTTTGCATTTTTGTTACTCATTTGTTTTTATATCACAGCATTGGGCCTTTTATTATTAGCTTATCTTTTCTCTGTGGGCGGCACGGTGGCACAATTGGTGGCACTGTCACCTCAAAGCGAGAAGGTCCTGCGAGAAGGTCCTGGGGTGGTCCCCGTCCTTCCTGTGTGGAGATTGTTCTCCCCGTGTTTTGTCCCACTGTGCAAAGACATGCATGTCAGGTGAAATGGAGATGCGAAATTGGCCATAGGTGTGAGTGCGTATGTGAGTGTGTTTCTCTGTGTGTCTGCCCTGCATTGGACTGGCGACCTGTCCAGGGTGTGTCCCCAAGCTTTCGCCCCGTGAGAGCTGGGATAGACTCTAGCACCGCCCGTGACACCTAATTAAGACAAGCGGCTATGAAAATGAGTAAGAGTGAGTGAGAGTTTTCTCTCTGTACTCACCAGGTGCTACAATTCCATCCCACGTTGTGAAGACATTGCCCCTTGGTGTGACTGGGTTGGTAAATGGGCTTGTATGTGTATCTGCTCTGCTGGAGTGGCCACCTGTCTATGATCTCTGCCTTTACCCGCTGAGCTCCAGTTTTCACCCTTTAATCCCCTGGAGCCTATTCTAGCTGGGGAGTCTTAATTACGTGGAGTTTGGAAATCCTTCCTGTGTCTACTTTAGTCTTCTTGTGCTTTCTTTTCAACCCACAGTTCAAGGACAGTCAATTCAGGTGGATACGGAGATGCTAAATCGCTTCCCGGGTGTGTGGGTGTATGGGACTGTCCAGGGTGTTGCCTTTGTCCTATGAGTCCTGGAACAAGCTCCAGCAACACCAACAGCCCTTGTTAAGATTTGCTGCATAGATAATGGATGGATGCCTGTTTGACCTAAAGATGCTTAGCCCCACCCATTGACATTATAGTTACAAGGACTGTTTCTTTAATAAGGTGCTTTACAGGGTAGTCACTCACTTCATTTGCCATGACTTTATGTCTCTATATATATATTTTTTTTTAAACAATCCTGCAATAACAGCTGCCTTTTAAACTGTGACAAAATGTGACAAAAGACAAAATCTTGTTATATTGATTTATATTGAAAGTAAGGAACATTTTTCCCTTCTCCTTTAAAGTTAACTTTTTTGAGACAGGAGATTTTGTACTGCCAGGGATGATATGTTAGTCTCAAAGGCACAGTTTGTCTCATTCTAAAGGACAAAGAAAGGTCATGTAAAAATGGATCTTGGCTAATATTGGTTCACAAACGTTAGAAATAGATAGAAATAGAACAAAAAGTAGGACGTGGGACCTTTAAACAACTAACATTCATCACCATGGTACCAACAGAATTACAGCATAGCATACCATCACTCCCACATGTACAGAAAAAACATAGATGGGGATATTATTAGAATAATGGTTGATACAGAACTTCCAAGTAATGTTTTAGCACTGCAAAGTGAATGGATAGAAGGGATCAGATAATAAATTATATTTTATGAAGAGCATAACCATTCATTTACCTGTAAGTAAAGGGGCTTACTATCATTAGCTGATATTGTCATCAATTACAAATAATCCATTACTTTTTGCTCATTGCATTTGCCTTTTCAGACATAATGAGCATATTTAATGGGTACTTAAATGCCTGTGGACAACTGCAAATATGTAATACCATTGAAGCACTGCTGTTTGAATCTACTGCATTGCTAAAACTCCCAGCTCTCTTATTGCTAGCTTGATCTATTCATTTTTCAGCTGGGGCCAAATGTTAAAGAGCTCTTTCGCCTGGTGGAGGACTTTGTGGAAGTAATCAGCCTTCGTATGAAGGACTTTCAAGACACCTATGAGGCCACAGACAACCTTGGTGGGTTTCTTGTCTTATTCTGCTTCAGTTCAGCCGATTCCTGTCTGTAATATGATACATCACTTTGGGTTCATGTGCTGAGAATCGATTTCAATCCTTTTCACCAGCAAAATGATATTCTCAGCAGTTGGAGAAAAGCTTTTTGACAGTCCTAAAAATATTCCTACAGCAGGGGTGTCGAACACCAGTCCTGGAGGGCCGGAGTCCAGCACATTTTGGTGATTTCCCTCCTCAAACACACTCACTACACCCACCACTGGTGTGAACCAGGTGTGTTTAAGGAGGGAAATCACCAAAATGTGTGGGACTCCGGCCCTCCAGGACTGGAGTTCGACACCCCTGTCCTAGATGGTTCTTGGTTTGGATGTATAGGTGCAGAAAAAAAGTCTGGTACAGAAACTGTACATTATGACGGTTCTTCATACCTGCATATTCCAAAAAAAAAAAAAGAAAGGTTTTTCAAAGCACCATCCATTGAAGGATTCAAACATGAAAGAACCAAAGAACACTTTTTGGCACCTTTGTTTTTAAGAGAATATCCCTAACAGTTCTTAAACCATGAATTAAACATTCCCCTGAGATGTTTCATAGGCTTTTCTCCTGAGACAAGCAGGTGTACACACAGACCCAGATCCTGTAGGTCGGGGAGTTTGAGAAACCCACTGTGATCCACCCACATTTCCCCAGCACATGGCCTAAGTGGGAGATTGTGCTTTACTCACACACACACAAACTGGCAGAGACAGGCAGGAGATGAGCTGTTTTTGCAGTGGGCCACTCAGGGAGGCCAACACAGTTGGAGAGGAGACTGTGAGGAAGTGGGGACCATGAGCTGTTTTTTAACCACTGCCTCGCAGAAATGCACACACTTCTTTACTGATGCCTAGCAAAAACACACATTCCTGTATCGCTGCTTCCCAGAAATGCTCTCCACCTACAGAGCTGTCATTTGTCTCTGAGCTAATGATCTCTCAGTCAGTGTGTATAATCCCATGCACACCAGCATGAGCAGCAAATAAACAGATGGTTTTACTAAACGTAAATAAAAATTGTTCTTCCAAGTACTCGTATGGTCACTCTCCAAGGGTGGAATAGTGGTTTTTTTGTTGTTGTTTTTTTTTAAACACTGTCCAAATCCATGGACATTATAAAAAGAGTGAAGTATTTTTTGTCTGGGAATGTGCTTTTTGCAATTCAGTGTAAAGTAGGGTAACATAGACTTAGTCAGAAATCTAGTAGCTGACGATGGCTAGCTGTCATCTTTCCGATCCTGAGACATAGTCCCTAAACGCTGGGCCACCGCTGCCCTGAATAGGCAACGGAAGAGTCCAGAAATCATTCTTTTATGGTAAAAATAAAGCTAAATGTCAGTATGTTGGATTAAAGTCACAAGCTTGATTGCTTAATCTTGGACTTAAAATCACAAAGACTTGCAACTCAGCTTTGACCTGAGTCAAAGGCTCACAGTGGAATAAGCATGAAGAATTGTAAATGGACTGTTTCTTGTCATTGATTAGCAACAGGAAGCTTGATTTGATTTGAGTTTTTTTCAAATAGTTTGTTTCAAAAAGTTAAACATCTGACTCTTTTCTAGCCCAAAGCAACTGCTCTGAGGATGAATGGGTTGGTAAACTGTATTAATATACATTTAAATATATTCTGATTCATTTAGACAGTAGTGTGATGTTGACTTTTTGAGTATTTCTCCCTAGAACTGCACAAGCACATATTCTGGATCATTGTTTCCTGCAGGTTTGCCTGTGTAGATTTTGCTCTAACAGCTGTGTCCATGTGTGCCCTCAGTGCTGAGTATTCACAAGCGGCCTGTGGCGGGCACTGATGACATCATCTTCCCCATGAAGGAATGGAAAGGCATGGTGGACTGGGCTCACAACTCAGAGAAGGTCAACATCTCCAAGAGCATTGTCGCCACTGGCAAGCCAGGTTAGTGCCATTCACTTTGCCTATACAAAACGTACACACACAGCACTCACATGCACACCTGCTCACTGGTGGTCCTGTGGGAGTCCTGGGGAAAGTGATGCAGAGAATCACAGGACAGTCAGAAATTATAAACAACAAAGTGAATCTTTATGGTAAGCTGGACTAATTCAATTAATAATGGTGGTGGTGGTCTAGTGGTAGGGTACTTGCCTACGGACCTATGGATTCAGAGGTTCCCGGTTCGAATCCCACCTCTAGCACTACCACCATTGGGTCCCTGAGCAAGACCCTTAACCCTGAGTTGCTCCAGGGGGACTGTCCCTGTAATTAGGACCTGTAAGTCGCTCTGGATAAGAGCGTCTGCTAAATACCGTAAATGTAAATAATGAGTGTATTGATAAAGTGGGTGGAACTATGGGTGGGTGGAGGTGGGTAGTCTTAGTTTTGTTCAGAATAGCTGACCTTATTCAAAAATGCATTACAAACGGGAAAGTTTGGCACGGAATGATCAGAAATTTCTTAAAAAAGGATTTTAGAGGATGTAGAATGCTTTGTTAGGCTGCAATGTTATATTTCTTTCCTGACAGTCAGAACTAGCACAGTGTTTAATCATTTTCTCAAATTTCCTGCTCAGAAAGTTCCGCGACAGGCTGTCTGCAGCAAAAATATTCCAATAACATTCACTTCAGCATGAATGAGCTGCCAAACCCCTGTAGGCTTAAAGAGGGGTCATATGGAAATGTGACCTCACAACCTTTTTCAGCCTTGATTTTAAATATGGACTGTGTATATAGAACAGTATGCTTTGAAGTTATTACTAATACCTTAAATATAACAATGTTAACATACTAAATTCAATTTTAAAAACACTGTAGTCACTGTGTAACTGTACTGTAAAGTCCTTTCTCTGTTTGTGAAGCTCTCTGGGCTGTGATTTGATAGCGGCAGTCTCCGTCTAATGTTTGTGAGGCTCAACGTTACAGACCATTAGAGAAGTTCCCTCCCCGGCGACTATGCTAATAGGACAGTTGCTGCTTAATCAGGAGTCAACAGGAGCCAATCAACAGTAATTAGGCCTAAATTCCACTCCCATTGGGAGCTCTGTTTCCATGTCGCTTGGAGCAGATTGACAGCGAGAGCATGCTGAGAGTGATGCTTATGTTAGACATACTTCAGGATCTTTTTTTACCTCCAATGGTTACAGAACAAATCATCAATTTACATTCTAGTTTGAAAGTGATTGTTACTTTCTCACTCATACACTAGCAGCGTAAAGCGTGGACACAATCGAGAAGTATTTTTTCCTGCTTTTATATTTCCAAATAACACTGAAGACTAAGCTAGAAAAACAACTTAGTCCATAAAAATGTTTAGCAAATCCAAATCACATTTCCCTGTCTAGCTCAGAGACCTGTATGGAAGAAAAAAACAGAACAGCAGCATGGGATAGTAAATTTTCCATTTGTTCCAAGCAACACATATTTAGATGTACCTATTAACAGAGGTGAAGCAAAGATATGAGAATAAAACTTTACGTTTTGTGCAGGGGTGACCTATATTTAGGCACTAGGCCTCAGGGTCGGAAGGTTGTGGGTTTGAATCCTAGACCAGCAGGTTACCCTCGAGGTATGCCGAGGGTTAGCGTTAGCCCAGGCGCTGGACATGGTTGCCCTCGGCTACAATGTGTGTATAAGTTAAATGCCAGGATGCATTTTGCTGTGGTTTACTGTGTGCTTTGCTGTATATTCACAATGACAAATAGTCACTCGCACTTCACTTTCACTTATAATCCCATACAGCGCCTCAGCCATCTTTGTCAATGTCTGCATATAAAAAGTGGAGAATCCCTCCCCTTACACTGCTATCAGGGTTTAAGTTTATTGAAGTTGTGTGTTTTTTTTTTTTTTGTATGATTAGGTCAATAATGCTGCACTTGATGCTTTTTATTGTCGAATTAAAAGTAACTGATGATAAGCTAATGTTAGCTAGTTATATTGCTCTTTCCAAAAGTCACCTGTTTTCAAACTGAAAATAACCTTCACTTTAACAAGCTCCTTCTTTAGCTATCGTTAGCTTACTGTTAACATAAAGTTCTGCCCCTAAAAACATAACCTGCCACTGCATCAGCCCATGAAAATGAATTGAGCTAGAACAATGTCAAGATGCACCTAAAAAGATAAATATATCTTTGATGAAATGTTCCCTGTAAAGATGCACAAATTACTGGTTTCCATTCTTTCATTCCCTCCCCAGAGAGACACATCTAATAATATGTCCACAGTCTCCTCCTGGGCCTTCCATCATCAGTCAATGCATCAAAATAGACAACAACTTTGCAACATTTTGTTTAAACAGTCCAGGGAAAAATAAGTGGTGCACAGTTGAAGAAAGGTTGGTTTTGCCCTCTGGGTAGGCTGTGAAATGGTTGTGATATCACGTGAAAATTATAAATTGTTTCACTCTTGATGAGATTTCTCACTTGCAGGATTCTGGGTTTGAATGACACAATCCTTCAATGCTAAGTGGTGCTGAATTGACTCAGACAGTAGCATTAATGTATTACATTTCAGTGTCCAGCTTTTACTATTTAACAGATTTCAGTCTTTTAGTATAGGCATTTAGACCAAAATGTCTGTCTTTCATGCTGCATGGCCCTCAAGGGCTCTTCTGTTAGCCTCACAGCGGCTGTGCTGTATTGGCAGATCAGTACAGTGAGTGGAGACGGGCAGAAATAAAACTGTCCCCAGAGAGAACAGGAGACTAGCTCAGCCTCTCTGAGTCCACAGAGGCCCAGCTGTAGCCCTGCAGCTATACTGCATCTCTCTCTCTCTCTCTCTCCCTCTCTCTTGCTTTCTCCCATTTTCTTTCTCCATCTTTATTCCTACCTCTCTCCTTCTTGCTTTCTCAGTCTCTGCATCACTGTTTCTTTCTCTATCTTTCTCTTTCTTCTCCTCACCTCCTAACTTCTTCTCCATCTCCCTATCTCTCTCAATCTCTTCCTATTTCCCTTCATTCGATGTTTTCTGTTACTTTCAATCACTACTTTCCAGCTCCCTCTCTACTTTCTGTCCTCCTTTTCTCATTTTCTCTGTCTCTCACCCCCACTCTTTTACTTTCTCTCTCTCTTTCTGCCAGGCAAGCGGGCTTGGCATCCACATGTTTTGAGTTGAATCAGTATAGCTGGATGAACAGATGGACCTATTTTGGTGTATCTGTGTGTGTATGTGCGTGCGTGTGTGAGTGTGTGTGTGTCTTTCATCCCTGGGCTCTGTCCAGTTCCTCTCCTTCTCTTTCCAGCTGTAAAGCATGAATGTGTTCTCCTGGCATGTGTTTTTACACACTTATTCGTCTGCCCTGTTTAGTAAAGGATCACATTTGGCCAGCATGCCAATACGTGCCAACATAGCAACAACTGAGAGAGAGAGAGAGAGAGAGAGAGAGAGAGAGAGAGAGAGAGAGAGAAAGAGTGTGTGTGTGTGTGTGTGCGTGTGTGTGTGTGCGTGTGTGTGTGTGTGTGCGTGTGTGTGTGTGCGTGTGCGTGTGCGTGTGTGTATGCGCATGTATGTGTGGGCATGTTTATAGATGATTAGTCAAGTAGGCCAGCTGTAGGGTGAAGAGCTGAAGGGAAATAGAGGACGAGTGTGTGACCTGTATTTTACTTCACCTACAGGCACACTGAATGATAGTACATGCTGGGTTTACACTTAGAATGCTTACAAAAGTTATAAAGTGTTTTGCTGTACTACTCATATTTCATTAGCTATTAATGACACAATGAGTTTGGCAAGGAATCGTAATCTTCACTTCAACCTGTTTTCTTCTGATTTGACATCAAGAAGATGCTGAAAATGTGAAGAATTGCTTTCTATGGACAGACATTCCTGTCACCTATGTTATGTGCTCAATTCCTTCCCTTACTGCTTAAAGCTGGATTTGTGTATGTGTGTGTGTGTGTGTTACAGATGAAGATGAAGCTTCAGCATTTGTGACCGGCATTGTCCTCTACCGAAATTTAGGAAGCATCTTGTCTCTTCAGAGGTGAGAACATCTGCCTTTTTCTCTCTTTTGAGACTCGATTAATCTTGCATTGTGCCGCTACATTGCTACACATGGAATAGGAATTTATCTAGCCTACATTTTGCGGCTTATGATTTTAAAAATACGTGAAGGTTAATGACTCAGGCAGTTGAATGAGGTGTTACATTGTTTTGCCATTTTGCCAGAGCAGTGTCGACAGCTTTTTGAACAGCCTTTTTTTATCTTTGTTGTTCTTCCTCCAGTTCTTAAGCAAGGATCTTTTTTTAGTTCACCTCTCAGTTTTCTGGCTTTTGTACCTCCTGAATGAGGTAATGTGATGTCTCTAAGAGAGACACACCAGGTGACAGAAACACTCATCTTGACAGATTGTGTGCATGGAATCAGGGAGGTCTGTGTTTGTGTGTGGGCTTAAATTGCGATTCTTGTGAGATTAACCAATGTCACTTATTTGTGTGCATTGATTTATGCAAATAGTGGTTAAGATTAGTTTTGAGAGGTGTGTGTGCGTGTGTGTGTGTGTGTGTGTGCGTGTGTGTGTTTCTGCAGAAACATGAATGTTTGATGAGTTTGTGTGTGTTTGATACATATGTCTGGTTATGTGTGGTTGCAGGAGAAATTCGGTGCACTGATAATTTGATGCATATATGCATGGCAGGTCTTGGTCTGAAGCGTAAGGTTATCTTGTCTTCCGTCTCATTCCTTCTCTCACCGCCTTTCCTCCTTACAGAAACAGCACCGTGCTGAACTCCAAGGTGATCTCTGTGACAATCAAGCCCACTCCCAGCTCCATCTCAGTCCCGGTGGAGATCGAGTTCCCACACCTTTACAATGTGAGTCACTCTGTCCTCAGCACTCAAATTATATTCTTAAGCAGTGCATAAAAATAATCTTAAAAGAAAAATGTGTAAACCAACTTCATCTTTCACAAATGGCACAGTGATTAAAGTTAGTTTCCTAGGAACATACCAGTAGTATTGCAACTTTCAAAAAATGAAAGTTGAATAAAACTATATGAAAGTTGAATATAAAACTACAGTACTGTGCAAAAGTTTCAGGCAGGTGAAAAAATGCTGTAAACAAAGAATGCTTTCAAAAATGCAATTTTCATCTATCAACAAAATGCAGTGAATGAACAAAAGAGAAATCTAAATTAAATCAATATTTGGTGTGACCACCCTTTGCTTTCAAAACAACATAAATTCTTCTAGGTACACTTGCACACAGTTTTTGAAGGAACTCGACTGGTAGGTTGTTCCAGACATGACTGTGTTTCAACCTCCGTGTGACATTAATGATCATTAGCAAAGAAGAAAAATCTTCTTTTTCTTTCGGCTGTTCCCGTTTAGGGGTCGCCACAGCGGATCAACTGTCTCCATTTCTTCCGGTCCTCTGCATCTTCCTGCTTCAAACCGACCATCTCTCTGTAACACCTGACTTCCTCATACAAAACCACAACTCCTCTCTAGGCACCCTGTCATGTGCTTTCTCCAAGTCCACAAAGGCACAATGCAGCTCCTTCTGACCTTCTCTGTACTTCTCCATCAACACCCTCAGAGCAAACGTTGCATCTGTAGTGCTCTTTCTCTGCATAAAACCATACTGCTGTTCACTAATCCTCACCTCTTTTCTTAACCGAGCTTCCACGACTCTTTCCCATAACTTCATGGTGTGGCTGATCAACTTTATCCCTCTATAGTTACTACAGCTCTGTGCATCACCCTTATTCTTGAAGATCGGTACCAGTACACTTCATCTCCACTCCTCAGAATTTTTCCTTCTCTTCCATCTCACAACCAACTTGTAGAGCATAAGCACTAACAACATTGATTATCACACCTTCAACTTCCAGCTTCAAACTCATCACCCTCCATGACAACCTCTTCACTTCCAAAACACTCTCCACATATTCTTCCTTTAGGATAACATCTACTCCATTCCTCCTTCTATCCACACCATGGTAGAAGAGTTTAAACCCCCCTCCAATACACCTGGCCTTACTACCCTTCCATCTAGTCTCTTGCACACACAAAATGTCAACCTTCCTTCTCTCCTCTCCATATCAGCTAATTCTCTACCTTTACCAGTCATGCTGCCAACATTCAATGTCCCTACCCTCACTTCCTCTTGCCTTCCTCCTCTTCTTCTTCTTCTTCTCCCTCTTCTTCCCCACACTGGTGGCGGTCGTTGTTAACCCGGGCCTCGACCGATCCAGTATGGAATTCTGTATTGTTGTCCGCATATTGATTTGGCAAAGTTTTACACCAAATGCCCTTCCTGACGTAACCCTCCCCATTTACCCGGGCTTGGAACCGGCACGAAGAAATACACTGGCTTGTGCATCCCTAGTGGCTGGGTTATATATATCTCTCTCACTTTCTTATAATATATTTAAAGTTTATATCATATTTATATATATATATATATATATATATATATATATATATATATATGAGAGAGAGAGAGAATGTGTGTGTGTTACTATGGGAGAATAAGACTTGGTTGTTGGTGTGGTGACAGGTTGAAATAGCATTTTCTCTCTATCTTACAGGGCACTACCAACCAAACCTGCATTTCATGGGATGAGAGTGACAGGTAAGAGTTTGGTTCTCATTGATTTAAGCTCATTCACCTTTTTCCCTGTCTTAGGCCTGACTGCTGTGAGAAACTAGAGTTTAAAGAAACAGAGGGGAGTACTCGTCTCAGTAGAGAGTAAGACATTAGCAGCGTGTCATACCAGAAGGGTTGTAAAGTACCACATGCTACTCCCTGATAACTGCTTTGCAAAGTTCAGCCTATGTATCAGTAGAAATCGAAATATGCTGAGTGATAACAGCCCCATGATGATGGACAGTAAACTGTGCATTAATTGTGTTAGACTCAGGATGGGGGCAGCGGTGGCCTAGTGGTTAGGGCGTCGGCCAGAGGATCGGGGGTTCGAACCCCTTCCCAGTGGGTTGCCCTGTGGTACCCTTGAGCAAGGCGCCGTCCCCGTCCCGCTCCTCCCTGGCGACCTGTCCAGGGTGCGTCTCCCGTCCTCGCCCTGTGTGCGCTGGGTTGGGCGCCAGCACTCCCCTGCGACCCCATTTGGGACAAGCGGCAGATAATGGATGGATGGACTCAGGATGTGTTTTTAATAGTAGTATTCATTTCATTATATGTTTTATTAAAATTAGAGCTTTCATGATGTGCTGAATCATTCTGTTAAGGTCTTAACCAAGTCATGCTTCATGATAAATGGATCCCTTTCCTAAGTAAAACATTGCTTATTGATTAAAGGTGAGATTTCATGATACACTGATAAATCATTTTTTTAGACTTCATATTTCATTAAAAGCTTGAATAAATATTAGGATTTCATGGTAGGCTGAATCAGTCTTAAAGGAATCAATTGAATCATGAAGACATTTGAGATTTCATGAGACTTTTAAATGCATTGAATCATTCGTAATGAATCATAATCTATCTGAATCATCCTCAAAGAACTGCAGTCTAATTGAATCTTGGGGAAATTTGAGATTCCGTGAGACTTTCTGATGCACTGAATCATTCGTAATGAATCATAATCTGTCGGAATCATCTGTAATCTAATTGAATATTGGGGAAATTTGCGTTTGGTGGTCTGAAGAATTCTAAAAACATCATAATCTATTTACATTTTAAATACATTTGAGCGTTTATGGGGCACTGAATCATTTCTAAAAAATCAAAATCTGCTTTAGTTGGGGAGACATTTGGGGGTTTGTGATGTAATATCGAAGGATGGAATAATGAACAAAATCAAACAGCATTACACAATAAATCACTCACTCAAAAAAAAACTGTAATCTAATGGAATCATTTCCTAAAAAATCTTAACTGAATAAAAAGGTTTTGTTGTCAGGAATCTAATCCAGTGGTCCAGCAGCAAAAACATTGCACAGTAGCCATCATACTCACTGTCTCATTCCTCCACTGCACATATGAGCAGCCATAACAAAGAGAGAGTGTTTATCACATGTGTACAAGAGAGATCAGCAGAAAAAAAAGACAGAAAGATAGAAGAAATGACTCAGTGAGAGTAAGCGAGAAGGACTGACAAAAAAAAAATCAGGCAGACAGTCAAATGGTAGGATGATTTGATGTAATTCTGCAGCCTGTGTGGCCCTGCCTCTGTCACGCTTTCACCTCCTCCCCAACACATCCATCTGCTTATAGATTCTTTGCCTTTTTGAGAGCAAAAGACAGAAAGAGAGAGAGAGTAAGGGTCCAGATATTGCAGTGGATGGAACATTTGCATTTAGATGGATAAGCACACCTTTTTCGACAGAACCTAGATGTAAAATGCTTTCCACCTTGTTCCTAATGAAAAAAGAGTGGCAAAATATAAAAAGCCTGAATAAGAGCGAAGTAAGAGACATTGAAGGGAAAGAAGACGCGAGTAACCGCGCGAGTGTAGACAGAAAGACCTGAGAAAGTTTAGGGAAGGATTATGAAAGGCACAGAGGAATGAAACCACTGAAATGTAATCTGGCTGTACATTGAGGAGAGGAGGATCGGGGGAGGGGTGTGTTGGGTGTAAAATTAAAATCCATCTTGGACAGCTGCTATGATTAATGAGTTAATATTTGGGAAAGAAATTGCAATGTGAAGAGGCGTCCTTGTCACCACGTGTTTTGTTGATAACAGCTTGAAGGAGTCTGGTCCTCACATTTTAGTCTGCACAATCAATATGAGTGCCACCACCAAGGCAGCTTTCAACACTTGCACATACAGTACCTCACTCCTCTCACCTCTCGCATGTATGAAATGAGCCAGTTTTGAGACCTTAGTTGTGGGATCCATTCAGACATCAGTAAAGGAATTTTCCGTTGGCACATATAACTGATATCTTGCGGTTTTTTTGGAAGGGAACGTTATTATATTTGCCCTGTGTTCCATTTCTTGGGGCTGCATTGTGTCTGGTGGCATTTCAGCAACAGCGCTGACAGATCAGCCATTTCCCAGCAAGTACAACTTTTACACAAATTTCAAAGGGATCACTTTGTCCTGTGCTATGTCATGGATGCATCATGGAAAATTATGAATTCCCCATGGCCTAAGTCTTAGCAGGTCTGAGCCATAGAGTAAGCAAAATCTACCAAAAAACCCCAAAACTACAGAGCCAAAGCTAGTAAATCAAGAATAACTAAGCAAGCAAGTGGGCTCATATGTCTGTCTGTTTTAATGTAAATGTTCATGCCGTTTACACTCAGAAACCTTTTGAAACTCGGGATCTCTGGGGAACCCAGTGTGGTTTTTCAGTCGCACTGCCAAAATCCACTTTTTAAAGTGTACATTTGTGTGCTTTTTTTGAGAGATCATCATATTTCTGTCTTGTTTTCTATTCAAACTTTGAAAATTTAGGGTGGCGGTGGTCTAGTGGTAGGATACTTGCCTATGGACCGATGGCTCAAGAGGTTCCAGGTTCGAATCCCACCTCTAGCACTACCACCACTGGGTCCCTGAACAAGACCCTTAACCCTGAGCGTCTCCAGGGGGACTGTCCCTGTAATCAGGACATGGAAGTCGCTCTGGATAAGAGCTTCTGCTAAATGCCGTAAATGTAGGTCTTTAGAACACACTTGAGGAATACAAGAAGATTATTTGTTTACACACTTTAACAGAAAAATGAGCACTACTTTATAATATGAACATAAATAAGCTCCAGTAACTGTCATGATAAAATCACATCTCACGTAGACGTAGACATTAAAGTATGAAGAGAAGCCAGCAAAAGGAATTTAGAAAATTAATACAATGCTACGGGTTTTCTATCATAAAAACGTTTTAAATGATTCAGAGCATGTAGAAACAAAATTCAGTTCTCAAATCTGCACCTAGATGGGAGAAGTTTGGATAGCTTCTGAACAAGTTTGCAATATATTCTGAACATAATTCACAACATATTTCACACTAAATGAAGGGTGACTAAAGTGCCAAATGTTTTCTAACTTACTTATTGGTCAAATCTAAAATAGGAATCTACACATTTTGAGCTTTGTTACATCATTCCCAAGTCAAACTTTGCCACATCATTAGTGAGATATGACACGGTTAAGAGTAGATTAAAAAGCAGGAATGGCTGGTTTTTGTAGCCCAGCGTTTGGAAGATCGGCTTTTCACTGATGTGCCTCAGTATTTTAACTTCACAACTTTATTTCAGTCTTACTGAATAATTTATAAAAGCCGCTGAATAGCTTTAGCTGAATAATAAGTCGGCAGGGTGGAGGCAGCACGTTTGTTCTATATATTGAACTCGGCATGCGATATTCTTGGCGTTCATGATTCGCTTCATTGTGGCCAGTTCTGTTCACATGCATGTGCATTTAGAATACTTTCCACTGTTGATATTTTACTTCTCTCTCTCACACACACACACAGTCACTCACACACACACACACACACACACACACACAGACACAGATCACACACACCACTGGACCGTATGCCCAATGATCCAATTACACAGTGGTGCTTTGCCATCTGTAAGTGTGTGTGGTTGACAGAGGCATAATCGTATCATCCACACACACTCTGCAGGGGGTGATAATATATTGGATTTTAGAGAGAGGATGCTGTTAACATTGAGTTTTCCTCCTGAAGCTACAAGAATGGTCTTTCTTGACACTCCATTCACCCCAAGGTGCACTCTCAGTTCTGATGCACTTTGAGTAACCCAGCCTTAGCTACTAGAGTGTCCCAGTACCTTGTGGGAAGCTTTGTGTGGAGCTTTAATGCACTGAGCCCTTCTTTCCATAGAATGTATACTTTTAATGAATATAATCATGATGCTGAGGGTGTTACCTTTCTCAAGTGCACTTCTTATCAAGATGACAGCATTTCAGGGCATGTATGTAGAACAGAGGTGTAGTCTTAATGACTTTGAGTCCAAGCTAATTGGAAGCAAACCCTCGGCCATACAAGATGTTATACTGTTTATGATTTTGGTCAGGACTAGCAGGGTAGTTATCCTCAATCTGTCACTGAAGCCCAAGGCCTGCAAGTTAACTTGGCGTAATAAGTCGGGAGCTAATATCGGTTGGCACAGATACTTTGGTGCAATACAGATGGACACTAGCTGTCCATCTGGAACCCTCTTCTTGTCCTTAATCTTTGGGTTTTACTCCTAATGGTGCTGTTAAGCAAAAACAATTCAAGCAGATGCAAAGTCATCAGTATTAATCAGGGCTGGGAATGGGAAAACCAGGAGTCTTAAGTTAAAAAATGAATTTAATTTAATCAATTGTTGTTTGAATCTTGTGATTTTTCTGCAGCAATATTTTTTTCTCTTTTATTCAGATTCTTCAAAAAATATAATAAACGATTACTTCTTTACTTTTCTTTACATTAGGGTCCCTGACCTTTTTTGAGAAACCTAAAATAATTAAACCACTTGACTTCTGACCTCAACTTAAACCTTTTCATTTTTTTTTTACATACAAGAGGAAATAGTGGGAATATTAGGAAAGTAAGGCTGCTTAATTCGTGTGTTTATTGATATCGCAATAAAATATAAATCACAAAGGGCTTCAATGTGCAAATGAGCCACTGACCAATCCATGTTTTTAAGAGGCTGATTAATCACAGCTCCAGTTGATGGTCTCTAGGTGTTTTGATGAATTGAGGTATTCATGTTGTCCTACAAAAGTCAAATTATTCTCTCCACTTTTTAACTGATTTGGTGAAAGGTTTTAAATGTATGACTTTATTGATTCACTGATGTCTTTTTCAATATTTTATAAGTATATTGCAGTGTGCAGCAGTCTAATCATGCTAGCTATGTGCTTATATTGTACAGCTTTTCTGGAAAGAGAATCGTATAAATTGAAAAGACATGAATGAACTCGTGCATAAATTTTATCTCTCAGAATTCAGCAAAAAGCTTACTGGTGTATTATACATTAAAACATTTAAATGGTAATAATATTTCCTTTTCAACTAACAAATAGTACAAGGTTCCCTTGCCAAAAAGGCTGTTTCAATAAAAAAATCTTTTCATAAATAATATAATCTCATTAGCATAGAAGGATATAAATTGACTAAATCCCACTTCATAATGGCTTCATATATTTCAATATCTAATACGCACTGAAAGGCTGACATTTGTTTTATGCTTAACTCAGCATCAATCATTCCTTCCCCTTTGGCTCACACTGGCCAATGTGCTCGTTTTTCAAATCGAGAAAATATTAATTACCGACAAATGATTGCACCAAGACCCGAGGGGTGAACATGCACATTCACTTTTATTATCAATTGGGGATTTTTAAGTTGCTTATTCCATTTGTGTGCTACCATGGATAGTGGGAGGGTCCTCCAGCACCACAGCTTTCCATTGGCTGAACAGGCTGCAGGTCTACTAGGGGTGTGTTTGGCAGCGGTGGCATAGTGGTTTGGGAGTTGCTCCCAAGTTTGGATTGCTGTGGGTTTGAAACCCAAACCAACAGGTTGCCCTGCAAGGTACTGTCCCCATCACTGCTCTGCATTTCTTTGTTTCACTGTGTTAGGTGCTGTGTACTCACAATAAGTAGTCACTTGCACCACTTAGGCTAAATATTTAGACACATTAAAACAGCTGTCCTACAAGAGCAATTTCCTGGATTTTCCTGGTAGTGGTGAATGTGAAGGCTAGTCAAGAAAATATGACGAACCACTTGTATTAGTGATTGACAGTTTCATAGCTGCTTCTACCATGTATTGCCATTCTGATCCTATTATACTACATCTTCCCTTTACCAAAGCAGGGGTGAAACAGAGTTCTAGTTCATTTCCCTTACTGGTAGTGGTGAACAGAAAGAATTCTCAGGCAAAGGAAAAAGTTTCTTGAGTTCAGCTTTTTAGGATTGTCAGCAATAATTAAATAGATCAGTACAGCATTAATGAAGGTTCGACAATCCTGCTAAACTTGACCTTTGCATTTTATTGCAAGACATCCTGGAGAAAAATGACAAAAGCATGAAGGCGAGCATCTTTAACCCTTTAAGACAACAATTTGCCAAAATTACATTATTGATGAGTTTTTTAATGTCACATTGCAATTGCAAATGCAGCAATATAATCACAATTCCAGAAATTGTGCAACCTTACTAGAAAGGACATTACATTTGCAAAAAGTCCTTAGAAAAGAGTTTAAACAGCACCTGGGTTGTGACCAGGAGAAATGAAAGGGATGCTATTTTAAGCCATTTTTTCATCTGCAAAATCATTTTAAGCATTATTTATAGTTTTTTTTCTTAACATGTGCATTATTGTCACTTGTTACTTGTTATGCATCAGCTATTCAGTAGAAGCAACAGCACTGGCAGGAATAGCCTAACTGTACTACAGTACTTTCTCTGCTGGCTGTGTCTATTTTTTTGCATTATCCTGTAGCTGACCTGGCCATGCAGGAAGCAGAAGCATGTCCGTTTTCGCTGCGCTGCTGAGCTTCGGGAGCAAGATGTGCGGAGAGCCTGGATCGGATTAGGAAGAAAGGAAAGGGGGGAACAAACGCGCGCGCACCATCACCAACAGGCAGCAGCAGCAGCTGCAGCAGCGCACGGGGATCTGATCTTGCCTGTTTTCACTGCATGTGATTCACCGCATCGTTCTCTCCCTCCCTCTCTCTCTCCCTCTCTCCCTCTCCCTCTCTCTCTCTCTCTCTCACGGCTGCAGCTCGTCTCTTCTGGGCTCTTGGTCTGGCCGCGCCTGCAAAACCGTGCCCATCAACTCGTCCAGGACCAGATGTGTGTGTGAAAGACTGTCCACCTTCGCCATTTTAGCGCGCCTCAGCCTCGACGCGGTAAGTGTACGTTCCTCTCTCGCCTGAAAAAAAGGACAGATTTTGAATATCTGATTTTTCTAAGTGTGTGTGTGTGTGTGTGAGTGTGTGTGTGTGTGTATGTGTGTGTGTGTATGCTGTGTAATATAGGCGTCGTTGTCATTCTGTATCAACAGATCCCTCTCTCTACCCCCACTTCCTCCCAACATCCCCCCCCCCCTTCGCGACATGCCAGGCTCATAAAGAGCAGCCCTCCACTTTGATGGCAAGCCTTTTTGGCATATTTGGTGTAACATACACACTGCACAAAGAGTGCCTGCGCTTATAGGCAGCCCCAGCCGTTAATGCATGAGCCATGGTTGAGCAAGACATGCTCTCTTTCACATGCATCTGATTTGCATGCATTAAGTGCTGAACAGTAAAATGGGGGTATGCCAGTGAATTCTTTGGCCTACATCTTTTCAGTCCAGCAGCCTCGGATTGAATGGTACACCTGCATCATGTGGTGTGGCTCAGTTATTTGGTCATGCTTTACACCCATTTGTATAGCAAACTGTCTGACTTGAGACTTGTATGATAGATGGAAAAAATTCTGGTCGTTCCTTTACGAAATGCAAGAACAAATTGACCTCCAGTGAATAATGTGGCCTTGGACCAACATCACACATAGATAGATAGATAGATAGATAGATAGATAGATAGATAGATAGATAGATAGATAGATAGATAGATAGAAAGATAGAGCATGAATCTTCCGTTTGATGAGGAGATGGGCCAGCGTCTTTGTGTGGATTTTTCTTTCAATGCGATTAGTTATTATTAGACGGGAAACTGCCTCTGAAGCAGTTTGTTCACTAGTTGCCCTGGTAACAGCACTGGGCAGCAGAGGCTCTTAAAGCTATAGAAGGCACCATAGCGTTGCCTTTGTGCTGCTTGGCCCACATATTCAGTAGGCCACAGAGCCTTATCCTGGGAAAAAATCCACTATCCACCCACCCACCCACCCCGCCCTGCTATCACTTACAATAACCCTTGCAATCAATGAAGGCAGGATGGCTTTGATTCACCGCATCAACCGATTCACGTTTCTCCATGCCTTATTGTTGGAGCTCCATGAGCCAAGCGGTTTTTAGCTTTATGTTTTCTAGCAGCGGTCCCTTTGGAAAGGAGGCCTCAGCTTGTATTCCCGCATAAATCACCGGAAATCTTTAGAATGAACTCAGCAGCACTCTTGGAGTAAGTTACAGAATGTGGGCACCAGCTTGTGTCTGGGAAAACAGAAGTGTTTGATGTTCCTAGTTTCCATTCCCAAGCACAGATTGCTCAGCGTATGAGGACAAGCTGGGCTTTGGATGTGTTTTAGATTAAGAGTCTGACTGGCTGCACACACTGAACACTTTTCAGATCTGTGCAAGTCAATGTCTGTGGGTTGCTGTCTCAGAGGCCTGCGCTGTAGGACTCAGATTTGCATTTAGATTCTTTTCTCAGTTGGTATTTCATGTACAGTAGCACTGAGTGATGTGTGCCTGGTCCTGGAAGGAGCTTTCCATCCCTCTAACCCC
Organism: Hepsetus odoe; assembly: GCA_017165825.1. NCBI lineage: Eukaryota > Metazoa > Chordata > Actinopteri > Characiformes > Hepsetidae > Hepsetus > Hepsetus odoe. The sequence goes on along the minus strand of CM029379.1, from coordinate 10,703,538 downwards.
TCCTTCCTTCACCAGGTGTCTCACCCTGTACCTGGGCAGATGGCAGCAGGCTCAGGGAGTGTTGCAGTTAGCTCGTTACATTCCTCCTGGGAAGCATATTGGGGCGATTTGATTGGTGGTGCTGTGCGCCAGCCAAAGAGCCTGTTCCACCTCTTCCTCTCTGGCTCTTTGTCCAGACCCCCACTGCTACACTGCTAATTATTCCTGACACTACACTTGCCACCTTCTGAATGGCCCATCCGACAGCTCCTCTGTCTGCAGCTAGCCTCCTACAGCTTTGGAATGATAAAAAGCCAGAGAAACAGGCCATAGTCACCTCTTTCTGCCTTCTCTTCCTCTCTGTCTGGGACTTTCTCTCATTTTTTCACCTCCTTATGTTCAGATTTCCTTTAAGCAGCAAGGTGTATACACAGACAGCGAAGAGCAAGTAGCAACTTGGGATAAAGGGCCTCTGTAGGCTCAAAACCACAACCTCTTGGTCTGCAATTTCTTCCCCCTAAAATTCCCTGTGAAATCCCATTCATAGTAATCTTTTTTTCAACCACTACGAAAGAATTGATAAAGTTCTTGGACAGATTTGGATTTAAAGTGCAAGCTGCTGATCATCAGAGTAAACATTAGGGATTCCAGTATGTTGCATCCCCCCCAGTTGTTTTCATTTGAAGTTGGAATTTCAGAGGCAAACAGTGCTGTTTAAGTAGTTGGACTTTTAACTCAGTCCTACTGGGTTGCTCAGGGATGTTTGAAAAGCATAAAGAATGTTTGATATATGGAACTGCAGACCCTATCTGTGTGAACACCACATTTCTCCTGATTGATGCACAAACTGCCAGAAAAAGTTAAATATCTGGTTGAACAAGGTGCAAACAATGTAAATGTACCTCAACAGTTACAGCATAGTTATTGACATTAATTTTTTTTTTTATCTTAATAGATAAAATGTATTTTTGTACATTTTTGTAAATTAATGCAAGTAGATTGAGAGCAACTATACCTGCAGTGGAATTCAGAGGAATTATGTGAAAGTGACTATTCTTGTCATTGTGAGGTCCTGGCACAGCACACAGTGAACCAAAATGAAATTTAACCTCTGCACACAAACACCGTGCAGCAGGGGGCAGCTATGAAAGTGCCCGGGGAGCAGTGACAGGGATGGTACCTTGCTCAAGGGTACCTCAGAGAAACCTACTGGTAAGGGGTTTGAACCCACAATCTTCCAATCCTGTGGCTGACTCCCTAACCACTAGGCCTAGTCTTGAAGATACCACCATAGTCACAAGAACTGCCGCAAAGCACTGTGTGGCCCATGTGGTAAAAGCATTGCTTCCTGTTGAAAACATTGCTGATAAAGGGTTAATATTGTGGCCACATTGAATTTCATTTTGTTTGTGTCATTGTAAAGCTAATGTTGGCCTGGTTTTAAGAGGTGCAGCAATTCCACATAAATTAACGGGTCCTTGGTAGCTTCATGTTTGATTTCTTTCACATCTTTTGCAGTTAATTTGCATCTTTTTTTCTCAACACGTTTCTTATTGACCCTGTTGACTAGTCAGTTCTATCTCTTCTTTTTCCTCAGCTAATTTTGCCAAAGGAAAAGATGCTGCTTAAAAATAATGTACACCTTGATATAGAATGTTGATCTCTGTAGGCCACACCCTCCCTCCTTACATAAAAACACATCACCTGATCACATCTGCTTACGTCCAATCGGCATTCAAGTTTATACAGTTTGGAGTTGAAATATATGCATAAAAATGATGATATGGTCAAAATACTCACTTGCCTAATAACTGTGTTCACAGTGTATAGGTGAAGTTACATTTTTTAAAATACATTGCATGTATAGCATAATTCATTATTTTGCAAAAAATGCACGTTTTAAATGAAACACATCTGTATTAACATTAGTTGTGCTCTTTCTGATGGGGGATAGGATGGCATTCCTGTCCTCCCTTCACTCAGCATGATGCTTACTAATAGAACAATAGAATCAGCAGTCAAGGTGTTGAGCTGTCCACTGACTTCATGTTCATGTTCACCCTCAGATGTGGTGGTACTTTACGTGTCATAGTGGAAGATCATGTGATGGGGGATAATCTCACTCATGGGTTGATCTGCCCATGACTAAATCCAGTTTTGCATTAATAAAAAATGCAAAAGACGGCTATTGGGAATTTAAAACATCAGTATTTCCATAAATTCAGGCCAAAGGTATTCAGGCCTGTTTCCCAGCAATGTCACCTGATCTGCAGGAACAGCTTTTCAGCATTATGTGTTCTGAGAAGTCAAATGCATTGTGCTTGCTGACTGAACAGATCACATTTCTTAATGGCTAGCCTTCAGTTAAGTCAGAAATTGTACCTGCACAAGAAAATCAGCATGCACATGTTTGAAAAAGCAACATGTTTTAGGTACTTATTTAGATCTGGGGAATCAGGCAACCAAAGATGTGCTACAAGGATGAGGTAAAGCAGGATTTACCTACTGTGCCACAGTCCATTTGTTAGCAATAATAATATTTATGAGTCTCCTGAGTGTTGACCCTGTCATTGGGGCTTGCAAGTTTGTTGCCCACTGATGCCAGTCTGTCTAAGAATGCAGTTGGCTTTGCTCTCTCTAGTCTCATTCATCACAATGTTAGTTAGCACAAGCGTCTGTCTGTTGACATAACAGGATTGGTAGTTGGTAATCGGCCCAACGTGTTGAGCTGTCTGTTAATGTTGCATTGTTGAATACAATTATTGAGATTTACCCCACAAAGTAAGTAGTATAACTACAACAATATGACTATATTTACAAAATAGAACTACATATTGGGGCAGCGGTGGCCTAGTGGTTAGGGCGTTAGCTGCATGATCGGGGGTTCGAACCCCTTCCCAATAGGTTGCCCTGAGGTACCCTTGAGCAAGGTGCCATCCCCGTCACTGCTCCCCAGGTGCTTTCAATAGCTGCCCACTGCTGCACGGTGTTTGATTGTGCATGGGTTAAAAGCAGAGGTCCAGTTTCATTGTGGTTCATTGTCTGCTGTGCTTTGACCTCGCAATGACAAGGGTTGTCACTTTCATATTGGAATTTAGAGAATGGCACTACATTTCTAATCACCCTCAGGTCTCTTCCTCATTAACAAAGACAAAGCAACTCTACCAGTATGTTAATAATATGTATATGACATATAGAATATAATATAATAAAATGAGAGACTATGCAGTTCCTGATGTGTTGCCACAGTGGAAAAACTTATCCTAACGAAACATGGACTCATTCATAAACATAACTGTTAAACGTTACTTTTTAAGTAGAATTTATGACACTTAACACGTATTGGAATAATCCTTCATAAAGATTTATTATACATATATATAAATATTGAGATTTACGTCATAAAAGCCTAATGTAGGTGTTGCATAAATGTATACTGTCTTTTAATAAAAAGTCACCTACAATATCATTAGTTGCAGCTGAGTGTTTATTCGTTTATTGGTTTAGCAAAGCTAAATTTGATGTTGCTGTGATGTGTGAAAGGCCTTAGATGTTCTAAAATAATTGTAACTAATTTAGCATTTCCATAATGATGGAAGTATGGCAATCCCATCCTAAAACCCTGTCTGGAAGATTACTTTGGAAGTTGACATAAAAACTCACATCAAAAACTTTCGTCGTTCAAGGGCTATGAGAGGGTTTAACAATCTCCCAGTTGTTGAAGTCCAGCTGTTGAAGAAAACCATTGTTCTGTATAATGTGGTGCTTTATCTGTAATGTGCACTGCCACTCCCAGCTAAAGCTGTTATTATTCCTTCGCTAAAATGCATTACTTGATTTCACTGAATCACTTAACAGATTAATTTGAAAGATAAAGAAAATCCAAATGTTATTATAAAGTCCTAACTTTAAAGTCAGCACCTAACCACTCACAAAAGCGGCTGTTAGTACTCTTTAGAAAGGGTAATTGAAAGGGAGGAAACCTACATGAGTCGGACCACTAACCACTAGGCAACCGTTGCCCTGGTCCAATAATCAATAATAATAATCCTTTATTTATAATCCCACGAATGGGAAATTCACTCTCTGCATTTCACCCATACACACATGTGCAGCAGTGGGCTGCTATTGAAAGCGCCCGGGGAGCAGTGTTGGGGACGGCACCTTGCTCAAGGGTACCTCAGGGCAACCTACTGGGAAGGGGTTCGAACCCCCGATCCTCCGATCATGTGGCTGACGCCCTAACCACTAGGCCACCGCTGCCCTGGCAGTAATAGGCATTAATACAGTGAGTAGACATTCCATCAAATTTGATGGTATGACATTATAGCAATAGCAATGAGTATTAAATGCACTGTTTATTATTGTGGACAGCAGGTAGAATAACAAGTACAATAACAAACAGGACGGTATGACATTGAGTATCACAATGCACTGAGCATTACTGCAAACAAAAGGTAGGTTGCAACTTAAAATACGATGCTACATAACCACTAGAGTAGCCATTACCAATGGAATCAATACTGACAACCCCTTTCTCAGATTTTTTGTGTATTTCATTATGTGCACATATGCATAGTGTATGTGTATTTTTCATTGTAGAGAGGTTACTGTAGTGCTGATTAATCATGGGATTTAATTAACTCTGTTGTGCATGGCCACCAGACCTGATCACAAGACAGCCTATAAACTCAGCCAATTATCTTTTTGCATGTGAATGTGTGTACATGTGTGCGGGGTAGTCTGCCGAGCGGCAAAGTCAGGCTGTCCTCTCATTGATACAGTACCTTTCTGCCACGGCTCTGAGAGCACGCAGCATGACCACGTGTGCGCTACTCCCTGACAGCCCATGGGGTCAACTGGGGGTACATGATTGTGTAACACCTTTCATAGATTTCAGCTCTTTAGGACATGCTTACCCGTCATTGATTTCTAAACTAAGATCAGTCCACGTTCTCATCAGTTTCAGTCTTTTTGCCAGTATATGTCCTCTTTCTACCTATCTGGAATACTCTTTAAACAAGGACAGGCTTTCGGGTAAACTAGAATGTAGGGATGGATTACGGCGGGCTGCAGGGGCAGCATGGTGGAGCAGTGGTTAGAGCTGCAACTCACAGTGAGAAGGCTCTGAGCCTGTGCTCAGCTGTGTGGCCTAGAACCTTTTTCCTGTACAGTTTGCATGTGTTCCCCTGTGCTTTTGGAGTGTTTGGATAAGCGGATAAGCACATCAGATAATGGATGGACGGGGACAGTGGCGCTAGTCCTCTTCCATTTTAAACAATAGATGAACTGATAGTTTTTAACATCTTGAAGACTACATAAAGGACATATTTAAGAGATTTATTTAGTCCTTACTAATGAAATGAGATGTTTAAAATTTGATCTTATCAATTTAGTGTGTACTTTTTTTCTTTCTTTTTTTTTTTTTTTGGAAAACGAGGCTTTCCAAAGCTGGAAAGTTTCAGCAGGAATGTTAGCTTATTGCTGAATAGACTAGATTAAATTTCCCAGAGTGTTACGTTATACAATGTAACGTATGTCTCAAATATGCATGTGGAATGCTCTTGAAAATGAAAATAGAAATATTTAGAGGTTAACAGGAAGCAGATTCTCTGTCGTTCCATTTTCAGCATGCCATGGTATTATAACTCATGAAATGAGACCTTTGTGAATTGTTACACCCCTGTTATGTAGTATATTATAACTATATATAATTCTATTTTGTAAATTGTCTTGCGTTATAGAAATTTGAAAGAAAAGAAACTTCTACAAAAAATTATATACATCAAACCATAATTATCTCAAAAACTCTCAAACATTCTGTTAAAAATGAATAATATTTTCATTATGATTTTTAGAATATAATTAGGTTTATTTCAGTTATTGTTAGATTTATTTCTACTTATTACAAACTAGGCACTGTGGTTAGTGCTGTCACTTCACATCAAGAAACAAGAAAGTTCTGGAATTGATTCCTAGTCGAGGAACTTGGAGAGTGGAGTTTGTTTGAGTGCTCTCCCCACGTCCGTCTGGGCTTCCTCTAGTTTCCTCCCACAGCCCAATGACTCCAGAAGGATTGGAGATGCTATATTACCCCCTAGGTGTGGTCTGCCCTATGATGGACTGGTGACCTCTCCAGAGAGTTCTCCACTTTTTGCCCACCACCCTAGTTAAAATAAACTGTTCATGTTATGGAAAGTCACTTCTAGTAGTATCTTTAATTCATATAGGGATGGATGGATGGATGGATACACTTTTATATATATATATATATATATATATATATATATATATATATATATATATATATATAATTTTTTTTTAGGTATTGCTTGCATTAGAAATGCAGCAGTAAATCAATAATATGGCACATGTTAAACTGACTTTCATTATATTGACCAAAATGATGTGCTTCATTGAATTACTTGAATACCCTGATTCGTCAAAACACAATCTCTGATTGTCCCAGGATTCTCACAGCACATGGTCACAGGTTTGCATTTTGCCTCTTTTCTTTGGTATCAGCACCGCGAAGGCTAATAAAACAAGCTGATATATGCAGCCCTAACCGGCATGCAGTCACAGGCACATATAAACACTCAGCGTATAGTGTAGCTGATGTCTCACAACACCAGCGCCCACCTTTTGTGAGGTTAATGCTGCATCCACCACTGCAGTGGCCGCTGTTTCTCAACCACATCACCATGGCAACTAAATATTTGGCTGCACAAGCATGGAAATGGCGTGGTGGATTGCAGAAGGGTTATGGGGACGATCTGTGCTTTTGTAGTTTGCTGCATGTATGCTTGCTCTTTCTGACCTGGCCATGTTGTGGAGTTTTGCAGCTGTGTAGGATTTTAGGATTGCTCAGTTGCCTCTCTCTTCTCTAGCCTCAGGGCCTGTTCAGCCTTTAGCAATCAGCTCCTCACAGAGTCACCTTGATTTCACCTTGCTCCTCAGCCGAAGCCACGTGGACAGCAGTCAGCTCTCTCCAGCTGCCTGAGGTCTTGATGAGGACCAGCTCTGTGCTGCTAAAGCACAGAAAGGCTTCATTAGCACTAACCCAGCTATTCTCTTTCTTGCCGTCAGAGCATGGACCCGTCCAAGACGCAGCTGCCATCCGTGACACTGATTGTGGGCTGTGGGGTCTCCTCTCTCACTCTCCTGCTCCTCATCATCATCTATGTCTCCGTGTGGAGGTAAGCAGATCTGGTTAATCCATTTTGCAACACCATTCAAATGTAAACTCATATGGAATTAGTGAGTTATGCAATTACATAGGTTTACACTCAGTTTGCATTCTGAACTGATGCATCTGAGTCTAAATTTACTCTTTTTTTTAGTTATTTTGATGTCAGGAAATGGAAAATTCTGAAAGTTTTACTTTTTTTCTGCAGCTAAACTGCAATCTTTCACAAAATTAAATTTTTAATAAAATATTTTCTAGTACTTACATTAGGGATGTACTGGTCATAAATATTAAGGCCTGCTGAATTAGTTTTACAACATAGGCCAATGGCTGTAGTAACAAAGTATAAAAAAGGATAATTTAAAAGGATCATTTCAAGCTGTTACGATCATATTTGCCGATCAAATTATGCAAGAAGAATCCAGTTTCTCCTCCATAGCCTTGGAAATTAAAATAAATATTCATTTTTCATTATTTTCTTAATCTATACTGATAACTATTTCCACAATACATCATAAACAGGATAGGACATTCTGAAAATGCACAGAATGAAAAAATAAAGAGCCATACTCACAATGGTTAACAGTCATGCAGTGTTCACAAAAAAAGGGGGCAAAGTTTGAGGATAGTTCAGGAGGCTGCATGACACCTAGAATTTGCATAGATTTACAAAAATGCAGACCTTTCGAAGGGATTATTACAACATCCTTTATTATACTTTCTTGGGGTAAAGCTGTTAAAAGTAGCCATAATGGCAAGAAACACTCGCAAATACTAATGTTAATCGATTCCTAATGTTAGAAAGTCTTATGTAAATGGAATGTAGCTTTATGAACAATACCCCACAGCAAAATGTTACCAAAAATGAATCTACTGTGACACATCAAACACTGCGGAGGTTTGACAACTCAGAACCAAAATCCCCAGATGATTCGTACAGATGTTCAAGTGTCAGGCAAAGCCGTTAGCTTTCGGCCCTGAGGACCATAAACGTGATGTGCAAGCAGAGTCGTGAGGCCTTCTGCTTGAATTAACTAAAAGAAGCTTGTTTTGAAAGGTTCACCATCAACATCTCAAACATGTAAAAACAAACACACAAGAACACACACACTTTACATAGCTGCCACCAGCCGCACGGTGTGTGTGGGTGAAAAGCAGAGGTTGAATTTCGTTGCGTTTCACTGTGTGCTGTGCTGTGTGCTGTATTTCACAATGACAAGAACAGTCATGTTCACATTTTCACTTTCACTTTATAGTGATTGAACTACTGCGGAGGGTATTGGGATCGAACGCTCAAATAGTTTGTTTTTATCTTTGTTTTTCTGCTGTTGATGGTTGGTTTTTTTTTTCAGTTTTTTTGGGGGGGAATCTTTTTAGAAACCATGTGACTGAAAGCTATGAATATTGCCAAGTTATAATTGAAGGAGATTAATAATAATAAGATGTAGTAATGCAGAGTTGTGAATTGGGAGTCTGTTACATTATATATATTACTCAAAACTCAAGTTGGAAATAATGAACTCACAAAAAGGGCTCGGTGGGCGGGGGGGCAGAGAATGACATTTAAATTGCAATTAAAATACGAATTGCTCACCCTTACTTTTTGCTCACCCTTACTGAAAATCTCACCCAAAGAGAGGGTTGTGCAGGACACAGCAACGTCTACAGCTCCTCTTCTATTTTTAAACTCCTTTTAGATTCTCTATTATGTCATCGACAGTCAAAGTCTGGCTAAAGACTATTTCAGGATCATCAGGGTATGTTAAAATAGTTCTCCTTAGAACTTTAGACGTGATTAGAACATCTTTAAATATAATATAAGTATGACAAGTCTAGAGTTAAACTGCCATATAGCTAATGCAACCGGCCCCCACAGTTCACTTAAAAAGAAAAAAAAAAAACAAAGACGCAGAAGGCGAAAGAGATGTACATCTGTTCAGCATATGTTCATCACCAGCAACAGCACTCTGCCAAAGCAACCAAAGGCCTAACGCAGATCACAGAATGATGACTACACTCCTGCCATGCCTAAGTGAGATCTGTACTCAGTACTATCCTTTTTCACATTTATTTTGTTCAGAAATAAGAAAAAGCTTTCTTTTTTAATGCATGTTTGAGGCAACATGCACAATTATAAAAGGTTTTTATTGCATACCATCTCATTATGTCTAGTGCATCAAAATCAACTATTTAACAGCTCCACTGCAAAAGAGTAATCTAACACCTCATGTACAAAATGTGAGGCGCACAGCTCTCAGATATTCCTGTTGAGAGCTCTGGTGAGTGCTGGTGAATTATAGCCATTCGTGGTTTGACAAATGTACAAACGGTTTTTTGTCATAAAACAGTGCAGCCCTATCTCCTAACCGTGTGCAGCCATAGATTTGTGACATTGGCGTGTTCCTCCTCCCATGTGTTTTGTCATATGCCATGTTATATCATCGCATTGTTATGGCAATGCACTATTTTGTCCATGTTCATAAGAACAGGAGAAAAGACTTCGGTGTCAGTGTTTCCAGCATGTGTCTGGATGTGTTTGGAATCTTTTTTGCTATATCTATCATAAATAATTCATGTCAAAAATTAAAAACGCACCAAATATGTCTCCCTGAAGCCACCCTGAAGCTTACACAGCAGAAACAAAGAGGTTTTATATAGATGATACAACAACAACAGCAACAACATGAGGGTTAGGGTGGCGATCTGTGTTGCTACATACAGACTTTAATTCACCAAGTCAACCTTATTAAACCTACTGCTCAGGAGCAACTCACCCAAAGACATTTCTGTTCAGTTGTGTCATTTTTTACACACTTGACTTATGAATCTACACCTCGTCTACATTGCTGACAGCAGAAACATGGGGCACTGAAGACTCAAGGATGCCAAGACAGGGCACATCTATCTGGTGCTGACCATCTGGTACCGACTGAGCAAACAAGCCATAATGTCATTTTTGGGAATTAACATTACAGTCATTAAATGGAGAGCTTTTACATGGTGGCCCTAATACTGTCCGCAGTCCATCTCTCAGTCTGTCTGTTGTCATGGAGAAAGAGTTGCGATGCTAAGAGAAGAAAACGTATTTGAAAAAAAAACATATAACTGCCCAGGCTGGGGGATCAAGAGATCTGAAAGCCCCCAAAGATACTACTTCAGCCTACTTCAGGACTGTTTGGTAACAGCTTATATAGGATATAAACAAAATTCATGAGGATTAACCAATGATACCTGCTGATTTAATACCTTGTTTATTTAACATGATTGTTTGTGTGAGTATAAAGATGTGAAATGAATGCAACAAGTGCAACAAATATCTTAATATTATATACAATATTGAATTAATAGGAGAATAGTCTACTCCACTCTGTGTGTGTTTTCATTAGCAGTGTGTCTAGGGTCTATGATAGGTTAAATGCAGAGAAGTGCTCACTGTTCACAATGTGGGTGCAATGACAGGAATTTTATTTTATTTTACATCAGTGATTGGAAGGTTTCAGTTTCAGTTTCAGAAATTGAGGTAATGATCTTAGTGGGTTCTGTCTGGAATAGGAAATCGGATGTAAAGAGATATTTGTGTTTCACATGAATACATTGTGCTCTGTGTACACAGCTTATTGGTTGTGCTAGAACTCTTACATGAAGACATGAAATGGCATTCAGTTACATTAAAGTGAAATGAATATTCATGATTTCGGTATTTGAGAAGCTGCATTCAGGTCTGTTGGTATCTCTCTTATATATTTATGTTCATGTACTTTGCTGAACACGGGGGTCTTCATGCAGAAGCGCTTATTTTTTGCCTCATAATTTTCGGAGATTTCAAACACAAAGACAAATGGCTGGATCAGTGCATCCCTGTTTGTGTATTTGTGTGTGTGTGTGTGTGTGTGTGTGTGTGTGTGTATGTTTTCCTTAAAGGAGTATGTCTTTCTACCTGCAGGTACATTCGCTCTGAACGATCCGTCATCCTCATCAACTTCTGTCTGTCTATCATCTCCTCCAATGCGCTCATCCTCATTGGACAGACACAGACACGCAACAAGGTAAAAACACACACACGCACACACACACACACATCTACTTTATCGCCATTTTCTCTTTTCTTGCTCTCTTGTTCATATACTACTCTTTTTGATGTCTCTCTCTCTCTCTTTCTCTCTCTCTCTCTCTCTCTTTCTTTCTCTCAGGTTTTGTGCACTCTCGTGGCTGCTTTCCTGCACTTTTTCTTTCTCTCCTCCTTCTGTTGGGTTTTGACGGAGGCCTGGCAGTCCTATATGGCTGTGACGGGCCGTTTGAGAAACCGTATTATACGAAAGCGCTTCCTCTGCCTTGGCTGGGGTGAGACTGTCTGTCTGACTATTTAACTGCCTTTGTTTTGGCCTTTCCAAGCGCTTCCGCACTTCTTACATCTTGTTTCTTAAACATGAATTAGACATTCACCAAAGAGTCTTTTTTACCCCTTAAATCTTGATAGAATGTTTTGTTATTAGAAGGTCCTGGGTGTGATTCCCTGGCAGGACAGCCTGGGTCCATCCTACGCAGAGTTTGCATGTACTCCCCATGTCTTAATGGGCTTCATCTGGGTGTTTCAGTTTCTTCAGACGGTCTGAAGAAGTACATTTTTAGTATATTGTAGAAGCTAAGTCTTGCAATGTGTTGGAGACCTATCCAGTTTCTCTGTTATTCGACATATGGATATAAAATTGGTTTTTTTGGGGGTTTTTTTGTTCTTTTTTCTCAATACATAATATAAAATGTTATTACACCTTTGCAGGTTAAACTCGTGCCTTTTCAAAACATCATGGTTGATGTTCCGATGTATATTGTGTATGAAAGGGATAAAAATAATTGTGATATGGAAACTTTAGGGTGTATGGACCTTCTTGGACATTTTACAAACTTAATCCATTCAAGAAAGAACCATTTTAATTTGTCTCTTCTTTGTGGCATCTTCAAGTATATCACCGGTAGTTTCTTCTTGGGGCTGCCTTAGGATCATCTCCCAAGATGTTTCTCATCATCTGTCTTCCTTTCTCTCCCTAAAGGCTTACCTGCTCTTGTTGTAGCCATCTCTGTTGGCTTTACCAAGGCAAAAGGATATGGTACAGTTAACTAGTAAGTTTGCTTTATGCTTTTCTCATAGCCTAACTTTACATTCTGTTCACTCCACATACTCTTCCCCATGTCATGGGATTACAGGATTTAATATTTCGCAAAACAAACATTGCCTTGTCTCTGTACTGGACACGGTACAGCATCTGGATAAAATTGCCTTTCAGAGTCTGACCTCTTCTTTTTCCTCTATGACCCTATCTCTCTCTCTCTCTCTCTCTCCCTCTCTCTCTCTCTCTCTCTCTCTCTCTCTGACCTTTCTCCCACTATCCTGGCTAGTTGCTGGCTGTCTCTGGAAGGAGGGCTGTTATATGCATTTGTGGGACCTGCTGCTGCTGTAGTTTTGGTACTTTCTCTTTTTCTGCTCTTCTCTATATGAAGGAAGGTCATTACCCAGCCAGATGCAAACCTAAACAATGCATGGCAGCACCCAGTTATTTAAAATGATGGTTTGGTTAAACATGTACAAGGTATTACATTTTCCCCTTACATCATGGTGATACCTTCACCAGTATTTGTTGGGTGAAACCATTAGCCAATGAATGCATGCTCGTGTCTCCAGTAGTACGTGTTCATTAAAGTTGGGATGTTTGGTCAGGTTTGCTTGGTCTTACGCTACCAGCTTTCAATGGCTGTGTTTTCAGAAACACCACTTTTCAGTTTATTCTTTAACTTTTGTCAGAATAATGTGATGACTGCTATTATATACAGCTTTTGCTGCTGGCAGTGATCGAATGTTCCCCTTCTACATTGAAAGATCAGGAACACTGAGTGTATGATTTAAATGCAACATAAATCTACACAGACTTGCTTCAAATCCACCACTTGTTGTTGTAAAGTAAAAGGCTTACTCATGTTTCTGACACTATTCTATAATGGGGCGGCGGTGGCCTAGTGGTTAGGGAGTTGCCCCTGCATTGGAAGATTGTGGGTTCAATTCCCTCACCAGTAGGTTGCCCTGAGGTACCCTTGAGCAAGGTACTGTCCCTGTCACTGCTCCCTGGGTGCTTTCAATAGCTGCTCACTGCTGCACGGTGTTTGCATGGGTTAAATGCGGAGGTCCAGTTTCATTTTGGATCACTGAGTGCTGTGACCTCGCAATGACAAGGGTTGTCACTTTCACTTTCTTTTTTTCACTTTAAGGAGGAAGATGTTCAGATTAATGTTTTTGGCTTTTCTACTTTTATCGGTATGTAGTACAGTTTCAGAGATTCTGTTCACAAAGACAATTCCCCACAATTTGATGATTCAGGGTTATAAATTCCCATTACATGGTCACAAAGAATTGGCCGTATGCGTGTATTTGGCATTTTTTAGCCAAACCATCACATTAAGTACCTGTTATTACAGCCAATGCAGTCTATAAAACAGTGAATAAAGCTTTTGCCAGCTACAGACATAATATCTCCACTAAACCATGTGTTTTTAGCCACAATTGGCCTGCATATCAGCTAAAGCCCTGCAGTGCAATCTCTGGTGGCAAGCGTGTGTTTGGATTTAGACATCTGTTTAAACAGAGAAGCTTTGGTCATGGGCTTTGACTGCAGTAATCCTCACCACAGAGTAATCGGAGTAGATCTTAGCTCGGCACGATAGCGTTTTGTGCCGGATGTCCCATTTCTTTCCTTTTTTTTATTGTCAGCGGGAATGTTGCACAGTACATTCATGTCCATTCACCTGTGTGTTCTCTCCTCTACAGGTTAACATGGTTATCGGCATTCTGGTTTTTAACAAACTGGTGTCCAAAGATGGCATTACTGACATGAAACTGAAGGAGAGGGCAGGGTATGCCTCATATCATACATCCATCTCACTGGTTTAGCTATGACAAAGCCTATAGCACTAGCAGCTCAGGGGCCAGACCTTTCTTTCTCTCCCCTCTAAACGGACTACAAACACAAGTGGATCAGTAGAGTTTCAGTGCAGTGGAGGGAGGGACAGAGGTAGACATTATGTGCTGGAGACAGAGTGAGACAGGGAAAAGGACTGACAGGAAAGAGAGAGAAGAGAAAGGTCAGAGCAAGTAAGAACATCATTTGTTTCAGAAAAGCTATCAGAGTAATGATTTGAAACAGTTGCCAGTAAACAGCAAGAATAGCAAAAATAGCAGGAGGGGTAGTTTCAGGGGAGAGATCAGAGAGGACTGGCTGTTGGTCCTGTTTAGAGCAAGATGGCACACCTTCACACATCGCATCACATTCTTCTTTCTTTTGTGTTTTATAATATATCATAAGTGGCTTATACATTTGTCCTGATTGAAGGTGTTGCTGTATGCTATTTTATGTTAAAAATCTGCATATGTCCTTGATTGTTTTTTTCTTCACGGGAAGTGTTTGTGTAAAGGAAAGCAATGAGGCTCAGCAAAGGGAAAAATTGTGAATGTGGAAAAAAAAAATGTCCACATTTTGATGATGAGATGGCATCAATCAGGCACATTTAGCTAAATTTGTGGGATATCAGTGGGGAAGTTGGATTAACCTGATTCAGTCCACACACCTTTGGGTTGAGTGATTTAAGGCCAACCTTTAGATCCATCTCTTTAGTGTTGAAATAAAAAAATAGGTCATGTTTGTTTTAGGAAAAATAATCAGTGTTTGAGTGTTTTGGCTCTTTCTTGAAGCCATTTACTTCAACTGATGCTAAAGCTTATGTGAACCGAGACCAGTGAATATAGCCTTAAGGATAGAGTTGAAATGCTTTCTTAATTTGTGAAACATTTTATTGTGATACTCTAATATCTTAGAGGAATTGCAATAGTTATTTTCTGCTATTCGTCACACTGTTCTGGACCCTCTGATATAAAACCAGTATGGTGTGTTTGACCCACGCTTGACCTCACACTCTGACTGAGTGTTTCCTTTTCTGGGCACTTGCTCTCCTTTGCCTGCAGGCTGCCTTGACCCTTACTGGCATTGTTTCTGCATCCGAAAGCTTCATTTTTTTGTTGTTATTTTCCTCCTTTTCATCTCTTCCAAATTCCTCCTCTGTCAGGAGGACGCTGTGTCTGCCAATGTGATGATCTCTCTAATGGACAGTGTTTGTTTTTGCTTTTATTTTAATTTTATTTATGATTATTTTTTTCTTGAGTGTCAGAGTTAACCACAGCATCCCCCTCGCTCCCACACAGGGCTGTCCTCTCTGCTGATAGGCCCATTCGGGCCGACCCCCATAATATCTCTATTACTGGACATGGTTGTCCCCCATTACGTTCTGTTTAGAGCGCCTCTCTGGCTTCTCCTACTTGACAGATTAAGTGGCTCTTGAGGCTTTGATTTAATTATTCAGAGTTTAGCTATGTCAAATTAAAGAATGCAAATTAGCCCACAAATGTGACCAGGAGGAACATTAGCTTCAAATTTGTGTGTAAATTTAATTTGTGTGATTTTTGTTTGGATGCATGTGTACATGTGTGTGCGTGGAAGTGGGAAAGTTCAGAAGAACATCTTTTCTTCACTGCACCTCTTCAGTGTCCCTCACTTGCTCTTATTCCCAAGGTTCGAACACCCAGCATGTTTAATTAGTAATTACTGTGTGCTGTGTCTAATTAAACACAGTGCAGCATCTGCACATAACTTGCTGAAACCTCAGAGATCAGGCCGTGCAGGTGACAAAGAGAATAATTATAAAAAGACCAGATCAGTAACGATTTCCCTGGAAGGTAAGCTTTTTTAACAGGGCTTTATATTACATAACCTGCAGTTATATATATACGTGCAAAATATATACAATTATATGAAAGTTTACAAAGGTTTGAACACATCCGAGGTACATATTCATGTTGATTGAGGTAAGATAAATAAACCAAATCTAAATGGAACAAAGTTATTATGACATCAGACGTTTGATTATGACATCAGACATTTGATTTTCTGAATATTTAAGTGAACAATAACTGCTTGCTTGATTGTAAAAAATAGTTTAAAAAAAAAAACGAAACTTTATATTCCCGATAACTGTATTAATATGTATAGATGTGTGCTCATCAGAGGATGTGATCTTGTATCAAAGAATGTGATCATTTATCCACTGTAATCAACAAAATAAATAAAAACAATTGACCAGGATTACCCTACATTTGCAGATAAATGGATGTGATTAAAGATCTACTGATGCAAATGGATAATCAAGTCAAGTTAAGTAGGTTTTTATTGTCATTTCAACCACATACACAGTACATAGTGAAACGAAATAATGTTCCTCCAGGACCCGGGTGCTACACATAAGACGACATAAGACACAAGACAAGGCAAACAAGTGCAGACAACAGACAGATAACATCAGACAGTTATATATTATGAATTTAAAAAATGCTAGATTACTGCCAATGAGAGGCTTAAGTGAATCTTTGTCTTGCTGTGTTTACTGCAGTTCTGCTAAGACTATCCATCCATCAGAGCGTGGCAAAAGGAAAATGTAGGCCATCAAGTTGTGGGTATAAATGCCAGCAGTTATATTAATATCAGGTTGTCCATAACTCATATTCGTAATAATCAGCCAGTACTATATGGGCCACTGATAAATCATGTAGCCCTATAGCTTAGGGCTGTGTTTGTGCTGTAATAGCAAACTGTAATTTCACCCAGCTTTAGGCCCATTTGGCCTAATGATGACCATCAGGAAGACCATAAGGCAGGAGACTTAGCACTGGGAGTGCCAGCCATACGCCTTGCTGAGGCCTTGAAGTTGTTGTGGAAAAACAGTAAACTCTGGTTATCTGAGGCTGATGAAGCTTCTGTTGCCTCCCAGTGTCCAAGATGTTTTAGGATGCAGGAAAGAGGGTGTGTGCGTTGTGACACACATTTCCAGACTGGATACCATCAAAAAAGGAGGTGTGGTTGTCTGTGCTGAAATTTCTCAGCGATGCTGCACTGCAGTGCTGAAGCCCCTCCAGCATCTACCATAAAGACTAGCAGAATGACCTTGTAATTCAAAAAAACACTGATTGCTTTTTAATATCACTGCCTGAAGCCAGCTTTTATTGGTTGTACTGGCCTTTAGCGTGGAATTGAATTTCTGATATTATGTGGGTTTTTAATCTACATGTCTGCCAGCTGCAGGATCGATTCCCTGGCCATGAGGCCGTCCATGCTGGCTGATGGCTCTAATTGTTATTTTGCAAATAGCCATTTTGTGTCTGCGGACGATTGCATGTCTCTTGTTAATTTCAGGGAGCAGTGCGTAGTGAATGAACAGTATCAGCATCACATGTGTCACATAGGTGAAAAGAACATAAGCATTTTATATATTTGCCTCTTGACCAGAAATGTAGTGAGCCATGAGTAGTAGATCTTCTACTTGGCCTTATATTAAAAATGACATCATTGCAATAATGATCACTTTCAGTGGGATTGCAAGTTTATTGCTAAGCTTAAGGTGATTCACATGACATTTAAAGACTTTTCAGACATATTTTTTTATATATATTTTATGTTATAAATAGCAGTTTTACAGTGCTTTCATTAGATGCCTGGCATGGAGCGGCTCACTTAATTCTATCTTGAAGCTTCGCATCTTTAATAAAACATCTTTAAAAACAAGATCCCCTGTTGTTTTCTAATGATGTTTGTGCTTAATCTCCATCTCCTGAAATCT
Source organism: Hepsetus odoe (assembly GCA_017165825.1). Lineage (NCBI taxonomy): Eukaryota > Metazoa > Chordata > Actinopteri > Characiformes > Hepsetidae > Hepsetus > Hepsetus odoe. The sequence goes on along the minus strand of CM029379.1, from coordinate 10,685,663 downwards.
AAGCAATAGGAGAGCTGGATATACCAAGGAAACTTCCTGTTCATTTTAAAAGTATAATATTACATGGGATGTTTTCTTTTTTTTTAGAAAGCCTAATGAATTAATAATATTAAAAAATATACAGAGTTACAACATAGCAAAGTCAATGTCATTTGATTATAACATTAAATTAAAAGCATCTTTTATTTCCCAAAAATCGTTATATGAGGGTCCTGATGGTCCCTCGCCTCACTGTTGTGTTATGGATAGTAATAAACAGCAAAACTGGAAATAAAGATACTAATGCTGAGGCTGGAATAACACACAGTTACCGCAGAAACCCACCTCACAGTGCACACGCCTCAAATGTGGCTATATATTTTTTCAGCTCTGGCAAATAAGTGATACGTTATTGTTGTGCATTTTTTGTGTGCGCGTGTGTGTGTGTACAGCATGGGTTTAGCATGGCTGTTGGCATGTATGACTGTGGGTTACTGTAATCCGCTTGTGCATTTCCATGTCTCTCCCCAGAGGAAGATATTCAAACACAACCAAAAGCAAACACACTGTATTAATAGACGTTTAGGTTTTAAATCCGCCAGCATTAAAACATTAAAACCTTATCAAACGATCTAATCAGCAAGGAACAGCAGGAACATCAAGCTGGACTGATGTTTTTAAACTCTGTACTCATTGTCCATTCACAAATTTGCCATGTCCCAGTTTTTGAATCGGGCCATTTAAGAAATAAAGGGAAAGCGACAGTGCTGTGTGCACTGCCCCAGAACACACACACACGCCCACACACACACACACACACAAACCTGGTAGCCCTGACAGAGAGCTGGAGAGGGGATCCTGTGGCCATAAGTTCTGTGTGTGTGAGTGTGTATGTTAGTGTATGTGTGTGTTTTCAGTGTGTTGATTTGACTTTGCAGTCAGATGACAGTGCCACTGTACAATATGACGCTCAAATGTGCCAAGTGCGGAGTTATCTCGTCGGCCGACCTTTCCACCACAGCTACCAGTAACGCCATGTTAGTCCTGCTAATTATTTACCAACTCTTTTACTGCTCGACCTTCAGTTTTCTCTTTTCCTTTTCCTGCTTATTTCTTACCTCACTTATCCTTTTTTTTCTCGTCAATTTTCTCCTGATTCATTTCCCGCCTCCCCTTTTGGTTCTTCCCTTCAGGGGAGCTAGTGAGGAACACTGTCTCGTTATGTGAACGTCTGATATAAGAGGACATACATAATAAGCCTGTGTGTGTTTGTGGGTATATATGGGCGTTTGATGCTACATGCCAGACAGAATATCGGGGCCGATTTTTACAAAATCGTACGATCATACAGAACCACATTAGCCTTTTATGACAACTGACATAAACCCACATTAACATCTATAAATCATAAAGTTGACTTTCATCAGTTTTAACCCAGAAAGTGCAAGGACAACAGACACTTACTGGAATAAAACTCCATGTAGGTTTGCGTCAGTTGTCCAAGAAAGGCTTATGTGGATGTTATGCTTTCTGAATGCCACCTTAGAGTGAAGTCCAAATTTTTAATTTGGTAGGTTTTGCATGCTCTCATGCATTCTTTCAATTTCATATTTGTGCATTCTTTCTCTCTCTCTCTCTCTCTCTCTCTCTCTCTCTCTCTCTCTCTCTCTCTCTCTCTCTCTCTTTCTCTCTAGCTTTTGAGGAGTGAAGTAATGAACAATGGATGATGAAACGAGTGTGTTGGGATGGTGGAAGATCACAGTGGATCATTCCTTTTGCTTTTTCATAGTTTGCCCAAGTAACGTTAAGCATTTATATAACCATAGAAAAGCAGAGAATGGATCATAGGAAAGGTGGCTTCTTCTTTCTGCCAGTATAGTTAGTAACTCCACAAAAATAAACTGTATTAAACCCTGTTAGCATATCACATATGTGTAAAAACACAGAAAATTCAATTGAACTGAAGTTCTTTTTGACCAAGCAAAGCTCTTTAAAACCCCACTTCTGGTAATCCATCTCTGCTAGTATGTTTGAATAGGTTTGGGCAGGGTTTTAAATTTAGCAGTAGCATCCATGTCAGGTCAAGTCAGGTCTCAAAGCCGTAGGTATGAGTCCGGGGGTCGACCTTTAATTTCATCCTCATGCAGATCTCTGCTCTCTGCTAAGTACTCTTAGCAAATGTGTATAATACATGCCAAGCAGAAGTGCTGTGAGGGAGGTCATTGCTTATCATCAGATTAGGTTGAGTGGTGCTCTTCATAACCCAGAGAAGCCTCATCTAGAAAAATCTTAATATTACACAATATTGCATATTATTAAGAGCGTGACCTGGCCACATGTGTGTGTGCAGTTTGTGTGCAGGTTAATTCATATCCTGTTGCTAATGTGTGTGTACTTTTTGATACATAAATCGCAGCTTGTAATATTCAGCTGAATATCAGGTCTTGGTACTGGCAAAAGAGAAGTCTGATTTGTGTGTGTGTGTGTGTGTGTGTGTGTGTGTGTGTGTGTGTGTGTGTGTGTGTGTGTGTGTGTGTGTGTGTGTGCGTGTGTGTGTGTTTGTGTGTGGGCATGTGCGTGTGTGTGTTTGTGTGTGTGCATGTGCATGTGTGTGTGTGTGTGTGTGTGAACAAATTTAGTCTTTTGACTGAGTAAAAATATAGCACACGTGTGGGGTTGTCATATGTGTTATACCTCTTAGTTAACTCTGGCGTCAGGTGACCAAAGTAGTTTTTGCAAAAACGTTGGTCCCAGGACCCAGGATAATAATAATGATAATAATACATTGGGTGTACAAGCATTGTGTCTTGTGAAATTGGTACTTAAAAAATGGGCATCAAAAAAGAAATTGAAACACAATAAAATAAAATATTTGCCAAGTATATGCAAGTTTGCATGTTTAAGGAACATCTTTACCAAAGAGTTTGCTGTTTATGTGAAAGGACAATGGGGAATAATATTATAATATTATATTATTAGTAATATAAGTTATATTGTTAGTCAATATTATTGATAGAAATACATAATAATAGCAACAATAATAACAATACCAATAAAAATAATAATAACGTTAATTAACATCACAAAGGAAAACATCAGGGAAAGACTGGGTGAAATACAGTTAGCAGTGCTGGACAGAATGCTCCTCTATCATGCCCATCGCTGTGTCTGATCTTCACTTCCCATATTTTCCTTTGTTCCTTTTCTGTTCTTCATTGTTCCTTTACTCACAACCCTTTACCTGCTGCTCCTTATCCCATATTGTAATTTATGTATAAAAACATGCATTCATTTTATATATGTAAAAGAATTTGAAAGATATATGTTCCTGTATATCTCTATAATTTTAATTTTTAAATGTGATGAGCCTGTATTTCTGTACATGTTATAGGTATATACATATGGCATTTTTAAGCACACAAAAAGGGCAACTCAGACACAAGTATTCATATCCATATATTTGATTAAATAAAATCTACATTAATAAGATATATTGCATAAGAAAAGTAATTATCTAATCTAAAAAAAAAAACATAAGCAAAACTTTAAGCAAATCTTCAAACTGTTCAGCAAGAACATCCACATAATCCTTGCCCTTTTTGTAAGTTGTTTGGTTTTTTGGAGGGTCTCCAAATGAGCTGAGGATTAAAATATTTTCTCCTCCCGCCCTGCAGGGCATCACTGTGGAGCTCCTGTGTGGTTCTGCCACTGCTGGCCCTCACCTGGATGTCTGCGGTTCTGGCCATCACTGACCGTCGCTCTGCCCTCTTCCAGATCCTCTTTGCTGTCTTTGACTCTTTGGAGGGATTCGTAATTGTGATGGTGCATTGCATCCTGCGCAGGGAGGTGAATGATGACTCTTGATCAATAAGAGAAATTACTTTGTGGGTGCAAGTGCAAAGTGTTTAAAGGTGGCCTGTGTAAAAGTAATCAACCCATAAATAGAGCTTTTGGGGCTCGTCCCCATTAATCCATCACCCAAAAAAGACCTTCAGGCCTAAATTCCTGAAGATTATCAGAATATCCATCCATACAATTTCTTCCGCTTATCCGAGGTCGGGTCGCGGGGGCAGCAGCTCCAGCAGGGATGCCCAGACTTCCCTCTCTCCGGCCCACTTCTTCCAGTTCCTCCGGGCGGATCCCAAGGCGTTCCCAGGCCAGCCGAGAGACATAGTCTCTCCAGCGTGTCCTGGGTCTTCCCCGGGGTCTCTTTCCGGTGGGACGTGCCCGGAACACCTCACCAGGGAGGCGTCCAGGGGGCATCCTAATCAGATGCCCGAGCCACCTCATCTGACTCCTCTCGATGCAGAAGAGCAGCGGCTCTACTTTGAGCCCCTCCCGGATGGCTGAGCTTCTCACCCTATCTCTAAGGGAGAGTCCAGACACCCTGCGGAGGAAACTAATTTTGGCCGCTTGTATTCGCGATCTCGTTCTTTTGGTCACTACCCACAGCTCGTGACCATAGGAGAGGGTGGGAACGTAGATCGACTGGTAAATTGAGAGCTTTGCCTTCTGGCTCAGCTCCTTCTTCACCATGACGGACCGATGCAGAGCCCGCATCACTGCAGAAGCTGCCCCGATCCGCCTGTCGATCTCCCGCTCCATCTTACCCTCACTCGTGAACAAGATCCCAAGATACTTAAACTCCTCCACTTGGGGCAAGGTCTCACTCCCAATCCTGAGAGGGCATTCCACCCTTTTCCGACTGAGTACCATGGCCTCAGATTTAGAGGTGCTGATTCTCATCCCAGCCGCTTCACACTCGGCTGCGAACCGATCCAGAGAGTGCTGAAGGTCACGGCATGATGAGGCCAACAGGACAACGTCATCTGCAAAAAGCAGAGACCCAATCCTGAGCCCACCAAACCGGACCCCCTCAACGCCCTGGCTGTGCCTAGAAATCCTGTCCATAAAAGTTATGAACAGGGTCGGTGACAAAGGGCAGCCCTGGCGGAGTCCAACCCTCACCAGGAACAGGTCCGACTTACTGCCGGCAATGCGGACCAAGCTCTGACACCGGTTGTACAGGGACCAGACAGCCCTTAACAGGGAATCCGATACCCCATACTCCCGGAGTACCCCCCACAGGAGCCCCTGAGGGACACGGTCGAATGCCTTCTCCAAGTCCACAAAGCACATGTAAACTGGTTGGGCAAACTCCCATGCACCCTCCAGGACCCTGCTAAGGGTGTAGAGCTGGTCCACTGTTCCGCGACCTGGACGAAAACCACATTGCTCCTCCTGGATCTGAGGTTCGACTATCCGACGGACCCTCCTTTCCAGGACCCCTGAATAGACTTTCCCCGGGAGGCTGAGAAGTGTGATCCCTCGATAATTGGAACACACCCTCTGGTCCCCTTTCTTAAAGAGGGGGACCACCACCCCGGTTTGCCAATCCAGAGGCACCGTCCCCGATGTCCATGCGATGTTGCAGAGGCGTGTCAGCCATGACAGTCCTACAACATCCAGAAAAAAAAGGTGGTTTTGACCACCTTGGCAACCTCGACCCCAGAGATGGAAGAGTCCACCTCGATGTCCCCAGGCTCTGCTTCCTTCTCGGAAGGCATGTTGGTGGAATTAAGGAGGTCTTCGAAGTACTCCCCCCACCGACCCACAACGTCCCGAGTCGAGGTCAGCAGCGTACCATCCTCACTATACACTGTGTTGACCATGCACTGCTTTCCCCTCCTGAGACGCCGGAAGGTGGACCAGAATTTCCTCGAAGCCGTCTGGAAGTTCTTCTCCATGGCCTCTCCAAACTCCTTCCATGTCCGAGTTTTTGCCTCAGCAACCACCAGAGCCGCATTCCGCTTGGCCTGTCGGTACCTATCAGCTGCCTCTGGAGCCCCACTGGCCAAAAAGGCCCGGTAGGACTCCTTCTTCAGCTTGATGGCATCCCTCACCGCTGGTGTCCACCAACGGGTTCTAGGGTTGCCACCGCGACAGGCACAAACCACCTCCCGGCCACAGCTCCGGTCAGCCGCCTTGACAATGGAAGCGCGGAACATAGTCCATTCAGACTCAATGTCCCCCACCTCCCCCGGGACGTGGTTAAAGCTTTGACGGAGGTGGGAGTTGAAGCTTGTCCTGACAGGGGACTCTGCCAGACGTTCCTAGCAGACCCTCACAATGCGTTTGGGCCTACCAGGTCTGACCGGCATCCTCCCCCACCAACGAAGCCAACTCACCACCAGGTGATGGTCGGTTGACAGCTCCGCCCCTCTCTTTACCCGAGTGTCCAAGACATGGGGCCGCAAGTCCGATGACACAACCGCAAAGTCGATCATTGAACTGCGGCCTAGGGTGTCCTGGTGCCAGGTGCACATGTGGACATCCTTATGCCTGAACATGGTGTTCGTTATGGACAATCCGTGACGAGCACAAAAGTCCAATAACAAAACACCGCTCTGGTTCAGATCCGGGGTGCCATTCCTCCCAATTACGCCCTTCCAGGTGTCACTGTCATTACCCACGTGAGCATTGAAGTCCCCCAGCAGAACGATGGAGTCTCCAGGAGGGATGCTCTCTAGCGCCCCCTCCAGAGACCCCAGAAAGGGTGGGTAGTCCAGAATGCTGTTTGGCGCATAAGCGCAGACAACACTAAGGACCCGTCCCCCGACCCCGAAGGCGGAGGGCCGCCACCCTCTCATCTACCGGGGTAAACCCCAATGTACTGGCCCCAAGCCGTGGGGCAATAAGTATGCCCACACCTGCTCAGCGCCTCTCACCGGTGGCAACTCCAGAGTGGAAAAGAGTCCAGCCCCTCTCAAGGAGACTGGTTCCAGAGTCCAAGCTGTGCGTCGAGGTGAGTCCAACTATATCTAGCTGGAACTGCTCAACCTCGCACACTAGCTCAGGCTCCTTCCCCACCAGAGAGGTGACGTTCCACGTCCCTAGAGCCAGATTCTGCAGCCGAGGATCGGACCGCCAAGGCCCCCGTTTTCGGCCACCGCCCAGCTCACAACGCACCCGACCTCTTTGGCCCCTCCCACAAGTGGTGAGCCCATGGGAAGGGGGACCCACGTTGCCTCTTCGGGCTAAGCCCGGCCGGGCCCCATGGGCAAAGGCCCGACCACCAGGCGCTCGCCAGCGGGCCCCACCTCCAGGCCTGGCTCCAGAGGGAGGCCCCGGTGACCCACGTCCGGGCGAGGGAGAACGTCTTCCAAAGTTTTTATACATCATAAGAGGTCTTCTGATTATCAGAATAGATATGGTTATTAATAACTCACCCATTGCCTCAAAGGACCAATTTAATCTGTAAACTGTAATCTAGAATGGAATGTTCTGGCCTATAAACATCATGCCAAGTGAGCATACGGGCAGCATTGGCTTAGTGCTTAGGGAGTTTGCCCCAGGATCAGAAGGTCATGGGTTCAAATCCCAGACCAGTAGGTTGCCCTGAGGTACCCATGAGCAAGGTACCGCCCCATCCCTGCTCCCTGGGTGCTTTAAATAGCTGCTCCCTGATTGCACATGTGTGTATGTGATAAATGCAGAGGCTGTATTTCGTTGTGGTTCACTGTGTGTTGTGCTGTGTTTAACAAGTTGTCACTTTTACTTTCACAAAAAGAAGTGTCATGTTTTGGGTAGAAGGATCGTTGGGCGGAACAGTGAAGCTATGTTCTCTTGATTGATCAAGTTGCAGAGGTGTTGGAAGTCCAGAACTCATCTAACATCAGAACCTGACCTCATTAATGCTCTTACACCTGAAAGTAAACATCCTCACAGCAATATCCCAACATACTTTGCAAGATGAGCGGAGACTATAAATGCAAGAAGGCATAAAAACCATAATGAAGGTAACGGGACACATTATAAATAGATGAAACGTCAAATAAACGTCAAATTTTGCAGAAATGAAGAAACTGACTCACCTGTAAACACAGGTGTCTGTGGTTAAGACACACGAGTTCAGCTAATGATGATGCTCACAGGTAAAAACATTCCACTCTGTCAGGGTATCGAGTTTCTCTATGACTGCATCTGAAAAATGGAGAATACTGTAAATTAAAAGCTTGATTTAAGTGACAGTGAACAAAAATAATTTCTTAGCAACGGCTAGAGTGGTTAGGATGCAGGGTGTGGAGGTAACAAAGGTGGAGGAATTAAAATACTAGGGATCAACAGTTCAGAGTAACAAGTGTGGAAGAGAGGCGAAGAAGATTGGCAGGTTGGAATGGGTGGAGAAGAGTGGCTAGAGTGATTTGTGACAGATGGATACTAGCGAGAGTAAAAGGGAAGGTTTACAGGACAGTAGTGAGACCAGCTATGTTATACGGGTTGGAGACACTGGCGAAAAGACAGGAGGCAGAGCTGGAGGTGTCAGAGTTAAAGATGCTGAGATTTTCATTTGGGTGTGACCAGGATGGACAGGATAAGAAATTAGTATATTAGAGAGACAGTTCAGGTTAGACGTTTTTGGAGACAAAGTTAGAGAAGCAAGGTTGCCTTGGTTTGGACATGTCCAGAGGAGAGACAAGGATTATATTGGAAGGAGAATGTTGAAGATGGAGCTGCCAGGAAAGAGGAAAAGAGGAAGACCAAAGAGGAGGTTTATGGACGTGGTGAGAGAGGACATGCAGATGGTCGGTTTGAAGCAGGAAGATGCAGAGGACCGGAAGAAATGGAGATAGTCGATCCGCTGTGGTGACCCCTAAACGGGAGCAGCCCGAAAGAAAAAGAAGAAGAGAGGGACAGCTCAGGTTAGATATTTTGGGGACAAAGTTAGAGAAGCAAGGTTGCGTTGGTTTGGACATGTAGGAGAGATGAGGATTATATTGGGAGGATGATGTTGAAGATGGAGCTGCCAGGAAAGAGGAACAGAGGAACACCAAAGAAGAGGTTTATGGACGTTTTGAGAGCAGACATGCAGATAGCCGGTTTGAAGGAGGAAGATGCAGAGGACAGGAAGAAATGGAAATGGATTATCCATTGTGGTGATCCCTAAGAAGGAGGACTGGAGCATTAAAGACTAAAGCCTATCATCCACTAACACTCTGCAGAATGTAAAGCTATAGCACATGGAATTTGCAAAAAAGGACAAATAATAAATATCTGTTTATTATTATTATTAGGTTTATTACAAACATGTGATGGACAAGAAAAATATCAAATATACACATTTATCACAATTAGGACTGCCTGCCTGTTCTCCAGTTAAAGATATGAGATATGATGTTACAATTTAACTCGTCTAATGACTTAATAATAATTACAGCTGAGGTGACACATGAATAATATTTGTCCATTTAAAATTCAAGCCAACAGTGGCTTGTTCAGGGTCTCCTTCAGGGTTTTAATTAATGCGGAGGATTCTGATGAGCCAAACTAATATGACCACCTGCCAAAATGCTGTTCTCAGCATGCCACTGAAACAGCTCTTATCTGCCGAGGCTTGGATTCTGCAATAAATTTCAGTGCTATACTGTGAAACACAGCACAGCGAACCACAATGAAGTGCTTCCCCTGCATTTAACCCACGCACACACATGCAGCAGGGGGCAGCTATTTAAAGCACCCAGGGAGCAGTGAAGGGGACAGTACCTTGCTCAAGGGACCCTTAGGGCAACCTACTGATCTGGAATTCAAACCCACAACCTTCCAATCCTGGGGACTAGTCCCAAACCACTAGGTCACCGCTGCCCCAGCAGCTAGGAAAACCATTGCCACAAAGTTCTATTGCTGTTTTGCACAAGTTTGATACATTTCCAAACATCAGTGTTTTCCAGCAGAGCATTGGCCAGAGCATCACACTTCTGTCAGCTTGCCTTTTTCTTACTGTGCATGTCTGCATCTGCTTATTTCTTTTACATCACACACTGATTACTAGAACGGACCAAGCTTACAGTGAAAAACATTCCAGACCTTGATATGTGCAAATGTAGCAAATAATCAAATGTAACTGACATATCATTTTGGGTATAGTGGGTGGGTCACTGTTATTCTTAGAAAAATTGTTCTGGAAGGCACTGAATGAAAGTCCATATGCATTTGTTCAGTATGAGTAAGCCTCAAGAAAATGAACTGGGTCTCTTAAGAAGCAAAGGTAATTAGACTTTGATAACAAAAGAAGCAAGAGCTATTCAGGCGCCCTCTCGAATGCAGGCTTGTATACAAGTGTATACCCTGCATACCCATATGTTCTGCCACTGGTGTATAATTTGTGGAATTATTTGATCTCACTGAGTATGATCCATTAGGTTCAAGAAGCAGTGAAGTGTCGAGTTGTTGATCGTCAGGAAGATGGTAATGGCGACTCGGGCGGATCTTTCCAGAATGGCCATGCTCAGCTTATGGTAATTAACTCTGATGTCTAGATTTTACTCAGCATGGACGTTATTGTTAGGGACAGATATGGTCGACCCTTAGAAGACCCAGAGCATTTTGGCTGTTTTGCATTACTGTATCGGTTTAATTAATTCTTAAATGCTTTAGGAAGTGTTTTCAGCACAACTGAGGAAATATTACTTCTGTTTTCATTTTAACTAACAATATTAAAATGACTGATCATAAATAAATAAATAAAATTCAGAAAATACAAATGAACTTTTTTAATTTGATTTTATTTCTCACATGCATTACACTTTTTGCAGCTTCAAATGGAGATGTTTTTGCAAATGTTAATTTTGAGTGGTATCAGTTGTTTCTTCAGTGTGTGTTGTGCAACTTTAGGTAAACCTTCTGAAGGGCAGCTTGTAGTAAATTGGCTAAAAAAAAGACTAAAAAACAAAAACAAAAAAATATATAATTAATATTATTAATTATTAATATTATAATAATCAACTGAAGCATCCAATGGACCTTTTGATAACTTATAAAAAGTAAATGCAAAAATTAATTAAAATTAAACGTTTATCATTGCATGTTCTAGTCATAGCAACCAGAATTGTACTCATGTGTACTTTATGTATAACAAAAAGAGAACTAAAAAAAGTAAATCTCATAAAACTGTCCATTTTATGGAAATGAGAAAAGGACATTCTAAAATGTATTGTAAAGTAATGGAGAAAGATTTTAATTATTCATTGATCTCAAAGGTTTGACACAATGTAAATACTAGCTAGTAGTTTAAATGTATTCACAAAAAATATTAACTAATAAAAATGGAAAGGTAAAAAAAACCTTCCATTCCAAAACTTCACCCTTTCACTTTCCTGCTAACTCTGCTTTCATCTCTTTCAGACTGATTTTGAGAAGGACGTGGACATGGCTTGTAGATCAGGTAAGACATGATCTTGATGAAGTGAGAAGCTCTTCCTTTTCTCAAAACGTTTGACACATTAAAAGCCACCATGACAGCCTTCCAAGGGTTCAGCCAGCTGTTTTGACAAGGAATACACAACATTACAAATTCCTAATTCAATTTCGTCCAGGAAATTCATAGTGTGATGTGCTTGCTGCTGAGATGTAACACTCAGGTAAATAGAGCTGCCTGCTTCCTCACTGCGCCACAGATCTGCTGGCTGCTCCTAATTAAGTCCCTCCCAACGTCTCACCACCAAACAGCACTCTTCTCTGATATCCATCAAGGGTGAGAATCCGATTATCTCTTTAGATGAGATATCACACCGGCATCTGGAGACATACCATTGCTGGGATGCTCCAGCCAGTCAGTGTCAGGCAACATGTGAAAAAATTTGAGCTGAATGGACAGAGTGTATTATCTTGGCAGTCTAGATAAAAACAAAAAACGTTGACTGCACTCAGGCTCAGTTTACTGGAACATTTGTTAGCATCTATTTAAAAGCATAACTTGTAGCGGTTGGTTCAGCGTAGTGGATAACACACCAAAACAAGCACACCATGCCACATCAGTGGGAGTCCTTGGACAAGTGCTAGGGACACCTAACACTACATTCCTTTGCTCTTTGTTACACTATGTTAAATTCTCACTTTAGATTTAAAAAAATTTAATCACAGTTTTTTTTTTTTTTAGATTTTAAACAATAAGATCAAATTTTGGCCCCAGACACTGTATTTTGAGGTGAGGTGTGTGAGATGCAAAAACTAAGACCTCATGATTCAAAGATAACATTGGGCAAAGTTCAAAAACCACCATTTCTAGTTGTTTTTCATTATTGTTTTAAAACTATATATCATAGAGACTTCTCTTTACTTTTGCGCACCCTTCTATCTCTAGAACTTTCTTTCATCTTAACAGCTGTGCCCTCCACACTAAAGCTGCTCGGGAAATCTCTCATTGATATTATGTTACTTCAAAGAGACACTGACATTCACAAAAGCTACTACCTGAACACATCTCAGCTCCACGTTTTTTTCTGACCAGATAAAATGAAAATCAAAGGACATTGAGTGAAAAACCGAAATTCTATGGATATATCATTTGTTCTATGGTGACAGAGGTGTTTCTTCTTACCAGTAGGTTGTCCTGAAGTACCCTTGAGCAAGGTACCTTCCCTCTCACTGCTCCCTGGGCGCTTTCATAGCTGCCCACTGCTGCACGGTGTTTGCATGGGTTACATGCAGAGGTCCAGTTTCGTTGTGGTTCACTATGTGCTGTGCTGTGACCTCGCAATGACAAGAATAGTCACTTTCACTTCACTTTAACTTTCTGCCCATTAGAAGAGAACACAGCAATGCGAGTTTAAAGAAAATAAAGAGTTGTTCGAGGAAAAATCGTGTTGCAGAGGTGTTGGAAGTCCAGAACTCATCTACCATTAGAACCTGACCTCGCTAATGCTCTTACACCTGAAAGTAAACATATCCTCACAGCAAAATCCCAACATACTTTGCAAGATGAGCGGAGACTATAAATGCAAGAAGGCATAAAAACCATAATGAAGGTAACGCGACACATTATAAATAGATGAAACGTCAAATAAAGATAAAGCAAATTTTGCAGAAATGAAGAAACTGACTCACCTGTAAACACAGGTGTCTGTGGTTAAGACACACGAGTTCAGCTAATGATGATGCTCACAGGTAAAAACATTCCACTCGGTCAGGGTTAAAGAAAAAAAAGAAAATAGAAAAAGAGAGGAATTTGCACTGGAACACTGAGCATGTGAAATGTGACGGAGCTTTTTGGAATGATAAGTGTAAATTTGTAGGTGTGGTTACATATCAGTCAATCAGTTTCCGTTTCAAGACTGAATAAAGAGAAATTCCTGAAAAGAATGGAAGCTATAAAAAAGGTAAAGAGTGGACACACTTTTGATAAGTGCCAAAACATTTGATAGTGGGCTTTTTATTAATGATGTTGTTGAGGTTTGAGAGTTTTCTTTAAATCAATGAATGGGTGGTCTTTTGCCCTGCAAATTAGTCAAATTAAACATAATGGTAACTGTTTTATAGCTCATACATGATGATACTTTGCGTTTGGTTGAAGCCTATTAATAATCAGCCGCAATGGGACACATCCATGGAGCCACATCTAGCTGTAATTAATACCAAAAAAGGACTGTTGTAGCCTCTTCTGAGAGTGATGTTCTGACTTGTTCTTTTCCAGGCACTCTGAAGTGCTCCTCTCTGCAGGGAGAAGAGAAGTTGGCCCCTCAGCAGCTTACCCTACAAAAAGGCTCCAACTTCAACACCATGCCAGCCAGCATGGCCAAGGTTCACCTTCAAAACGTGGCCGACTACGCCAGCCACACACTCACGCTGCGTCGGGAGAAGGGAGCCATCGCGGGGGTCAGCACAGAACTACCTGGAGCCAAGTCCATCTACATCTGTGACGGAGAGCTTTTCAAGCAGCTGGATGGAGACCTGAGCCGAGGCCCAGGGGACAGCAGCACGGGCCCTGAGGGAGGAGGTGGAGGAGGAGTGGGCCAGAGTTATGTAATTCTACCCAACAACAACAACACCACCACTCTCAGACCAGCCAAGGCCAACAAGGAAGACCAGGCCAAATACAACATCAGCATCGAGCAGCTGCCTCAGACCAGGCTTATCCATCTGACCAACCCCACTGGCGCTGAACCTGTGCCAGGCTTTGGGCTGAAGACCCTCCCTGCTGAGCGGGTCAGTGTGTCCTGCACAGAGAGAGACTCCCCCGTGCAGACTGTTCAGAACATCTCCAGCGAGGCCCAGATTACCAGCAGTGCATGTGAGCCAGGGGACTCTGGGAATTCAGGCATGATGTCGAAGAGCGAGACTGTTTCCACACTGTCCATGAATTCCCTGGAGGTGAGTCACTTGGTCACAGGCACCAACTTTAAACCTAACATGGACACATTACAGGAATGTGGAACTAATTGTGGTGAAGATTTAACCCGCTTTTTAAAACTAAAAAAGCTTTTTAAAAAAAGCTTGTTCTAAAAGGGTTAGATTTTAGCTTTTGCACTCATAATAGTTCAGTTACTTGCCATGTAACATACAGTAAGTACTTCACAAATAGGAAACATAAAATAGTGTGTTTTATATACAAAGGATGCATGGAAATAAGAATCCTGTGTTACGTTTTCCTGTCCTGTGTTAAAAGAACAGCTGATTAATTACTGATAAACTGATAACCTGTCCACTGATTTAGCCAAAACTTTTAATTGGGACCCTTCAACCCTTCAACTTTCCCACCAGTCATTCCAGGCTTCGAACATATGCTGAAAAATATTTACTAACAAAATAGTACGAGGTAAACTCTCAGTGTCAGATGTACGTACATAGAGAATGAAGTGCAACCTATGATGTGATGTGACTGTGAATAAATGTGATATTCTTGTACAATCTTTGTTATAGCTTTACCCCCCGGTTGATATTTGGATGGAATCAACGGTTAAAAAATTTTTTGCTTACAATTTGCCTTTCAATTGAGACCAATAAACAATATAGACAAAATAGACAAAATAAAAAAAAATTAAAAGAGAGCAGTCTTGCCCAAAACATGCTCCAAAAAAGTATACATGATTGTTTGTTCATTTGATAGCTTGGTAAATGTGTTTTTCACTCATAGCTTTACACTAATGTGGTGCAAAATACATGTAACTAATCTTGGTCCAATCGTTAATTATAAAATGCTTGTGTGGTTTGTCCTTTACTGACAGCTCCATTATTTTTATTGTGATCTTTAAACCGTAGGCAGGGTTATGCTGCAGCCTTTGTAAATTGGCTAATTCCTGGCTGTACCTCAGCTAGTGTGTATATCTGGCCTTGAGCATTCCATACGGTTCAAAGCGAGATGTTCAGTCTTTAAAATAAGCTATAAAAGGTTCTCTGATTTGAAAGGAAGTCTTGTTCTGATTGAACTGTAAATGGTGCCAACCCATTTCGCTACCTGCAAAATTTCATCACTTCCTGAAAGGTCATGGTAGCCTGTAGCATAACCAGGCAGAACAATGAATGAGTGTTAATCAAACCCTGTGTATCGGTGTGAGCTTACCTGGAGGCTGCATGGGGATGAAACTTAGCTACTGCGACACTGTTTGCATGTAGCTTAATTAAGAGAGGATGCTCCTGCCTGAATTATTCATGCCGCTGGTGACAGAGTTGTTTTCTAAATGGCTGTGCATTAACTCTGCATGCCACAGGCACCATCACGAGGGTTAAGCCATCCAGTATATTCAGAGGAGGCGCGGCGTTCATTCAATTGTGATGAAAATTCCTTTTCCCTCTTTCTCATTACGTCCTACCCTCAATTCACCTCATCCCCCATTTAAGTTTGTCCTCCTCTCCTTCCGGGGCATGGTGGTTGCTACAGCTGACTAATGGACTTACTCAGTGGCTCATGTAGACGTAGGGCACTTTGCCTTTTCAAGCTGGAATTTCATGCGAATGTTTAAATCAGAGAGAAGCGTGAGAGGGAGGAAGCACTAGGCTTTAGGCTTTACTGAATCACACCATGCATGGCATGGAAGAACCGAACAGCAAAGAGAAAAAAATGGATCTTTCATGCTACTTTCATGTTGTTCACAACTGAAAAGGACAAGCGGCTTTAAAAAATTAGTCTGTTTACTATAGTGGTGGGAGCAACTTCTCTCGAAAGGTCAGCTCTTGCTCACGTTTTGAATGTAAGTCAATGACTAGTGTGGACAGCGCAGTGACCAGAGAGCACACGCCCCAAACCGCCTCTTCTGACCCCAGGCCAAACATGCTCCCACAATGCAGTGCAGGGCAGCAGCTGCGGTGGCGGCAGAGCAGGCAGAAGGTCAGACTCTCCTCAGACACTTTTCGACAGGCTAGCAAAAGGCCACGCGGTCACAAGCTGTTTACTGCACGCTCATGCCAAGGTCTCACGGAAAGCTCCTGTACACGCTTAGCCCTCACATTACATTACTTTCCTTTATTCCATTTCTTTTGTTCCTATTTGTATCATTTTTCTCTAATCTCTAAACTTTATTTTATCGCAGTTTTATTCTCACTGATCAATCACAGTAACTCCATCTTTTTTTTTTCTTCACATTTTCTCTGTGTAGAGACGAAAATCACGCTACGCAGAGTTGGACTTTGAGGTACCTACATACACCCTCCCCTCCATTTCTTTTCATTGTTGGCTATACCCTTGTGAAAAACTGAGTGGGCGGATGTTGAATTAGTTGATAATATTTGCCTTCATTTATTCCCTCTTGCAGAAGATCATGCACACTCGGAAGCGCCACCAGGACATGTTCCAGGACCTGAACAGAAAACTGCAGCATGCAGAGAAGGATAGAGAGTCTCCCCCGGTGGATGGCAAGCCTGGGAAGAGGTGGAGTGTGTCGTCCGGAGGAAGTGATAAAACTAACCTTAGTGTAAGTTTTTCTCTCAATAAATATATTCTTTTTTTATCTCTCCTGCAGACTTTTGCTTTTAAATGAAATTCTAGTGATCATGCACACACACACACACACACACACACACACACACAAACACACAGACAAACACACACGCGCACACACACTGTTAACAGTCAGCAGTGAATTTGTCCTCTGCATACTTATCATACATTACACCACTAATGAGCACACACACACCAAGAGCAGGAGCAGTGGACTGCAAAACCTATGCCCAGGAGGCAGCTATAGGCACCTTGCCCAAGGCTTTTCAGGAAGCAAGAACTGGGAAGCATTGTTTACCCACCGCCCACTCGCCCACATTCTTCCTGTGGGTCCAGGGAATTGAAAATCTTATTCTATAACCAGTATGCCCCAGTCGCCCCTACATTTCTCGGAAAGGTAAGAATATTAGCTGATCCTGTAAGGGTGGTAGTAGCACAACCCACAGCAGCCAGCAGAGGCAGCATCATCTCCCTCCTGGCGGGGGTGGGGGGCGGGGGGTGCAGAGACACTGCTGACAACAGTCAGCAGCAACTCTTTAAAGCCACAGCTCAAACCAATGGTGTTTGCTGAGCCTTTGTGTGACACATTTGAGCTGACAGCCTGTAATTTTGCTATTTTATTTTGTGTTGTGATTGGATGCAAGGTCAGTCCCTCATCTCAGGTTTGTGTTAATGAAGTGTATTTAATAAATAAAAAAATAAGTAAAACAAAAGAAACAATTTTTATGTTTCCTTTCTTGGGCTCAGCCTTATGAACCAATTACCAACCTCTCTTTATCCTCCTGCTTTTGTTTTGTTGAGGAAGCCATTTAGTTTTGCTCAAGTTAAGAGCAGTTGCTCCTCCTGGCATTTTGAGTTCAGTTATTAGTTCTCTGCTACATCTTACTCCCCACTCCTGGTTTTCTCAGTGCTGCATTCACTCCAGCGCTTGGGTCCAGATTTCAGTATATAGTTGCTTTGATGGTATTCGCCACCATCCCCGTTACAGAAACAGCATTCACTTGACCAGTTGCCTTTGTGGATTCAGTCCCTTTATAAAAAGCAATTAGTGTTAAAAACCACAATTTCATGCTACGATTTCATGCTATGTTAAATGCTTTGACTGAATTTCCCTGGTTCCTACTGACCTTGTCAGTTAATACTACTATATCTGTATATTTAGGGTCTTTATCCAGATACCTCTTAAAAGATATGAATTAATATTCCAATTTTATAATATAATAAAAGCAAATGGAAACATAAAACTGTAATTTGGTGAATACAGAGAAACAGGATAATAACACATTATTTTTAAAGATAATATTCCATCCAATAAATTGTAAATTGTGGCTGCAGTGCAGCTTCACTCCAAATAATACTGATTAATTCAGTTAATCTTTTTTTGGCCTTTTAAAAACTGGTTACATTTTTCAGGTAAGCAAAATTCCCACAATATGCAGTCTACATGTAGTTCAGTCAGAAACAAAATTATAAATGAATTCATAAGGAAAAAAACATTTAAAAGGCACCTGTGGCCACCTTAAATGACTGCTTTTACTGCTTAAAGCATAATATGATCCTGATATAGGAGCATTCTATGAGCACCAAGAAGGTTAAGTAGAGAGAGCGGTGCTGAAGAATGGGGTAGGGGCCCTCATGCAGACACTTAAGGTTCTAGGGATTCGTTTATGTCTCTCTTTGTATTTGATCTCTCTTGTTCTCTATTTCCTGACTATATTACTCTATTTATCAATTTTTTTAACTTTGTTTCCAGGATAAGCAGCAGACTCCCAGTAAGCGGGCATGGGAGGGAATCAGGAAGACTCACTCACCACCGTCGTGGATTCGGAAGGAGCTTGAGCCACTGCAGGCATCCCCTCTGGAGCTGCAAACAGTGGAGTGGGAGAAGGCCAGTGCCACCATCCCGTTGGTGGGCCAGGAGATTATGGACCTGCAGACTGAGGTCTGAGGGGCCTTCAGTGCTGCATATAGGCTCGGAAACAAAAAAGCTCCACTGGCAGGAAAGAGAGAGAGAGATGCACAGAGGAAGTAAAGGAAGAGAGAGTGAGAGATGCACAGAGGAAGGGAGAATGGTGTGTGTGTGTGAGAGGGGAAAAAAGAAGAATCTGGAAAATGAAACAGCGATTCTTCAGTGTACAATTTGTTTTATTTTGATGCTGGAATGGCCTTTCCTTTAATGTCAAAGGGAATCGTAACACTTGGGTCTGAACATGTTGCTATGGAAATGACCTGGCGTTACCCAGATTGGCTGGATCTGGAGAGTTTATTGGTGACCCTCTTTGGCATTCTGGGATGTTGCCATGGGAACACGGGGAGTGGCTGAGGAGGAGAATAGAAATTCAGGCTGAGTGGGAGGAGCCTGAGTGTGTGGCCTTCAGTTTCTTACTGTCTTCTTGGACACATAAACACACATCTCTACTCAGAAAAATATTTAAGATTATGAATCATAATATATGAATTTCTAGCTACACAACGCCTTCAAAGTGTCTAGCTATGGTCTGGAAAACCACAAAAAAACACTGGGAAACCTCATTTCATGAGTAATCACTCACTATTCTGTCCTCGATTCTGAACCTAATGATGGATTATTATTATTATTATTATTATTATTATTATTATTAATGTGCCACAAAAAAGCAAATGCCTTTGGCTGTGATGGTTGGCATGGTGGTAGGATCTCCACTACCCAAGTTCAGAGGGCAAAGCCATCCGCATATGACTGTTAAAGTTACTGAAGGAAATTCCTGCTCCACATGTCCTCCCACCGTGTTGGAGTGGGGGGGGTTTGATCACACAACCCTACTGAGCCAAAACCGCATTGTGCGTGCCCTCTCCCACATATCCCAGAATCAGCCGTCAAGCCATCCGCCACACATCCATCTTCAAGGTCAGGTGTGAAGAAATGTGGCATGGATCAGAAGGAATAACCCATCTCCGGATGTGCTGTGTGCCTGTGGCATGAAAATGATGACTCTGTTCATTTTAACGGTGACGCCTTGACACGCTCATCAAAACTGTGGAGGGTTGCTGATCAAAGTTCGCAAGGAGCTGGTTGCAGTCAGAGGGTATGAGTATTTAAAGAGTTATGACTGAAAGTGCAAGCTTAAGGTGAATAAATACATACACACACACACACACACACAGATATATATATGTATATATATATATATATATATATATATATATATATATATATATATATGTGTATATATATATATGTATATATATGTGTATATATATACTGTGAAAAGTTTATGAATTTTGCAAAGAGTTGCATTATGTGGTCAGTTGATGGTTTCACATAGAGAAAGCACAAGGCTCACTCCTCAGAGTCCTGTTGTACAGCATTGTAATTATTTCCAAAAAGAGTTCTACAGAATGAATTTTAGCCTATAAATATCTTTCTTACTGTGCTTGGGGAATATTGTTATTCTTATTATGAAATTCATTGCGATTATGAAATCCCCAAATCTTGTCAGGTTACTGGACTATATGAGTGTTCTGTAACTTCATGTAACAGTGTGTGTTTTAATATCACTGACTGTCACTCCAGAAAAGAATCTGTACTTGTCTGACCTCTCTGTCCCCGCCATCCCTCCATGCTCCCTTTTTTAGTTAATCAGGTCTCTTTGTTAATGTACAGTTTTCAGAGCACAAGATGAATGTGTCATATTTCTAATAAAAATACCTATATAACGATTTGAAAAGTGTCGTATTTACGTTTTTGCCTGCCTGTGTTTTTTGAGGAACTGCTCCACATTAGGGTTATCAATACTGATTACTTTGAGTGACATTTCCGTGGTTTGCCTGTAATAATATTAATGAGATGTAACTAATTTAACTGAACTTATCAATCGCTAACTTCCGCCACAGGTAAAGAAAAGTATCATTAAAATATATGGGAACATTGCACATATAATTGGGTCATCATGTAAATTGTTTCTTACCTTTGCAAAGAGCAGAGATAAAATATTTTTCTATACAGTTTTATATAAAATCTTCATGTTTGGTATGGTCATTCCCATTAATGCAATTCTAACGAAAAATGATCCTACAATCATATCAGTATCATCTGTTAATTAAGCAGTATCATGATGTTTAGATTTGACCGTTATGTAAAACTCATATTTGATTACTAGTTTAATGTACACCGGGACAACATAATATTCACTTGACACTTGATCGTCATGCAAATATATGTGCATTTTGTTTGTTTCACTGCCTAAAGCCTAATTGAAATAAATGCACATATTAAAAATGTCACAGATTCAAGTCAGTGACTCACCCATTAACATTAATGCAGTAAATGAGTAAAACCATTCCAGCCTTACTTATTTAACTTTGCTTTCTGTTTTGCTACATCCATGCAGTTATTACTGTACCACAGTTCTAATCAGCTCAGACCAGAGTCAGGTTTGACATGGCTTCAGATAATGAGCTGAACAAAACAAAGGGATGCCTGCAGTATATGTGGTATTTTTAAGAAAGGCAAAACTGCATGTTTGCTAACAAACAACTACAATGTCTAATCCAGCTTGTAAATTTTCAAGGAATTTAGGTTCCTTTCCTAGTAATCTAAAACTTTATATTTTCTGAGCGCTTAAGCCAATTTAGCTGAAAAGGTTTGTTATTTGAAGTCATGGTGGAGCGTGCAGGAATTCTACATGATGCAGTGCCCACAGCTGATAATGAGACACAAGACTCCTCACTTGACTCAGATTTGTGCCAAAGAGACTTGGCTCTGACTCAGACCCAATATTTTTCTCACTGTGCTTGGGGAACATTGTTATTCCTGTTATGGCTAGAGGCAAGAGGAGAAGAGGAAGGCCAAAGAGGAGGTTTTTGGGTGTCTTGAGAAAGGAAATATTGGCAGTTGGTGTGAAAGTGGGGAAATGCAGAAGGCAGAAGACAGGAAGAAATGGAAATAGATGATCCACTGTGATGACTCCTGGGTGCAGCCAAAAGAAGAAGAATTCTTCTAAAATACTGTAGACTTGACTCAGGCTCAAGCGTGGAGACAGGAGAATCAAATAGCTCCCAAGAAACTGAACACTCAGCCACTCACAACTGAGAAACTGGAGATTCAATTTAGGCTGATACTTCAGAACTTGTAGAGCCAATTGAGGCTGATACCTAAGAGACTGAAGACTCAGTTCAGACTCATACCTGAGAGACTGCAGTGTCGACTCAACTAATTCTTTAAAGACTGGAAACTCACTCTCATACTTGGGAGACACAACTCAGGCTCAATGTAAGAGAAATGAGCAGAATCAACTCAGACTCATATCTGAGAGACTGGAGATTCAGCCATACCTGAAAGACCCTACTCACGGTCATCCCTGAGAGATCAGAGGCCGATTTAAGGCATGCATCCTAAGGACATTTACATTTACATTTACGGCATTTAGCAGAAGCTCTTATCCAGTGCGACTTCCATGTCCTAATTACAGGGACAGTCCCCCTAGAGCAATTCAGGGTTAAGAGTCTTGCTCAGGGACCCAGTGGTGGTAGTGCTAGAGGTGGGATTTGAACCTGGGACCTCTTGATCCATAGGTCCATATCCTACACCTAGACCACCGCCACCCGCCAAACATTTATGTTTATATTACATTTACGTCATTTTTTTAGCAGACGCTCTTATTCAGAGAGACTTCCATGTCCTAATTACAGGGACAATTCCTGGAGCAACTGGAGTCCCCCCTGGAGCAACTGGAGCAACTCAGGGTTAAGGGTCTTGCTCAGGGACCCAGTGGTGGTAGTGCTAGAGGTGGGATTCAAACCTGGGACCTCTGGATCCAGATGTCTGCAAGCAAGTACCCTACCAGTAGACCACCACCATCCCATTCAGTCATCTTCGTTTATGAATCTGCATCAACAAATACGTATATGAAAATGATGGGTATCAGCATAAAACTCACATTCTCATCCCTTTAATCAGTGTTGTTTTTGTAATTGCCTAATCAAGTAATCAGGACAGTCCTACTACATACTTCTTAAAAGGATGACTTGTTCAAATAGCGCTCTATTGATCTCTTGGCATTTTCTTGCCGTCTAGCAAAAAATAAATAAATATACCAACAAACTTATGGAGTAGCACACGATTAGCTGAGCGAATACTGGGGTCTAGAGTTGCCAAGGTGTGTGATTAGAGGACAGAGAGAGGATGACTGGAATAGCCTCAGAATTATTTACACTCTATGAGCAGGAATCCAATCTGGACAGCAGAGCATTCTGCTGATAAAGATTTAACCAATCGTAAATACAGGAGAAAATAAATGTCATGTGCGTTATTATTAGACTTAAAGAATATCGCAGGTTGGGTCTGGGGCACAGGGGAAATGCAGCTCTAGCACAAAGACAGCATTATTTTATGTCTGAGCAAGGCTGCCCAATATCCTCACACTGATTATTCTGCTGTTATTTATTCCCCCTCCTCTCATAATACATCAAATGAGGGGCAATTAAGAAAGAGTGAAAGAGTTCCCTAATGTAACAAGCATCAATAATGCTTCTACAGTGTGTTTCAAATTTCTGCAAGGCTGGGGTGATGTAAGGAATTTTCAGTGTGATCAGCAATATGCAAAGAGCATAATCTCAGAAGCTGAAGTTCATGGCC
The DNA here is from genome assembly GCA_017165825.1 of Hepsetus odoe. Classification (NCBI taxonomy): domain Eukaryota; kingdom Metazoa; phylum Chordata; class Actinopteri; order Characiformes; family Hepsetidae; genus Hepsetus; species Hepsetus odoe. The sequence continues at coordinate 10,662,360 of CM029379.1, read as the reverse complement.
TTCAGTTGTACAATGAAATATGATCTATGTTCAGTTGCTCCAATAAAGCTAATCCTGGCACCATTGGTTCTCAAGTGTGAGCATGTGGGACTCGATTGTTGGTATTCATTTTGCCCTCATATTACATTCTTATTAAAGGCTCAGCAAAGTGTTTCTTTCTGATTGAAAATCTTATCAAGGCAGTTATAATGTGTATGTTTTTCCTCAAATAATATTATAGACTGGGAAGTATATAAATGACCTCGGATGTCTGCCCCACATATATTTTGGAAGTACATTGATTTTGGTGTTATTTTAGAAATTTACTATAATGAACCATGGTCTACCTTATATTGCACATTGATTTGCACAGAGAGTGTGCAAATGGTTAGTCCAAAAGCAAGTTTTACAGGCAATTTCATGATAAAACCTAATTAAAATGGCTTGAATTTCTTTGAAGGGTCTGCAACATTTTTATTTCTTGACTTTTAGTGCTCTTTTATCTATTATCACCATGAGTTAGCATGACTTTACTAAAATCAAAAATAAAGCATAAATACATATTGTACTCCCTTCATACATTTTTTCTATATTCTATCTTCTATCATCTCTAAAAGATCTTGTTTTTTGTAAGCTATAGGTTAAGGCTGTTTTTTTTTTATCTTTTATTTACACACACATTCAAAGCTTCTTGTAAGAAACGAATGAGCCTATTAACTTGAACAGGCTGATAAACAAAATAACATTCTTATAAAGGCTTTGGCAGTATGATGTCAGGCCTTTTACTCTTAATAAAATTCAATAACCAATCTTATCCCTTGTTCACTTGTTTAAGTTCCATTGCGCTCTTAAAGATCATGTTTTTAGAGTATGCGGCCACAAGAGCAGAATTTTTATGATTTAAAACAGACACGCACACACAGACATGACGAGCAAGAATGACAAAGTCTGAATAAGTATGCAAATTTAGGAAGATAAAATATCATTTGCATATCAAAATGTCATCGTTTATTCCTAAACAAAAAAATATTTGTCAGAATATCAGCAATTCGTTCAGGTAATTATTAGGACAGGTGTAAATATACCCATTGTTTCTACAAACCCTAAATGAAATTTGTCACAGCTGAACTTTTTTCCTAGTTTCTTGTTATTTTCAGCAAATAGGAAACAGAATTCCAGCATGTCCAGTAATGACCTAAAGCTTATCACCCAGCTCCTGCATACCTCTTTGTTGAAGGAAATGCCAGTCTGAGGTGGAGTCCTTTGATTTGTCTGCTGAAAATGTTTTCTTGTTAAGATAATGTGCATGTCTATTCCTGAGCATCACAACAAACCAAAAAAAGTATTTCTTGTGTAAATGCATATGAACCGGGAGGTTGGTTTAATGCATTTCCATCATAGAAAAGAAACTTTTTCAGCAATTTTTGCAAAAGTTGCTGTTCTGTAGGGTTGGCTAACCATTCTAACCTTCATTGCTTTGGGTGTCCATGACCTTGTCTCTGTCTTTCAATAGGTACTAACCATTAAATCATGAGAACATCCAATATTTTGCCATTTTGGAGATGCTCTCACCTAGTCATTAAAGACAAACTGATCCTTATGCTTTCTTGCAACTCCATGCCTTGTCACATGACATTTTCATAAGATAACCAATACTATTCACTTTACCTGAATTTTTGTTAGTGTAATGCCTGGCCAGTGTGTATATGCATATTAGTTTTTAACATTTCCTTTCAGGAGCATGCTGAAAAATTGTTCTCCATTGCTTTTGTCTCGGAGTTTCAGGGACATGCTTGCACTCTTACCAGATGAGATGACTAATTAAATGTAATCTGGATTCAATTATATGGAAATCACCCCTCTCAGTGCATCTGCTATGCAATTACGCGCTGCATGTGTTTGCTCATCAGGTGAAATCAACAAGATTACTTTGAAAATGCTCACCTCTGCCAGCTTGATTAGATTCCATCTGATGAAGTTCTAGGAGGAGATTGAACAAAGAAGTATTCCATGATCCCCATGAACTTCAGATTATTCTCTAAGATTTAATTCGGTTACTCAACAAAGTGTCGGCTGGATCCCAGCATTCTGTGAATGCTTTATAATGATCATTCAAATAGAATTGTCATTATAAAGTTCATCAGATTTTAACTTTACGCAAATCATTTCTCAATTGTGTTGGTTTAACCTGTCAGAAAAAAGGGACTGGCAATTTGTTTTTATATAGAGCTGTGAATGATGAAGATTTGGAGGGAAGACATTTAATGTCATCTGTGACATTTGATAACATATGTAATATGTGACTCATCAAAAGTTTTGTTATTGATCCAACTTGGCTGGCTTAATGAACAGCTAAATGTGATACTTTACGTTTAGAGTTACTGCGGATTAAATGTAGTGGCAGTGCTACGTTTAGTTTGGTACTAGTGATGACCGACATTATTTTTAGTGTTAATGCTGAGAAGTGCCACTTTTCATTTGCTGATTATTTGTACCTTTAGTTTAATTTTAGTATTAATTTGTGCCACTTTAGATTAAATTAGAATTGATTTAAGTTTATTGTTAGTACTTATTACTGCTAAGTGTTAGTTTTAAACTTATTGTTATTTAGTTTAATGTTAGAATTCATTAACACTGCTTTTAGTTTAATGTTGGTGCTGATTTGTTTAGCTTTTAGAATAGAAGTATTGATTGGAGCTCTTTTTAGTTTAGTTTGGTAGGTTGCCCTGTGGTACCCTTGAGCAAGGTACCGTCCCCGTCACTGCTCCCCGGGCGCTTTCAATAGCTGCCCCCTGCTGCATGTGTGTGATTGTATGGATTAAATGCAGAGGTGTGATTTCATTGTGGTTCACTGTGTGTTGTGCCGTGTTTCACAATGACAGGAATAGTCACTTACACTTTCACTTTTCACTTTAGAACTACTGATTATTAACATTACATGTTACTTTTAGTTGTGTTGGTGCTGATAAGCATTGCTTTTAGCTTAGTGTTAATGCTATTAAGTGCTACTTTTAGTTGTGTGGTCTTGCTGATTTTTGCTAAAAATTGAGTTTAGTGTTAGTGCTGATTATTACTAGCTTTTGTGTAATGCTAGTGTTAAGTAATCTTAATCGTTTAGTTTAACCTTGATGCATATAGTGCTGGGGCAGTGGTGACCTAGTGGTTAGGGCGTCAGCCACATGATCGGAGGATCGGGGGTTCGGACCCCTTCCCAGTGGGTTGCCCTGAGGTACCCTTGAGCAAGGTGCCGTCCCCGTCCCGCTCCTCCCTGCGATGGGCTGGCGACCTGTCCAGGGTGCATCCCCCGTCCTCGCCCTGTGTGCGCTGGGTTGGACGCCAGCACCCCCCCGCGACCCCGTTTGGGACAAGCGGCAGATAATGGATGGATGGCATATAGTGCTATTTTTATTTTAGTGATGAACACATGATGTGTTACTTTTGTTAGCTAAGTGTTAATGCTGATTACGTTTATTTAGTGCAGTCTTTATCCAGCTATATTTGTTAAAGCTACTTTTGAAAGAGCCCATCCCTGCCGGGCCACCAGGGGGGCGCCAGACTGCTGTTTGGGAGACCAGCGAGTCAGGCTCGGTAATCAGGAGTGATTCCTTACAGCTGCCCCTCCCCTTTATAAACAACACAAACCAGCATGGGCTTGCTGGGTTGTTTTAATGGCACTGCTGATAATTTGGTAAAGATCCTTGGGTTTACTCTGTCTGACCGACACCCTCGAGCTCTTTGTGTTGACTCCCTCCGACTTTCTCCAGCTTTTCGCTCAAACTTTACTAAAAAAAAAAAAAAAAAAGCCAGACGCGGCAAGCACACGTGCAAAAGGAAAAAAGTCACAAGCACAAATGGGTGAAATTAGAAACCACCCATTTTGAGTGCTTTGTTTTCTGCCCATTTTGGGGGTCGATCGTTGTATTGAGTTTCACTGAGTTTTTGTGGCGCTTCAGGTGCTGCTCTTGGGTCTAAACCCAGTGTGTCACTCCGCGAGTCACACCGTAACAACTTTACAGAGTTTGTAAGTTACACACACACACACACACATATATATACTTAAGTAGAGTTTATCTGAACTTAACTTATTTTTACTTTGTTTTACTCCAAAAATTACACAAAAATCATCTATCCATCCATCCATCCATTCTCCTCCGCTTATCCCGGGTCGCGGGGGCAGCAGCTTCAGCAGGGATGCCCAGACTTCCCTCTCCCCGGCCACTTCTTCCAGCTCCTCTGGGCGGATCCCAAGGCGTTCCCAGGCCAGCCAAGAGACATAGTCTCTCCAGCGTGTCCTGGGTATTCCCTGGGGTCCAGGGAGGCGTCCAGGGGGCATCCTAATTAGTTGCCCGAGCCACCTCATCTGGCTCCTCTCGATGCGGAGGAGCAGTGGCTCTACTCTGAGCCCCTCTCGGATGACTGAGCTTCTCCCCCTATCCCTAAGGGAGAGCCCAGACACCCTGCGGAGGAAACTCATTTAGGTCGCTTGTATTCGCGATCTCGTTCTTTCAGTCACTACCCACAGCTCGTGACCATAGGTGAGGGTGGGAACGTAGATCGACCGGTAAATTGAGAGCTTTGCCTTTTGGCTCAGCTCCTTCTTCACCATGACGTACCGATGCAGAGCCCACATCACTGTGGACGCTGCCCCGATCTGCCTGTCGATCTCCCGCTCCATTTTACCCTCACTCGTAAACAAGATCCCGAGATACTTAAACTCCTCCACTTGGGGCAGGGTCTCACTCCCAACCCTGAGAGAGCACTCCACCCTTTTCCGGCTGAGGACCATGGCCTCAGATTTGGAAGTGCTGATTTTCATCCCAGCCGCTTCACACTCGGCTGCGAACCGATCCAGTGAGAGCTGAAGATCACGGCCTGATGAGGCCAACAGGACAACGTCATCTGCAAAAAGCAATGACCCAATCCTGAGCCCACCAAATCAGACCCCCTCAATGCCCTGGCTGCGCCTAGAAAAATTATGAACAGGATCGGTGACAAAGGGCAGCCCTGGCAGAGTCCAAATCTCACCGGAAACAGGTCCGACTTACTGCCGGCAATGCGGACCAAGCTCTGACACCGGTTGTAAAGGGACCGGACAGCCCTTATCAGGGAATCCAATACCACATGCTCTTTGAGTACCCCCCACAGGACTCCCCGAGGGACACGGTCGAATGCCTTCTCCAAGTCCACAAAGCACATGTAGACTGATTGGGCAAACTCCCATGCACTCTCCAAGACCCTGCCAAGGGTGTAGAGCTGGTCCACTGTTCCGCGACCTGGATGAAAACCACACTGCTCCTCCTGAATCTGAAGTTCGACTATCCTACGGACCCTCCTTTCCAGGACCCCTGAATAGACATTCCCGGGGAGGCTGAGAAGTGTGATCCCTCTATTGTTGGAACACACCCTCCGGTCCCCTTTCTTAAAGAGGGGGACCACCACCCAAGTTTGCCAATCCAGAGGCACTGTCCCCGATGTCCATGCAATGTTGCAGCAGCGTGTCAACCATGACAGTCCTACAACATCCAGAGCCTTGAGGAACTCGGGGCAGATCTCATCCACCCCCAGAGCCATGCCACCGAGGAGCTTTTTGACCACCTCAGCAACCTTGGCCCCAGAGATGGAAGAGTCCACCTCTATGTCCCCAGGCTCTGCTTCCTCATCGGAAGGCATGTTGGAGGAATTAAGGAGGTCTTTGAGTCGAGGTCAGCAGTGCACCATCCCCACTATACACTGTGTTGACTGTGCACTGCTTTCCCCTCCTGAGACGCCGGATGGTGGACCAGAATCTCCTTGATGCTGTCTGGAAGTCTTTCTCCATGGCCTCACCAAACTCCTCCCATGCCCGAGTTTTTGCCTCAGCAACCACCAAAGCCGCATTCCGCTTGGCCTGTCGGTACCTATCAGCTGCCTCCGGAGCCCCACTTGCCAAAAAGGCCCGGTAGGACTCCTTCTTCAGCTTGATGGCATCCCTCACCGCCGGTGTCCACCAACGGGTTCTCGGGTTGCCACCACGACTGGCACTGACCACCTTGCAGCCACAGCTCTGGTCAACCGCCTCGACAATGGAGGCGCGGAACATAGTCCATTTGGACTCAATGTCCCCCACCTCCCCCGGGACGTGGTTAAAGCTTTGCCGGAGGTGGGAGTTGAAGCTCTTCCTGACAGGGCACTCTGCCAGACGTTCTCAGCAGACCCTCACAATACGTTTGGGTCTACCAGGCCTGACCGGCATCCTCCCCCACCAACAAAGCCAACTCACCACCAGGTGATGATCAGTTGACAGCTCCGCCCCTCTCTTCACCCGAGTGTCCAAGACATGTTGCCGTAAGTCCGACAACACGACCACAAAGTCAATCATCGAACTGCGGCGTAGGGTGTCCTGGTGCCAGGTGCACATGTGGAAACCCTTATGCCTGAACATGGTGTTCGTTATGGACAATCCGTGACGAGCACAAAAGTCCAATAACAAAACACCGCTCTGGTTCAGATCGGGGAAGCCATTCATCCCAATCACGGCCTTCCAGGTCTCACTGTCATTGCCCACATGAGCATTGAAGTCCCCCAGCAGAACGATGGAGTCCCCAGCAGAGACGCTCTCTAGCGCCCCCTCCAGAGACTCCAAAAAGGGTGGGTAGTCCAGACTGCTGTTTGGCGCATAAGCGCAGACAACACTAAGGACCCATCCCCCAACCCGAAGGCGGAGGGAGGCCACCCTTTCATTCACCAGGGTAAATCCCAATGCACAGGCCCCGAGCTGGGAGGCAATAAGTATGCCCACATCTGCTCGGCGCCTCTCACCGGTGGCAACTCCAGAGTAGAAGAGAGTCCAGCCCCTCTCAAGGAGACTGGTTCCAGAGTCCAAGCTGTGCGTCGAGGTGAGTCCAATTATATCTAGCCGGAACTTCTCAACCTCACGCACTAGCTCAGGCTCCTTCCCCACCAGAGAGGTGACATTCCACGTCCCTAGAAACAGCTTCTGCAGCCGAGGATCAGACCACCAAGGCCCCCGTCTTCGACCACTGCCCAGCTCACACTGCACCCGACCTCTTTGGCCCCTCCTACAGGTGGTGAGCCCATGGGAAGGGGGACCCACGTTACCTCTTCAGGCTGTGCCTGGCCGGGTCCCATGGGTGAAGGCCCGACCACTAGGCGCTTGCCATCGGGCCCCACCTCCAGGCCTGGCTCCAGAGGGAGGCCCCGGTGACTCACGTCCGGGCGAGGGGAAAACGTCTTCCAAAATTGTTGTTCATCATAAGAGGTCTTCTGAACCACTCTTTGTCTCTTCCCTCACCTAGGACCTGTTTGCCTTAGGTGTCCCTACCAAGGGCATGAAGCCCCCGACAACATAGCTCCCAGGATCATTGGGACACCACGATAAGGTGGCGGTTCGAGGAGGGGACACATAATTAATTTTAAATTGACTTTGTTAGTTTCCATATATGGGCATTGCAAACATGGTGGCAGAATAGTACATTTTAAAATGTACTAATGTACCCCCCCAAGATGCAAACTCTGCACAGTCCCATCGTATATGCATAGCACACAGGCACTCTCATTCAGGTGTATAGGTTAAAGGAGATTTGCATTCTCATTCATTCTCATTCATTTAACAGATTGATCCCAATCCTCTTAAGCGCTTTTCAACAGGGGGAAAAAAATTCTGCGTCCTCAAAGCCATTTTGAGAAAGTTTCACTCCAAGGATTTCTCCTTCTCCCCTTTGGGGTCTTTGTCTGTTGTTGCTGACCTCCTTCAAACCTCCTGATCTGCTCTGGTGGCAAATCCCACCTTCAGATCTATCCCGTGTGACAGGTGCAGACAGACTCTGATTTACAACCTGTCATTCTTACTCTCTGGATTGAAGTGCTTCTAGAGTGAACTGGTCTCAGCCCATCCACCCTCATCTGTGTCTGCCCCAGTCAGTGATTAATGTTCCTCCTATTTTTATACCTAAACACACACACACACACCCATACACACTCACACATTTTCAGACATGTCATACATACATATACGCCCAATTAAATATGTACATTAAAAGGCCTACTAGGCCATGTCCTTCTTGCTGAGGCTATGAATCCATACACTCAAAACTGTTTAATGTTTATAACTCACACACACTGGAACAAACTTCAGCACAATTTCTTCACAATCTTCAATTTCTGTCAAAGCTCAATTAAAAAAACTTTTTTTTTCTTCCCCCCTCCCATTTCCTATGATGTTCAGAATTAGGCCTTAGCACTTTAGAAACATTAAAACCAGAAATTAATGGTTTTTAAGATAATACAGCACTGTAAATTATACCTAGTCAGTTACTTAATAGCTGACAATTAAGTAAGAAACAGAACTAGAATTAGTTTTTATTTAAAAAATGTATTACACTAAGACACTGAGTAGGGGCTGTGAAGCCACTGTCCGTGGTGCTGAAACTAAAGTTGGATACTCAACAGGCCTCACCAGCTACAATCTTACACTTTTCGTCAAATAATAAATAAACTGATACTCCGCATAGAGATGAGATGATGGATTGACGGACTGCCTTTTTAAAATTGAAAAAAAAAATGTATGCATCTGACCTATATTTGTGCTTTTGTTCACATTCCTTTATCTGGAACACATATACAAGTCCATTATCTAGATATAGATATAAATCAGGTAAATGTTAGATTTGAAAAAAAAAAAATCATTGTTATAATGCTACCTAATAAAATAATACCTAATACGAGTTCTGGCCCATTGATGCATGGACGCCCAAAGATCTCTGAAGTTCTACTAGAAATGTTCATGTTTAGGTAGGTAGTTAGTGTCAAAGAACATCAACTTGAATGCCTGGACCAAAGATTTTCTAATAGAACTTTGCACAAAGCGTCACACTGCCTCTACCATTTCATCTTCTTCCCATTGTACATTCTGGTGGCATCTCATTCCCAGATAAGTGGCACACATACATCTGGCCATTCACATGATGTAAATGAACACAGGAGTCCACCAGACCAGGCCCCCCTCTTCCATTTCTCGACCGTCCAGTTCTGACACTTACATGCTCATTGCAGTCCCATTTGGCAGTCGTCAAGAATAACCAGGAGTTGTTCAAAAATGTTTATGCTGTTAGATTCCACACTTTGGTGTTCATCCTGAATATAGAAAATAGATCATAAAGAGGTGTGGATACACAGTGGCAGTCAGGACTAATCACAACAAAGCCAAAGCTCAGTTCAGCTCCTTTTTGCACCAGCATACGTCAACTATAATGTCTAATGGATACTGTTGCTTGCATAATTGGAAAAGCCATTAAAAATAAATCAACAATAGTGCTTAGCTCCACAGCCATAATAGCCAAGCCATCAGCCACTCATTCATTTGAGACACAATACTGGGGGAGTGTGCCACTGTTTCACAAGACAAACAATGGGTCTTTCAATCAAAAGACATTCAACAACAATTCCTGACTGACCTTTTAAAAAATCCCAGACTATTATTATAATAACTATTTCATGTTTTAATCCAATCAGCAGCTGTGTACGACACTAATAAGCATTAATGGTGACTAAATTTTAAAGGGCTCGTTTAATGGAAAAAACATCTTTTATTTGATGATATTGTTTTAGATATTTGATGTAGTGTGTATATATATCCTCTTTAGTCCCCACACTATATATATATATATATATATATATATATATATATATATATATATAGTGTTTTTTATTTTACTGTGCCACTTAAAAGTCTAGGTTTTCATCTTACAGAAGTTTAGCCCCTCCCATTTATGGTAATATTATAAACAATGGTCCATCCTGGACTGCTTTCTTGATGAAGCACAATGCAGAGCAGCCAAAAAGAAAATGAGTCATTTTAAAGGGTAATTCCTAAAGGAGCAGTAACAAAATCAGCCTTTTAATTTCTAGCTGATAAAAAAGGTTGGGAAATCAAATGTTTTCTTGATGCCGGTTCATTGGACTTACTCGACAGAATGTATATGTCTGGTCGATTTGATCTGCTGTAAATATTTGTTCTTTAGCAACTTTTCAGTCCGAATCACAAAAGTGACAGGCCTCTTCCAAGGGCATTTTCCTCAAAAATCAAAATAAAATTCAAGATATGCAATTACAAATAATGACATCTGTACCATCCTTAGATTTTTTAGTAATGTGGCCACTGGAGCTACAAATGGATGCTTTTGCGTGGCGGCTCTTCGGAGAGCGTAAGGTGCCAGAAAACCTTTCATGCTAATAAAGAAAAGTGGGGCTTGAGTTGAGTGTGCAGATGACTCACAGGCACTGGGGCTTGGCTAAAGCAGTCAGGCGCTGGCAGTAATAAGGAGAGGCAGATCCAGCCTATTCATAATGCATTCCCTCCCTGTCAAATTCCAATTTCTACCTGGCAAATGGGAGACAACTTAAAAGGAACTTCATAAAAATGGAGGGATGTTTCATTACTCGTCCTGCTCCAGTCAACAGGCCGCTGAAATGGGCTCACAATCATCTTCGCATCTTAGCAAAAGTCTGTTTACATAAATCACTACACTTTCAAACATATGCCTTATTGCCTTTTGACATGTTTGTGTAATGCATACAGAAAAATAAAGGAAGAAAATGTAATCTTGTTGGCTGCATTTCTCTTTGTGTGCTTTCATTTCCTGCAGAGGACAATATCCTGTCTGAACGCAAAGTATCTTGCTTGCTTTAATTTCTCATCTGGAACTGTCTGGGGAGGACTAGTTGGAGAATCACTAAAAAGAGGGGTTTGAAGCAGCTCCCAGCATTGGGCTGTAGAGGAAGGGAACTGGACTCTCTGTAGTGTGGAAAGCTCCATCTAATTTCAATTTTTGGATTGAGCTGGAGTGTTTTTTTGTTTTGTTTTGTTTTTTAAATGTTCAACTAACTGTGGGTTGCATTTATCATACAACACCTTTGGTGATCTGAAACAATTAAGTGGCAGAAGGAAAAAAAAGTTGACAGCAGAGTACCTTGCGCCTTGTACGGTATCTGTACCTTATTCTCAATAATAATAAAAGTAAGCATTGAGTTTCCTTTTATATCTCCCAGGAAAAAAAGCTGAAAATCTTATCTCAAACTTTTGATATTTATTTTTTTATTTATTTATTTATTTTTTTTATTTTTTTTTTTATATCAAGACTAGGTGTCTTCAGTGCATACAAAACAAATGAAGGAAAATAAAACAAAATAAAACAAGAAATAGAAGATATGAGTTAAATAAAATAAAAAACTATTTAAAAGAATATAAAATAATATAAAAAATGTAAAAGGCACACGGATTTAAAAACACAGTCCAGTTGTTTGGGAACATGTTGCGTTGCCAGTTGTTTTATCCAGTGGTGTGTTGAAATGTTGAGTGAACATTCTGATACTGCCCTGAACATCTTTAATGTAATGCTGGAGGGTTCTGTCTACGATGGAGCTGGCACTAATACCTGAAGTTGCTAATGCTGCTACTTTCAAGAGACAGCACTTTCACTGTGCTCTTATAAATTAAATTTCCTTTTCCTGACACTTCTCTGTACGGTAAGTACTGTGCAGCTGAATAGGGCTGAAAGCTTTAGAATATCCATATAGTGCAAGCACCGTGTATTTAGACTACATTTGATGTAACTATGTTACTGTGATTTCTTGCTTGTTGCCCAAAGCTTTCAGAGCCTTTCCCACTCCTGTCTTCACCAATTCAACATTGTTTTTCCTAACATATGTATTTCAAGGTAGATTATTTTTTGTTGTTTATTTATTTATACAGGTAGATGAATAGAAAACACAGTCCTATTTGCTTTAGATCTTCTTTTGATCTAATCCTGTTTGAAAGAATCCGTTTGAAAGAAGGCACAGTATCATTTATAGCAGCACAATGAATCTGTCATCTCTTGACTGACGTGGATGGCTTTTCTTAAAAACATCCTGAAACCTGGAAAGAAAATGTGATCTTATAAATCACAGTCTCCAGGATTCATTTTTCCATAGTTGACAAAAAACACATGAACTGGACAAACACATTAACAATAATGCGCCTGTTAAAGATTTTTGTGGACTGTAGCAATTGCCTTCTCACCAATCAGTTAACACTCACTCAGTTATTTATGTTAGATGCATTTAATGCATGGATAAAATAACTTAACACGATATATAGAAAAGGGAAAATTATTTTAATGTTGTTGATCTGCAAGTCCTTTGATATGGTCACTCTTCTCTCATAAGACTATACTGATTAGCATTATTTGAGGCATTATTAATAGAGAATATTCTAACCCAGGCACTAGGGATGCACAAGCCAGTGCATTTCTTTGTGCTGGTCCCAAGCCTGGATAAATGGCCAGAGTTAGGTCAGAAAGGGCATTTGGTGTGGACAATTACAAATTTCCATACTGGATCGGTCAAGGATTAACTATGACCTTCACCAATACTGTTATCCAACAGGGTGCGGGTAAAAATTAGAATACTTTTGGCCAAAGAAGAAGATGGGGAAGGCAATACAGGAAGCAGGAGGAGAGAAAGAAGGGTAGTAGAGTGGAAGTGTGGGTAGGAACTTTGAATGCTGGAAGCATGACTGGTAAATGTAGAGATTTAACTGATATGACGGAGAGAAGAAAGGTTGGTATGTTGTAAGGCCGAGCAAATTAGAGGTGGGTTTAAATTGTTTTTCCATGGTGTGGATGGAAGAAGGAATAGGGTAGGTGTTATCCTGAAAGAAGAGTATGCCAAAAGGGCTTTGGAGGTGAAGAAAATGTCAGATAAGGTGATGTTTGAAGCTGGAAGTTGAAGGTGTGATAATGAATGTTGTTAGTGCTTATGCCCCACAAGTTGATTGTGAGATGAAGAAGAAAGAAGAATTCTGGAGTTAGATGAAGTGATAGAGAGTGTACCCAGGAGAGAGAGACTGGAGCAGACTTTAATGGACATACTGGTGAAGGGAACAGAGGTGATGCAAACATGATGGGTACAGTGCCTTTCAAAAGTATTCACCCCCTTGGCATTTTTTATGTTTTGTTGCCACACAACCTGGAATAAAAATTGATTGTTTGAGAGTTTGCACCATTTAATTTACAGAACATGCTTACAAGATGTTTTGTTTTTGTTTTTTTATTGTGAAGCAAACAAAAAATACAATAAAAAAACAAAAAAACACCTTTTGCGGCAATTACAGCTGCAAGTTGCTTTGGAAAAGTCTCTATGAGCTTGCCACATCTTTCCACTGGGATTTTTGCCCATTCCTTGAGGGTCTCATCTGACCAGAGCACCTTCCTCCATACATCTGGGGAGTCACCCACATGCCTTTTGGCAAACTCAAAATGTGCCTTCTTATTTTTAACATTAAGTAATGGCTTTTTTCTGGCCACTCTTCCATAAAGGCCAGCTCTATGGAGTGTATGGCTTATTGTGGTCCTTTGGACAGGTAGTCCAGTCTCTGCAGTGGAACTCTGCAACTCCTTCAGGGTTACCTTTGGTCTCTGTGCTGCCTGCCTGATTAATACCCTCCTTGCCTGGTCTGTGAGTTTGTTGGGCGGCCCTCTCCTGGCAGGGTTGTTGTGGTACCATGTTCTTTCCATTTGAAGATGATGGATTTGATGGTGCTCTGGGGATCTTCAAAGATTTGCTTATTTTTTATTAACCCAACCCTGACTTGTACTTCTCAACAACGTTGTCCCTGACTTGTCTGGAGTTCCTTGGTCTTTATGGTGTGATGCCTCTTGCTTAGTGGTGTTTAATGTCTGGGGCCTTTCAGAAAAGGTGTGTTTATACTGACAGATCATGTGACACTTATACTGCACACAGGTAGACTTCATTTCACTAATTATGTGACTTTTGAAGGTAAATGGTTACACAAGGACTTTTTAGGGGCTTCATGGCAAATACATATGCATCTGCCAATTTTCTGGGTTTTTTTTGTTTTTGTTTTTTTTTATTATATATTTTTTTTCTCATTTCAATCACATCACATAAAATAAGATTAAGAAACATTTAAATTACAGGTTGGAATGTAACAAAATAGGTAAAAAGCCATACTTTTGCAAGGCACTCTAAACATGATGTCAAGGAGAGGAATGTAGAAGCTAAGATAGTTGTAGATTTTGCTAAATGGATGGAAATGGCTGTAGTAAATACTTATTTTAAGAAGATGGTGTAGCACAGGGTGACTTATAAGAGTGGAGGAAGATGCACACAGGTGCATTATATCCTTTGCAGGAGGGTCAGTCTGAAGGAGCCTGGAGACTGCAAAGTATGGGGAGAGTGTAGCTAAACAGCATAGGATGGTGGTCTGTAGGATCACATTGGAGGTCAAGAAGAGGAGGAAAATGAGGGCAGAGTCAAGGATCCAATGGTGGAAGCTGAAGAAGGAAGACTGCAAGGAGGAATTCAGGCAGGAGTTAACACATGCACTGGGAGGTAGTGAAGAGTTACCAGATTGCTGGGAAACTACTGAAAAACTGGTAAGGTTGGACAGTTAGAAAGGTATGTGGTGGAATGTTAGGAAAAGGAATTCAAATACTTGGGGTCAACAGTTCAGAGTAACAGTGAGTGTGAATGAGAGGTGAAGAAGAGAGTGCAGGCAGGTTGGAATGAGTGGAAAAGAGTGAAAGGATTGATCTGTGACAGACCAGCAAGACTGAAAGGGAAGGTTTATAGAACAGTAGCTCAGACCAGTTGTGCTATACGGGTTGGTGACAGCAGCACTGACAAAAAAAGACAGGAGGCAGAGCTGGACGTGTCAGAGTTAAAGATTTTAAGATTTTCTTGGGGTGAGACGAGAATGGACAGGATTAGAAATTAGTTTATTAGAGGCACAGCTCAGGTTAGACATTTTTGAGACAAAGTTAGAGAAACAAGATTGCGTTGGTTTGGAAGCTATGTCCAGCACCCAGGGAGCAGTGATGGGGACAGACTTTGCTCAAGCATACCTACTGGTCTGGGATTGAAACCCACAACTTTCCAGTCATGGGGCATAGTCCCTAATCACTAGATCGCCACTGTCCCTCCATGCCCCTGATTTTGGCTTCTTGCCAGTGCACAGCATCAATTAGCTGAAAAAGTCCTTCAGAGTGGCTTGATGTGAAATATTACTTTGCTCACAGCAGGTGGTGTCATATCTGACGTGTGTAATGCCTTACTGTAAAAAGCAAAATTATTTTGTATTAAACAGTCTTTAAAACTGTGTTCATGGACTTTAATGACAGAACATAAAACACATTATTGTTTTAATGGCTTTCTACCATTATAAATCATTTTATTAAAAGTAGGTTATAAGGTTATAGGTCAGTAAACATGTTAAATGTATTAAAAGTTGAGTTCCCAGTAAAGCAAAAGAAAAACTGTGCATCAAACATTGTGCTTAACATTCCAAATTCTTTTTGGACTCCAAACACTAAATCATGAGAAAGTCATTACCTGAAATGCCCATGAAAACACTTTTGGATGTGTGAGACGTTGCATAAGAACGTGTTCTCTGAATTTTTTTTTTATTATTCCAGTATGGTAGGGAGTAACTTGCAAGAAATTCAAATGAGGAACAATCAAAGAAAACTTCTTCAGATGTACTACTATGTGAGAAGAGGTGAGGGACATTTGAGTTGATGTTCTGTGTGACTTGCAGTTCAGCTAGATAAATGGAATCCTTTTTGCAATACAGAGACAGAGCGAGCTGAGGAACAGGGAGAAGATGAGGTGATGAAAACTTTGTCACATCAGCTGCAAAGAAGAGATGGTAATGTATAGGACATTACGTTGGATGAAAATGAACTGTGGCAACTATGGTGCATCTCAGCCCTTCACAATCATGCGGACATTCTGAAAAATGAGAGGAATGGCCTGTATGAATTCCCTGCATTGCTTGAATTTGCATTTTTTTTAAACAAGAACATTTCAGTGAACAGTTAATTTTTTGGGAAGGCCCAGATTTGTTTGTTTCTTGTCAGAAATTAGCACAAAGAGCATACCATTGTCTGCATATTTCTAATGGGGTTGGCTTCAGTGAAAAAGCCAGACTGTCCTTTGTTAATAAGATGCCCCACCAAGGCTGTTTCTAAATATGGGTTGTTCTCAATATGGCAATAATTTTCAACTTTTTATTTTATTTTAACAAATGTTATAACAGGAATGGGAAACGAATAAAATAAATCTTTGAAGTTAATAGATGCAAGATGCCATTAATTTATTTATTTGCACTAGCTTGCGGTGCTAGTCTCACTGTCATCTTTTGACTTGCAGATTTGAGATCAATCTATCCATCCATTTTTTTGCATTAATGTCTCTCTCAGAGTTAATGGCTGCGGGACAACTCGTTCATCATTTGATAACTGATCCTCACCATCAAAACTGATCAAGATTTTCTTCTTTCAGATACTTTCTTCTCTGCTTCACTATTCTGATCAAGATGTGTTTCAGGGCCTCCTGTGATGCAATGATTTTGCTCATAATGCTCATCTTTTCAGCCTAAGTACAGAATCATAATATTGGCTGGATGACATGCAGGGTCATGTTTTTATGTTTTGTGTCCATCCTGAATGTGACATGTTCATTAAAATATAAGGTTCCCTCCTTACGTTCAATAATATTTATTACTTCTTGCTCCTTTTTCAGCACATGAGAAGTGTGTAAAGGAGCGTATTTGTGGTCCTGTGTGTGTGTGTTGGTGTGCTTGTGTGCTTGGAAGAAACAAATATCAGAATCACACATTTTTGATCTAGGTTTTATGTTCATTGTTCTCATTGCTGGGTCCGATTGACCTGTGCAGGATGTTTATTATATAAACATGCAGGGGGTTCAAACGTGTTAAATAAGTCATTTTCCATTTACATGTTAACAACTCTAATTAAGCCCACCAGAAAATGTTTTGTCCAAATAATTTTACAAATTATTTTCTGTATTTTAATAGTTTTAAATGGGTCAGTTTGACCTGCGACATAGCAGGAAGGTGAGTCACAATGGCCTTCAAAAGCAGTCATTGAGCGCAATCTAAATCAGCTTGGCTATAAACACATTTAATGAATCATTTTTACTCTCAGCTTATTCAATCAATATTAGTTTAATTACTTACTTGCTGGTCCCTTTGTGGCTCAGGGACCCAACATCATGCTCTTGCCTTTAAGAACAAACATCCCTGCATCACAAAAAGCTTTAAATGTGCTGGAAATGTTCTGAAGCTGGTATGTTCCTACTAATCAATGAGATGCTGCTTCAGCGTATCTTAGAGTGAAGACTGGTTATTAGTGCAGATGTCTGCTTTTGCCTCTTGGGAGATTCATTAGTGTTCATTAGCCCCTCTGGCTGCTGTCAGTAGACTGATGTGGCCATTGGCCAGCTGATAAAAAAAACCTTTATTCCCTTAATGATAACACTGGCCTGTCAAAGGCTGATAACTGGAGCAAGTCATATCAGTCCAGCCTGTGAGGCACACTCAGACCAGCTATGATCAGACTACTCTCTTGAACAGACTCCTCGGCCACACACTTTACATCTTCTTCTCCTGACTGAAGAGGCCATTATAAAAGGAGCTTGCTCTTTTTTGACACTTTGAGATAGTTGGTAGGAATGTTTGAATTTTTGATGGTGTTGTTGATAGATATTTATACAGAACTGTGAAAAAAATGAATGTGAAAGTGACTATTTTGTTATTGTGAGACACAGCACAGCACACAGAGAACCACAGTCATACACACATGCAGCAAGGGGCAGCTATTTAAAGCACCCGGGGAGCAGTGTTGAGGACGGTAGCTTGCTCAAGGTACCTCAGGGCAACCTACTGGTCTGGGATTCAAACCCACAACCTTCCCATCCTGGGGCCAACTCCCTAAGCACTAGGCCGAAGTGACTCTTTTTGTCATTTAGGAAAAAAAGGCACAGCACATAGTGAACCACAACAAAATTCAACCTCTGCTTTTCACCCATACACACTGTGCAGCAGTGGGCAGCTATTTAAAGCATTCGGGGAGCAGTGAGGGAGACGGTACCTTGCTGAAGGGTACCTCAGGACAACCTACTGGTCTGGGATCAGAGACTACTCTTGTGTTTGTTCACAATCACTTTGTAAAAGGTCTTTATTTTTCAAAGTCAGAAAAAACAAGAAACTTATATTAAACAGAAAATTACACAAACTCTCCAACATTAAGTATAATATCTAATTCAGTAGCATAAATTTGAGTACTTTTATTTTGTGCCTTTTACCACCCTTCAAATTACAATCTTTATCATCCTTCAAATCTTTAATTCATCAATTTAATCCTTTTAATAAATACTGCTTCAAAAGTTGTCACTGACACTGTTACTCTTAAAATAAGCACCAACATTCACACAAACAGCTACCTACTGTCATCTTCGTAGCAAAGATTAAGGTGCAAATGCGTGGCTCACTTCAGGGTGCGTTTAATCAGACAGAAACATACAGTGGTCTCAAACACAGAAAAACAGATACAACGGAGAACAGACAATGCTGGGTCGGGCAGGCAAGTGGGAGGAGTGAGGGTGTGTGTGAAGCTCTGGCTCAGTATTCCGGCGATCAGGACCTAGCCCCTGGCCTGGATACGGCAGTGGGTGTGACACCTACATACACCTCAGCTGCCACACTTGCCAAAGGAGAAATTGCTGTGGTGATTAGATAGAAGGTCTAAAAGGTCTGGTGTTCATAAATGAAATGCACTTGGAAACTGAAACTGGGATTCCTAACTGGGATTCCTAACAGCCACACAAAGCCTGTTTCGATCAGTTAAACAAAGATGTCATCTTTTAAAAGAAAGGGAACAATTAAGTTCCAACTGTTTCAGATCCAGATGTGTGTCTTCACATCGGTCCATTGTGAGAGGATTCCCCATTTGAGATTGTAAATGATGTTTAGCTGTTCAGGATGCCATTACTAAGAAATTTAATCTAATCTAGTTTGCCTTAGATCACAGAAACGTGGCAAATCAAATGTGGAGATTTATGAATGTAATTTGAATTAACTGAAGTGTGAGAAGCTGAAAAACTGAAATCAAATTTTCCAGCAGGTGGGAAGCTGTAATAATGGCAAAGAATGGACTTGCAAAAAAGGTTTTCTTGCTTTTATTTTTTTACTTGACAGTTTTATCCAGAAACCAAGTCCACTAATCCCATCCATCTACAGCATGATCATGCAGGCTCTGATCCTGATAAATGAGATTGGTGGACTGAAGATATCACAGTCACAATAAGTCAGATCTCATGTCACTGCGTGGCATCATCTCATCAAGGCCAACTCAACTCCGAACTGACTCCCGCTGAACAGATGGCTGCCGTCCAGATAATGACTTATATTTACTAAGAGCACAAGTAAACAATGGCAACACCTTTGCATTTTAATATATGTCAGCAGACTCTCTGTGTGTGCTTTGGAAGGTGTGAGTGTGAGAAACACAAGACAGGTGGACAAACAAGAGTGACAGGTGGAAGATTTGCACAGAATTTAGTTTCATACCACTGCTGTTAGAAGGCAGTGCTAGTTTGTGAAGTTGTCTGCAGAAACCCACTGCATGATGTTGTCATTTATTTTGATAATAATTTTTTTATTTTGAATATAATTTTTGTATAAAAATACAAAATGTGATTTTGTCAAAAAAACGATTTTATTGTTGTGTATTTGTGGTGCTGTTCTGCCATTCTTATAAACAAAATATACCCTTTTTCTGGCTTCACCCTCTCCAATCAAGTGTTGACACCCATGTGTTCATTTTTCCTTTGTGTTGTGTTTCTGTCCTTCTTTGTTTGATCTTTGTAGTTGTGTGAATCAGATTCAGAATGGCTTGTGTGTCATTGCATGTGCTAAAATCTGTGCATGTTTGATGACTGCCATATTGTGCCCAGTGTGAATGTGAAATTAGTGACTAATTGTAATTGTGAAATGTGGCAGAGGGAAATCCAGGCTGATCTAGTGGACATTAAAACTATAAATGACATTAGCATTTAGTTAGTGCCAGCAGTACAACGTATCTCCGGTGTAATGACAGCACGTGAAAGTGAAAGCACATGTGTGTCACATGTCTCAAGTACCAATTAACATTAGGAAAAGGTAAGGGATCATTTCTAAAGAACATTTGCATAGACAGAATGTATATAATAGATGAAAATGTTACTTTGTTGAGTTTAATTTGATCAGTATGAATTTCAGCTAGAGTGTACAGGTATGCAAGTGCCCAGGTTATAGTCAGTGAAAAGTGAAAGTGAAAGTGACAACCCTTGTCATTGCGAGGTCACAGCACAGCACACATGAACCACAATGAAATTGGACCTCTGCCTTTAACCCATGCACTCAAACACCGTGCAGCAGTGGGCAGCTATTGAAAGCGCCCGGGGAGCAGTGACGGGGACGGTACCTTGCTCATGGGTACCTCAGGGCAACCTATTGGTACCCATGAGCAAGGTACCATCCCCGTCACTGTTCCCCGGGTACTTTCAATAGCTGCCCACTATCAAAATGCCAAATATCAAAGTGTCAAAATGCATGGTTAGCGTCACAGGTTCTCTTAAAATGCTGGAAAGCTAAAATGATATATGTGTCTGTTGAAGCATGTTATCTAAATGTACTGACAATAGTACTAGAAAGTATTTGTTTAGTCTCATTGAATTGAGGGATATTTAAACAGAATAATGTAGACATGAGCTCATGTAATATTCTGTTTACTTCATTTGTTATTTTACTGTTAAAGAAGATAATGTGATTCACTGGACTGTTCAAAGGTACATATTGTGTATGAGGAACATTTACAGAATTTCATGGACTGAAAGGATTTAAATGCAGACCGCAACTGAAATTCAATGAAATGTCAAAAGATAACTATTATGTATGATTGTTGCTTCAGTGTTTATTTTTTAAGTTTTTCTACAGCAACGATTCTACATAAAGATGCCATAGAGTGAAGTCAACATCTTTATTGGTTTCCTCCCTTTTCAGGGTGTAACAGAAGCACAGCACACAGTGACACACAACAAAATGCTTCCTTTGCTTCACCCATACACAGATGCAGCATGGGCCAGCTACTTAAAGTGCCCGTGGAGCAGTGATGGGGACAGCACCTTGCTCAAGGGTACCTCAGGGCAACCTACTGGTGCGATGCATCTTGTTTAAATGACAGGCTTTTGATGGTCACATGTAGCCCTGTTTTTCTTTTGGTTTTTTGTTGTTGTTGTTGTTGTTGTTGTAGGCCTATAGAACATTTATCTATTAAGATACGAAACGCCCACATCTGGCCCTTTAATAGCTAACATATGTTCAGTTTTTCCAACATATTGTATCTTGCTATTTAAGACCATCCAAAATACATTGCTATAGAGTTTGAACCTCAAACCTACCCATTGAACCTCACACCTTAACAGGGGTTAAAAAAACTTTCGACTGCAGTGAAACAGGTAGCATCTTCATAGTTGGAAGCAAGATCTTAGTATTGTTCTTATCCTTTTCAAATCACTTAATTAAAATATTGAAGCTCCAAAATGAGATTAACAACAGAGCAGTCCAGTTTACCAGCAGAACAAAATGAAAAAAGGAATGAGTACTAAATAAGAAGTGAAATGAGACTGAGCATAACATGCTTTTTGGCAGTGTGGAGCAGATTGTGGAGCTTCCAAAGCGAAAGGCTTGAGTAATTGGGAGGATTACATTGACAGAATAGTGAAGAAACCATGCCGAGGACAAATGCCAGGGGTAAAGCATTTTCACTGGTCAATAGCACAGGGTCTCTCTCACAAAGCGGACAGCCACATTACTGCCAGCTAAAGTCTGCTTATCAGATACGAAGCCAATCTCTAAAATCCCTCCACTTAGTGAAAATCTCATAAACAGCTCAGGCAATCAATAATTGTTTTTTTCAAGCTGTTGTGCTTTACATTTGTCTTTTTTTCCAGTCTTTTCTTTGGACAAGCCAATAGAATTGATTGATTTTCCTTGCCAGTTTGTGGGTTTTTGAGCAGTGTAGGCCAAGGAAGGCCATGTGCGTTGCGTAGATGACTTGCCAGTACCATTTACAGGGTCAGACATGCAGTGCAGAAGCTGGGTTTCTAACACCCGTGGTCATTTCTGTTAGTTTAAATGGTGATATTAAGGCTGACAGAGCAAGACTCCTGGGGATGCAACAAAATACGATTCTCATTCTGCATAATCACAGGAATATCTTGAGCATTTATATATATATATATATATATATATATATATATATATATATATATATATATATATATATATATATTTAAAAAAAAAAAAAATATATATATATTTAGATCTATATTATAGTTTAGCTAAAGGTTAATGGTGTGGTCAGGAGTTTGATTGATCCTGGTATTTGTTATCTTTTTGATATGCAATGTCACTGGACGATATGCTAAACAGATCAGTTAATGGAAAGAGCCTCATCCGCCTGCTGTTTACAGCATCAGTGAAGTCTGCATGCGGTAATGCAAGCAGACATGGGAGAGACATGTGGTGTTGAAGTTATGATGGACAGAAAGTGACAGATGAGTGAATAAAGTCATGGCAGGTCAGCAGAGAACGATGGAGAGCTAGTGTTCATTCTTTCTCAAGAGTCTCTGTGCAGGGAGACGGAGATGCCTATTGATCAGGCCCATTGTCCGCAGCCATCTTAGCAGGAAGAATCATTCCTTATTCACTCAGTGTGAATAGAGCGACTTTGTCAGGAGCTAGAGGTGAGTTGTTTTGTGCTTTTGCCATGGCAACAGTGAGGATGGTAGGAGCACATTGAAAGGTTGAGTCACAGAGACAAACATCCTCTCTATTGGGGTCAAAGGTTGAGTCACAGAGACAACTATCCTCTCTATCATGGCCATCAAGTGCTCTGGATCTGTTGCCATCCTTCTACACATCTTGGTGATTTGCATTGGTTTTGTTTGCAGGTTAGTGCAGAAACCTATGAGTCACTGGCCCAGGGAGAGCAGCACGTCTTCCTTCAGCACACTCTGCCTTGGCCTTGAAAAAAAGATACTGCAATAAATTTTGTGAGCAAGTCAAAATATTAAATTGTGTTAATTGATATCGAACCTATATCTGATGTGGAGGTTCTTTTAGTATCTTGCCCGTAGTGTGAGTATATAAAGATGACTGTAACGGTATGGAAATCGAGGGACATCAGCTCTGGAGCCAGGAGTTAGAACATACTTTTATTGATCACACTTACAAAAACAAGGAACGGGGACTGCAGTTCTAAACACGAAACCCTAGAACTGAGGAACTGCAGTCTAACCCTAGATACTAAGTGGCCTATACTAAGTTACCTATACTTAGTCATAGACACCCAGTCACTTACACCAAAACCACCCGTTATGCATAGGCTTAACTTCACGAATGAGCCGCATTTCCAATTTGACTCATCAGGGCTTAAATAGTCAGGGCCCCAATGATGCACACCTGCCTGCAGGGGCCTGTGTGTCAGTCAGAACAGAGCGCCCTCTAGCGTACCCAAAACACCTCCTGTGACATACCTTATACGTGATAGAGAGCGCCCTCTAGAGTGCCCAAAACACAACACAGGTGACAGAGGGCGCCCTCTAGCGTGCCCAAAACACCCCACGTGTGACAGAACCCCCCCCCCAAAGGCGCGGCTCCAGAAGCGCTAGAACATAGCCGAAACCCAGGGGGGAGGCCAAAACAACAAGACAAAAGTCCCTGGTCGGGACATACGGTCGGGTCCACTAAAAATATAAAAAGGGCCCCCGACCAGCCATGTCAGGCAGCTGGCGGTGGTGAGGGGAATCCCAGCAGTTCAGTCCATCTTTTCGACTGGTGCCTGAACCCGACCCTAGAGTCACTGGAGGAATCGCCTGATTCAGGGGAACGCCTCGCCTTGGTGGAACCTGAAAGAGAGCTAAACACAGACCTGAAAGGGATCAAAGAGGAAGTCTTTTTCAAATAGTCCGAACCCTGTTTCCAACCCTTGCCTTCTTTGTTCTTCACGTCTCTTATCACAGAATCCACAGTACAGAAGCTGTCGTTCACTTCCTTGAACTGAGACAGGTCATTACTGCTGTCTGTTGGCTCCTTCCTCTTCTCTTACTTACTTCCCTGCTGCTTGGAGCTCAGTGAGGCCGCATCCCAGCTCCTGGTTCCACGACGAGGAGTTCCACTTGGACTCCTCCACGAACCACCTTGTTCCGAGTCTGCTGAACTCGGAGGGTGAACTAATGGTAGGGAGTCATCTGGCTGCTGTTCAACCTCTGGAATTTTTCCTGGCTTCTCCATCAGACTGTTCTTCAGCTGCTCCGCGCTGGCGTTAACCACCAGGGTCCCAGCACGCACTGGTGTCTGTGGAGGAAGTCGAGATTCGAAGATCGCCAATCTTGCTTCCATACCACTAACCTGCTTCTCCAGCTTGCTGAGCTTACTGGCCTTACTTTGGACTTCTCTCAGTTCAGCTTGCAGAGCAACGTTGTGGTCCTGCACCCTTCTCAGCTCTGCTGTGGTCTGATTCAGTTGTTCTTCCATGATGGCTATTTTAGCTTCCAGCTTCTCCTGAGTGGTTGGAGTCTCAACTCTCCTTGTTGTCTGGCATACAGTTTGGTCCCTCTGTTCATTCGTTTTTTCCAGCCCCTCTCTTTGGACAGCCGTCACAGCTTGCAGCTGTATCCTAGAGACCTCTCTAACCTCTCTGAACTTCGCGCTCCTTCCTTGAAGCTCACCTTTGTCTTGAGCCAGGGCTTCGATCTCCCTTTGGCAACTGGACACGAGTCCTTTGGTCCTCTCCAGCTGTGGAAGCAGATAGGTGATCCTTTCCTGGCATTTCAACCCTTCATTCGTGACCGAGGCATTCACCTGTAGCATCGAGGCTTCTTTCGCCATCAGCTGCTGGTAGAGCTCTGTCACCAACCCCTCCTGTTCCGTGATCTGAACATTCATGTAGCTGATTTGTTCATCTATGAGGTGAGATTGGATTGTCCTTGCAGCTCTGATCTGTTTGGCCAGATCCCTTGCCTGCTTTCCTCTGAATGACTTTTGCAAGCAAATTGCAGCATGCCTGAACAGCTGATACCTCTGCTTTTCTTGATGCCCAAGCTTCCACCTTCTGAACCTCCTCTGAAGAACACTTGCTGCCCAGCACTGCTTCTTGAAAACCAATCTTTGCTGGTGCATTCTTACTACAGCCTGAATCATGGTGGCAGCTTTGTGCATTGCAGCAACATTCTTTCGAACAGAAAACCCCTAAAAGCTGCCTGGATGCATATCACTGACTTTCTCAATACCTGGAATCTCTCATGTTCAAATTTACCCTTAGTGTAGGACCTAAAATGTCTTTGAATGATGATGGCTGACACCCTTATGGCCTGGTACTTAACTGCCTCCCGGTGTCCTCTGAACGCAGCCTGAATCAGGGAAGCTGCCTGATGTTGCAGGCTTACCTCCTTTCTGACCCTCTGACCTCTGAAGCAGGCTTGCAGGGACATTGCAGCAGAGCGCAATTTCAAGAACTCCTCCCTCTGCTTTCTGGCCTCAAGTGTGGAGCGATACCTAAGCTGGATGGCAATAGCAGCATACTTGATGCATAAATATCGTGTCCGAGCACAGTGAGCCCTGTAAGCACATTGTATCACAGTTGCAGCATGGTGCTTCTGTTTCAGAGCCTGTCTGGTCTTCATCCCTCGGAATGCGGCTTGCAGAACAACAGCAGCCTTCCTTTTCTCCTTCAAAGACTTCATTTCTTGCTTCATCATCTTATTAGCTCGGTAATATCGCTGAACAGTCCTGGCTGCCCACAGTAGCTTCAGGTAGTGTTTTCTGTTCAATAGCTTCCTCACCTGTGCCTGAATGGTTACCGCAGCCTCATGTTCAATTCTCCTTTGCATCCGAACTTTCCTTTTAAACTTCCCACTAACCTGGAGCTGCTCCTTCTCTGCTTTCTGTGTAGCAGATGGCTTCGTGGTGCTGGGTTTGGGGGTCGACTTCTTGATGCCGCTTTCCTTGCTGCGAAGGGCTTTCTTGGTCGACCTCCCCGGTTGCACGGTGCAGGAAGTGATCTCCACCATCCTCCTGCTCTCTATGTCAGGAACTGCCTTCTTTGCCACTGCCTCGCCTCTCTGGATGCGGGCGGCCTTCTTTGCATTCCTCTCCTTGGGCGCCGTGTAGTCGCGATGCGGCGCGGTGAACGCCGTGCAGTCGCGGTGCGGCGTGGGGAACGCCGTGCAGTCGCGGTGCGGCACGGGTAATGCCGTGCAGTCGCGGTGCAGTGCGGGGAACGCCGTGCAGTCGCGTTGAACAAGGCAAGGCGCGTTTGCTACCAACCTCTTGTTGTGAATCGCGCTGGCCGTGTTCCCGCTATCAGCTGCGTTATCAGCGTTATCCCGCTATCAGCAGCAGATATTGAGTGGGAGCAGCGACATCGTATTCTTCAGATGGCGCTCAAGCTCCCTTGCCGTGGCCGTCGGCGTCCGTGGCACCCACTCCTCACCGTCCAGATGCTCGCGGAGGTCCAGAGAAGTCGCCTCTGTCCCCCAGGTCCTCATCAGCTGCAGCGTCCGCTCGACAGCATTCGCTGCCACCCACAACACGAGCTCCTGCTCGCCCTCGTGGCTCGTGACGTCCAGGCACTGGTGGCTCATTTCTGTAATGGTGGCGGGGTACCGGAGGGACGTCAGCTTGGAGCCAGGAGTTAGGAACATACTTTTATTGATCACACTTACAAAAACAAGGAACGGGGACTGCAGTTCTAAACACGAAACCCTAGAACTGAGGAACTGCAGTCTAACCCTAGATACTAAGTGGCCTATACTAAGTTACCTATACTTAGTCATAGACACCCAGTCACTTACACCAAAACCACCCGTTACGCATAGGCTTAACCTACCTAATGAGCCGCGCTCTGTTCTGACTCATCAGGGCTTAAATAGTCAGCCCCAATGATGCACACCTGCCTGCAGGGGCTCAGGTGTGCTCAGTCAGAACAGAGCGCCCTCTAGCGTACCCAAAACACCTCCTGTGACATACTTTATACGTGATAGAGAGTGCCCTCTAGCGTGCCCAAAACACAACACAGGTGACAGAGGGCGCCCTCTAGCGTGCCCAAAACACCCCACGTGTGACATGGACTTTCTTACTGTCAGTAGATTTAAAGCTTTTACCAAATTGCAGGTGCTTTAAACTTCTGTACATTATAATTATGCATCAAAAAATCATATATTTGTCACGAGGGTGTTGTTGGAATGTAATCGTGTAGCCAGGGATCTTTTGCTCAACTTTATTAGGCTTAAACAAAAAACTTGAGAACCACCGGAACCCAGGAAGTCCAGAAACATAGACATCAAAAGCCAAAAAGTCAAAAAAATCCAAAACACCAAAAACCAAAAAATGACAGATGCACTGCTGATTCTTTGGGGCTTGTAAAGCCAGCCCCAACTGCACACAGGTGTGCACAATCAGAGCAGAGTGCCACCTACATTTACATTTACAGCATTTTAGCAGACACTCTTATCCAGAGCGACTTCCATGTCCTAATTACAGGGACAGTCCCCCTGGAGCAACTTTGGGTTAAGGGTCTTGCTCAGGGACCCAGTGGGGGTAGTACCAGAGGTGGGATTTGAACCTGGGACCTCTTGAGCCATAGGTCCATAGGCAAGTATCCTACCACTAGACCACCACCACCCTGTACCCTGTACCACCTACCATGATAATATTAATATATATTAATATAAAATATATATTCTCGAAGGAGAACTCGGAAGCCCAAGTTGGAGTGACAGCCTCACCTCCACTTGCATCTTTTAGGTTCTTCTCCGGAGCCCAATGCTCAGGGTGACCAGTCCCTGCTGAGGGTTCAGAGAGGCTAGCCTCGACTACTGTGTCCTGGCTGCCAGCTACAGCTAGTGTGTCCTGGTGACCACCTCTGGCAAGCAGGTCCTTGTGCCAGTCGTTGCGGCTAGCTAGAGTCAAAGGAGTGGTGCAGCGAATCACTACAAGTGTTGAAGACTTGGGGGCTGTTGGAGGATGGTTTGACCTCTGCAGTTTTGGCTTAGGGGAGAACTGCTGGTACTCCTGCAGGATGGCTGAAAAGAACTCAGCCAACTCAGCTAACCTCCTGTCATTGGATAACCAGAGGGCTAGCTCGAGCTGGTTGAGAACCTTGTGACCCTCCTGAAGGTCTGCATCATCTCCTCGTCCCAGCCAGTCAATTATTCCCCCTTAAACAAGTACTGAACCAACTCCTGACTCGCTGTGTGTTGTATTGTCGGTCATTCATTAAGGCTGTGGTGGATTGGACTGGACGTAAATACACAATTATAGAAATAGGTTTTATTAAACATAAACATTAAACAAACAAGTATTGACCAAAGACAGTACTCACACAAGGACTAAGGGCACGACGACACATCAGATGAATAATGACCGACGGCTGTGCCCTGACTCACTGAGATCTATATAGCTTTAGACTAGTCAGGCGTCTTGTTATGTTGTCAGCTGTGCCCAGTCTGGGCAGAGCATCGCGAAACATGACAGTGCCTTTGAAATGAATTGTATATTATTTTAATTTGCTATCACTGCAAACCTTCCCAACATTAAGACCAGCCTAAACCAACAAAACTACTCAGATCTCTGGTGTTTCCAAAACTGAAGAAAGAGAGACGTGATCACAGAGAAAAGGTACTTATTGAATGTGATGTTCAAATTGTTCAAATCTGTGCATTGAATTTTGAGGTAATGACGTCCAGCTCATCTGGCCCTTTACCTGACATGTGGACCTCATTCTTTAAATAAGTGGGGGAATTTGATTTCTACTGCAGTCAGGCAGCCATCATTAAGTGAGTGTTTTTACTTTCTTCTGTAATGTGACAGTTTTGAAGATAAAAAGTTTTCCTCACCTCTCTTTGCCTGCAGGCATAAAGTCGAGATTTGAGCTTTCTGCACTTTCTTCTTTGGCTTCAGCCTGATTGAGATGGTATTCCAGCACTGCAGAAGTGGGGTTGTGTGAAGTTGTAACAGCCTTAGGCTCTGTCATATAAATCATGTCGTGGCAATTAAACTGCTTCCCACTTGCCCAGGTACATGAAGCAAGCTGATGGGAGCCATTTAATGCACTTTCACTTTTAGAGCAATTAATAATTCACAAACGTGTGTGTGTGCATGAATGGAGACCACTGCATGTGCATGTTTCTTTGTATTGTCAGAGATTTATGTTAAAGAGAATGCAAAAGAGAAAAGGTTCTTATCTTCATGACATAAACATGACGTTATGCTCTGGAAATGTGCTTCATTCACTTCACCTTCTTTATTAACTATGCATGAATATCTACTCTCTTGCTGTTCATTTTAAAAAATTACATGCAAGGCTTCTTGCATAATGAAATATTAAGATATTAAGTGTTTCCCCAGACTGAGAAAATAAAACATAAAATATGCCACAACTTTTTCATTGGCCAATTTTTTTCCCAATATGCTAAATTTAGCAAACAAAAATTAATAATACATTCATTATGCAGAAAGAAGTTTCTTGTAAAGTATGTGTAACATATTATTTGAACAGTCTCACCAAGACTTTTGCATGCGACTATACCTTCACTACATTCTCCACAGCTTGTAGACTGATCCAGCTTTTCCGCTCAAATCAAGCCAATTGGAAAGAAATCCCTTTCACTGCAGCAACTCGCTACTCTTATGAAAAAGCTTTAAGTTAACTATTGAAACATTGCTGTGAGGATGTGATTGCCACAAGAGCATGAATGAGGTCAGATACTGATGTTGGATGATTAGTTCTGGATCACAAACTCCCAATTAACTCATCCTGAAGGTACTGAATGGGGCCCAGTCACTCCAGAGGTCCAGGCTCATGTGCAGCTGTTCTAGTGTGTCTGATTCTATTGTCAATGCTTTAGTATAGTGATTAAAAAGAAATTCAAGTTGCAACTTGTGCCAACAATGATTGATGCTTAAAACAGATGAAATGTAATGCTAAGATAACCTTCAGCACCACTTGGTTAAGATAAGTGGCTAAGATAACATATTATAGTGGTAACTTCATCATTTTCTTAGCCACTTGTCTCAAGTAGGGAGTCTATCCTAGCTCTCACTGGGTAAAAGGCAGTGAAACACCCTCAGCGGGTTACCAATCCAACACAGAGCAGATGCATTCTAACCTAGGCATCTCCAATTCACCTGACATGTAAGTCTTTGGATGGTGGGAGGAAGCCGGAGTGCCCGGAGGAAACCCACACAGAAATAGGGAGAACATGCAGATTCCACACAGAAAGGACCCAGACCATCCCATCAGGGAATCAAACTCAGGACTTTAGGTGATGTGCTTTTGGTCTTAATTGGTCATTTTACATTGCAATCTGTTCTACAAATCTTAGCACAGACAGATATTTCTCATGCATCACCTTGGAGGCCATAAAAGTAATTATTTCATTGCAACAGCTTATCTATTATGGATTTGTATATAAACCTCAAAAATTCCAAAATCACACCTGTAATATTTTAATCACCTGTTTGGCACATTTAACATCACTATATTAAAACATACAAACAATGTACGGCTAAAAAAACAGCTTCCAGTAAAGGTGTGGTAGTTTATGCAGTTTTACACCTAAGGCTCCCAAAGGAAGCTATCCATATTCCTTATTCCAAAAAATAGTCCTCTTAATTTAAAGTTTTAACACATTGCAAAGAGTCTAGGTGCCATCCGAATAAATGATATTTATTTTTGCAATTGGACCACTTTCAACTAAATTGTTCGTAGACATTATGTGCTGGGAAGAAGGTTTTTGTTTCAATTTGAAGCAGTGGTGTGTAGGTTATTTTTCTTGTTACCTAAGTAATAACTTTAAAGTTTAAGAGTTTAACGGTCAGAAATTTAGTGATGTTTAAAAAGTTTACAGTGCATGTTTGGGACCATTGGAAAGTGCAATTATTAAAAGACAAAGATGTGGACAGTAGTGAGTGATAACTACGTCAGTCTTCTCTGTGTATGCTTTTCTTTCTTAAGAATTACTTGCCAAGCCACTGCAGTAAAAGTCTCTGATAGTATCTGACTCTTTCCCCAAAGTCAATTTGTCTTCAAGTGCCACGGAGGCGCTCCCAAAGAACTGAATAAAAGATTTATAAAGGCTGTCACAGTATCTAATGGTGCAAGCTAACTTGAGAAGCTGTGCTTTTTGCTAAGCTGAGGCCAGGGACAGTCCCCAGAGACATTCTGGGCCAGGCTGGCCACAGCGCTGTACTAAAAGAGCAACAGCATCACGGCACAGTTGCCACTGACTGCAGCCTCAATCAAAAGGGTCAGATCAAAACTGGCCTGACTGCTCAGATCCTCCAAAGGTTGTACCCTTTAGTTGACCTTTTCTCACTTTCATCCCACGTTCGTATTTTGAATCTGAAAGCTTCTAAGGGCTTTGGCACAATTCAAAAACAAGTGTACAGCTGTTTCATTTCCTTTTTAGTGAGTATCGAATGATTAAAAAATGATTTAACTTAATTATTTATTTTTGGCATTGTGCAACTGTCTTATTATAACACATGTAGGCTACGTTGTAGAGCTTGACTGTTTCTCTCTTGTTAGGCAAGTGAGTGCCCATGATTTGGCACAACATCTGCTTCATTTTATTACAAATTAATCTCAAGCTTGAAGGCTGCCATTCATATTTAATTTTATATTAGCCCTGAGACCTTGTTAATCAGTGAGCCTTCATTTCAGTTCAGTCAGCAAGACATGTGATATCCATGCTTATGTCTAACCAAGAAATTAATCGTGATTGATCATCGATTTTAACATACGTAAGTGGCAACTTCTACTTTATTACAATAGACTAAAATGCATTGCAACATTAATACTGAAGAAAAAATGGCACTGTCTGCGTGGATGTAATTTAACAATTAAAAGGAACACTAAAACATGTTTTTTTTCCAAGCCCCTGTGTCCTATAGGGTAACCTCTGTGACAGAGAGTCAGATACTGTGACACCACAGCTCTGTCTTTGGTTTCAATGACCTGAGGGAAATCCTAATTACATGGAAAGAAATAGGGCCATAAAATTTAAATAACTAATCATTTGGAATGAACAGGACAGCCTAATTTCTCCTTGAAGTGAGTAAGACCCATAGACCCGCAGGCCAATGGCTTCTCTGTTTAAAGGTTTGACGCTACAAAGGACAGTTCACGTATTTCTCTGCTTTGTTAGCTAAAAGAGATATACAGCTTAAGGCCTCCATCATTATGGTTTACAGACTCATCCTTCTTTTGCATTTTTAAAAACGTCTGCCCTAAAAGAGATACAGAACAATGTTATAGTGACTATTTTGTCATTGTGAAACACAGCACAGCACACAGTGAACCACAACCAAATTCAACCTCTGCATTTAACCCATACACACTGTGCAGCAGGGGGCAGTTATTTAAAGCAGTGATGGGGGACTGTGCCTTGTTCATGGATACCTCAAGGCAACATACTGGTCTGGGATTCGAACTCATGACTTTCTGATCCTGGGGTCTAGTTCTTAACTACTAGGCCACCGCTGCCTCTAAACTCTAGTAGAATAAGCTTCAGGCAGGTAATGACTATGTCTACATGCATACAATTTGCTACGTTTCTCAGCAGCCTTGTTCAGAAAGGCAGTTTGAATTTAATTCACCATCTTGCTTAAGCAGGATAGATGATAATAGCAAAAATCCTAATAAGTCTGGACTTTTTCCAACCAGATTTGTGTCAGATTTGACTAAAATCAGATTTCTGGACACTTGACTTCATTTATTGTTTTGTAGCAACTAGTTAGAATTTGCAATATGAAAGTCATTGCTGCACTGTGTATTGCTGCTTAAATGCTGACAATTTGAAACTTTCTTTAAACATTAAGCAAGACATTTTCTTTTTTACATCTAAATAACAGTAATATTATCTGCATTCTACTCGAATGGCTTGTTCTATGAATTGTGTAGCCATTCTGCCGGAAAAAGTCCTTAAAGATTTACAATGAGATCTTAAATGCATCACGTTTTCTAGGTTTTCTAGGCAAATGAAAAGATAATCAACAAACACTTATCCGCTTCCCATTTTCCACTGCAAAATAGTAAATGAATGTGAAAGTGGTGATGAATGGGAAAACAATGTGTGCTTTTCATTATAGTGATGAAAACGCAAGATATGTGTCCTCCAGACATCCTTGCTTACTATCTTACTACAAGCATCCAAACAGAGCAGTTATATTTATCCTATAACTGGTGTGTCCAACCTTTTGACAGCCAGCTGAACGCAGCTAGAACTAGCACTGAATCACTGGTGCATGTAAACATTCTGCGGAAGTTCTGCAGAACTTAACTATAACAGTATAAGAGCCCGTGCGGTCATCCACTAAGCCTCTGTCACAACCATTTAGTGCTTCAGAGCTAAAAATATCCACTAAAATGTGTCCCTTTTACTCAAGGGACCCAGCTGTCTAACCGTCAGGCAAATCTATACTTTTCCAGTTGATACATCCATAGATGTTGATTCTACCTTTGTGCGTGTGTGTGTGTGTGTGTGTGTGTGTGAGTGTGTGTGTGTGTGTGTCTCAGACCTTCACTTTCTCCTTCTGTGCCACACTGTATTAGTTCTGAGCTCAGATATTCCTTATCTCTGCTTTTTATTTTTACTTAAGGAGTCATTGAAAGGAAATTGAAACCACTCTGAGGTATTTCACTGTGACATGTTTTGTGTGATGGTATGTACTCTATTATGCACTGGTAGATTCAGATCCTTAGGTATGAAAGAGTTTTTTTGCAGTTTTTGTCATACATGTAAATGTGAATGTTAAAAACATTTATATTTTGAAACCTGAAACTTGTGTAAAGTATTGACCATACATATCAATTCCTTTCTTAGACTTTTTATGTGAATTCCTAACTTTGGCTTAGGAATTTGGTTTAGGGTAGCTTTAAGGAACACATGTTAGATTCCACATGGTTTAATGAATGTGCAGTACTGTGCAAAGGTTTTAGGCAGGTGTGGAAAAAATGCTGTAAACAAAGAATGCTTTCAGAAATATAATAATGATTGTTTATTTTTAACAATTTACAAAATGCAAAGTAAGCGAACAAAAGAAAAATCTAAATCAAATCAATATTTGGTGTTACTACCTTTTGCCTTCAAACCAGCATCAGTTCTTCTGGCCCCCACAGAGCCCTGATCTCAACATCATCCAGTGTGACTGGATTACATGAAGAGACAGAAGGATGTGAGGAAGCCTACATCCACAGAAGATCTGTGGAACAACCTACCAGCCGAGTTCCTTTAAAAACTGTGTGCAAGTGTACCTAGAAGAATTGATGCTGTTTTGAAGGCAAAGGGTGGTCACAACAAATACTGAATTGATTTAGATTTCTCTTTTGTTCATTCACTGCATTTTGTTGATTGATGAAAATAAATAATTAACACTTCCATTTTTGAAAGCATCTTTGTTTACAGCATTTTTTCACACCTGCCTAAAACTTTTGCACAGTTCTGTATATGATTAGTAAACCAAAAAAAAAAGTGCAAAGTGAGATTTAATCTTTCTAAAGTCCATGTTCTAGTAGGTTTACCAGTAACTCTTGCTTAGTTTTTCTCACATCTAGAGGTTTTCCTAAACATTTCTTATCATACATAAACAGAGTGTGGCTAATGATCTCTTACAGTGGAATTAAAAGTAATCTTCTAAAGATCAGAACAGGCCCTTTGTTGGGCATTAAGGGTAATTCTAACTATTCAGTGTCATATATCTCAGTGATGTGCATAATGTAAAGGATCAGCACCAGGGATTGTTGGAAAGGTCCACATAGAAAAGTATCCCAAATGGAACATCAAGGTAAAAGATTAAATGAATGACACAATAATATGAGAAATGGATCATTTCTTTTTTGTTTCATCTCTAAAAACATTTGTGGCACAAGAGCACCACCTCTGGTGAGAGAAACACTTCACTGGTTGCACAAACTCTCAGGCTCTTTGAATCGGCCTTCCAAAGCCTTGAAAGCACCTGATACCTAGTGCGGCTGAGAAGTAAATTTATGGTCTGTAAAGCTTCCATTTATTCCATTATGAGGAAGTCAAAACCATCGTTGAGCATGCCCAAAGTTTTTCTGATCATATTTCAGATTATAGGGATATATTTTTGTAGGTACTGCAGTAATTGTCTTTCAATTTTTTTTCATATTTATTGTAAGTGTATTGTAATCATGGTCCTATAGAGGGCTTTTTGGAAGACTTTTTGGGTCTTAAAGAGTATTTATTTTCCAATATGTGACATATAGAGAGATCTTATTAAGCCCAAAAAAACTCATAATAAGGTTTAGAAGGTTAAGGATCTATCCGGTTTCTAGCCTCTCCATGCATTCACACAATTTAGGAGTCTTTACTTTTAAGTGCTTTCTGTATGTTTCCTGTTCCTACCTAAAAGGCAGGAGGAAAGATTTTGCATGGTGAAGCAGGAAAAACATCACACAAAAAGAAGCAGGTGGAGGCTATGGACCTTGTGCCTACAGCATCATGCATCACTGTTTCACTGCCTGACCAGAGGCCACTGACAGTGGGAGTTGTACCCGTCAGTATCATATGGCAATAAGAGGTTTTATCAGGCATATGAATAAGCTGAGACAGTTGTGCAGGGCATATGAGTAAGCAGTAATGCATTGGAAACATCAGGCACCTTGTAGGTGGGTATCACAGAATGAATAAACACTGAGGTGAACATGAAATCTTAGAATAAATACATGCTGTAAGTAAAGTGTATACTCTAAATTCAGTATCTCCCTGTGGCAATGGCTTGCGAGTGATGAAAATATAGAAATGCAAAGATGGTCAAATGGAGTTTTGGGCAAGTAATCCCTCATCTTATGGACCGTTTACATAAAAAAACTCTCCGATTTATCATTGAGAGAAAAACTGTGCAGGATATGGGTGTGGATATTCCAAGTGATTCTTAGAATGGAAAGTGATTAAGTACAAAAACTATATTGTATCTTTTTTACTGCATCTAGTTTTCAGGCAACTGTACTTGAGTATTTGTTCTGATCATTTTGTACTTTCACCCTATATGTTAATACCCATATCTGTTTTCTTTCCTTGACTTTTACTGCCTTTGCAGGGAATTGTCCATTATTTTTATTTTGCATCATTGCGCCTTCCCAACATCCAGACCAATTTTTTTTGTCTGATTTTGTCTAAATTGATGGGATAGTAACACAGAAAAGGTGAACCCTTGGTGTATCCACTTGTGCAGAACAAACACAACAGATGTACTGACATAAAAGAAGTAAATGATGTAACAAGACATAAGAACCCATAACAAAAAATAAAAGGAGACACAACCACAGGAAAAAAGACATGTGGTGAAAGAGATCTCTGGGACAGTCCACTTATTTTCAATGGTTTTCAGTAAGTTAAAATGGTTTAATAGTCTTTGAATTATACTAACATGACATAAGGTTCATTTCACTTTGCACATAAACGGTTGGTAGAAACATCCTTTGAAGCATTACTTTTATACTTTCAGTGCATTTCTTCTTAAGAAAAGACTGCGTGTGCTTTTGCCGCCTCTAGTGATTATATGCTCAATCTACTGAAGTTTGAACAAATAATAGTGGCCAGTTTTCATGAATTTTCTGTTTTCAAATCAAACATGAAATAATGATAATGTAGTGGTAATGATGAGTGTTGCTGGAAGACTTTCCTTTAACAATAGCTGCAGACACAGTGGCTAGATCGAGACGCAGGCCTCAAACATGTTGAAAGAATATTTACCAACAGAAAACTACTAGGAGACTTCGACATATCAAAAGAAGAATGCTGCCACAAAAACTGTTCACGATCCATGTTATTCGATCCATGTGTGCTTTCTGAACCAGAGAACAATTACATTCTAGTGGGAAGGAACTTAATTCATTAAGACTGCTACCTTTGTCCGGTTGCATTTTCTCTTTTGTCCTGAGCTTGTTAATGGCATCACTATTTCACTGAGCCTTTTAAACCCCGCACTTCACAAGTAGTCGCAGCACAAATAGTGTTTGCATAACTGTCTCAATGGTCGGTTCATAGTTGGCCAAGAAATGTCTGTAAAAATCACCAAAAATTATATCAAACACAGAAATGTCATGGTGTACTTTAAAAAAAATATAAATCCAACTGTGTGTTCACACTAAGAGTGCTGAAGACATTAAAGCAACCAGAAGTTTTCTAAATAAGGAAGATAAAATAAGGAAGCGTTTTTTAACTGTGAACAAGGGTGCATTTATTGGCACTCCATCTTGGGCAGGTTTTTTCCCCCATTGTAATGCATCCTTGGGTTTCTGAAAGGTGCTCTATAAATTAAACTAGTTGCTGTTGTCAAAATGAAGGTGAAATCTTGGAGACTTTATGATAATGAGCTTTGAAACCAGACCGAAAGTACCTAGACCACCTCAGCTTGGTATTGAACCCAGAACCATCGTACTGTGATGTAGAAGTGCTCATTATTCTGCCAGCATGCTGCCTGTCAGGAAGCGTGAGTGGATCAGTTCTTACAAGGAAAATGTTTGTTTGCTTGTTTGGTAATAATCCATTTTAGTGAGGGCTGTGATTTTATGAGCATTGTCTGCTTTATGTGCTGTGAGTTAAAAGTTTTACATGAACACTAAATACTACACAATGTATATTAAATTCAAGCAAATAAAAAAAGCTGTACAGTCTGCATTTGACTCTGGACATTTGAGTCTGGATTTTTAGAATTATATATCTACTTTTTGGACTAAGGTGACTTTCAGGTGCGTGAATCAGTTTGTGAACATGACTACTCTGATGCAAACGTTAACATTTAACTCATTAAGCTTGCTTATCCTCCTTTCATGGAGAAATCTTTTCCTGAAGGTTAAAAAGGCAGTTACATTTTGGACAAGATCCAAAGCCATTCCACAACTTGCAGACTACGATTATTATTAAATATTGCTTATGAATGAAATACAATTACTTAATAGTCAATACGTCTTTGGATGATTTATCTCTAAAGTGACTGAGGAAGACTAGGACTTACACTTTTTTTTCCCCAATCAAGTAAATGAATGTGTCTCTCCCAATAGTGCTTTATACATAGGTATTTTAAGCCCCAAATGCCTTCGGTGATATCAGTATAGCAGTGTGTGGTTTTAAATGCTGCTAGAAATCAGCCTGTGATTTGACCAGAGGGATGCTGTTGTCATTTTCCATGGAGTTAATGCAGTTTTAATCACCAGAAAGGCAGAGTGTTCCAGATGCTCCTGAGTTCCAGAGCTATAGGCCTCTCTGGACCTCTCTCCATCAGCAATGGGGGAGCTCCAGCTGCTCTTCATTGCCAGCTAGTCATAGTCAGAACAGGTGCAGGTGTAAATGGAAGGCTTTCACTGTTTATTGAGCCCCTGCCAAGAGTGTGTATGCATTGGTGTTATATCTCATGGTTAATTTTATTTTAGTGAGACTCTATACAATTAAAGACAGACATGAGTAAAGCCCTGTTAGATCTTTATTTCATAGATAGATAGATAGATAGATAGATGTGTGTTTGCATGTGAGTGTGTAGATATGTTTCTCTGCCCTCTTTAATACAGGCCAAATGAACAATCTAGTACAATTCACCATTCTAACTGAGCAGAATACAAAATAAATTGAGTTATAAACTGAGACGTTGCGAAGGCTTGCTGCCAAGTCCTTTACTTAGTTACAGTACATTGAGTTGCTACTGTAGCTGGACCGTTCCAAATGAACACTGAAAACAGTCAGCATTTATTACAAAGACCGGATTTCAGCAGGCATGCCTTGTACCCAGGACCCAGTGCCTTGTTTTTGCTGTTCTTTACACAAAAGATCAGAAGATTTAGCTTCTTACAGGAATAAAAAACTAGAACCACAAATGAATAATTAAAGTCCTGCTAAATGATCAATTGAAGACAGCAATGGCTGTCTAAAGCTTTCAGTCTTACCTTATCAGTAACCGAGTCTGCAGTGTAAGTGCACGCTGTATTTTAGACAGACTATGACTGTGCAGAGAATACCCAAGAATGCCCTTTGATTTCCTGCCTGTGATCAGGGAGAGCAGAGCACTTACACTTTTCTGAATTGTACAGCAAGAAGGTTGGCCAAATGACTGGACGCCATTTCCCAGCTTCTTGAGGCTTTATGCGCCGTCAGGGGAGCTCTCATTACCTCGGCCTCTGGCTCACTTGTAGCCTTTCAGACTACACGTTGTCAATTAGCTCTAGCATCCAGCAAGCTGTCGAAGGATGTTTTGATCATATGAAACTGCAAGACCGGCAGAAAGGTCAACAATGACTTCTCCGAACCAGAGCAAAACAATCTGAGAAGAGAGTTACATTCAAAGCATGCTATTCAGCCGACTCTCTTCAAAACAACCGTTCCTAATGGGTGCTTGGCCTGGGTAAGCAGGAAATATCTCTAATTGGTAAAAAAAAAAAAAAAAAACTTTTTTACATCATAAGGAGGATTTTGTTTTTAAACTTAAAACTTTTCTCACATTCACATATTTCATTGATTAAAACGATTCCTTTATAGAACCATAGAGCAAAATGTGGTTCTCCTATGGCATTACACCACTAATCACTTATATTTTCAACATTCCAAAACTTTTGACTGTCAAAAAATACATTGTGACAGTTTTGCCAGTTGTATGAAATTGGGTTTCAGCAAGAACACTGTCGGAAACAAATATTATAATAAATTGTAACAATGAATTAGAAAGATGATGCTCTTAACATTTCCAAACCTGGTCCTAGAAGCCTGTTCTAAACATTTTAGTGTTTTCCTGCCAAGCAATACACTTTACCAACCTCTTACTGGTTTGTTTGATTCATTTAAGCAAGAAACACAGTAATATGTGTATGATGTATAGGCCACTGGCACCAAGATTGGTCAGTTTTTTATGTAAAAAAGTGTTTTCTTTACCAGTTGCCTTTCCATTGTATTTATGCTACTTTAAAAGACGTTATGCTGACTGTAAGGATCTGATGCTCATTTCTGCTTCAGTCAAGCAACGTCTGTGTTAGTGACTAAATTAGCTCATGTTTTTCATTGAAAGTAACAACTTAGGGCTAGCTGAACAACATTCTCTCCTCAATGGAGTAAGCTGAGCATTTAGTTAACAGGCTCCAGTAATATCCAGTAATAGAGAAAGGATTTAAGTTAAACCTTTATCGGAGTCAACACCCAACCTGTAATGTCTTAAACTAAGAATTGTTGCTTAAATGTCTCTTAACTGTGTGCAGTTTCTCTAAGCTGCAATAAAATGCCAAAGTTCCCCACCATATGCTTGATGCTAATGTAACTCCCTATTACCTGGCAGAATTTAGTATCATGTTGGCTGGGATAATGTGAACAAGAAGTTCTTTCAAAGCGAATTACAAGGTTTCTGCATTAAGCACTGCTCTAAAGGCAAGAGTGAATGGCACATGCTCATGATTTAGTGACTATCTTTGGCTCTCGGTATAAACAAGCCTTAAAATTTGAGTATGTGGTTTCTCTATGCTGTGCTTTGTGGCAACCATTTTGCAAATCTGCAGTCTCACCCCTAGATTTCATTCCCTTCACAAAGACAACTGATGACTGGTTGTTAACATGCAAAATCAGCAAAAAAATATTTAAAAAGCTGAGAGAAAAAGCTTCTCGGATGTTCAAATTTGCTATGTTGTGAAGTCATTCCTCTTGCTTCGGTTTATTCAACCATTGGCAGGGATATGATATGTGTCGGCAAAGTGGTAAGGGACTAAACCCCATGATTGGAAGGTTGTGGGTTTGAGTCCAATCAGTATTCTTGAAAGTGGAAGTGAAAGTGACTATCTGTTGTTGTTAGCACACAGCAAAACACAGAGTGGACCACAACAAAAGTAACCTCTGTATTTAACTGTCTAGCAGTGGGGAGCCATTCACAGAAGCCAGGGAGCAGTAATGGGGTCGATACCTTGCTCAAGGCTACCTCCAGGCAAACTACTGTTCCAGGATTCGAGCCCACGACCTTTGGGTTTTTGTGTTGTGCTCTTTTGTCTTGCCAAGTTTTATCCAAAAACAGCAAAATAAACCTCCTTTTGAAATCTGTTACTGGTGACTGTGTGTGACAAGCAGCAGGCTTCAGTTGTCACCCTTTGTGATGAATCATAATCTTAAGGTTTTTTATCTTTTATGATCTCCATCACCCTTGTCTCTCACTGGTGTTTCGTTTTAGTTCTTTCTTTTTGTACTTTTTCTTAATAGCAGGGCTGCTGCTTCTTCTTCCTCTACATTGGTCTGAATGACCTTGGTGGGCAGCAGGTGTGTGTGACAGGGAAATGATATGCCTGCAGTAAGCAGCACGTGAAAGAAAACTCCCAATTAATCCACAGGAAGCCTGAGCACATGCTGAATAGAAAAAATTTGCCAGGAATAAGGCTTTGCCCTGTGAATCAAATGAAAAGAGAAGAAGAACGAGAGAAATGCGGAATGAAATCGTGGCAGCATTGTAGTAGTCGTCAAAGTTATATAGGAGTAATAAACAAGATCTGTGGGAAAATGAGTTTGATTAATGAGGCCTTTAATAGCAGGCTTTGGGTCAGTTTATTCCTTCCATTGTGGATTTATGCAATTGAGCTGCAGCTGGAGTTTGTTTGGCAGAAGAGATCCATGTGTGTTATGGTCTCAACTAACATTCTTTCTATTGATTTTTGTTCTTGAAATAAAAGTGAATATCTGCATAAACAACGACCTGAATAACCAATTAGCTGTATAACCAAAGGGTTGTGGGTAGGGATGCACCGATCTTCGCTCCCAGTCCTCATTCCAATACACAGATCCAATACCAGTGCTCTGGGAATTCATAAGCAGAAAGGGAGGGTTTTTGTCCTGCCAGCCATTTCTCTGATTTCAGTAAAGCAAGTGTTTTACTAAACTACAACAATTTAATATCAGAACTGAAATATAGAGATAAGTTTATTGTAGTTTTATGGTCAATTTATGAGGATGATATTTTTCAAACAGCTTTATTAAAAGCACATATTTCAGGAGCTGTGCGCCTGTGTTTGTTTTGTTTGTTTCGATTAGGACCGATATTTTTTATGGCCTTTATTTTTAGCTGAGCTCAAACTAAAAATTCAGCTTAATGCAGTCAGTAGATGTTGTGAGCCAACGCACCTGAAGAGACCTCTTACTGTAATTATCACCAAAGTGGAACTATTGGTGGAACCTCTGCAGCAAGGGGGAATAAATAGAACATTGCAATGTGTAGCGGGTGCGTTGGCATTTTGGTTCCCCATGTGATGCACCCTGGAGTTCATACTCAGATGAGTTTATTATTTGTCTGCTTTCATGTGAATCAAAGTGTTGATGATTACCTTGTTTACGTGTATGTTCAACCCTGCTAGGTAGTAGTTGTTAGCGGTTAGCGGTTAGCATTAGCCTCCGTGCTAATAGCCTTTGTTAATTTACAGGTTCCTGTATATTCAGGTAGATCCCAGTGTTCTTGTTCAGGTTCAGTATGTGCTTCAGTGTCCCTTGTTAGTCTGGATGTCCCCCTTTTCTCTGTGTGAGTATAGAGTATAGAGTATAGTGAGTATGGGTGGCGGTGGTCTAGTGGTAGGATACTTGCCTATGGACCTCTAGATCAAGAGGTCCCTGGTTCGAATCCCACCTCTAGCACTACCCCCACTGGGTCCCTGAGCAAGACCCTTAACCCTGAGTTGCTCCAGGGGGACTGTCCCTGTAATCAGGACATGTAAGTCGCTCTGGATAAGAGCGTATGCTAAAAAGCCGTAAATGCATATAGCCGTAACATGCCATAGCTTTGGTGTTTGGGTGTCTCCCTAATAAAGTATTATATTTTTTGTTCATACTCCTAGTCTGTCTGAGCTGTGTTTTCTCTCAGCTGGAGGGAGACTAGACAGTCTGGCGATCCTGCTCAGGTGTCTTCCTCTTTCCCCAGTACAGGTGCACATAACAGTAGGTGATGTCATGAGCTTTATCTCTGTTATTTACATTTACATTTAGCAGACGCTCTTATCCAGAGCGACTTCCATGTCCTGATTACAGGGACAGTCCCCCTGGAGCAATTCAGAGTTAAGGTTAAGGGTCTTGCTTAGGGACCCAGTGGTGGTAGTGCCAGAGCTGAGATTCAAATCTGGGACCTCTTGAGCCATAGGTCCATAGGCAAGTATTCTACCACTAGACCACCACCACCTGTTATTTCTTCAGTCGCATGAAAGCTAAAGCAAGCTTTCTGTTACTCCTGAATGTAAATCATTTTTTGTTTGTTTTATTTGGGTTTTTGCAAACAACACCTTTCTTTTACAGCTAGAAGGGGTTTTTCTATTGTTTTATGTTGTCTTCAGTTAACAATGCAAGGATCTTTCTTTTCACTGAGACAGTGTGAGAGCTCCCACTCTTGACATAGTTCACCCACACCTGGAGTAACCCCAAACCAGGTGCTGTCTTAAATTTCGTGCTCACTAATGCGCCCAAACCAAGCATGTTGGTTCAGATGGTAAAAGGGAGAAAAATAAAAGAGCCAACAATGGAAAAAACATGGATATTGATCTGATTTTTATGTGAGAAACTAACATTCAATCTGATGTATTAGTCTGATTTTGTAGCATTTCTTTCACATTTTTAATTCTTATATATATTTTTTCAATGCAGTGTTAAAAATAAAATTGTGTCTTGCAATGTTTTAATATATGTTTTGTGTTGCATGTATTTTAGTAACTTAGTAGTAGTAGTCGTAGTAGTATAATTAGCTATTTGTTTCATTCTACTTTTTTTTTGGTGACTTTCAGGTGTTGAATTCAGTCTCCTAAACCAAACGTGACAAGTCAAAATGACTGTTGCCTCTGAAAACTCAGCACCTCTTGACTTATAGGCAAGGGCTGATACTGATGCTGAGCTCTTAATAATTCTCCTTAACTATCCTATTATGAGGATCTGAAGGATGATAAATCAATACTAGGAACACCCGTGGTTATACAATTTCACACTGTTTCTATTTTCATCTCCGACTTTATGATCTCTCAGTCAGAGCCCTCTTATCCTCCACGCAAAAGATTAACATCTCGCAATAGTCACTTCACTATCAGCTCAGATCCTGAAAATCTAATACAACAGTAGGACTTGGAAGATTTGTTCATATGTTAGGAGAAAAGAAAGTACTATTTGAATTTATTACCATGCAGGAATGCCATTTATTTCAAAGGTCATTTTGAGTGTGGAGAAAACTGATATTTGTGTGCAAGGTGATAGCAGGATTTATTCTAAAGGTTACCATATTGTAGGTACAGGAACTGAAAGGTTCTTTTTTAAAAAGTACACTTTAAGTACCCTCCCATGTAAAAGTTTGATTTTATGAAGTTGTGATTTAATGTAATGATCTGCAATAATTTACATTTACAGCATTTATCCTACACTCTTATCCAGAAACACATACATTTCCTATTGACAAGGAAAGTCTCCCTGAAAGTACTTGTGATTAAGGGCCTTGACCAGGGGCTCAATGGTCGCTAGTGCTGGACCCAGGCTTGCACCAACAAATTCAGTCTACAGCTGAGTATCCCACCCCCAGCTTGACACCATCCAATCACCTTTTGTCACTTTCTGAATATTTTACATTGATAATACTTTAACTTCTACTCATTTATTTTGTAGAAAGCCTACTTTTTATTATTGTTGGTATTTGATATATTGCTTAATGCTGTGGGACAATATTATTGTTACAGCTTGGCCTTCAGTGAAACCCAGAA
Organism: Hepsetus odoe; assembly: GCA_017165825.1. Classification (NCBI taxonomy): domain Eukaryota; kingdom Metazoa; phylum Chordata; class Actinopteri; order Characiformes; family Hepsetidae; genus Hepsetus; species Hepsetus odoe. Next base: position 10,617,724 of record CM029379.1, on the reverse strand, counting down.
ATATCAAAAATGGATCCATAATTTTAAAAAAGTGAAAGTGACTACCCTTGTCATTGTGAAACACAGCACAACACAACAAATTTCAGTCTCTGCGTTTCACCCATACACACGTGCAGCAGGGGGCAGCTAGTGAAAATACCTGGGGAGCAGTGACGGTGGACAGTACCTTGCTCAAGGGTACCTCAGGACAACCTACTGGTGAGGGAATCAAACCCACAGTCTTCCAATCTGGGGCAACTCCCTAACCACTAGACCACCGCTGCTTAATGCTGCATCAGCACTTGTTCAGTCTTTATGTTGTAGATTAGAAGTATTATTTGAAGTTTGTGACATTTAGAAGAACACCTCATAGAAGCGATCATATATGTAGCATTTCTACTGTGATTCCTTCAGTAAAGTATTGGCCCAGTGCTGTCACTGTTTCCTGAAAAAATTGGAACTGGTGTTAGAAAGACTGGATGTATACACAAGTTGGACTGTCTCCTGCAATTCGATGTCTGGAGCCTTTGTTAAGTTATCCTAAGTTTCCACTTTTAGGATTAGTTTGTTTTTAACTAATTCCTTAAGTGGAGTCTTTAGACCCCTTTCTCCATTAGTGGGATGGAAGAGTGAAATTGACTATTCTTGCCATTTTGAAACACAGCACAGGACACAGTGAGACACAACGAAATTCAACCTCTGCATTTTACTCATAAGCACACGTACAGCTATTGAAAGCACCCAGAGAGCAATGATGGGGGCAGTGCCTTGCTCAAGGGTACCTCAGGGCGAAACCATGACCTTCTGTTCCTGGAGCAAACTCCCTAACCACTAGTCCACTGCTGCCCCACAGGCACAACAAATAGTTTAATATATATATAAAGTTAATAAGTTAATATTAAACACTAATATAGCATAAGTTACTTTGCTCATTGTGTATTTTTTAGTCTGTTGCCTTCATGTTTCCTGCTAACTCATAAACAGAAATATTCTCCAGATACGCCTCATCGGGGCAGGGTTTATAAGTCCCAATGAGTCAGAGCAGAGCGTCGGTCATTCGCTATCGCTTTCGTTATCTCCTTTGTACTAGTGGTTCCTGAGTTCTGTGATTTATGTTCATGTTTTAATAAAGTTGAGTGCAAGACTCTTGGCTATGCACGTATGTCCGAGCAACAACACCCAAGCATTACACTTATTAAGAAGTGAATGTCAGCATAATGTAATGTTTTTTCTTTTTTCTTTTTTTTTTACGTGAGAAAAAACAATCAAATACAGGAATGTTTTCAGATTAAATGTAAATTGATTTTAAAAGTGGAAAACAAGTTTTCATGAATTTGTTCATAAACATAAATGAGTTTGCAAAACCTAAATAACCTAAATGTTGTTCTGACCAGGACTACTACGATATTCCACTTTTCTTTATCTTGCTTTAAAAAGCTGTGTGTGTGTGTGTGTCAGTTTAATTATATTTAGTGTTTGTGGCTTGTGAAACGTGGTGGACATCACTGTGTTGCAGAAGTATGTTACATCAAACACCCACCATCTGACCATCCTATCTTCTGCTGCCATGTTAATCTTGTGAGAACAATTGGTGAGAGCACTTTCTTTGTAACACAAGATTACAAGCAGGGTGCTTGCAGGAAATGCTTCTAAATTGAAAGTGATGAGTCAGCAAAGCACGATTAAAGTTTCACAAACTTTGTCACATATAGTTATATAAGTGTAATGTACAGTGAACTGAATTGCTCCTAAGATTGTGCAGCAACTAATCTACCTATAACACAATATGCACCTGATATTGAATCTGTAAAATGATTTACTAAACAAATATGTAAATGATAATATGTAGCAAAATATATGAATACAGAAAATCTTTAATAGTCTATTGTGCAAAAATATATGTACATTTATGTAATTGCAAGAATATCGAGAAATATGTAATCACAGAAATACAGAGAGAGTGTGTTGTTAAAAATATACATAAATATGTATAAAGTGGGATTGTGCATAACAAGTAGGCAGACAGAATGTTTAAGACAGAAGTATTAAGACAGAATGAAAATGAAATGTGCAGTGTTGCACCATACAGATCAGCAGTGCAGTGGTGTATAGTACAGAATTTCTGCTACTGAAAGTGAGGCATGTCCTGATTTAGGAGCCTTTTGACCTGAGGCTAGAAGCTCTTTAGTCTTTCTGTCCTGGTCATGAGGCTGCGGAACCATTTGCCTGAATGCAGCAGACAGAACGGACATGGTGAGAAGAGTGTTTGATGATTTTGAAAGCAAGTGGGTGAAAGTAGTTACATTCACAATAACAGCTTTATTTGGAAATGTTATTTCTGATTATTATTCAATGGGTTTTTAAAATTCTCATCCCAGTCATTATTCCTGCATGTTCTTGTTCTGTAGTTTAACAGGGTAATTGTCTGAGAACTGTTTGGTATATCCTCATATCCTCTTGTTTGAGCAAGTTTGATTCTTAAAGATTAAACATGGTTTCTATTGTTTTTACCTCTGCAATCTGCAAGCCTCCCTTTTCTGATCTCAATATAAAGTGTGCGTAAAATGTGCATCACGTCAAGCATGTGTATGTGGCATATGTGCGCAGTTTTACTTCAAAAAACATTTTTCACCAGTGTCTCAATTTTCAAAACAACATAAAAATCTTCTGCTCATTCCCTGCCATGCCACTGGCCACTAAGAGATCCAGCAGTGTTTCAGAAACAGCAGCAACCCAATCCTTTAAAGGTCTGGAGCGTTTGTCTTGTCACAGTGAGGATGCCTTTGATGCTGGTAAAATAGCCTGGTTCCTTTTAGAAGAACAGCTGGATGTTTCGAGAAAATCTATCCTCTGTCAGCTAGCCGAAGACAACCTATTGGTATTTCAGATCTGCTACAGTGAACAAAGTCCTCTTGGGGGGGAGCCCTGGTCACCCACTGATGAGACTTCTTGTGTCTGAGGAGGGACTTTTTAAATGAGAAAGAAAAAAAAAAAAAAGAAAACAAAATGGCTAGACAGAAATTAACAGATCGAATGGATGCTCTGTGGTTGATCTTAGAATGGAAAGGAACAAAAATCCAGGAGTATTACCTTTTTTACTCATTGTGTTTGCCCTCATTGTTTGGGTGAATTAAAACAGAGAGAAGAATGAAACTGGATCGAAGAGGTTTTTACAGGTGCAGGAAAGGTACCACTTACACCTCTATCATCTTAATTATAAGCTATTATGTGCATTCGATCAGTTAAAGAGGGCTTTTTTTTGTCATTATGGTTTATTATGCACTGTCTGACCTTCATTTCACCAGTTAATCTGGTTAAATAATTAATACATAACCATAAATGAATAAACATAATGCTAAAAATATTAATCAAGACTACATATTGGAAAATGATTAAAGGCAACCCCATTGTGAAGACCTCTTCCATGTATTGACCTTTACTTAGAACTGGTCCATACAAGGCAGTGGAAGCTGCTCTGCAATTAAAAGAACACAATGAAGGCCTGCATTGCCTACAGCATATTTGATACGGCTCTGCATTGGGAAAAGGCTTCTGAATAATGGGTATAATTGGTGTGGTAGAGTGGTCTCATTTTGACCTCATCAGAGCTAATATTAAATAGCTAACTAAAGGTCAGACACACCAAACGTGCAACAATTTGACAATTATTTTCCAACTCCTTGAATAAGTCCCAAAAGCACAGGGCATCTTAAAAGGTTACTACAAGAGGTTTAGGTCAAGTGATGCTTCAGATATCGCAAGTTCAATAGGTTAAATGTCACTTTGTGCTTTTTTCTTGGCTTCCCTTCCTGCACTGTTTACAATGCTAACAAAAAATTATGCCCTGTTTCTGTTTTTTTTTTTTTTCAGTTTTTTTGTTTTGTTTTTTTTCTATTTTCTGCGTATTTGTCACTCTTAATCATTTCAGGTTAGAATGAACCATTTAAATTTTAATTTATTTTATTTTAGTAAAGGGAAAAACATTTATGCAATATCACTTGGCATAAATAATTACCTAATTAATTGATTTCCACCCATTATCCAACTGGTGGTGGGGGGATGAGGGTGGGCGAAAGAGGGAGGACACTGGACAAGCTGTCAGTCACTCGCAGGGGCTCACAGAATCTAATAATCAGTTTAGATGAACTTTTTCCGCAATGTACTGTGGGCTAAAAGGTCTTAATAATCAACAGACTATGTCATTTTGAAAAGAAATTCTGGTTGTTAAGAGAAAGAATTAATATTAATAAAAAAAGATATCAGTCTGACATGGATTATCAATCCATTCCTAAGATGCTGGGACTCCATGAACTACAGCGAGAGTCATTATCTCCAAATCACTGAGTCATTATCACCAAATGGAACAGCTGTGAATGTTCAGTGAAAGTTATTCTTGAAAAATAACCAAAAAAAAATGTTGAAAAGCATTTTGAGTCATTTTGATAGTTTTTACCCCTTGTAAGGGTATCCAGCTAGCTTTTAAGATGAATAACCAAGAAAGAGAATTTTAGGACCTCCAACCATGAGGTTACTTCACACAGCTAGAGTCCTGCGCTATGAATGAGTGCTCACTGCTGTGTTTGTCATGACAGTGAATGAAATGTTGGTTCATGTCTCTTTTGTATCTGCTATGCCCTTTTATTAGTGGTTGCTTGGATACACTTTGTCCTTCCAGCGACATATAAATAAGACAGCATTAGTCATTTTCAAACACAGTAATTTGACTCTTCTGTTGTCTTTAGATAAAGTGGGATTTAGAGGAGAATTATAAAACACTAAGTATAAGATGTGAAAGCTCACTCTGGAGTTTATGTGCTTTTTGCTGTACCGGAGGGGAAATATCAGGGATATTTTACACTTTCTAAGCACAGACCAAGGAAATGTCATGTGGACAAACAACGCTTCAGGCAACCCCTTTGACTCAGATTAATAATCATCTCTATTTCTCTCACATGACAGATAAGCATAAAGAATTGTGTTGATGGAATGTGACTATATAATTAGCATGTTTGCCATAGACCCATGGAAATCACAAATTGAAGCACTTTGGAAGCTTTTTTTATTACGTGTATTTTCAAAATTGGTCAGAATTGGTCACATCTGATGGTGTATGTGTGTGTCTGGCAGCAGGCCAGAGGCTTTGACCAAATACCTCAGTTAGTGAGATTAGTGTCTTTCCCTCTAGGCTACAGACAGCAAGGAGAACCTGAGAAAAAGCCAGTCTTTCATTGCATTACACGTTCAATTCAGCTAATGAAATTCACTATGCTGGACAATGGAAGGAAATTGCATTTGAGCAAAGGAAGGCCAGACTTTAGATTTTCTTCTGTCTGGTTGTTTCCACCCAGAACCCCCCCCCAACCCCAAACTCCTCACCCAACCCCACAAAACCTTTTCTACTCTCCAGTGCACTCCTTTCCCTTACTGAGGCACAGTGAGAACATCTGTAAAGATGGAATTTGCTTTAAAGATAATTTTTGTAATTAACCTACACAAGAATTAATTAAAAGCTGGTCTAGTTTAATTACAGTGTTTTTTCTCTCCCTCTCTTTCTCTCTGCCTCCTCCACTGAACAATGTGTCAAGAGCAGAGTGGTGAAGCATGGAAGGAACATGTCTTGTGTGGTGCTGAAGTAATATTGCTTGATGGATGGGCTGTAAGTGTTCTTTCAGCTCTGTCCTAGTTTGACGTGGCTGGAGTTTTAGCAGTGCCAGCACTGCCCCGTCCCCTCTTTGTCTTCTTACTCCCTCTGTCTCTTTTATTCTCCCTCTCTCTCTCTCTCTCTCTCTCTCTCTCTCTCTCTCTCGCTCTCGCTTTCCTTGCCGACTCTTGATTTTTTTCTTCTTTTTCTGGATTTTGCTGGCAATGGCTTAGTTTTTCTCTGTTATATTGGCATGGATTATCTGGGGGGAAATGGCTGCTAATCGCATTAAAAATGCAAAGTTTGGATTGATTTGGCCTGCCTTTCTGATCCTCTTATAAACTGACAGACTAAGTTTGGAAAGCAAACTCACAACAGTGTATCATCCTCAAGCCACTCTGTCCACACAGTCTTAAAAATTCTTAGCTCAAACATACATTGACCTCATATACTTGAACCATTTAATTGACATTCCTGTGTTTATACAAGCACACGGTAGTTTAAAGGTTCCGTTGACCAAAGAATGGGCCACATTTAAACCTTTTATACCTTCTGAATTTTTATAACTTTAAATTACACTTAGAAATTAATTGTGTATTAATTCAATGTAACCGAAATCATTTCATTGCAGTGGAATGGGATACAATCATGTTTCTCTAACATTATGGAACCACTCCAGTGATATGGATGTTCTGGAAAAATTCATCTATACACCCCTTATCTGAACCATTTATGCTAACTATGGTTGTTTAAGGCTATCCCAGTATTCACAAGGAGAATGGTGGAAAATCACCCTGAATAGGTCACCGGTCCAATGTTCTTGAAAAACCTTTTTATTTAGAGAAAAATGTATAAAGAACATCAAAAAGTGTTGATAAAAGCTGAAGAAAAATTCCATCTCTGTTCGGTAAAGAACAGAGGTGGAAGGTTGTGGAGTGGCTGCATTTTTGGGCTCTAGCAAAAAAAAAAAGAAATAAAAAAAATAAATGAATGCAACTTTTTTTGGACTTTTTTGGATTACCCACTGTAGATATTTTATACAGAGTATTTAACTCGCATTTAATTAAATATTTATCTTCCATAATTCTAAAGACTAGTCTTTCCTGCTAACTCATAAACAGAAATATTCTCCAGGTTCCAAAGTCTAGTGGTAGTATACTTGCCTATGGACCTATGGCTCAAGAGGTTCCCGGTTCCCACCTTCAGCACTACCACCACTGGGTCCCTGAGCAAGACCCTTAACCCTGAGTTGCTCCAGGGGGACTGTCCCTGTAATTAGGACATGGAAGTCGCTCTGGATAAGAGCGTCTGCTAAATGCCCTAAATGTAAAGACAACACCCCCTCTAACCTTCAATCTGGGTGAACATTATATAAATGCTGTTTAATCCCAGTCTTTGTTACCTAATGCCCTGTAGTGCTCCATTATTCTGCTTTCAATACTCATGAAGAGCTTGATCACTGGCGTTCTAACAAAATTTCTACTTTTACAGAATCCAAAGACCAGAGGAGGATATTGGGATTTATGTTGTTGATGTCTCTGCCCCTGGGGAGGGAATGAAAGAGTGGCAACCAGTAGTTCACACATTTTGGCAGATTAGCATAACTATATACCGAGTATTTTAATGATTGGAATTTTGATCATATATTTATGAAACTGTTCTGGCATGGTTTGCTTACATGGACTGAAGCAATCGTCTTGACAAGTTATGAACAGGCTTTTTTTGATGATTTTGTAAGCTAGCTTACATTAGTCAATCATCACTTCTCTTCAGCCATTAAGATTTTCTTGCACAAAGTGAAAGTAAAGTGAAAATGACTATTTGTTATTGTGAAACACAAAATATGCATTATCACCTTTTAACTCATTTAAACCGAACCCACAATCTCCTGATCCTGGGGCCTAATCCCTAACCACTAGGCCACCGCTGCCCTTAAAGATAATGTCAGAAGAGGAGCTCTGGCAGATATTTTTTTATTTATTTAGTGACTGAAATACTGTTTGGTGTTGTGTAGAGTTTGACCAAAACTTATAGTTTTTAATCATATTTGTCTTCTGTTAATAGCTCATCCAAAATTTTGCCCTCCAGCTTTCTGTGCAAGTCATGTTACCAAAAACAATGAAAACATTTTTGATCATTTGAACACCTACATTTACATTTACGGCATTTAGCAGACGCACTTCTCCAGAGCGACTTCCATGTCCTAATTACAGGGACAGTCCCCCTGGAGCAACTCAGGGTCAAGGGTCTTGCTCAGGGACCCAGTGGTGGTAGTGCAAGAGGTGGGATTCGAACCTGGGACCTCTTGAGCCATAGGTCCATAGACAAGTACCCTACCACTAGACCACCATCACCTAGAAAGGCCCGGAAGAGAAAAAAGTGGAATTCAAACTTAATCTTGAAAATTATATGGTTCAAATAAAAATTCTAATCATATTTGGAAATTTTTTTTTATGTAGAAAAATCCATGAATAGGTTCAAGAAACTAAAAGAGATTATTCCAATCTCTTTTGCTCCAAAAAAACCCAAAAGAAAGAAGTTCCAAAGAACTTTGTTTTTGAGAGTGTACAGCAGCGTTGTGCAAGCAGGTCTGCTTACTATCTAATATAATACTTTGTATTTGAGAGAGTGACTGTGTGGCAGTGGCAATAAGCAGAGAGCAATATGAAGATAATTAAGCTTTCATCCCTCAGAAGACATGAGCAATCTTGGTGAAGCTGCCTTATAAATCAGATCCACACTTCAGATTGAGCAAGCTTATACCAAGCCGTGGGGATCTAAGTTTTGTCATTGTTGTCTTTGTTTTGGTACTTGCTTGTTGGCTTCGTTGTTGAAGTGCATCCATGCATTCTCACTGCTTACATCACTGATTCTCATCGGGTTGCCGCAGTAATATGAGGAAGAAATTCCATCATGGTGGTGTTGTTCTTGAACTCAAAAAGGATCTTTGGATAATTTGGACGAAACGGGTCTTTATTGTTGACAATAATCAGAAAATATAGTCAAGCAAAAATGCTCTTTGATTAAGTATAGCTTCTACATCCAGTCAGTCACTTCTAACAACATTGGCAATTCATCCCAGGTGGACCAACACGATACTTAAAATAAATAGTAAGCACGTGGATTTGACCATTTTCACCCATTAAGACAGAATCTAAACACCTCAAAACCCTTCAATTGTACCATTCTTTGTTACACTGTGCCATCTATTGTGGATATACTGTGTCTAAAATAGACAGAAATTGTTGAGTCATTGTACTGGTTTTCTTTTGTGGAACCAGAATTGACAGTGAATGTTGGATGCAAATATCTCCTCCACTCGACAAAGGAAAAACTACCATCTGCTTTGACTCATGACTCCTTTGGGAAATGGTAGAGGGGACCAAAAATCAATAGCAATAAAAGAGCAGCAAAAGGTGCATACAAATTACAGCAGTCTATCAACGCGCAAGTCTTAAAACTGTAACATACTGAATCATCTCCTGGGACCCATTTTACCAATTCATCTGGAAAAGAGAAATACTTGATAAGGAAGTAGGAATATAAAGCAGCAGTCCTTTGTAACTAGCTAGGGAGATGATGTTAGTTTACTTTGGTTTGAGGAAAATGAAAGCAGGGATAGTGAAGTTATTGGTTCTTTTCATGAAGGTTTTGAGAATAAATGCTTATTTTACAATCCACAATTTTTGGAGACAAAACAATAAAACTTAGAATGTGGACTGTGTAAAAATGATTCATTTTCCCATAAAAACGAATACATGATACTAATATTTCACATTTTAAATGCAATAGATCACAAAATTTGGGATTTTGTTTCCCTGAAAACTTTAGTGTTAGTGCTAACATTCTCTGCAGGGCTCTGAGAATAATAAATAATTCAAAGCTTCACTCCAGGTTTTAATCACTGTACACAGTAACATGTATTATGTTTTATCAAAGCTTATCCTTCAATAAATATTTTGTTAATTTCTGCCAGGTTGGCCTGGTTCGCCTTCTTGTGTTTTAATTTATTTACCAATTTGGAGTCTGTGAAATGAAATATTGATTCTGAAACTACAGACCTCAATAAGGAATTTTGCAAGGCTCAGCTTAGTGTTTGATTACTTCGGAACTTGACCACATGTAGCTGAAGTTTAAATGACAAGTTTCTTTTTTTGACTTTGATTCGCTCAATAAACCTTTTTTCCAACAACTACGGGTTTTCCAAAATCACTTTTTTGTATGTCTAACTTTTAATGCAGAGCTGCTTTTGCTTTTGATACGATAATAATTTTACTATATATATATGTATATATGTATGTGAGAGAGAGAGAGAGAGACAGAGACATAACTCTATTATGATCTACTGCAGAGATTTGAGGATGTTTGGCCAGTGTTTTTGAAAGGATGTTGCTCCATTCAAAGCCATTGATGTTCTTCTGAGAAAGCTTTAGAACATTTCTCTGAGTATTTGATTGTTTTCAGCCACAAGAGCATTAGGTACTAAAAGTCAATGTTTAGTTCTGGGTCACAAACGCCACTACATTTCATTCAAAAGACTCCATCACTTCACAGAATGCAGTTCTACTGCTCTACAGTCCAGTACTGGGAGGCTTTGCTCAATTCATCCAACTGGTGTTTTGGACATTCACAGCTGGGCCTTGAACCTGTGGAGGTTCACACTGAAGATGTGCATGTTTTCATATGTAATTAAATGAAATAGGCCTACAATTGTCACAGGAATGCTTCCTCTGTCTGGCTAATCCATGTTCATGATGTCAGTCATTGCTCAAGTTTTCATCATGTTGTCTGCTAGCCAGCTCTTCTTATTATAAGTAGTCATCTTAGTGTTGGAGAGAGTTGCATCGACAGAGCCAAAAACAACAGATATCTGAGTATTTGCCCAGTGGGATTATGCTAATTGTCTCAAGCAAACACAAACACCGACTCCTTTTTCTTCCCTCCCCTCCCCAGCAATGTGCACTGCTCCAGGGGAGAAGGCAAACGCAGCTGCCGCTTTCATACTTTCCATATTCTCGTGGCCCTGACTGCCTGCTGGAGAAAGGGAGGGACAGAGAGAGAGCGAGAGGGGCTTAATAGGATTTAAGGCCTCGGGCAGGCTGTGGTGTTTGTAAAAAGGTGAACCGTTTGTTTGAGGATGATATACATGCAGCCCTCGGGGCTAGAAAAGCCAACAGTGAGACTGTTTCAAGGTGCAAACCTGACTTCATTCGTCATGTATCCCGTGAAGTTTCGGTCCATAAAGGTTACATTCATTCAGTGCTCCACAGTTGCAGTCATGCTAATTTGTGGATGAATGTCCTGTTCCCTGTTTCAGTGCAGCTTTGAGTTTGTGACTTATATATAGTGTAGTGCTCAGTCCCCCAAAATTGCCTTGGGTAGTATTTTAATTTGTGATATGGTATTTGTAAGCTAATGCTAATATGGGAATATATTTTTTTCATGTACTTATCTGCTGATTCCAATATTGCCCATACAAATAATAATTTTAGAAAGCAAAAACTACACTTATTTAGATTACTAACTTGACTTTCACTTGGGTTAATGTTTAGAAGCTTAAAATGAGGTAAAATGAAAACATTTAAAATAAAAATTACAGAATTTCAGCACAGTATTCCAGCATCACCCAAACTTTTTGCTCTTAAAGAGCGTGAGAAATGCTTTAGTAATTATATTGGTTGGAAATCCTGGTCAAACCTTACTATCTGTCCAAGGCTGGTATAATATTTAAGCAAATATCTGCTAAGTTTAATTCTTATGATCATGCATCACCAGTTGTTTGCTCAGTTGTTTACCCTTGAGCAAGGTACCATCCCCGCCACTGCTCCCCGAGCACTTTCAATAGCTGCCCCCTGCTGCACGTGTGTGTATGGGTGAAACGCAGAGGTTGAATTTCGTTGTGTTGTGCTGTGCTGCATTTCACAATGACAAGGGTAGTCACTTTCTTTTTTAAAAATACTAGAAATGGCATAATCCGTATAGCCGAGTTTCAGTATCAATCCAATATCAGAAAATGCTAAAATAGATTCTTTTTTTTCATTCTGATAAAACATCCAATTTTTTTTCTTTTAATATAAGCCCTGTATGCAAAGTGTAGTTTATTATTAAAGATAGAAAGGGGCTAACTTTAAAAGGTTAATCACTTTAAAAATTAGCTTTGTAGTTAGTATTGGCCACTCAAGGTTTCAGTGTCGATGTTGGAAAATGATGTGATTTCTCCAAAATACTGATAGAGGTGCATTCATGCTTTGAACAGGTGCAAAACGCAATGTAAACAATTGCCATCTCTAATACAAACAGTGTGCCACTCAGAAGATGCTGCCATTGATTTCATGTCTGCAGTCAGCAGCTCACAATGTGTCTGATCAGATAAGATGAGCAAGGAACAACCAGTCCAGTGGCTCCATAACTGAGATGAATAAATACTCTTTTAATCTTGCCAACAATGAAAACCTTTCTCTCCCTCCCCCTCCTCTCTTATTTTCTCTCTGGTACTTTTAGAAGCTTCCACTGCAGAAGAAGCATCAGCCATATAACAAAATGGAGAATTTAGGTTTTAGGCATTAGGCTGTGCTTTTAAAAAATGACATTTCCAGTCCTGAGCTAGAATGTGACCTTTGCTTTGAATGACATTTTAAAACCTGAGAACAAAGGGAGATTGTACAATTTCTGTAATGTGCCAAAGCATCTTCTTCCCGAGTAAATCAGCAAATCTCAAGGTCAGTTTCTTTTAGAATGAGATTCTATATGCTGAATTTTCCCTTATTCTCTTGCTCAGCGTGCAGGGATAAGGATGGTAGCAGTTTGGCTCTGGAGCGTGAGGAGTTAATGGTGGGTGTCCTCTTTCAGGGGAGGGTACAAATCTTCTCTCCCTAGTGAGCCTTGTGTCCGGTTTTATGTCCATGATCCTCTAAATCTCTGGGATGTCACGGCAACTTGAATCCACCACTCTTGTGCAGGGGCTATTTCACTTTTCCCTCACACAAAAGCGGGTGAGTCCAGTGATGTGTCTGAGTCTGACCGAGTACACTGACAGACTAATAAAAGTGTATGTGTTCTTGTCCATCAGCCATATATAAAGCATAACTCACCCCATGTATTTTGGTTGAGCTATATATATATATATATATATATATGAGAGAGAGAGAGAGAGAGAGAGAGAGAGAGAGAGAGAGAGAGAGAGTTCAACTCGCATGGAGGAGAATACTTACTGCCACATTTGTTGCATCATCTACCTACTCATCATATATGGCCATGGATGACTGTGACGTTGTTGCAGATCAGTGTAGGGATTTTTTTGATGTTGTTTTTGTTTACAGCAGCTGGTTATGTAACAATATTGTTTTTAACCGTAATAATAGAGTTTGTATTAACAACTTTTGTATTAAAACAAAGCAGGGCTTTTTTACAGTTCATAGGCTTTTTGTTTTTGGCTCGCATTTTCAATCCAGTCCCTGACCAGTTTTAGAGGATTATCTTCTGTTTGTTGAGCAAAGTGACTTATGCATGGATAATTCAAACAGAACAAATCCATGCAGCAGGTATTAAGGCCTTAAGGAGTAAAGAAACAAGTGTAGATGTTTAAAGATGATCATGTGGTTAGTTTACTGGTGATGCTGAATGCTGATTGTCACCTTGTATCTTTAGTCACTTTGCAGCCTGTCACATTAAAATATGTATTCCAATATCGTATATTTAATCTACTCAATATGCCAAAGATAACTCAATATGACATAAAATAGTTTTTTTTGCACCAACAAGGTGATTTCCTAGCAAAAATATTAAGAAATGAGGAAGACTTTTCCACAGTACTGTTTATATAAAAAACAGTTCATAATACAAATCATCTACCCCTATTGCAGATGTACGTTGCACTTACTCCTCAGATTTTCTCTCTCTGTATAAACAAATCTATTCCTTTACAGAATCACTTGTGTAGATCTCAGTGAAATTGTGCACTGGACCATTAATAGCGCAATGCATTGGCAGAAAATGTGAGCGAGACAGAGAAAGAGAATGGATGCTTTGTGTTTGTGTGTACACCTGTAGGTGTTCCCATGGGTTTTGGCTTGTAAGGTACTGCCACCAGTTGTCAGCGTGCTGGAACTGCAGGTGAAAGTGTTCGTTCAGCGCTGTTGTTCTCTGCTCTTTTCCTGCTATTCACTACACACCTCAGCTGCAAGGCTGACTCACATTCGAGCAGTGGCACTGAGTCAAACTTGCATTACAATATTTGTTTAAACATTAAAAATTGTAACATTGACATGTGAAACGAACAAAAAAGTACCGTGCTAGGAAAGAGAGACGTTAAATATATGATATGGTTATCTTCATAGAAGGACTGCATATGACAAGCATGGAGCAGAAGAAAGAGAGAGATAAGGGTGTGTGTGTGTGTGTGTGTGTGTGTGTGTGATGTCAGTGCAAATCTCTATCGCACCTACTGAAGTTTCTGGTGGATTGGCAGCTCTTACCAACCCCACCTCTAGATCAATTCCCCACCACTCTCCTCCAGCTCCTGATCAAGATCTATATTCCTGACTGTATAGAGAGAACAAAGCAAGTGATGAATGCTCTGTTGGCAGGAAATAGGAGAGGGGCAGAGGTTTTTTCTCCTATTGCCAACACTTCTCTTCATTTTGCTCCCTGCTAACAGAGATTGAGAGACAAGACCTGTCACCTTATAAGAAGGAAAAAGTATGTGTGTGTATATATATATATATATATATATATATATATATTTATAAACATAGATAGACAGACAGACAGACAGACAGACAAATAGACAGAAAGATAAGTAGATTTGATTTACTGTCACAATTATAGTTCTCATTGCAGTAACTGGAAATAACTGTGGTTGACAGTGTTAGGTTTGCAGAGTTATAGCAACAGTTTGTCAGCAGCTGGGCTTTAGACTAGTTTGCAAAGAGTATAAACATGCAAAGGAAAATACATGTTATCTTGTTTATCAGTGATCCCAGATAACAGAGGGATCCCAGATCCCAGAGCACTTGTGGAATCCAGGCCTCAGTAAGTCAATGTGTTTATGTTTATTTATATATATATATATATATATATATATATATATGAGAGAGAGAGACAGAAAATATCATAACAACTGTAACCTTGAATATGTTCTTAGGAAAGTCATGATGTGGGTGCAGTAAAGGTTACGCACACCATAAGGGGCACCTTCTGTACGCTTAGCATGAAGCTTGGACCTTGAAAAAAGCTATAAAACGTTAGACATGCAATGAAACTTGATACTTGATCCTCTTTACGATAGAACCCCCACCACGAGGTGATAATTTTATGCACATTTCCCCCTTCCTTTTAATAAGTACTTTGACCTAATGCAAGGATACACATAACCTGAGGCTAGGAAACAGAATGGGGAAAAGACAAGCCAAGAAATGTCTGAAATTAACGAGTCCATAAAAGAAACTAACTTTTACTTTTTATAATGCAAATCAGAAAGTTTCCAAATGACAGCCATCATACTTCACCTTCAGACAGACCAGCATCAATGTTCATCCTCAAACTTTATTCAAAGCGGGTAAGGATAATGTTCATGGATAGTAGGTTACATTTTAAAAAAATATGGAGCCTGAAAAAAATGCTTGTATGTTGTAAAAACAGGGTTTCCAGTCCAGCCACGAAGCAGGATGAATCACAGATAATTAGAATTACACTTAGTTCTGAAAAGCAGACTTTAAATGACTAATTCAGTTTCTCAGCAACAGTGAAGCAAGCAGAAATGGAAGGGAAGATTTTCAGCTTTATTCCTGGTATTTACATACAGATGTTACAGATATGCAGGCAAACTCCATGCAGAAAGGATCACACACCTGGTGGAGCAGAGCCCTAGTGGTTATGGACTAAGCCCCATGATTGGAAAGTTGTAGGTGTAAGTCCCAGACCAGAAGGTTACCCTGAGATACCCTTGAGCAAGGTACTATTATCATCATTGCTTCCCAAGGCTACTGATGTATGGCTGCCCCCTGCTGCACTGTGTGATGCATAAAATGCACAGAAAGAATTTTGTTGTGGTTCATGGTGAGCTGTGCTGTGTATTCAAAATGACAAGCAGTCACTTTAAATTCACTTTCATTTGCCTGGGAATTGGACCCATGGCCTTCTAACTGCACCCACTGCACCACTATGCTGCCTCAAAACCTTCCCATAAACACACCATGGCAGGTATCATATGTTGTCATGACATCAAACAGAATTCCATCTGTAAATATATGTTTACGTTATAGGCATGCTTATGACAGAAGTATGTTTCAGGGTAGTGTGTTACCCAAAATTACATACTTCTGTTATTACCATTTGGAATTTCTTATTCTAGAAGTGAAAATTAGGGTTTACTATAGGTCATGCATTTTCATTCTACCTTTTAACAGCTGCCATTGCCAATTCAATTGAATTTTCCTTGAGATTTTAATATCCAGATTCATCTGCAGCTTGTATAACACAGAGGGAAAAAGGCATGTGATACCATTGTTACATTAGTATCCTTCAGCTTGACTGTTGTTTCCAAAATATTTCTATTTTTGCTTCTATAATGATGCTAAAATCTAAAAGGCAGTTTGAGCGTCAGTGAGAGATGAGCAGGGGGACTTGCTCGACTCTCTGCAGGGTCATTGTGTTCACCCTCCTTCTTTGTTCCGCCTCTTCCAGGGAGGGCTGACTCACTGCCTCATTGCACTCAATGGTCTCTTACAAGTTTAATTGAACATGAACAGACAATGTAGCGAGGATGGGTGTGTATATGACTGTGTATGTGTGTGTGTTGTTCACTTGTTGTGTATGCATAACAGAGCTCTATTTAGTTGTCATTCTCACACGACTCCATGTAATAGCAAACCTCAGAGGAGAAATGAGGTAGAGTGAACAATCACTGTCAGCTGTGACTGCAATATTTATTAAAGTACCACACATGACTGTGATCCCACTCTTATCGAAGCTCAGTTACCAAAGTGACATGAGGTTCCCTTACGGCATTGTGGTGCTCACTTCCATTAGATATAGCTCTTCTCTCAACAGAAAACATGTAGAGCTGCAGTGCGTGCACCATTTAACAGCCCAGATAACGAAGAAAAGTGCTTATGCTGCATGATGTGGTTAGCAAAAACAATTAAGCTTTAATGTGGGTGAGATGTGGTAATGTCTTCTCACTAAACTGACTTAACCTTCAGTGTAGATCAAAAAGGTCGTTCCAGAGAGGATCCCCACTAACACTGATTTTCAAACAGAAAGTAAATGTGAATGTGTTAATATGACAAATTCCCAATGACTTGGACATTTAGAATAACCTTTGTTGATGCTGAACAATTTAATTATGTGGAAATTGCTCAAATATCTAGGTATGATTGGTCTTTTATGGACATGGTCCTTAAAGGAACCACCCTTTGCATAGTACTTAAGGCAAACAAGAGTGGTTTCTCAATGAATGCTCCTGGAGTTCCACTACCCTTCATGTTCTCCCTTCACTTCTCCTCAGGAAAGGCTTGTTAACAGAGCTGTCAGCGGCTGCAAATATTAAATCCCTGATTCTAAAAACATTAGACTTGATGATCCTTAACCAGGGAGGTTAAGACAGGTTTGAAAACAAATACCCTTAAAAACCCTAAACGATATATTTTTTGGCACACATGGTGATTGACATTAGTTTAGCAATGCAAATAAATTCCAAATAAAATAAAAGATTTCTAGGATATACATGGGATTGTGTCTTAAACAGAGTTTAAATGGTCCAGACACACACCAGTCATGTGAATGGGTTTACAAATACTTGCAGTCCTCTTTGTATGACAATCATGATCACCTGATTTGAAGTGATTTAAGGAGAATGCTTATATGATCACCAACAATGAACATGTGAAACCCACAGAAAGCTTTACACTTTGGCACAGAAAAATTGCTTCTTCTGGGCCAGGGGAAACATTGGACATATTATTCCTGAGAAAAAAGCAGCTCTTTGGTGACATGGGCCTGTTCTGTGTGTGAGATGGCATGTGTTCAACAAAGGTGCTGTGCAAGACCTGTCATAGAACAGCAACACCGCAAAACTATATCAGCACTCGAAAAAGCACCACAGGCAGCAATGTGATGAGTGTATGCAGTCAAAAAGTCAAGTGAAAGTAATGATACTCTAAATTGTTCTGAATTTGTGGCTGCTGCTATGAAGGAAAAGTGCAGTGAAGAACTGAACGCCTTACCTCGCTAAAAACATGGTATCTATTAACGCTGACCAAAGATGGGTTTCAAAAACTCACCTGAATGCAGGATAAAAAAATATGCAAATATACAATGTTAACATTCTAAAGCTGGCAAGACTGATTTGTGTATCAAATGTTGTTTTTTTGTTTTGTTTTTTTAAATGACTACAATGAGAGTTTAAAAAGATATTAGATATAAAAATCTGTGACTGATATATATATCAGTCACAGATTTTTCTGTTCAGTGCTCACTTAATAAATGTAATAATCACAGAAGCAACTCATGCCTTTCCATCATTATAATACAATGTAGCATGTTCATTCTATTCCACAGAATTCTATTATTTTAGAAAAATCCCAATTAGACATTCTCCAAATCATGCAGCCCTAACCATACATTTTTAAAACTTTGATAAAGTGAGAATAATATGTAATCAGTCTCAGGCTCATGCTGCAAGTGTGTACATGACATGCTGGCATGATGTGTCCAATGTGCACCTTAAAATGCACCAAGCACTTAGTTTCACTTCAGGTTAATTGTCTCATTAAACTTTTCCTGGTTGATCATTTTATATGCAATGAAGTGAAGCTTCAGCAGAGCGGTAACTGTAGGTACATTTCACTCCGTGGTGGCCCATACCAAGGGAAAGGAGAGGAAAGAGAGGGAGTGGGTAAAGGAAAATCAATAAAGTCATCAAACATGAATTGCGCCCAGAAATGGTTTCTTAAGTCCCATCAGGAGCAGCAGGCAAAGGGCGAGAAGCAGAGGGGACGCAGGTGATGACTTTTAAATGTCCTTCAGTGGCACATGCACTCAATCAGGCTGACCTAACCTCCCTTCTACCTTCAGAGCCACCCACCTTAAGTGCTTTCGTCTAGCCACCAGACACATCTTTCCTATGTGTGTCTGTGTCTCTTTTGTTTTAACCCAAAATGAGACACATTTGCAGTAAACTGGATTTTCAACAGACAATGTGAAGTGTAATTTAGTCTTAACATGAATCTGGAAAATAAATCTATTGTGAATAAGGTCTGGTTCTAGAGTGCTTCAAGCCTTTAGCCTCCATCAATTAGAGGTTTAAAGGGTCAAAGTTCCTTCTACCACTTCAAAGAGGTGTGCTATGCTAGAAACGGTTGGGCCTTTTCAACCTGTGGGACTGACCATTTTCTTAGCTTGAAATACTCCTGATGTGTGAACTTTTTTAAAATGCTACCATAGCGAGACCTCGCAAGTGGTTTCGCTCAAAGCTGTTTCAGTCTGAAGAGCACATAGTTCCTTCACTGATCTGAGATAATAAAGCATAATAATGTAGAATACTATGACCTTGGGAGCCACATGTGCACACCTGAGATCATAGTTATTTGACTATTGAGAAAATGTCTCTGCAGCCAATTAATATGACCTGACATTTAGCTGAATTCTCTTTGCGTACCTGTGCAGAGGAGGACAAGAAGAGCTGCTGAGTAGATAAGGTACCCTTCTCTTTTTCCCCGTACCGAAGGTAAATAAAGGTCACTGTGATGGATTAGTCACTTATCATCATTAGGCTGTAGTAAATGACCCCTGACTGCTGAGAAGCTGTTCCTATGAGAAGTTAATTGAGGTAATGGAAGAGGACTGCTTCCATCTGTTTGATTAATGTTGGAGCCCCGTCATAAAAAGTGATGCAAGAGCTAAACAGGACTTAAAATAATCATGAAAAAGTGGCTGCCTTTTGTTTATTTCTTACAAGATCACCCTCAAAGGGGCCATTTTTAAATGTCAAAACATACTTAGGCTATGTTCACGATAATAGGCTTTTTGCCTTCTTGCCACACTGATCTGACATTTTTGTCTGTTTGGTCATAAAATGTTTTTTGAATTCATATATGCCCTGCGATAGACTGACAACCTGCCCAGAGTTTTTCTTCGCCTTTTGCTGGGAGTAAGCAAGTAAAGTTTATTTATAAAGTGCTTTTCACAGTCAAGAGTCACAAAGCTCTGAACAATAAAATGGGACAGCTTTCTTAGAAAAACTAAGAAAACTAAAAATACAAAGTTAATAATAAAGATAACAAAAATTATAATAGAACAGAAAAAAACCCTGAGTTGTTCCAGGGGGACTGTCCCTGTAATCAGGAAATGGAAGTTGGTCTGGATAAGAGCGTCTGCTAAATGCCGCAAATGTAAATAATACAAATAAAATCATGAGGCTCCAGCACTTCAACACCCCTGCAACCCTTGGAAGTATAAGCAGGTCAAGATAATGCATGGGTTCATAAGTTCTACAGCCTTAATAAGGTCAAAATTCACATATTTTCAAAGAGCAGGCATCACAAATGGCTATGCACATCATTCATTTTATCTGGCATTTTGGCAACAACTGCAAAAGCTCCAATGTATCTGTCCGATTCTGTCCTTTTTGGTCTAATCATGAACGGCTAATGAGCTGACTTCAACCTTTGTGAAGAGCGCTTGCTCATCGTTGTTCTTCACGAAGCATGAAAATCATTCATTTGCCATTATTGATTTGGATGTGAGCACCAACAGATGGGTGTTTACACTTTAGACAGAAATTGTTAACATAGACCCACCACCACCACCACTCCCACATGCACACATACTCAAACAAACACTTCCCATACACACATTTCTTCTTCTTCTTCTTTCGGCTGCACCACGTCCATAAACCTCCTCTTTGGTCTTTCTCTTTTCCTCTTTCCTGGCAGCTCCATCTACAGCATCCTCCTTCCAATATAATCCTCATCTCTCCTCTGGACTTTGAAGCAACCTTGCTTCTCAAACTTAAACATCTAAACTGGGCTTTTCACTCTAATATACTCATTTAGAATCCTGTCCATCCTCATCACACCCAATACAAATATTTGCATCTTGAACTCCTCCAGCTCCGACATAAACACTACTTACAATAATGTAACATGCGTTTCAAACAAGACAATAGTCTCAAGTCCTGACACTTTACCACCTTTTTCACAATATATAACTTTTTTTCAGAAATAAGAGTCCTGGATGAACATCAGTGTCAGTATGTATGTGAGACTTCTCTGATGACCCCATGAAACACATGTGAATGTGAACATGTTTGTTTTGTATGCATACATTAAAAAATCTAACCTTAAAAACGATCTGACAAACTGAAAGTTTTCAACATGTGATACTTGGTTGGTTGCATGGACTTATAGATTTTTTGTCAAATACAGAACTTGAACAATAGTTTCATCATTAGTGACTTAATATATTCCCTAATCTACCATTGTGTCCTGGCTATGGAAATAGCTTATTTTATTTTCCAACTGTTGCTTTGTTAATGTTTTTTTAAACTTCTTTGTCTACCAGTTTGGCACATTATAAAGGCCCTGAGCAAAAGCTATAAAATTGTATATGCAATAAACATCCTTTCTTTCAGACAATGGCCATGCTCTCATGCTCTCTCTGTCTCTCTCTCTCTCTCTCTCTCTCTCTCTCTCTCTCTCTCTAATTAGTTTCACATGCTGCAGTTCTAACAGGGGAATAAGAGGGTCTGTAGAATGTAATCAAATAAGAACGTGGTTGTGGAGGCCGATGAGAAAGAAAGAGGTAAAAAGGGGTTGACGTCAATGGACTAAAGAAGGCTAAAGAAGTCCTGTTTGTCCCATCATTAGAGAACAGGCCCTTTTGGAGAAGAGAGAGGTACGGAATGTCGTTCAGGTCCACAGGGCTCCAAAAGAGAAAAGCTCAATGAACTGCTGATGAGGGGTGTGATGATGGCGGGAGGGGTGTCTGGAGCAAGATGCAGCACAAAGCTGTGGTCAACCACTTACAGGATGAGAAGGACAAAGGATGGATGCCAAAGAAACCCGACTTAATAGCCTCCAACCCCGAAACAGGCATGCAAAAAAAAGGAAAGGAGTGACCTTGACTTCCCGTCAGTTTGAAAGCTGAATTAAGTTCCAGTAGTTTTCGCATATATTCTAACTAAGCAATTATCGTATTGCATTAACAGCTCTAATTAAGTGGGGGAAAAACAGAATAACTATTGCCACCTTAGCCACAAACTGGTTAGTTTATATGGTTTTATAGTTTTTTTCAACTGAAATATTTTTACACCTATACGCATAGCTTTTTGTGATGGACATCCCAGAAATGGTAAAAAGGTGCTGAAAGATGCTCAGGCATCCACATCCACTAAAACTCCCTTAGTCCTTTGCTTATTGCTCTTGGTCTTAAATACATATCAACAATGGTTATTGGATTATCCCATTCCAAAGCCATAGTTATCAATATACTTCCACGTCCTGTGACCACGCTAATCCTATCTGATCTAAACTCTGATTTAGATCTGATTTAAATTCTGATTTAACAACATTTTTGGATAAAACGGGGGAAGGGACGTTATTTACTTTCAGCATTCTACTTGACTATTCTTGCTCCATCCACATTACTTCATAGCAACTGTTGGTCAAGATATACTTGGTCAGGATATGGGGTTGGTCAAGATATGCTTGATTTTATCAAGATCCAAGTTTGGCAAGTTTAAAATGCTACACTGCTTTGTTTTTGCTGAGCAAGACTAAGCAAGGCTAGATGGAAATCAATTTTTAACCATGCTCACGCTTTGTTTCATGATTTAAACCTTAAAAGAATATCTTTTCACAAGTCCTTACAAATAAATGATTCTGAATTAGTAACAAAGATGATTATTTTTGCACCCAAACAAGCTGTGCACTACAACTTCTCAATAGGCTGAAATTGATTTTTGCCAGCATTCAATTAAGACTTTTCCAGCCTAAAATTTTTACAGCAGAAAGCATTTGCATGAGAATGTCAGTCGGTTCATTTGCATGCCTTGTTTCTTTACTATGGGATTGTGAGCCAACAGAAGAAAATGTAAAATCCCCTTGTCTTGTATTACAAATGTGTGTATGTAAACTTATACATAACACAGAAGTAAGATGGTTCATATGAGACACCGTCTTGAAAGTAAGGAAATGCTTAAATGAAAAAGGACGCACCAGAAACCTCTGAAAGAAGAATTTGCCTCTTTCTAATTTGCTTACTTTTGGTCTTTTGGTTTGAAGCAGGCTTTCAGATTTGGACTGGAGCTTTTCACGGCTGCCTTTATCACAGAATTCATGCTGAGCAATGACCAGCTCAGCAGTTGACATGAAGGGTGCTAGATAGAAAGGAAAAAATACATTTTCCACAGAAATTCTGAAGCAGTTAGGTTCAGCTAGAGGGTTTGGAGCTACTGTTTTTTATATGTGTACCAGAATAAAGCTGATAATACTACTGTAAATGATGTAATACTAATATGTTGATTTGCACTAGATATTAGTTTCATAGGCCACGAGTGCTCTTTTTCTCTCTCCCGAGCAATTTTCTCAGTGAATGGCAAAGTAGGTCAGCCGTCCAAAGCACCTGGCAACCTCCCTAGAAGGAAGTGGTTTCTGTAAACGAAGCATTTTGTGCAGAAAAGACTCAGAAAAGATCCTTGAATAATACAAGGATCAATGAAGACATGAGAAGTTTACTTTGTTTATCAAAGTAATTAGCTCCTGTCTGACTTATAAATCTTTTTTACGTTTCTTCCAATCACTTTACCATAAGACAGCATCATAAACTCAGGGCCAAAGAACAGCCCATCTCCTTTATTGCTAAACTTGCCACTACAATTACACTATAATTCCAAAAGTATTTATGCAATGTTTTTTATTAGTGAATTCAGATCATTTAGTTGGTGCCCATAGCTGACACAGGTGTTTTGTTGCACACACAGCTTGAATAATCTCCACAAAAAGGGTATTGCTAATAGAATGAGACTTTCTTTCCCAGTCTGATTGAGCTATGACCCTATCGTACACCTTTGAGGATAAGTTGATTTCCAGCCAGGCCTCCCCATCCTACAACAGCCTTGACGACATCAATGTTCTTTCAAATGGTCACAAAGTCCCACAGACTTACTCACTCCTTCACTCACTCCTTCACTAACCCACTCACTCACTCACTCACTCACTCACTCACTCACTCAGTCTCTCACGTTTAGCATGCTGAAAATTCTCCACCATAACACGCAATAAAGCTTTTCCCGCTTTGGCAAATATGTATACGACAGCGATTGCAGGGCATCCACATTGATTTAGAAGTTATAAATCTAAATTACCAAGCAAATCAGCAAAAATCTATTATGTTCAAAGCCAGTTGCCAGTTGCAATGCTGCTACTTTTTGGTTGCAGATTTCAGTCCCAGGCTTTGATCACAGAGAAAATATTTCATATGCAGCAAAAAGCTGTTACACTACGGTAGCAGAAAATTAAGAAAATTACCTTAGTTTTGCTTTGCCGTCCGTACTTTCCACCTTGCAATTCTGTCCTGTCTCGCTTATTCAGCAGCTAATGTTACTATAAAAATAAATCAGTCTTTATGTTATGACTTTTTTCATACTTTGACTTTTGTTACATGTGCAAGATTAAATTTGATCTTACTGAAAAACACTTCCCCAATAAGACAGATACAGTTTCTAACTTACTCATACCCAAAATCAAATTCAAAATCAATCCGGACAGAACATGGTGCTCACAAGATTTGTACAAGTGGAGAATATTACTTTTATTAATCTGAACTGTTTTTTTTTTTTTCATTTGGCTTCATTTTCACTTATAATATACACTTGGCTTCATTTATACACTTATAAATAATTTAATCTGCTTATGTTATTTTATTTATTTTTTGGGGTGGAATAGCGAAATGTTTTTACAGGCCGAGAAAAGGGCAGAATCTCCCGTTTTCTGACTGTTTCCCATAAAACATCCCATTTATGTTTTTCTGACATGGCTATGATAGTTTGGGTTTCAAAAGGTTGACAATCCCCTATCATGCCCCAATTTGAAACAGATTCCATGGACCTGACCGTGTACCATGTGTATCTTTAAAGATTTGGTCTATAGCAGGAAAAGAGTGGAAGAAGAGACACAACTCTAGGTTGAGATGTCAGAAAATTTATGCATGGAAAGAAGAAGGGTTTTCTGAGAACGACAATGCAGACACATGTGCTGAAACTCTCCCACTGTGCACAGTAGCAATTTGGCAGTGACTAATCATGGCGAGCTGGACGGAGATTTGCATCACATGGCATCACAATGCGCAGCACACATTCCTGTTACCTCATTTAGTATACATGCCATGCTTCAAATATTATAATTAAATGCAGGTGCTTTGAAATCTTGCCACCGATCATACAGTGATATTCAAATAAATAAAATTGGTTGGCTTTTTTGTATCACCAAACTTTTTCAAAAAGTGGCTCTCTTTCATCATCATATCCATTTTCTTTCTTTCTCTAAAACATAGCTTAAAGTGAGACCACCGATACCTTTAATAGTGAGACCGCCATTAAGCTTTTATGTGTACCGACACCTAATGCGTATGTTGATACAGTCATTTGGTTTCCTCTTAACCTGAATGTTATGTCATGATCATTTAAAAATGCATTGGCTCCACCTGAAAGGGATCAGGGATTGGCCACAACGTCTTAAGAACTGAGCTTTCTTCTCTGAAGAGGAGGCAAGCAGGAGAGTATAAGCGTTTGTACACACATGTACGGGTGTCATGCAAATAAGTATGGTTACAAAAAAAACCTGTCCACCCTAAACAGCAAAAACATGTTGAGTGCTGAGAAGAGCATGCTAAACTAACAATAAAAAAAATGACCTTAAAGCCATGTTAGCCAATCAGAGGCCTGAAAATAATCAACAGTTTCTGATGATTAACAAGAAGCTTGGAGGAAAGGAGAACCGGTGTGTGTGAACAGGCAGCAGAGTTAGCTGAAGTATGCTGAAATATGGGAGAGTAACTGAACATTCATGTGTAAACTAATGCCATCACCTTTTTAAACTGGTGAGATAGTGGCACATTCTCTGATGTTACATGGCCAAAACCTCTTAAATATAAAAAAATGTATTACAGATTGAGCTGTTTTTTTTATTCATTGATTCTTTATGAATGTTCTGAAGCCAATAACGGCGGCATTGTGGCACAGCTGGTAGCACTGTTGCCTCACAGCGAGAAGGTACTGGGTTTGATTCCTAGGTGCGAAGGTCCTTTCTGTGTTTAGTTTGCATGTTCTCCTTGTGTCTCCTTCTGGAGTTCTGGTTTCCACCCACAGACCAAAGACTTGCACGTCAGTTGGACTGGAGATGCTAAATTGACTGTGTGTAGGTGTGTGTGAGTGTGTTTGTCTGTCTCCACTGCAAAGGACTGGCTACTTAGTGTCCAGAGTGTTTCCCTAACTTTCACCCTGTGAGAACTGGGATAACCTGCACCCCCTCGTGACCCTAGTTAGGATAAGCAGCAAAGAAAATAAATAAGTGATTGAGAGTGAGTGAATCCAATAACATCCACAAACAAATCCACATCTGATTTCGAGTGGAGTGAACACTTTGGACTGACTGATAATGGCCACCTACATTTAATAACACAAGACCACAATGTGGGCTGCAGGTTGGTTTTGGACAGCGGATCTTACATCATATTAATGTGCCACTACAAAATGCAACTTCAACACCTCAGAACGCATTTATCCAACTTTTAATTGTGTGGATAGGGCCTTAGAAAAGAAACTTCTGTCTCTCCATCACTATCAGTGTATTAGATTGTCACTATCAGCTCATACATAACCCAATTTATTCACCAATAAATCTGTCTCAGCTACTGTCCGCTTTGTAATGAGCCCCCACAGAAGGGTTCTGCCCCCTGCTGACCAGAGGCCTTAGCCATCATTGCAGGGTTCCCAATCAAATTTCCATCAACACTGCAGGAGACGGCACACGCACCACTCTCATACAGTGAGTGCTCAAACTAGTGGAGATTAATCAACACAGTAAGACTAGAGTGGCAAGCGTTGATGACAGGCATGTAGGAACATCTCATAGACACAGGAGAGAATTCACTTCCTGCTGAGACAGGAAGTCCTCTCACTGCTGAGCCAATCAAGAGCTAATCTCCAGCATGGTGACAAGCAGGATTAAAATATGAGCTACTTTTGGTCCAACAGTGAGGATAAGCTCAAGATGGGCACTTAAAGGCTAAGTTGAGACATTTAGATGACAACTGACGCTGTGCCCAAGCAAGAGGTCAAAATTAGGCCACTGTGGATACATTTTAGAAAATTATTAAGAAAAGATAGTTATTAAAGGAAAAGAAACATAAGGTGAGATAGAGATACCAAATGGATATAAAGAATAAGTTACAGAAGCAGGATTTATATCATTCTGAGGTCAGTCTGTCTAATGACTGGGTTATGAACCCAGTCATGAAACAGTGTCTTTAGCTTTAGCTCATCTTACAGAGGACTGCGTGCAGGTTTCAGGCAGAGTATCACTGAAGCATGAATATGAGTCAGAAATACAATAGTGTTCATTAATTATCCCTCAAACAATTATAATGTTATGTGTTACGAAACGGGAGTGAGAAAATCAATGAACTTCAGACCGACTCCATCTGATATAGAAAGTGAGCTCTGAACATACTCTATGTAAATAAACTAGGAGCATCATTTGACCCCTTTACATCCAAGCAAAACACTCAATGTGGCAAGTATGGCATTGTGCAAGTGTAACTAACCTTTTTCAAACATTTTTGCATAGTGGATATACCTGTCCAACCTCTGTGTGAACGTAAGCTATTAAATCAACACTTCTTTGCTGAAATTATAGCAAAGAAGAAACATTGTTAATGTGATTTTATTTATGTGCATTTGCATCAAAAAGAGTACCTGAGTGAATGGTGGAAATGTGGCTATTGAGTACTATGCAACAACAGCGAGACCTTGATCAATAGTACCAATTTAATGAAACTGTGTATGCATCAGTGCTGCATAGATTTTAAATTTACACCAAAGACCTGGAAGTCACTCTCTGATATAAGGCATGTGCAATTATACTGAGGAACTTGTGCTGAAAGGCAGTCTTTTCATGCCTAGAACTTACTGTGATGGGCCATTGTTTGTTACGCTGCACTACGACAGCCCACTGTGGCTGCAGAAACAAAATAGAAAATACATGCTTGGTGACATTAATGTGATTATCTGAATGTCTAACAAAACAAGCCAATCACAGACACAGAGAGAGAAATGACCAGCACACAAAAGAACTTCCATTGACTTCCCATTTCTTTCAGCTTAATAATTAACTATTGATTGGATTGTAAGAGACCCATTGGGTGAAAAGCAGAAAAAAAAAAAAACAGGAAAGTGTTATTTAGGGAGTAAAACCACAATATACCTGGACACACTGTAGCGTATAAAGTGGAGGCCTGCTAGAAATGGTACATTTCACATGACAGATGATGTGCTTATGCCTAATCCTATTCTAAGCCTTCCCTGCCATTCTCTTTACCTGCGCTATGGCTCAGGGCAATGCCGGGACACTCACTTCATATAGCTGCTGAGCCGAAAAAGATGGGAGATAGAGAGAAGCCATAAAATATTTTATCAGATTTTATTTCCGTATTAAAGACGACCACCAGGAAGCCAGGGGAGAATGAGAATGTGATGTGATCTGCGTGTGAGTGTGTGTGAGAGAGAGGGATAGAGAGAATGAGTTTGTCTTTGTTCATCAAGCTGAGTGCTCAATGCTGTACAACCAGAACTTCAATTACATTTTAATGGACTTGAGCCATAGAGTATGACAAATGCTGATCTGTCTAAAAATTATTCCTCCTTTTTATCAGCTCCAGAGTTCTACATGGAGAAGGTTCCTTTTAACGATGAACCTTACTTTATCGAATGAGCCATCAAAAAAAATATTCAGACCAATGGATACTTAAAACAGAAGAAAGAGTTGAGGGTGTAAATGAAAGAATGCACTAGATGTAGTGGAATGAAGCATGTAGGTGTAATATTTCACTTGGCAACAGGGATGTAAATATATCCTGCAGCATAGGCCCAAAATTTGTAAATTCAGATATTTTCAGGTGCACCTGTCGCTGACACAGGTGGTCAGTTGCACACACATGGCTTTGTGTCATCTTCACAGAAAAGCACTGCTAAAGGAATGGAATGATCTGGAGCAGCCGTACATGAGCTTAAGATCTCAATCCTCAAGGACAGAGGGGTATAAAGCCCCCCAGCAATGATCTTTGGAGTAGGGGAACTATGTTCTTTAGAGGGATAGAATTCCATCCAATAGCTTTGAGCAGAGTTTACATTTAGGCATCCAGCAGACACTCTTATCCTGAGCAACATTAACAAAGTGCTTTGTTATTTCCAAGGAAACGGGCTGCACTATAAAACCTAGACTTGATATAAGAGTTGCTAGCATCTATAGTTCTGCTAGACATGATGCTGAAACTCCACCAGATTACACAGAGAAAATTTGGATTGGGAATGTGTAAGTGAAGTGAAAGTGACTGTTTGCCGTGAATACACAGCACAGAACACTGTAAACCACAACAAAAAGTTTCACACCATGCAGCAGGGGGCAGCTAGATCCAGTTACCAGGGAGCAGTGATGGGGATGGTGCCTTTCTCAAAGGTGCCTCAGGGCAGCGTACTGATCTGGGACTCAAACTCATGACTTTCCGATTAAAGCCTAGACCCTAAGCACTAGGCCGCATGCTCTTGAGAGTGAATGCAGTCAGATTATTGAGTTCATGTTCAAACATCTAGTTTAAAGCCTTTGCAGAAGATACATGTTACATCAGTTATTTGCCAAAAATTAATAATCAGATATCTATAAACTCACTTTGAAAAAGAGGCTGAGCCAAAAAGGTCTTTTTTTTTTAAAGGGTTGAACGTTTGCATATTTTCTGCTGTTCCCCTTGAGCCAACACCTTTATGGTAACCTGCACATACACCCCAATTCACCCTTGGCTCATATTTATTCATCTCTGACATCTCATTGGGGTTTTATGGTACTACATAAAACAGTCACTTCATTTTACTATGTTTGCAAATGAGTGTGTGTCTGTTGGCACGCAAGTTGAAGTTTCATCCACATACCACTCTTTCATCTTCTTCAAAATATCTACACCAATGTAACGGTGGCGGGGTACCGGAAGGACGCCAGTGCAGAGCCAGGAGTTCGGAACTTCGTTTTATTTTGCACAGTTACACAAAACCAGAAACAAGGACTGCAGTTCTAATCCAAACCCAAGTACTGAGGAACTGCAGTCTAAACCAAGTTACCAAGCTATCCCAAAAACCAAAACCACCCTTACACATAGGCTTAGCCTACCTAATGAGCCGCGCTCTGTTCTGACTCATCGGGGCTTAAATAGTCAGCCCCAATGATGCACACCTGTGCCTGCATGGGCTCAGGTGTGCTCAGTCAGAACAGAGCGCCCTCTAGCGTACCTAAGGTGATGTCGTGGGGCAATTCCTCGAGAAGAGGCGCCGTTCGCCCCTTTCTTTACCGGCTCCCCTGCACTTTCACACAGTCCGTCGCGGGAACGAAGCATACGTGCAACCCACACAGCCCGGTCCGTCCTTGGAGGCAGCGCCGTGCAGCCCACACAGCGGTCCGTCCGCGGAGACAGTGCCATGCAGCAAACACAGCGGTCCGTCCGCGGAGGGAGGCCCGCCTGGCCAAGCGGGGCGAGAAAAAATGACGGATAAACGCGCGAGAACAGAAAAAGGTTGAGGAAGGGGTTTACGTTAAATTGCCCCTTTCTTCGGCTCCTGCTCTCCACCAACCCACAACACTGGATATCGGTGGAACCTGCCTCCTCCACCGATCACAGCGGTCCGTCCGCGGCGACAGCTCTGTGCACCAAACACAGCGATCCGTCCGCGGAGACCCCGCCCCTGAAACACGGTCATAAGAAGGTTAAAACCCGCGAAAAACAAAGAAAAAAGGGGCAATTCCTCGAGGAAGAGGCTTCGTTCGCACCCCTTTCTTTTCTGGCTCCTGATCTCCACCAACCACAACACTGGATATCGGTGGAACCCGCTGCATTCACCAATCACAGCGCCCCATTCGCGAAGACAGCACCCTGCTCCAATCACAGCGCCCCTTCCGCGAGGGAGGCGCCAAACAGAGGAGCTACGGAAAAGAATTCTCCCTGCTCAAGGAAGACCAGCTGGGTAAGAGAATTAACTTTGAGAATCCAGGAATTAGAACACGAACTACAGGAATCTCAGAGGTCTGGCTGTCTGTTCTGGGCGCAGAAAGACATTTGTGAGCAGCTCCAGGGGAAATGGAGGCTGGAGAAAGCTCCTCACCAAGAGATCAAGAAATGGGTACACAATGTCTGGATCTGGCTGCCTTGAAAACTAGATGTAAACAATTGGAGGATGACCTTGCCTCTCTTCAGGCACATGTGAGTAGCAGCTGCAGGTGACACCAGTTTCAAGTCCGTTCCCTTCAGGAGAAATAGCTACAGTAAATGGGAACTTCCCAGGAAAAGCAGGCTAGATACCTAGAGAAAAGTGGGAACACGGCCAGGCGTGAGTAACAATAACACAGCCCGAATAGGCGCTTCACCATCCTGCAATGGAGTTGACCAAGAGGCGCCAGCGAGAGTGGCATCAAGGGTGACCCCTGAGCCCATCACCGCACAGCCAGTCTACTTGCACAGAAGAAACAGCTCCAGGTTAGTGGGAGTATAGAAAGAAAAGTCCAGGTACAAGAAAATCAGACATGTGGCTGCAGTAACCCTTCAAAGCGCGGGTGAGGAGACACATGAACAGAAAGTACTACCTGAAGCTACTGTGGGCAGCCAAGACTGTTCAGCGATTTTACAGAGCTAACAAGATGATGAAGCAAGAAATGAAGTCTTTGAAAGAGAAAAAAATGGCTGCTGTTCTGCAGCTGCATTCGAGGATGAAGGCCAGACAGACTCTGAGACAAAAGCACCAGGCTGCCACTGTGATACAATGTGCTTACAGGGCTCACTGTGCTGGACGATGTTCATGCATCAAGCATTATGGTTGTTGCAATCCAGCTGATGTCGTTCCACTTTGTGCCAGAAAACAGAGAGAATTTTGAAGTTGCTCTGCTGCAATGTTCTACAGAAAGCCCAACTGCTTCCAGAGGTCAGAGGTCAGAAAGAGGTGATCCTGCAGCATCCAGGCAGCCTCTGAGATTCAAGCTGCGTTCAGAAGATGCAGGAAGTAGTAAGAGTACTGTGAGCCATAAGGGTGTCAGCCATCAGCATTCAAAAAGACAGTATGGGTCCTACATTAAGGGAAAATTTGAACATGAGAGATTCCAGGTGTTTTGTTAGCTCTGGATAAGAGTGTCTGCTAAATGCCGTAAATGTAAATGTAAACAACAAAACAGTAAGGACTAAGAACTAAACAAAACCTACCTAAGGACTGAAATGGATGACAGGATGTAGAATCATTCAAACAACCTGATTGGTGACCCAATTTACATTTACATTTGGCATTTACGTAGACCTCTTATCAGAAGCGACCATGTAGTACAGGACAGTCCCCCTGGAGCAACCTCAGAGGTTAAGGGTCTTGCTCAAGGACCCCAGTGGTGGTAGTATCAGAGGTGGGATTTGAACCTGGGACCTCTTGAGCTACAGGTCCATAGGCAAGTATCCTACCACTAGACCACCCAACACCTGTTGAAAGCCAGTTTTCAATGCTACTCCTTGCTTGCATCCTGGGTTTCAACATTGCAAACCTGGCACGTCATGGATGTAAAGTGTGCTGTGTCTAGGAACTGTGCATGGGAAACACAATGTGCGCAGAAAAAACAAGGAGTAAGGCAGATTTACCAAAGATTTGTGGGGATAAAGACTTTCTCAGTTAACCCAGATTGTGACAGTAGAGGCGCCCCTGCTCACAGTGTACACCTGTGCCTTGGGTAATAGTCTTTTATGTTGAGTTAGCTTCTCAAAGCCCGATAGATCAAGACAGGTGCTGGATTTATTCTATTGTGCTTACCTTGAGTTTATTTTTTCTGCTTTGCATATTATTTTCCGTGTGTTTGGTTTAGCAAGTCTGCACATTATATCAGTTATCAAAGTTCAATCACAGCTCTCGGCTCTGCTGTGGCCCACGACACACCTCTATCACACAGCTCTACTGTGAGGCAATTTGCTTTGCTGTTTTCTCCCACTCTCTCTAGAAAATCAAGCTCCTTTGAGAACTGGGATTAGGGTTTCCAGAATTATGCTACATCTTTCCAGAGATACAATGTGTAATTATTTCTGAATACACAAACCTGTAAATCAAGAGTTATCAATCTTTCACAGCATTAGATTTGGCTGTATTTTTTCTTCAGTTTATGCATATGGGTAGAAAATAGGAACTGATGTGGCTTTTACAAAGAGATATGGTTAAGAACTGACCTACTTGTTAAATGGAATGCCTCCTGACTGATTGCTGGCATTTTTGTAAATCCAGGAACATGTTGGCATCTTAATCATTTCAGTGTGAAGAGAGGTGCCAATCTGGCAGCCAGAGTAACCGTGTATATAGAGGAATAACTTCTGTCAGCGTCTAAATTCTCTAATAGGTATATGCTGTTCTTTTGGGAGTTCTCCACAGCTGGAGCCACTTGCTTTCCTCTTCAGATGGGCAGTCAGTCTTATGCTAGGCTCCAAGCAACCAAAGCCATCCAAATGCTGAGCTGTCATTACAGCAGCTGCTGCACTGTATATTAAAATGTGGCTTCTCTTCAGTAAAGCAGTTGCTTCCACACGCCTTGCCTGCTTGAATTATGGTAGAAGTGAAGGCAGATGAGATCTAAAGTCATTTCGAACTTTCCCCCAGCCCCCTTGTGACCAATCTATAATGAACTTCATTTCATTTAGAAACTTCGAGTCAACGCAAGAGGAACAATAAGTAAGTTGCTGCACTTCTGTGCGTTCCTCTTTTTCCCATTCCAAACCTGACTGCACAGATCGCAAACAATCACCAGCTCTTAGGTTGACCTCTAAAAGTATTATTTTATGAGAGTGAGGGCTTATTAAAGCAAGATTGGGTTTAGAAACGGCTTTTTACATTTACCGTGAATGCAGATGAGTGCCTTAGGCGTGGCTCATCAGAGTTGGGCGTCGGCCCCCAGACTGGCAGCCTGCTGCCAGCCAGCAGGCGGGACCTAATCTCATTCAAATGAATGTAAATATTTATCAGGCCTAGTTTAATCACTAGAGCAGTTCAGTGAAAAAGCGCCACTCATCCATTATCTATAAATCTTGCCACCGTTTCGTTTTCTCCGGCTATCATTCATCCTGTAATGGAGTCTGGACCGGCTGAAATAATCCGAACAGTATGCAGCAGCCCAAGACGGTTCTCTCTCCTCCTTTACAGTGTTCTAAGCCCTTGTGTCTACGCACGAAGGCGTGTCTCGATTGTACTGTAAGCTGGCTGTACCACATTTGTGATCATCAGCTTTTACCAGATGACCTTCACAGTCCTTCAGTTTCAATGTATCTCTCTTTGAAAATTACATGTTGGCTTTCTTGTGCTTATGTAGAACTAAAGGAAGTGCTTGCAAATACTGCAGGGAAAGAAAAACACTCCAGCATCAGTGGTTTTATGACTGGGATATAGTTTTACACTGTAGTACTTATGGTAAGCACGTTAAGTATGAGGCGTAAAATGCCTGAAATGTGCCACTGACAGCTTGTAACACCGCACACTTTCAACTGTAATACCTGTGTAACCCACCATGTGTTCAGTAGCCTTTACTGCTAATATTGAAACAGTTTATTGCCTAGTATAACCCATTCAGGTATCTCAATCATCTGCTTTTTGTTGGCACCTCATTTCATGATTCAGCATAAGTCTCTCTCTCTCTCTCTCTCTCTCTCTCTCTCTCTCTCTCTTTCTATGGCTCAAGTCCATTAAAATGTAATTGAAGTTCTGGTTGTATAGCATGAGCACTCAGCCCAATGAACAAAGACAAACTCTCGTTCTCCTCTCTCTCACTACTTTAGTCTTCCTCTGGAGAATGATACACTCCCATGAGGGAGCGGGGACTTTAGGTCTGTAAGGCTGGCAGAAAATCACTCTCAGTGGGGGCTGCAAATCTGGAAATAGCTTTTAAGAAAGTGAGCAGATCCAGGCAAAGCCACTCACTCTCAGATGTGGTGCCTCAGCAGCTCAAAGTCATTCCACCTCTGCTTTCCTCACCACAATACAGTTCAGGCTTTTTTTCTCCTTTCTTTTTTTCCCCCACCACTCAGCAGGCCTCACCATCCTCAGACCCTCTAATCTTTTTGACTTGCTCCAATATTGTAGTTTATATTTAGAATATCAACTCTTGAGGAACTTTCGGATACTTCCATCGTATTTCCTCTTTTATTTTTAAGACCCCTTTGACTCTTTCCTTTCTGTAAAAAGCTTTCCGGGCTAGGCCGCTTCTTCAAATACTAAATCAAATTGCAGGATTGGAAATTGGCTTCAAAAGTTTTGAGCGAGACCCTCAACTTAGACTGAATACGCATAAAAAAAACATGTTTACTGCCTCTTAGTTTGTGAGGCTGCTGCTGACATATAGAGTGTTTGACACACGTCCAAATTAGTAATCAAACAAGTCAAGTCAAAGCCCAATCAAACTCAGATTGGAAAAATTAGATGACCTTTTAATGTCAGATCGTGATCTTTCATGGAACCTTGGCAGAAAGGTCAGTTGTGGAAGAAGGTAGATGAGGATTGAAGCTGGTGCTTCATGAAGGCTTGTAAGGAATTACACTTTCACTTACATTTCTAGGTACAGATTGACTTTCAGAGTGAATTATTACTATTTTTCCGATTCTATGCCATGTTGTGGAAGGATCCCCATAAGTAATGAATACGCTTTGAAGTTTTTAAGAGGCTTAAAGAACTGCATCAGAGATTCTGAATGCATTTTTTTTCATGAATAGCGAACCAAACAGCATCCATTCTATCAGTGTAGTCTGGACAACAACACATCAAGAGATGCTTTGATCCCACTCCAAGCTTTTGTTAATCCTTATTATTGAGCTTCAGAGCTAGCATATATGCTTTTTAATAGCGTTGACTACACAAGTATATGACCTGTTCTAACAGGGCTGACCTGCGAGAGTAAATGAGCTTATAGCATTGCTTTGGCAGTGCCTCGATGCCTGCTTCCA
The DNA here is from genome assembly GCA_017165825.1 of Hepsetus odoe. Classification (NCBI taxonomy): domain Eukaryota; kingdom Metazoa; phylum Chordata; class Actinopteri; order Characiformes; family Hepsetidae; genus Hepsetus; species Hepsetus odoe. Next base: position 10,581,846 of record CM029379.1, on the reverse strand, counting down.
AACTGATATTGACTCTACGAGCAGCTCAACATCTGAATCAGGGTTTCCCTAATTGCAGGCGGCACAAAATTTACATTTACGACCTCCCTCCAATATTAATCCTCATAACTCTGAATTAGATTGATATTGTTGTGAAGCCAGAGTCCAATAAAGAGTCGATCAGAAGGTCGGACGGGTTGCATCAAGGCCTAATTGGGATTTATTCCCTGGCTCCATGCGGCTCTTGCTGATGCCAATTTGGAGGTGATCAATTGGCTCCACTCATTCGTGCAGCTGGTTCCCGATAGGATGCTTTAGCACCACCTGCTTCCCTCTGGAGCCCAAAAGATGCCTATGCTGCATGCGAGAAAGGATGTCAGACACACACCTGAGGATGTTCTGCTAGTTATATCTGTAATGAAAGCTACCACGTTAAGGTAGAGTATACAAATTACCTTTTCTAAGACTTGCTGGGGAAATTTCTTAGATGTTTTGCTGTTATTTATTTGTTGTTTTTGTTTGTTTGTAGTTTGTAGTTTAGCCTAGACAAAAAGACAATTTGTACTTCCAGTCCTCAGTTTTCTATTTCTCTACACTCTCATGCCTCATTATATAAATATCTAGCTGAACATTCATCTATCTATCTATCTATCTATCTATCTATCTATCTATCTATCTATCTATCTATCTATCTATCTATCTATCTATCTATCTATCTATCTATCTATCTATCTATCTATCTATCTATCTATCTATCTATCTATCTATCTATCTATCTATCTATCTCTCTCTCTCTCTCTCTCTCTCTCTCTCTCTCTCTCTCTCTCCTCTCTCTCTCTCTCTCTCTCTCTCTCTCTCTCCTCTCTCTCTCTCTCTCTCTCTCTCTCTCTCTCTCTCTGATGTGTATAAGAGACAGCTCTCTCTCTCTCTCTCTCTCTCTCTCTCTCTCTCTCTCTCTTTTTTATATATATATATGAAATGTGTGTGTGGTGTGCATAAATTAATGATTGTGTATTTTTCTACAAAAGCAAGCACAACAAAGCCCCTTATTTTACATGTTACACTATAAAATGAATAAATGAATAGACAAGCAGAAATATGTCACTCGTATTTCATAAAAATGTATTCTTTTTTTACACAGGAATACCTTTGACTAAGCACATGAACATTTGAAGAAAGCAAGCACAATGAGTTAAGTAAAATGTACATAATCATATTAAACTACATTAGTGCTATTAGGTACCATTTAAACTAGACAGAAAAATAAAACTTGACATAAAAGTTTCACAGCGAGAAAAAGAGAAAATTTGATTGAGAGAACTTGGAGCCACCAACTAGTGCCTGGTATCCATATTTTGACTCTCCAGATGGTTTCAAAGTCACATTTCAAAGAAAACTCTCAGTAGAAAATTGTTATATTTTCTACTATGAAAAGAAATATGACTTTTTGCTTAAGGCAACTAGTAGAGAACCCTTTATTTAAAATACCCCTGGTTAAATATAGACATCTCGTAATTGTTCGCCTTATTTCATTTGACACTGTAGTGTCTAAAGCTTGTAAAACGGATAGGGATGCAGTAGTGTCAGTGATGCAGAAAATACTAAATTATCCTAGAAGTACAACAGGCCCCAGCAGCTCTAATCAGCTCCAACACCTCTCTCTTCCATATAATGTCATCTTTGAAGAACTAGGTCTGTCAGTTCTGATCCATCTGGCTGGATAAACAGGGGAGGTGAGAAGGTGTTGAGTGTGAGTGGATTTATGGCAATGTAATGCAGATTGAGGAGCTACTGTGCCAGAGGTTGTGCCCTGTAATGAAGCATTGTTAATGACGGCCATGTTTCCTGAGCATGGGCCTGGGTCAGGCTTGAGCTCATGGCTGTGCATTTGATATGCCGAGCCTTCCCTAGCCTCGGGCACAGTCCACAATGTGTGGTCAGATGAAAATGATTTTAACAGGATCTAATGCAGTTTGGGTCTCTGTGTGGCTCCAACAAAAGCCATTGGCACATTGGAAGCACAGGAGAGATGGGTGCCACACAAAATGACATTGGAGGAACTGGATCTAGAATTAGCTCTGGGTCAGTGCTGGTCTATGTGTCAATGTCAAATCTCAGATCTGGAGCTGGACTTCATTTTACATTCATAGACTTGGGCAATGTTCGTTGCCTTCTTTTGCCACTTTATTCAGGCAGTATTGTGAAGGGCCCCCTAATGCTTCAATATACATCTTAAGGAAAAATACTCAATGATGACATCCCAAACACTGAAACATCATTAGGTTATTAAGTTATTAATGAATGTTAGTTTTAGTTTTAGGACTGACTACTAAGCATTTAAAAATAAATATTTAAAATCCAAGTGTAGTGCACAAACATATTATTCAACTACTATTATAATTAAGGCATGTTATTCAGCAACAGCTATTAAAAACATTGAAAAACTACCATGAAAATGATGATGCTGAGTTGTGCACTGATTGTGGAATCAGCAGCAAAAATGTGGAAAGGCAAATTACACTTCTATTTGTGAAACTCATGGGCGCGATGCTAAAAGAATGATGTTGAACTGCAAGTGTGTCAGGGCACAATGCCCTGACTGGGCACACCTGGCACTCCGTTATGTTGTCAGGTGTGCCCCATTAGTCTATAGGTATATAGATCTCAGTGAGTCAGGACAGAGCCATCACTCATTTAATGCCTTGTGTACCGCTGTGGCCTTTTTATGTATTTATGCCTGGGTGTTATACGTTAAAACCCCTTATCATAATCCAGACTCTGCATTTATGTTCAGTCTAAACCACCACAGCTTGACGCAATTAAAAAATTTAATAGAGGAAGAATAATAGTGTGAAGTTGTTTTTCAGAGTATCTTAGTTCTATTAAAAGGAAATCTTAATGTTTCAGCTTACAAAGAACTCATGGACAGTTCTATGCCTTTAACTTTGTTTGGAGAAATCCAGCATGTCAATGTCCAAGTGCAAAAGCAGAGCAAGGTACAAAAAGAAATGACACAGTGAGTGCCACAAAGAGCTCTGCCCTAACCCTTATTGAACACCTTGGGATGAACTAGAACAGAGATTGTAAGCCAGGAATTCTCATCAAATATCTTGTGGAAGCAAAGGGGAGACCAACTCCATATACCAACTGGGGCAGCGGTGGCCTAGTGGTTAGGGAGTTGCCCCCCCGCATCAGAAGATTGTGGGTTTGATTCCCCACCAGTAGGTTGCCCTGAGGTACCCTTGAGCAAGGTACTGTCCCCGCCACTGCTCCCTGGGTGCTTTCAATAGCTGCCCACTGCTGCATGGTGTTTGCATGGGTTAAAAGCAGAGGTCCAATTTTGTTGTGGTTCACTGTGTGCTGTGCTGTGACCTCGTAATGACAAGGGTTGTCACTTTCATTTTTTTTTTCACTTTCATATAGATGCCAATGGGTTCCAAGCATGTTATAAAAATTCCCGTTATTGTCATGACCAGATGTCCCAATACTTTAGTCCATATAATGTAAGTTATGCACTTGTAAGTTTCAGTCCTCAGCAGTGAAAATGTATCCGGGCATCATCAATTAAAGATGAGACCCTCTAGAGTGCATGATGTGTGTGTGGGTTGGGACAGATTAACATTATATTGCTGATTCAGGGTGAGTCTTTAACACTGTGATTTTACCATTTTTTACATAGTGAATTGTTTGTAAAATGATTAGAAAGCTAACAACTGAAATAGTGCTTCATGGAAAAGTAAGGACAGTTGCTTTATGCTCATGCCCAAGGTGCAAAGTTGTATTTTACAGGAATCCAGCATTCATTAGAAACGTATTTCTGTTAGGGCAGAAAAATGTAGCTGTAAAAGTAAGCTATCCCCATTAGTGCCCTTGTAGCACCCTGATGGCCAATTGAACTGTGTCCCATGACTGCAACCCAACTGGGGCCCACATATAACCCATCCAAACTCCCACTCCAAGCCTGAGCACAGTTACAAACCCACACAGCTCAGTTAAATCCCATTTAGGACTTGTTGGCTGAGAGGAATTTTGGAAAATGAAGAAAGGGACTGCTGTATAAATAAAAGGATCTCAGCATGAGTAATAAAAAAGTTTACACCTTGTTGTGATAGTTCTTGAATCATTGTGTAGTTTACTCCATTGTCTGGTTCTTCTAAGCTATGCGCACAATCCAGCTACCCTGTTGTTGTTAAAGTTGCATGATTTTTTTTTTATCGCATTCATTGTAATAATTCCAAGATATGGCATGATGCATCACAATGTTTAGTTTCTCTAAGATTTATTACATTTGAATGCGTAAAAAGTATTTGTAAACACTCCACCGTGCTAAATCTAAACCAGAAACATTATGTTCTGTAATGAAACATATAGATGATCATGAGTTGAAGTAGTGATGATATCCAGAGTGAGACTTATTGTGACATCATTTACAATTAAGATAAATATCATCATATTTGTAAGCCAAAATAATTTTGAATAATATTCAGCCAACAATCAGTTAATGGCTGGATGTGATGTTGTTTTTAATATAATCTATTACTATGTAAAATGCTTTTCTAGTCACATTTCTGCATTATATTCTTTTGGTAGTGTGTTAAAAGTATGGCTTGAAAGAATGATTAAGTATTATTAAAAAAAAAAATATATATATATATATATATATAAATTAACATGAATAAAATTAGACATTAATATCCCACTCACTCAAACCATTCACATTAAAGGATTTAAAATCATGTGATGACCCACTAAATGTAACAGACATGCCACAAATTGAAACCTATCCTAAACACAGGTGGTGAATATATATCAGAGGCAGTGAGCTGCCTTAAAATTTTCCCTCCCGTGGATGTGGGAGGGAAAAAGCACAGCTCCACCACTTCCTCCTCCCAGTCCTGGGGACTGAGCTGGCAACCCTCTGGATGTGAGCACTTCTCTAAACTTGAGGCCGCAGCTGCTGAATCAGGTCCAACAGTCCATCCACTGTCTGTTAAAATGCTCTAAACCATTTGTCATTTTAAATAATTGTTAGTACTAAACAATTCAAAGCAATATTTTGCCTAAACACACACCTCTTTATACAGCATGCTGAGCAGGATCTGGATATAAAGCAACAAAGTGAAATCAGTATGTAAGCTTTGCATTTGATTTGGAAGAGCTATTTTCCTGCATTCAGCCTCTGATGTTCGAGCTTTGGCAAGTTTAATGTGTAAGGTGAGAACCTGAAGCTGAGTCTCACATTCTGTTACCTCCATGAGATCTCGGTGAGCCGTTAAAGCAGCATGGTGGAGGAATAATTGCTCTTGTTACAAATGACCGATTAGAATGGCCTCACCTTGAAAAGAATTTACAGTCGAACAGGGAATGTACCCCGGCAGATATTCGCTGATAGTGTCTTGGACTTTTTCCCTTTGCCTTTTTAATTGAACTTATACGAGGGCATATGCTAAAGAGCTGTGATAAGAGTGCTTTTGAACGATGGGTTAATTTTACTGCCATAGCTCTGTACTGTTTTAGGTTCAGATAATGAAAAATTACAACAGTGTGTGTGTGTGTGTGTGTGTGCGAGCGAGTGTGTGCGCGTGTGTGTTTTTTCCTACATCAAAGTGCTGGTGTTGTGATAGGTCAGTGCGACAGGCAGTGTAGGGCTCATTAGAGGAACTGTCTGTGTGTAAGGAATAACATTTGTGTAAGGCTGACAGGGGGCTACCTTGGTGCTGTAAGCACAGCGGGTGTGGAATGATCAGAGACTCTCCTGGATGGGGAGGGGTCCACTAAGCTACTGTCTCCTGAATTTCACATGAAGGCACCCCTGCCTATAACTCTCAGTCTTTTTCCCATATATTTGTCCTCCCACTATCCCCCCCTCTGTGGAGCTCTTTCTGACTATATAATGCAATTTAGCGACCGAAATGTAACTCTGTTGTTTTAGTCCACGCATTTAAAAAAAAAAAAAAAAACATTTCTTTGGGCATATAAAAGCACAAGCTTGACAGCCTTCAGATGGCTTTCATTCGGTGAAATTTCAAAAATACATCACTTATTGAATTTTTAAGACATCTCTGTCAGAAGCTGTGACATTTTCAAATCAACTATCCGTGAAAAAAAATGAAAAAAATGTTCCTCTGGCTTCCTCTGGAGTTATCATTTAATTTAATAATTTAATCATGACACATTATAAGCTGCACATGAATCATGAATAAAATTATAATAAACAACACTATTGTGCATTTATATTTGCAGCACCAGCTGGTTACCTTGCTGCAAACCTTTAACAGGCATTGCTTAATCACTCATCACTGATTCACCTTCAGTTTCAGTTTTTAAATCAATACTTGATCACTTAAAGTAAGTGTTTTACTTTGTTTTGACACTCAATATACTTTCTTTTAACCAAATAATGAATTGTGTTTCAGAAACAAAAGACAAACCACCTTTAACCTACATTAAACATGCATGTAGCTCATCTACAAATAAACAATATCCTACATTTTTCTTGTATTTCATTTCTTTAACTCTACTTATAATGTTAGTGTGGTGTTATGTTTCAAAAACAACGTCCTCAGATGTCTGGGGGTTATTCCAGTGCCAGTCCATCGTAGGGGAGACACACACTCTCACCTAGAGGGAAATTTAGCACCACCAATACACGTGATGTGCTTGTCTGCACGGTGGGAGGAAACCCGCACAGACACAGAGAGAACATGAAAACCTTTACATTACATTTACGGCATTTAGCTGACACTTTTATCCAGAGAGTCTTCCTAATTACAGGGGCAGTCCCCCTGGAGCAACTTGGGGTTAAGTGCTTTACTCAGGAACCCAGTGGTGGTAGTGCTAGAGGTGGGATTCGAATCTGCGACTGCTTGGTCTTTAGACAAGGATCCTACAACTAGACCATCACCACCAAGGACTCGAACCCAGGACCTTCTCACTGTGAGGCAACAGTCCTACCCACTGTGTTTGTTTCAATCCCCAGACCAGTAAATTCCCTTTAGGTACCCTTGATCAAGTTACCATTCCCCGTCACTGCTCCCCCGGGCACTTTCAATAGCTGCCCCCTGCTGCACATGTGTGTGTGTGGGGGCGTATAATGCAGAGGTCTAATTTCGTTCTGTCGTTTCACAATGACGAGTATAGTCACTTTCGCTTTCACTTTCAAGTAACCAAACAGAGATGTTTGTTTTTCCACCTTAGCCAAATGAGGCATTGTTCTGCTTAAAAGCAATGTTAGTCGACAGTTTTTCTTAGCCCTGATCTTGCAGAGGAGCCGTGTTTCTAGTCTCCCTCCTCAGTCCATTTTTGTTCTGAAAAGGTACAGACTGCTGCACACACACAGTGATGAAGCCCTTGTTAGAGAGGGGCTGTAAGTGGCAGGATGATATTGCTGTTGGTTGTTGGAGTTAATGTTGTTTCTAGAGGTGAGCAAGTGTGAGAGCAACCTTGCTCCTTTAATGAGCAGAGCAGAGCTAAGGAGACAAGTTTTGATATAAAGTTTGCGATTGTGTGCTTGTGTACGTGTGAGTGTGTATATAGATGTGTGATTGCAGGACAGCGGAAAAGGTCACCTTGCCCCTTCTTCTCCTCTTCAGAGCAAAGTAATGGTGAAACCAGACTTCAGAAACATCAAGCCTGCCTTCAGAAGCAGTAGAAGCTAGCCATGTGTGCACACAGCGCACCCACTCAGTACCTTCACTTTACATAAACACACAGGCTCACGTACACACTTGCATGCCATCCATCTGGAACGGTGCCATGTTTACACACAGTGATAAATAAACCTGCATGAATATGCATTAGTTTGATGGAAAGTCACTCTGATTCTGTTTACATTGACAAGAGCTGGATATCAAGACAATTTTATCTCACAACACACACAGAGGTTGAACTGTACTGAATGTGTGTGTGTGGTAGAGCCCTCTTGTTCGGCTTTTGATAAAAATGCAGAATTTGGCCTTTGGGAGGCAGGCAGCTTTCTTCTCCAAACAAAACCGGCCCTTTTTCAAATGAAATATGTTTTCATCACTTCATAAATATTTTTGAAAGATTTGTCTGTAAAATTCAACCTTAAATTAATTACATTTCCAAGACAAAAATAAGACATTTTTTTCTTAAAAACTCCATTAAGGCTTTTTACTTTTGCTCTTGTCAGTTAAGCCTTCATGCATTTGAATATCTTATTTTTCCAAGTCACATTAGTCTAAAATGACATTGTCTACACCTATGCTCATACACCGCTCTCATCAGTACTGCCGATTAGCATTTACTAAAACATTTACTCTTGTAAACCTCTGGATTTTTAAATGTAGACCCTATTATTATTTTGAAGTATATTTTTACCTCATTTGGACGTCTGTCCAATCATTATCTGATTTTAATAAGTGATTATCTGTCCAGTGTTCACGAGGCAGTTTTGCACTTAGACATGTTTTTGACTGTGATAGGAAACTGGAACACCCTGGGATACAGAGAGGCCATGCAAGCCCCACACAGAGCCAGAGCTGGCGTCCATCCCAGCTCACACAGGGCGAAGGACAGGGACACACCCTGGACAGGTCGCCAGCCTATCGCAGCACTTTCACAATAACATCACTTTTTCTGAAATGTACATTTCCAGCATTTAGTAGATGCTCATGTCCAGAGCAACTTCCATGTCCTAATTACAGAGACAGTCTCCTTGCTAAAGAACCCAAAGGAGGTAGTATTGTAGTGTGGTAGAGGTGGGATTCAAACCTGCAACCTCTTGGTCAAACCTCTTGGTCTATCAGTCCAATTATCCTACCACTAGACCAAGAAAAAGAAAATAAATCCTTACCTCAGTGTAAGTTTAATACTGCGTTTTATTCCCATATATCATTCCAAGATATTTTTAGTGATTAACTCATCATAAAGATATATACAGGATGTAAAGAACTGCTGACATACTGAAATAGAATCATATGATTTGAAAAGTTCTCATACAATTTCAACCCTTGATTTATGGAATATGTTTTTTGAACATGAAAAAAAAAATGAAAAGAGAATTGAAATCTCATTGCATTATTGTTTAATTGAGAAAGCCAAGGCACTAAAATTATCAAACATTTTCAGGTCATTTTTAGTTTGAGATCTGTCCAGCTATGAATAATGTTCATTCTAATAAAAAATAAGACATCTGCATGTTTGTAACGGATGGATTCCATTGATTTACAACAGCCGCCCATCTGTTATCTGGGCTGCTTATTCTTGCTAGGAATGCTGGAGGTGCTGGAGACCATGATCTCTGAAAGGTAGAGATCACCATGGACCAGCTGCCAGTCCATTGCAGGCCAGACAGACAGACAAACACAAACACAGTTACACCAAGAAGGTAATTTAGCATCTCCAATTCACTTGACATGCATGTATTTGCACTGTGGCAGCAAACAGGAGTGCCCAAAGGATTCTGTTCTAAACCAACATTGGTATTCATGTAATAATACGGATTTCACATTCTGACAGACTTTAAACATTAATCTAAATAACATAACTGTGCACTAAAATGAACATCTTTAATTTCACTGCTGCAGGACTGATAGAAGACTGATCACAGGAAATTCAATATAGAGGGCATCTTAATTGAAGTTATCAAAATGATAAGCTGTAAAAGTTAATAACAGTTGGGTCGGCTGTGTAAACAGATATCGTCATGTCTTTGGATCAGTGTTTCCTCTGTTTGCATTTGAGATTCAACAAGCGTTTCCATTCAACTATCAAAGGACAGAGAAATATACAAGCACATTAATTGAGTTGTACATGGATCCCAAGGAGAGTCAGTAAGATTGTGTTAAAAAAAAAAGCTTCTCATTTCCAAAGATTTGAAAAGATGTGACATGCTATTGTCATCTTTCATTGCTGTCATTGTATTGCCATTATATGCGCTAATGGAACAGCAATGAAATATCAATGTCAAAATGTTTAACAAACTCCTCAATATGTTTGTATTTGACTGCACTCTCCCAAAGTGATGGACAGAAGGAAAAAAAACAAGAGAAAATGAATTATGCCAATGCAATTAAACACTGAATTCCCTGGGCTTTGTTCTGTCCCCTTTGATATTCAATCATGGAGCAAAATGGTTTCTGCCACTCACATATTGATTTAATTGTCTCCACTACTGTGTTAATTAACAAGCCTTGACAGGCTGTTCTATGCCCCACCAGCAGAGGTCACCAGCAGCAAGACAGGAGAACGCAGGGCAAAATTACACAAGAAAATGAGCTCTGACCGCAGAGTGCATCCAAACTTACAAAGCACTTGATGAAAGTTTAAATTAAAGGTACAGGCAAGAGGAAAGCTTTGTGGTGGAAGTCTAGGTTGTGATTTTTTAGTACTGAGAAAATCCAGTGTTGATGAACACCTGACCAGTGTCCTTTAACCCTTAAAGGTCAAGAGTTATTCGCAGGGCCCAAATATCCTCTGTGAGCTGATTTAACGGTGGCGGGGTGCCGGAAGGACGCCAGTGCAGAGCCAGGGGTTCGGAACGTAGTTTTATTATCCAGATATACAAAAAACCAGAAGCAAGGACTGCAGTTCTAATCAAAAACCAAGAACCGAGGAACTGCAGTCTAAATCAAGATACCAAGTCACTAAACACTAAAACCACAACCAAATACCACCATTGCACGTAGGCTTAGCCTAACTAATGAGCCGCACTCTGTTCTGACTCATTGGGGCTTAAATAGTCAGCCCCAATGAGGCACACCTGTGCCTTTATGAGCTCAGGTGTGCTCAGTCAGAACAGAGCGCCCTCTAGCGTGCCCAAAACACCTCACACATGCCAGAAACACCACATATGTGACAACTGAATCATTTTCTTTTTAATCCAGCATCAAAAATGATTAATGTTGTGCCTTTTTCATATATGTAAACCTAATAAAATAAATGTGGAAACCTATTAAACCCAGTAGATGAGTTGGTTTCAGTAAAAGCATGGCCATAAAAACATGAGCTGTGAAATTTTGAATATTTATGCACTTATGCAGTAAATTCACAAAAACTAAAAAAAAAAAAAAATTACTTGGTACTTGAGGACTCATCTCGATCATTGGTCCAAAAACTACATATAATGTTATTTACATTTATTTTCAATACTGTTCTTTAATTAAAGAAATTAAAACATTTCTCAGCAGACATTCTTATCCAGAGTGACTTCCACTTCCTGATTACAGGGACAATCCTCCTGGTGCAACTCAGGGTTAAGGGTCTTACTCAGGAACCCTGTGGTGGTAGTGCTGGAGGCAAGATTCAAACCTGCAACCTCTTGGTCCATAAGTCAGTCTGCAAATATCCTACCACCACCACCTCCTGTTTTCCAGAACAGTTAAGGATAACAATCGATCAGCTGCATTTTGGTTCCTACCAAAATATTTTCTTCTTTTTACTATACTATCCCAGACACTCTTCCTCTCCCAAGAGTCTCCAGCATATTGATAGTGACCTCCCGATGGCAGCAAATTACATACAATATTGTGGAAATAAACATTCGAGAGCAGAGCCAGCAAGCAAGAAGAGATAGGCCGACTGAGAGCCAGTGTGAGTGCCTCCATCCCCCCACTGATAACCTTTGTATCGATAACCACCTACACTATGCTGACAAGCTTTCATAAGCCATCCCTCCAGCCCCAAAAGACGAACTAACCATTTAACCACCTGGAAAGGAGATTTGGTGTCTGCTCTCCAAATGTAATTATGTACGGTTGCTTGCGCCCTATGATTTGCTAAGTTAAGACGCCCTTTACAGATGACAAACTAAACATTTACGCTCTGTATTGATGTTTTGGGTTCAAACATGCAACATGTTTCTTTCTGTAATGTCAAGAATTAGTGGCGAATGTTTATTTTTTCCTTTCTGAACATATGTTTATATTAATAATTAAATAACCCATCTTTTTATTCTATTTGTATGTGACGCAATTAGAAAATGTGATATGCTGAGATGAGATAATAGATAAGATAAGAAATAATTGATATAAAATCACACCCCACTTTTGTTATTGCTGAGTAAATGTGACTAAGGGTTAAACAACTGCTTCCAGTCAGAAGAAATTTTTTTTTTTTACCTTTACTGTTATCAGTATATCCCATAAAGGGTCCTAAACAGCAGGAAATAAACAACTTGGCAGAATTATCAATGCATTCCCTTCACCTAATCATCCATTTATCTTCCCACCCTTCCCTATGTTCTCTGTACATTCTCTCACTCTCTCTTTGTGACCCCTTTCACCGTGCCTCCTTTATTCCTCTCCACCGTGAAGGTGTCAGGGGACGAGTCCAGATGGCACAGACAGGAGCTCTGGAGCTCAGCACTTTGCAGTGGCTGAAATTAATTGGAGTCTGTTTGGACAGGGCCATTCCTCCTCTTGACAGTCATTTTGCTGGCTCCTTATGAACACTGTGACATATGCCACCCCATCACAGAGAGCATGATAGGAAAGCTAATGACTCTGTGACACGTAGGGTGATGGCCACGGGTTAGCCCGCAGTTTTCAGCACACCTGAGGCTGACACACACATCTGGAGCCTGGGTGTGTAGCATGTGGGAAGGATTGACATAACCAAAATAATGGCCAGACTCAGTCAGTCAGATAAGACCAAGCCTGGGTTCAGGTTGATATAATGAACAAAGAGGGAGGTGGGCCAATAAAATGAAATCAGTTCAATCTGAACAAAACTAATATCACGCCTTTCTGTGCTCAGTCCAAAATAAGGTTCCATATGTGGTTAGAACTGATATAATTTGTGATTTCCTGATGTTCTCATACATCTTAGAGTCCAGTTACCCACCCATAAGTATAGCCAACCATGATTATGAATGTGTGATTTGGTCAAACTATTTAGATAAAAACAGAGCTAACCATGACTAGGAATATTATTTATTTAGATACAAAGAAATGTATGAAAAGCCAATTGCATTAAAAATGTCAGCTGAATAAAATCTGCATATCAGTCATATTGCATGTTTTTTTTTCTTTTTTGCATCTCCTTCAGTCATTGACCTCTTGCGAGCTTGCAGTGATAAGCTGATTAAAGTCAAAATAACATAATAATGAACAGAGCAATGTAAATTCTAGTTAGGTTATGGCCAGTATACAATAAAAAAGATCATTTATAACTGACTGGGGTAGCCTTGTCTGCAAATGTTGCTATAGGCTTTTAGCGCACCCCATTCACCAGCACACACATGCATATGCACACACACATTCACACATCTGTTTAATTACTCTTCACTCTAATTGAGAGTATGGAAGAAATCTATTAGCAAAATCCATGGCCTAAGCACACACGCAGCTCCACAAAGGCAAAGGTTTCCAGACAGGCTACAGCAGCAGATGGGCTTCATTCACTGCAAATGGGCTCTTCTATTGAGGTGAGACTGCCGACATATCACAGTAACAGGTTCACACCAGCACCCACCGCACATCATTCACATGCTAATCAGGACGAATTGTGTGAGGACTTTTCTTCAAGCTCTTATTATCCACATGTATTCTGGGCCATCCCTCCACTAAAGCTTTCATTGACTGAAGTGCCAATTATTGTTCACAATAAATCACCCCTGCTACAACAAGCTGAATATAGATATTAGCACAGGTGATAATATAGCAAAGCCACTGTTTGTAGGCATCAGTGTACTTGTGTTGTCATTTAAATGATGCAAAGTAAAAAAATCACATTTTTACAGGAAAAAAACAGCCTGACCCCTTCAACAACTTTCAAATATATGAATACAGAGCTATGCATAATGTTGCATATGAATTGCGATACATTCATGCATATTTCTCAATGCATTTTTTAGCAATGAGTAATATTTTCTGCATATTTGATGCAATTAAATTTTTCATTAAAACCACTGACAAGTGAAGTGTTCAACATTGAATATATTGTTCTAATGGCACTTAGTGGCATACGTTAAGCAGCAAGTGATTAGTCACTTCTTAAGGTTCTTTTGGAAGTACAGAAATTGGGCAAGATTCAGTTCTTTATCAGAATAAAACTGTGGTGCCTAAACAGCTGGCACCAAGGATCTCCAAAGAGCAAATCTTGTGGAGTGTTTCCAGTAGACGGTGGATAATACCAACCAAAAATGGTCCATTTGGAAGGAAAATCAGTTAACCTGTTGAGTGGTCTCATTTTTGATATAATGCCTGTTCACTTCACTGGCAGCCAACCAGTGTTAAAGTGAATTTAATGGTATCTAATTGGTTCGCCTGTGTTCTCTGATTTATTTCATTCTGTTGCTGCTATTTAACTGTTTTATTGGATTGAAGTGAAAATGTACTGGCTACTAAATATACTGCTAAAATAAAATCTGACTCATTGTAATGGGGCGAAAAATGTATGGAGTTTAATGAATGTAGTCAAAATGATAACTAATGGACTTAAAAGACATCTCAGAGCTTGAATTTGTGCATGAGTTCTACCCATGGGTCTTTGGCCTTGGCATTTGAAAATCTTTTTTGTTTCTTTTGTGTCATTCAGTGGTGGATGTCCAGTGTGCTCCAGATAATTTTCTTTCTGCCATCACACTCAGCAGTGGACAGCGGTGGCCCTGGATCGGAAGATTGTGGGTTCAATTCCCTCACCAGTAGGTTGCCCTGAGGTACCCTTGAGCAAGGTACTGTCACCGTCACTGCTCCCTGGGCACTTTCAATAGCCACCCCCTGCTGCACATGTGTGTATGGGTTAAACTCAGAGATTGAATTTTGGTGTGTTGTGCTGTGCTGCGTTGTAAAATGACAAGGGTAGTCACTTTCACTTTTTCACTTTCACTCACGCCATCATGTTTGACTGCTGGTATTAATGCAATGCAATGCTGTGTTAACTGTGTGTCAGATTTAAAGAGACTCCAAAAGTTTTTCCACTTTTGTTTCATCAGTTCACTGAACATAATACCAAGCACTGATGTATTTTTTTGTTTGTTTGTTTAGTGTGTGTGTGTGTGTGTGTGTGTGTGTGTGTGTGTGTGTACTAACTGCAGCTTCTTAGATGTTCAAGTGGGGTCTTTCATGATTCTTTGGAAGAATTGTTGCTGTGCTCTTGGTGGAAATTGGGGAAATTAGCTAGACTTAGAGTTATGTTTCTTTTTAAGCAGATAGTGGCTTGGGGTAATGTACTGTGCTTCACTAGAGCCTTTTCAAAGTTGATATATTTCAGTGACTTTCTTTCTCATAAATTCCAGGATTTCCTGATCATATCATTATGTGATTTTTCCCAAGACCTTTTAGCCTGCTTTACATCACTAGATATGTCCCATTAAGGGGTATTTTTCACTATTAAATTAAAGCAATTAAATGAAATGATCATTTAAACTGTACTTAGTTTTTCAACTTGTTCTTATATTTTTTGTTTTTTTGAATATCTGAACTACTGTGCCAAAATGAAGAAATTAGAAGGGAAGAAACGCTTTTCTACTGACCTGTAGAACAGTGATCCTTATTATAATATTTGCGTACTATTATCTACTAACATCTACTCAGATATTGCAGTACTCTGGGTCAACCTACATGGTATTTAACCCATTATATCCCACAACTTATAATATCCCAGTTTTTACTTAATTACACTTACAACAAAACAAATAAACTGTTATTTATTATAAATTAATAATGAGTCACTGAAGTGTAGAAGGTTCATTGCCATTCATTCAGCCATAAACACAAATTCATTTCCAACAAATAGAAAAAAGATGAACAGTAATTAAACCAGTAGGCTAAAATACATCAAACCAAAAATAATAAAAAGGCCTCATTGACAAGGTAAAAAGTGCAAAACTGCAATTAAGTGTGTATGGAATAATGTAGAAACATAGGAGTAACTCCAAATGACACTCACGCTTCTTCTCTTATTCATGCACTTAGAGACAACACACTGTCATCAGACAGCTTCCTCTGGAAGCTAAAGCTTATAAATCTTTCACACCAAGTGTCCCCTTTGCTGGTTTCTTTGAACACTGCTCTTCACGCTTGTGTTGGCCAGATCAGACCTAAGAAACAGCTGCCTCCCATGCTCTATAGCATGACCTTCATTCACCTCTGTTCATCTTTAATGGTTAGCATTATGTTTTTCAAAGAAAAACAGCTTTAAGTAGAACCACTTGTGTTCTGTGGCTTGTTTTTGTTTTTTTTTTAATAGAGGTTTAGTGAATCTTTGTCGTCACAGTCTTGGGACATGCCTTATTCAAGAGGGCAGAAACAGAATGAGAGCCAGAAACTCCACTTCTCTGTCATGGATCCTTGGCATCCAGAGATTCGAACCAGCAAGCCTGAGTTGCAGTTTTGAATTCTCATTTGAATCAGACCACACCTCATTTTCAGCAAAGAGCCGTGTTAGAGAAGTGTTTGTGTGTGAAAAATATATTCTCATCTGCAGATGATGGATAAATTCTGGACACACAATTTCTTTCCTAAATGTGACTTCATATCCATCATGTTTTCAAACAGGGTTTACAAGTTAAGAATGGTAGGCATTTCCCTTGATTAGGGTGGATTTGCATTTGGAAAGATGAGGTAACAGCTTAAACTATATGAGAAACATTGAAATATAATTGTGAAATGTAGAATGGGCTTTTAATACTTGTCCGACTTTACTTCTCTGTTTTGGAAAAAAACCATGAACTGCCAAAAGATGCCCATGTGGTTTCATTCAAAGTTTAGCCATTGCAAATGAATCCTTGACTAAATTACTGTCTCCAGGCTTCTCAGATAAAATCATTTATTAAGAGTTCAGACCAGCATATGATCCTGACAAGACACTATTTTCACTTACCACAAGCAAATTAACAAGAACTAACAAAAGCTCAAGGAATTCTCCAATATTTAAAGGACAGGCTGTTCAAAACTGCATAAATATCTGTCACTTTCCCAATATGCTTTGAAAATAACAGCTAATTACTCTAAAATTTGACATTTTACTTTGCAAAGAAATGGGGCCTGTATCTCCTAAAATATATTATTATTTCTAAAGCTATCAGCTGAAGTTCAGTAATAAAACAGGCAACTCCAGTGTGTCGATTCCACCAGCAGAACCTGATTTCATTCAGTGCAGGGGTGGTTTAGCCCATTTCTTCTTGCAGAACACCTTCAGCTCTTGCTTCATCATTGCTGTCCTCTTGATGCAGAATTGGTTCATTTTAACCATTGTCTGAGGGTTATTTTTGCTACTAAAAAGATACCCTGTGTGACTTTGCTGACTAATAATGAAGTTGCTTTTGGAACGATCTTTATTGGCAGGCCACTCCTGGGGAGGGTCTTGAATGCTTTTGACTTCCTTGTACTTCCTTGACTTTTGGGAGGTCCTAACCACTGTATACAACACCCCACAAGACCTACAACTTTGGGGATGCTTTAATCCAGTCATCTTGCTATAATAATTTAGCCCTTAAGAAAGTTTCTCATACCACGCATGCCTTTATTTCCTGTTTCAAACATGTCAGCTTCAAGACTGCTTACTTGTTGTCTAATCCACTAAACTGAGTTACAGATGTTATGCATGTCACGTGTCACATGCCTTTAATTTTGTGGTATCTAAAGTATTTAATATATATGGGTTTTATTTTGTGGTATATGATTGTACTTCTTCTAGTACTGTTTAGAAGGACTGACCTCTCTTTAACCCACCTTGGAATGTACGCTGAGATTCTGTTATAAACATTAATGCTTATGCTGTGCCTTAGTATGTTTAATTTCTGGTGTATTTCTGCTTCTAAAAAATAAAAAATAAAAACATTCAGTCTTTAGTCCTATCTGGTGTGTGTGAGAGTGTGTGAGAGAGAGAGCAGGCATGTGTGTCCGTGTGCATGCATGGGGCTGACGAGGCTGAGTGGAGTGTGTTGACCCTAATGAGGGTTAATTGGTGCTGTTTTGTCAGAAAGCTTCTCTTGATTAGCAGTGCACTCCTCACTGCAAGGGGCTCAGCACCCCCAGTTTAAAGGCCCACATCCATTATCATCATAACACTTGTTTCTGAACACAGTTCATGTCGGCTGTAGACCTACCACTGATAGACATGGAGAGAAAGAGAAGGAGACAGATCAGCAGTGAGCAATGAGGTTAATTATAAAGCATAGGGCTATAGCCTTGCTGACCTCAAAAGGAGCAGAACTGTACATCCGGATGTGAAGAACAGGTACTGAAGGCTGTTGCTGCATAAAAAAAACAAAAAGGAAACAGGAGCTCATAGAAGAAGCCTACGCAGACATGTGGAGTATATACACATGGTAGTGCATCCTGCCGATAAGTGTTTAGCTATGAACTATTGATGGATTAGCGTTTAGATGATTATGTTGGGTTGTTATTGCTGTTTTGTTATAACAGAGTTAACACTTAATTTTGCATAATGTATAAGAATAATGTACAATGGAAAACTACTTTGTCACAACAAAAGAATGAAAAAGATTCTTGAGTTATTCTTGAGTAAGGGCTGAATTGTGATGGCTGGACTGAATCAGTATTTTTAAAACATCAGGTCTTGAGGGGTAGTGCTGGGATAGGTAGGTATTTACCAGAAATAGCCAAATGCAAACCAACTGCCTAATCAGTGGTCAAGGGTAATACTCTACTGTATTACAAATAATTTAAAAAAATTAATTCAGCCCATTACTGTAAGTTGTCCTGCATGATGGACTTTGTAGCTGCAGCCTAATGCCAGTGGCTAAACCTGTCATCCACTGAAACCAATTATAATGTTAATATGAGCATCAGAACTCAACTTGGCCTGATATGTTCTATCACATTTACATCCTGTGATAAGTTGCGTACATGCCTGTCACGTACCAAGACTCAGGGGGGTTTGATGTCCTGTTGGGAAACCCTGGGCCTTGGCATCTGTATTGATCTGACACAAAGCACTTACTTAAACATTCCTGGAGGCCATTTTCCACTCCATGGCAATGGTAATCCTTAAAAGATTATGCTTTTTGCCGCACTGCAAAATTGTTCAGTAATGTATTGAAGAACATGACAATAAGGTGCTGACTGGACTTCTGAATTCTCCAGACCTCATGACCATCTGATCATGTATCCGAGAGAGCTGCTGAACCAAATTTTATCAAATTTTATCTTCAAAGCCTTGGCAGCAGGTTGTTTTAAAGTTAGAGCTGATTGGTGTACAATAAATAACACTTAAATACAGTGAAGATATATGATGATAGTTAAATATATTCCACCCGGTTGACAGTAAGGCAGTGACCCTTCGTATTAATTTGAATATTTTGTATTGCATAACTACTAAGAGGAAAAGTATGAACTCTAAAAACTTAGTTAATAATTAGGACCATGTTTAACTGGTACATGCATCATACAATACACATGAAATAATCCTTTATTATTTATAATCCCACGAATGGGAAATAAAGATATCTATTACATTTATTAAGAGGAACAAAAGTATGTCATGCATATACAAAAGTATATAAAAGTATATTCTAAAAGTGTATCTTGCTATTGTTAATTTCAATATTATACAGGTTATAGTTATATCTAGCACTAAGCTGAGTGATTTTTAACATGAACGCTTTTGACTGTTTTAGATTAAACACAAACACCTAAAGCTTGGTTTAATTCAAAGCTTACCTACTGCAAAAGAACCCTTAACTGAACAACTGAATCTCCAGTCTTGTCAGATAAAATAATTTATCAAGAGTTCAGACCAGCATATGATCCTGACAAGGCAATATTTTTGAATATTGAAAGGACAGGCTGTTCAAAACTTTCCTGATATGCTTTGAAAATAACAACAAATTGCTTTAAAATATTTACTTTGCATTTTACATTTGCAAAGAAACCCTGTGGCCCTGTACAGTCATGTGAAAAAAATAGGACATTATTACTTTATTGGACACATGGATATTTAATCTCAATTTTAACAATAATGGGAGATTCAAGTAATATAACTAAACAATAAAACTGAAGATAAGACTTTAAAAACATTTCTGTAAAAAGTAATTCTACAAAAATGTCATTTCTGATGTGGAATAAATTAGGACACAACTACCTTTATTCCCAGTTTAAATGGCTCAAATCATGCACATCAAGTGCACATGATTAAAACATCATTACTCAGCATTTTTAAACTTCAGACATTTAGTTTGGTGTGCTCTTGACTGTTGAGTTGAGAGTGAACACCATGGTGAGATCAAGGCCTTCAGAAAGATCCTAGGCCTTCAGAAAGAAGATTGTAGCATCTTATAAGTCTGGTAAGGGATTTAAAAAGGGTTAGGATTTTCAAATTCTCAAAATAATTTTCAATCAGCTATTCCACTGTCCAGAAAATAGTCTACAAGTGGAGGACTTTCAAAACAACTGCCAACATGCCCAGGTCTGGCTGTCCAAGCAAGTTAACTCAGAGAGCAGACCACAAGATGCTAAAAGAAGTCTCCAGAAACCCTAAATTGCTTCTGTTGAAAGTGGATGCCTCAACAATCAGAAAGAGAATAATTTTGACTTGTATAGGAGGTGTGCAAGAAGGAAACATTTGCTCTCTAAGAGAAACATCAAGGCCAGACTTAAGTTTGCCAAAAAAAAGTAGACAAAGACCATAATAATGTTCTTTGGACAGATGAGTGTAAAATTTAATTATTTGGACACCAGAACTGAGGACATGTCTCGCATAAACAAAATACAGAATTCCAGGAAAAGAACCTCATACCAGCTTTGAAGCATGGAGGTGGAAGTGTCATGGTTTGAAGATGCTTTGCTGCAGTAGGACCTGGCCAGCTCACCATCATAGATCCCACCATGATTTCTACTGTGCATCAGAGGGTGCTTGAGAAACATCCTCAAGACATGGGAACCTCTGTAAGAACATAAAAGCTGAAGCAGATCTGGACCCTACAACGACCCAAAACATACGAGTAATGGACAGCGGTGGCCTAGTGGTTAGGGAGTTGCCCCGCATCGGAAGATTGTGGGTTCGATTCCCTCACAAGTAGGTTGCCCTGAGGTACCCCTGAGCAAGGTACCGTCCCCATCACTGCTCCCCGGGCGCTTTCAATAGCTGCCCACTGCTGCACGGTGTTTGTGTGCATGGGTTAAAAGCAGAGGTCCAATTTCATTGTGGTTCATGGTGTGCAGTGCTGTGACCTCGCAATGACAAGGGTTGTCACTTTCACTTTCACTTTAAATCCACCAAGAACTATCTGAAAACTAAGAAATGGAGAGTCCTGGAGTGGCCAAGTCAAAGCCCAGATCTTTATCCCATTGAAACGGGCTGTAGATTCAAGAAACCCCTCAAACATCTCACAGCTTAAAGAATTCTGCATTGAAGAGTGGGGCGAACTTTCCTCAGACCAGTGTCAGAGACAGGTAGATGGCTGCAAGAAGCATCTCACTGCTGTTATTTCAGCCAAAGGGGCTAACACTAGCTATTAGAGGGTAGTGTGTTTAATGAATAAATCATGGTTAATTTTTGCTGTTTACCTGCAATTAAAACAATTTCTTTTCCAGAGATAAATAAAAGCAAGTTTAGACATCAATATGTGAACATTTCTTAATAAAGAACTGAATATTTAATGGAGTGTCCTAATTTTCTCGCATGACTGTATCTCCTAAAATGCATCACTATTTCTAAAGCTATCAGCTGTATTTCAGTCATAAAACAGACAACACCAATGTGTGGATTTCACCAGCAGAAGCTGATTTAATTCAGTACAGGGGTGGTTTAGCCCATTCCTTCATTCAGAATACCTTCAGCTCCCAGATGTTGATGGGCTTCTTCACATGAAAAGCAACAATTTTCTTTTTGGAAGTACCACCAACTGAAAAAAATGATTTTACTGTCCCATTCTTTATTCCTTGTAATTTTGGTGGTTAATCTTACAAGGAAGGACTTTGTACCAGCATCTCAAGGCCTAAGCAATAAGAGAGCTTGCTTTGGAACATCTGCCTAAATAGCACAAGAAATTCAAATGATGAATTTCCATTGGGATGATTTTCCAATGGTTAACCCAGCCACTAAGGATGTACAAGCCAGTGTATATCTTTGTGCCAGTCCCAGGCCCAGATAAAGGAGGAGGGCTATGCCAGAAAGGGCATCCATTGTAAAGTTTTCGGCAAATCAATATGCGCACAATGAAAGAGACCAACAACCGGGTCCGTTGAGGTCCAGGTTAACAACAACTGCCACCAGTACTGTTAACCAACAGAGTACAGGAAATTGGGCTACTGTTGGTCAAAGGGGAAGAAGAAGATGAGAAAGGCGTGTCCAGAGGCACAAGGAGATAAGGAAGTGTAGGAGAGTGGAAGTGAGGGTACTTTGAATGTTGGCAGCATGACTAGTAAAGAGAAAGAGTTAGCTGATATGATGGAGAGAAGGAACGTTCATAACTTGTGTGTGCAAGATTGTTTAATTTTGGTGGACAGAATGAGGAATGGGGTAGGTGGTATTCTGAAAGAAGAGTATGTCAAAAGTGTTTTGGAGGTGAAGAGGGTGTCAGATATTGTGATGAGTTTGAAGCTGGAAGTTGGTGTGTCAATGAATGTTGTCAATGCTCCTGCTCCACAGCTTGGTTGTGAGATGAAGGATAAAGAAGAATTCTGGAATGAGTTTGATGAAGTGATAGAGAGGGAACCCAGGGGAGAGGGAGTGGTGATTGGTGTGGACTTCAACAGACATGTTTGTGAAGGAAATATAGGTGATGAGGACATGATGGATAGATATGATCCCTAGGAGAGGAATGCAGAAGGTCAGATGTTTGTAGAAGTTGCTTAAAGGAGGAAAATGCTAATTTTAATAAGAGGAACGAGATTGGAAGAAGGTGCACACAGGTAGATTATAACCTTTGCAGGAGGGTCAGTCTGAAGGAGACTGGAGACTGCAAAGTAGTGACAGGAAAGCACAGCTAAAAATCATAGGATGGAGCTCTGTAGGATGACCTTAGAGGTCAAAAAGAGGAGGAAAGTGAGGGGAGAATCAAGGATCAGATGGTGGAAGCTGAAGAAGGAAAACTGCAAGGTGCAGTTCAGGCAGGATTTAAGATGTGCACTGGGGGTTAGAAAGGAGTTACCAGATTGCTGGGAAACTACTGCAATAGTGGTAAGGGAGACGGCTAGATAAGATCTTGGTGTGACATCTGGAAAGAAGAGGGAAGATAAGGAAACCTGGTGGTAGAACACAGAAGTTCAAGAAGTGTATACAGAAGAAGAGTCAAGAAGAAATGGGATGGTCAGAGACATGAAGAAAGTAGACAGGAGTACAAGGACATGAAGTGCAAGGTGAAGAAAGCAGTGGTGAAGGCTAAAGATAAGGTGTATGGTGAATGTTATGAGAGGCTGGATAGTAAGGAGGGAGAAAAAAGGACCTATACCAATTGGCAAGATGGAGAGATAGCGCTGGGAAAGATGTGCAGCAGGTCAGGGTGATGAAGGATAGAAATGGAAACATATTCACAAATGAGCAGAGCATGTTGAACAGATGGAAGGAGAATGTTCAGGGGCTGATGAATAAAGAGAATAAGAGAGAGAGATGATGTGAAGATAGTGAACCAGAAAGTGCAATGGATTAGCAAGAAGGGCAGTGATGAAGAGGATGAAGAACGGAAGGCTGTTAGTCCAGATGACACACCTGTGAAAGCATGGAAGTTTAGGATGTTTAGGAGAGAAAAACTCCGTGAGTGTCTAATCAGATTGTTTAACACAATCAGATTGTTTAACACAATCAATCTGAAAGTGAGAAGGTTTCTGAGGAGTGGAGGAGATGTGTACTGGTACCTACTTTCAACAATAAGGGTGATGCACAAAGCTGTAGTAACTACAGAGTGATAAAGTTCATCAGCCACAGCATGAAGTTATGGGAAAGAGTAGTGGAAGCTAGGTTGAGAAAAGAGGTGATGATTAGTGAGCAGCAGTATGGTTTTATGTAGATGCAACATTTGCTCTGAAGGTGTTGATGGAGAAGTACAGAGATGGTTAGAAGGAGTTGCATTGTGATTTAGTGTACTTGGAGAAAGCATATGACAGGGTGCCTAGAGAGGAGTTGTGGTTTTGCATGAGGAAGTCATAGGCAAGTTTGAGAAGTTTGTGAGAGTAGTACAAGATATGTATGAGTGCATTATGAGAGTGGTAATGTCTGCATTAGGAGTGATGGATGCATTCAAAGTACAGGTGGGATTATATTGAGGATCAGCGCTAGGATTAGGGTTAGTCCAGTATTTTTGGAATGTAATGGATAGGTTGATAGATGAGGACTATGTAGAGAGTGTAGGGAGCAGCTTGAGGTGAACCTGGAGAAGTGAAGATGCTCTAGAGAGGAGAGGAATGAAAGTGAGTAGAAAGCGAGAGGAATGAAAGCGAGAAGGGCAAAGACAGAATACAAGAGTGTGGACAAAAGGGTGGGCAGTTGACTGGTTAGGCAGCAGGGAGCAGAGATGGCAAAGGTGGAGGAGTTTAAATACTTGGGATAAACAGTTCAGAGTAACATGGAGTGTGGGAGAGAGGTGAAGAAGAGAGTGCAGGCAGGTTGGAATCAGTGGAGATGAGTAGCAAGACTGTTCTGTGACAGACGGGAACCAGAAAGAGTGAAAGTAAAAGGTGAAGTAAAAGAGAAGAGGCAGAACCAAGAGGAGGTATGTGGATGTAGTGAGAGAGGACATGTAGGCAGTTGCTTTGAAGGAGGAAGATGTTGAGGACAGGAAGAAATGGAGATGGTTGATTCACTGTGGCGACCTCCAATGGGAGCAGCCAAAAGGAGAAGAAGAAGAAGAAGAAGGATGATTTTCCAATGGTTGTTTTTTAAATTTTATCCAAGAAACCTAATGAAACAAGAGGGAAAAGAGTGATAAAAATACACACATTTATTTTTAGTTCCCTTAAATCATTAGGCCCTCTCGAATGGCCTAGAAGGCCCTGAGGGTTCCCTTCTGTCCCCCTAGACCAATGTGCCAGCCATAATGTTCATAAACCTGAAAATCCATCTGGAGACATCTGAATCCATAGAAGCTTGACATGGAGTCATGCGTCGTTCTTCCTGAAAGGCTGGAGACATAGTCGGAAGCACAGCTATTTTAACAGGACTCAGCTGTATTTGAAACAGACCCAACATGGCATCTCATTCCTCATAGGTCTTATTTAGATCGCCTGTGGCTTGAAACGTCTGCTATGGAATTCACATACATGAATGTGTGCATGGGTGCACATGCATATGCTTGCTAAATGACCACACACACCCAGGATTATACACACACACACACACACAGATCCATTAGCATCATTTCCAGCATAAAGCGGGTCATGAAACAAATCAAACATATTATGGCTCACTAAACACCTTGACCTCCTTATGTTGTCCACACTTCACTTTCTCCAGCTTATACATGAACATGTTAATTATTGTCAATTAAATATTGAAGACATATGACTCAAAAAAGACCATTATGCAAAAGCCATGTCATGCTAAAAACATGCTATAAATGGGTACAAGTATAAAAACTAGGTGGTAGAGGAGGCTAAATGTGCTAAAAGTGGCTGCACAACACAAGGTTTTAAAGGTATATTCAGGCTTTCAAGCAATGATACACATTTCAATATTGGACCGTTTCTGAATTCTGATTTAAGTAAAAATAGCATTTTTTATTGTTAGCATTTAGCATTTAAATTGTTTAGTATTAGTGTCAATTCTTTAGTAAATTCTTTAGCATTAGTATTCTTTGGTTGTTTAGTTTTTTTTTGTTATTTTTCTTTTGTTTTTTTTTTTAATAAAGGAATAAAGCAACAAGTATATATTTTGTTTGACTATGATTTGGGTGCATTTTTGATCATGGATACCAGAAAATTAATCCAGAAAGGCTTTTTCTTGTTTGAATGTTGATTAACACTTTATATAAATCACTTTGAAATTCTCTGATGTCAGTCTAATACTAAAACCTGTAAAATTTTATGCTTGTAAATTTGACTAAAGCCCACCTCAATTTTTTCATGATACACACAGGGCTTTTAGCATGTTTTTCCCTTACAGACAGCTCTCCAGTATTCCTGATGGCTTTCCCTTTTTAACAACAAATGCAGTCTTCATAGGTAAAATCCAAAGGATCAACTCAGAGTGGATATCAAGAGCTATAAATAGTTTATGCAATCAGTCTATCAGGACAAACCTGCGTAAATGTGTTTTTTGTTCCAAATAAAATGCCAAAAGCGAAGATACAAAAGGTGCTTTGTTCTATGTAATTGAATATATCTAGATGTATATATCTAGACCAGTAATTAAAAGCTGAAAATCTGATCTCTCATCTCACAGTTATTTTTTTTGGGGGGGGGGGGGGGGGGCGTGAGCTATGTGTGCATATTTTCTAAAACCTAAAACCTCAAAGAAATCCTACATTTTTCATCGTTTTCACACAGGGCACATTTTATGTTTTCTCCTCCGCATATTAAATTGAACAAATCAACAGCAATAGTGCATTAAAGTGTGCAGAACCATGCTCTTTATAGAGGACATGCACTTATTTCTCTTAGAAAAGCATCAAAAATGTAATTTGGCCAGAGCAGAATGTGGCTTTTGACTGACTCCTATGTTGAGAACAATCTCTATATGCAGAATCTCAAACTAATGTAACTGAAATGGCTCAAAATCTGGCAACAAATGCAGAAGAGGGTTACAAGAGAAGAAAGTAATAACGTTAATATAGGCAAATAGGTTTCACATTTAAGGCATTTTGATTTTATTAGCTGCTCATTTGTGTTTTCATACACGTCAAAAATTTTGTCCGTGATCATCGCCAGTATGACTCAGATACAGCAGATTGGAATAATGTAAAAAAAAAAATGCTTGAGTGTTCCTTTCATGCAGTCCATAGGCTGCATGTGACACAGTCTTTGAGTGTGTTTAGGCCTATTTGTGGGTTTAGTGTGACAAGCTTAGCCGCAATCCATCTCCAGACATTCGTATCTCAGGCTACCGGCTCTCTCTTTCACACACACACACACTGAAAACCACACTCTCCTATCCTGATCCTCCTACAATATGCTGATTATGCTAGAACATGGCAGATGCTTGTTTGGATTGGGCTGAACTCTCCCACGCAGTGCAAGAAAGACTCTGCCCAACCACAAATAGCACACAGCAAACCTGTGCTAAACACAGCCCCCACAGGCAGCATGTGCAGCTCCATCTGCATCAGCAAACTCGCTCAAACTTTGTCCCATCATTCATTACATGATTCATGCTTTTAACTGTTTATTCCTCCCATGAGGGCCTGTTCATGAGGGAACAGCTGATGAGGGACGCAGAGGAGCACTTTAACCTTGGCAACCCTCAGTTCTCCACCACCGCTTTAACAAGAGAAGCGTAAGTATATGGATATGGAAGTAGTGCAGGAGACGGGGGCCCAGAGAATGGAAAACAATGATGTGAAGTGACATAAATGTGGGAACTCGTAGAGGAGGGGATGAAATATTCACATGCTCATCTGTTTGTGCCCCGAGTTCCACGCAGGAGAAGTCGCTCATCAGCTCATCAAATGGAAAATACAAACACCCGCGGCCAAAGCCATGAACCAAGCAGCCCTTCATCTGCTGTGTGTCTCCCGCACACAAACACATTCACCGCTACAGAGCGAGCGGCTCCTTGCTGAGCAAGCTCACACTGAATATCAGCTTTGGAAGGCTTCTACAGTATTTTTTTTATTTATTTATTTTTTTGGCAAACATGGTGGTGCCATTGCTTCACAGACAGAAGATTCTGGGTACGAAGTCCAGCCAGGGTGGCTTTGGTCCCAACTGTATGTGGTTTGTTCATCCCACAGTCCAAAAACATACATGAACAGAAGATGCTAAATTACCCCTATGCCAGTATGTCTGCCTTTCGACGATCTAACTGAAAATTGAAGGGTTTTCTGCCTTTCACCAATGAACTCTTGGTTTTTGGCAGCTGAAGGTACATAAATGGGTCACAGGTTTATGTACATCATTTATGTACCACAATAAACTAATAAATTTGCCTATGACTTTTGATATATTAGTCCTAAATTTATATAAAACTTACATGTTTCTAGAAAAATGGCTTTCAGGTATAAGGGCTTTGATTTTTCATGCAAGAAGTTTAAGGAGTGTGGTACACATACAATGATCAAAAGATGCCATGAATTATTAATTTATTACTAAATTATGGTTATATTCATGTTTATGTACAATGTTACCGATTGTTTCTTCCTTCTCCGTGCTGTTCATAATGTCTGCTTTGCACCCATTGCAGAAAAACAGCTTTATTAACAAAATAACTTCTGTTTAATAAGGCATAAAGAAGCTGGAAATGGTCATGTTAAAATAACATGATTGTTTTGGATGAATAAAACAACACAAATGTCATAAGTGAACCTCATCATACTTTGAGTAATAGAAGCTTTTTTCACTTTGATGTTATTTCGTGCAAAAATCTCTGGTGTTGTGTGGTTCTAATATAGGGTAGAGGTAGAGAGAGAGCCAGGGAGAGAGAAAGATTATTCTCTAATCTTTATCTCCAAGCCTGTCCTTCCTCATGTCCCAGTTAGCATTTCACCCAAGCTTGATAAATCTAGGCTGCTCGAGGTGATTTGGGCCTTCGCAGAATGCTTGGGCATTTAAGGTGAGAGAGAGAGAGAGAGAGAGAGAGAGCGAGAGAGCGCAAATGTAGATGATAAAAGCATCTCATTCTTCTGTGATCACAAAAGATGAATCACTGGGGATCTTGCATACCTGCATTCTTGTGTTTACCTGAGTGTGTGAGAGAACAGAAGGAAAGAAAAGGAGGCTGTGACACCTTATCAGAGCCCTGGCTTTTTAAAACGCAGCAGCTAAAAGCCCCAGCAGCCATATCTGTGACAAAAGACAAAATACAGGAGGGGGTGTTAATTCTAATCCGATCTTGATTATTGGTATCCAGCAGTGTCTAATTGACTTTTCTCTCTATGTCTTGCTCTTTCTCTTTCTCTCTCTCTCTCTTTGGCTCTAATCAGAATGCAAGTCACAATGTACTACAGATTTTTTTTTTATTTCTTCTTCATTTGTAAATAAACACGCTTTCCTCATTCCAGCAGTTAGTTGCCTTGATCAAGATTCAGACCTGAGCCCCCCACAGTGCTGTTAAATGACTAGGAGTGCAAAAAATGGACTTCTTCTTGGGAAGATAATGTGCCCTAAAAAACAACCTTATATGAGCATAAAAACAAAGAATGCACCAATAAGGAATTTGCCTTTTAGCATATTTGGTTTTGCAGCAAACATCAGCCAGACATTTAGTATCTTGAGGTTTCATTTCTAGAATGTAAGTGAAGATTAGTATTCCATCCATCCATCCATCCATTTTCTGCCACTTGTCCCAAACGGGGTCGCGGGGGAGTGCTGGTGTCCAACCCAGCGCACACAGGGCGAGGACGGGGGACGCACCCTGGACAGGTCGCCAGCCCATCGCAGAAGATTAGTATTGATAAATGGAATTACCAGGCCATTCTTCATCTGAGATTTTATTCCTAGTTTAGGCCTGATCAAAATTCCAAAACTAGCTAAGCATATTTTTAGACTCTCAGCAAAATCTTGTTTGAAAGTTTTACTGTAGCATCTTCATCACATCATGCTCTCACATGGATTATAGGATTTATTTTCCATTCATTAGTGTAAAGGCCTCCACATTATCTGAATTGAATGGAGAATGTTGCTGGTTGCTTTAATCATTTTTGGGACATGGGAGTATTTGAATTCTTTGGTAGCACTGCAGAAAGGGACATCAGGTGAGTCAAAGAAAACTCAACAAAAATGCAAACTAAGAAACACCCCCAATTTCATCCAGCATCGCTGAGCTTGAGGCCCATGAGCCTGAGGCCCATGCCCCAGCCGTCGTTCCCCTACAGCCTGAGGGCAGCAACCGATTAATCAGGTGTGCATCCACCACAGTAAAAATCGATGCTTTGGAAGAAAAGCTGCAAGTGTTTATGGGCCACTCCTGGCCTGCAAAAGCTCATCATTTTTATTGACTTGGGTCTATCAGAGGACAGCATCTGTGTTTCTTTATTGGTTTCAATCTATCTGTAAAGAGCAGAGAGGCCACAGTGGCTGCATGGCTGATGAATAAATCATGCACACAATATCACAAACACACACACACATGCACAAACGCACATACACTCAGACACACATACACACACACTCAGACACATGTGCACAGACATACTCATACAAAATGCCAAAGGCAAAGAAAATGTAACAGACGTTTCCAGGGGAAAGTCACCTTTGGGCAATATAATTTCACACTTTTAATGTGTTTTCCCTCTTTTAACACATAAAATTTTGCATGAATTTTTCACAAGACACATTTTATGTTTTTAGATATGCACACACAACTCACATGAGCACACTCAGGTGCTGACCCTGAAGCTGCTGACCCTGACACACGCTCTGATATCTGTTACTGTTATCTGCGAAAAGAAAAACGGGGAGTTCCAGAGACAATGGACTCCTTTTCTCTCCTCTGTGATAAAGAGAGACACGCAGAGAACACACAAGTCCTCGTATTGATCGCAGACGGCTATTCACGCCTTTGTGGAGAGGTTCACGCTACTAACTATCACACTGTTCGTTTAAAGTCCTTTAATCTGTGGAGCAGAATCACTGCACATTCTCATGCTTTTTTTAAGCTTGCCAAGTGCATGCAGCACTTAGTGTAGCTGCTTGAGTGAGATGATGGCCCGAAGGGGGCTTCCACAATTTTTTTTAACCTTTCTCTACAAGGTATGCTTTGAGATTAAACAAAAAAATTCACAGAGTGTGATGTGAAGTGGTTCAGAGTAGAGACGCTTACTCTGATTTATAAGATTTATGATTTTTACAGTACCAGTGACGGGAACCAGGGGTTACAATGTTTACAACACAACTATAGCCTTGAGAGCCCAAACCTACAAGTAGTATAATACTGATTAATCAGATCTTCGACCTGTGTAATCATAAAAACAATTACACAGATATGAAACAATAGTTTTGTATCCATTATATGTTATAATGTTTTTAAGGGTGCATTTAGAGGCATTGAATTTATTAACCACCCATCCATCCATTACCAGAGCTGATTTTCCTATCCAGGGGTGTATTTGAGGTGCTGGGGAATAAACAATCACCCATAGGGTGAAACATCAAAAAACACTCTGGAATTAAACTCAAACTGAAATTTTTAATAAATTGATTGAGTTATACTGCGGAATACCCCTTAAGGAATTAGGATTATATATACATAAAATGTACTGAAAAACATTTGATTTCATTTGCTTAAATTCTAGAATGTGATTTAAGATGCATTTTAGCCAGATGTTGTACAACTGAAAATACATCTGTCTCACCAAGCTACATTTTATACCCAAACCCCCTTCCTAGTACCTCATTACACACATGCTGCACGAATTAAAAAGCCATCTTATTGCAAATGTCTGCTGAACGTGGCATCTTCCCTCAGACTTAAATAAATACAGTTCATGTAAAATTGATTTTTATTTTTCTTCTGCATAGAATTACATAAATACATGCAAAAACAACAGGTATTTATTCTTGCTGGTAATTTGCATACTTGCGTATTTTAAGTATGATTACAAAATGCAAATGCAAGTGGAGAAATTCTTAACACAATGCAATTCAGTTACCATTTGACTGCAAACATATTCGGGCCAATAAAAAAAAGCTAAAATCAACTCAGCACAAATACTTTTGATTAATCGCAGATGCCAGTGCAGTTGGCCACACAAGAAGAGCCGCGAGCATCATAATGGCATGGGGCTGCTGTCAGCATGAGGATAGATGAAAGCAGTGATGATGAGAGAAAGTAGAGGTCTAACCACAGGATTAACCTATCATTCATCCACTGCTAGCTAAATAGAGGCCTGTCCGCTGTGCACGACAATCCAAAAGACCTCTTCTGAATTGTGTGTGGCTAGCGAAGAGTAGATTATCAAGAGCCATCTTGGCAAAATCTGTGTCCTTTAAGGCAAGGGCAAGGCCCTGCAATTTGATGGACGAGAGAAACAACAGAAATTGACACCCATATCTGCAATCATTCTTTGCAAAAGCTGCTCAGTATGTGTTGGGGTATGTGTGCACATGAGCCCTTATACTGTATAGAGGCTACCTATAGCTGCCAGAGCAGAATTTTGTTGGACAAGGGTTAGACAAGCTTTACAAAACTAGTGACAAAGCAGTTTTCAAACTAGAAACTGTTTTGCACAACTCAGATTTCGAAAGCAACCAAATTTAGAGCTAAATGTATTAATTTAGGATGATGTTCAGTTTTTTATTAATTTGTTTGTTTGTTTGTTTGTTTGTTTATAACTGAGTTTAAGATTTTTCTAGTCTGTAAAGCCAAAAAAGTTAGATTCCCTCATTTGAGTTACATGTTTTGTTGGATTAGGGTAAATATACATTTTACGCATAATATACTTTTTTGTAAAACATCCATTTCAATGTATTTGCTAAGTTAAATGCATAAAATGTTATAATTTAAATTATAAAATACAATACAATTGCATAATAAAATGTGTTCTCTGTAAAAGATTTTTTTCATTAAGAAACAAAAAAGCAATTTGTGCAAGGGTTGCTCACAAATGCTTACCTAATTTAGCTCTTGAGTTCAGCACTTTAAACTAAGTTCTAAAGAAGTGCCACAACCTCTACTGAATGGGATGTGTCCTTTAATGCTTGTCTAACCTCACCATGGCAGCAAAAGAAAAAAGAACAAATTCAGTGAGCATGGGCACAGAACGAATTACTCAAAAGAAGAAAGACACAATTTCGAAACAAACATGAACATGCATACACACTTGCACCCTATTGTGCAAAAATGGCCAACAGATCAGTTAAGCTCAGTCTTTAATACAGGCCTACAGGCCGTGAAAGCTCAGATGATTAGTCTCAGTCTCAGTGTATGAGAATGACAGACAGCCCAGCACTGGGCTTCTTCACACCAGGAGACTAAAGCTAGTCACTAATGAGTTCACTTAGTCGATTTTCAGCACACACTTTGCAACATGTACAGCTCTGCCTTATAACAGGCTCTCAGAGAAACAAGTGGTTGTTTTTGAACAGGGGGATCAGAAAGTTTAATGAAAAGAATGAAAGAATCCTGTGTAGTAGTTCAAGTCAGGAAGTATAAGGCATTGAAATTGTGGCCGGTAAATGCTCCTTGTTATAAATTGGCTGAAAATACAATCTATAATGAAAAGGAAAGCCCAGATTTACACTATTTGAAACTCATTCTGTATTGCAAACAACACAGCCAAACGCTGCCATTTCTTGACATTCTATTAAATGGGCTTGTGCTGCCTCCACTCTCTGCGCAGGCTTTGAGGAGGAGATGACAGGGGGAGAGAGAGAGAGAGAGAGAGAGAGAGAGAGAGAGAGAGAGAGAGAGAGAGAAAACCATTGGTGGCATACTGCCATCTTGTGGTGGAGTAGGAAAAAAATGCAGTCTATCAGTCTTTCTCTCACTCCTTCACTCTCTCTCTCACTCTCTGTGTATTGCCTGCTATGAATATAAGTTGAATAGCACCTTCTGAAACAGGGATCTGTGTTTTGGCAGGGAATTTTGTGTTATATTGCAAGTACAATACAGTCCTCATGATCTAATCTTCGCTTTTCACAAAAGTCATAAGATGCAATTTCCTTCAGCTTTGGAGGTTCTTCAACTGAACTATATCTCTTTCTCCTCAGTTCCATTAACAGAGTAAATTGATATAAACTGTGCATGTGATTCACTATTTCCTTTGTAGATAAGCAAGCAAGTCATAGTATATTAGTTTTTTTTTGGGGGGGGGGGGGTGTTCAGTTGTGTTAAATGTTAATTTTGTAATGGGAACTTCGAATATACTTTTCTTTCTTTTTTTTTTAAATAGGAAAGCATAAATCTATTTGGAGAAATTTAAATTCTGGTAATAGCTGTTCTGGTAATACGTCTAATTCCTCTCATTTCATCCCTTGTTGCTCACTAGCAGCTCAACGCAATCTCACACATGGGAAGCAAATAGTATTATATTTGAATAATAATTTAAAAAAATTTAGTTGATTATATACTATATTGATTTCTAATTAATTAAGCACTCCCATAATTCAGTATTATACTTCAAGATCACTGTCATTAAGCTGCAACAGTCAAATAGTCATGCTTATAAGTGCTGCTAGGGCAGTGGTGGCCTAGTGGTTAGGGAGTTGGCCCCAGGATCAGAAGGTCATGGGTTTGAATCCCAGACCAGTAGGTTGCTCTGATACTGTCCCAGTCACTGCTTTCAATAGCTGCCCCCTGTGCGAGTTTATGGGTAAAATGCAGAGATGTAATTTTGCTGTGTTGTGTACTCACAATGACAAGAATAGTCACTTTTTTCCACTTTAATAGTTGTGGTTGTAGTCATGGTGTAGTCAATAGTGGTAATGACAGTGGTAGTATCAGCAGTAATAGTATTCTGCTTTTTACCCATACCCCACAGGTGCAGCAGGAAGCACCCAGGGAGCAGTAACAGGGACAGTACCTTGCTCAAGGGTACTGATCTGGGACTCAAACCCACAGCCTTCTGATCCTGGAGCCAACTCCCTAACCATTAGGTCATTGCTGCCTCAGAGGGCCCAAGAGGTACCCTCAAACAAGGTACCATCCCCATCACTGCTCCCAGGGCATAAGAAATAGCTGCTATTGCTTTGTCTGTATGGGTTAAATGTAGAGGTTGCATTTTGCTGTGGTTCACTGTGTGACTTTCACTTCACTTTAACAGTCCTAAATTTATTATTAAATACAGTAAGTTCTCACTTTTTGCTTTGATGTATGTCATCAGTGTGCAACTGCAAGACCCTGTATTCATGGCCTGCAAGTAAAGTATCTAGTGAGTTAAATCTCTGCTGTCTATGCTGTAGTGAAAAACTCAAAGTGGATGAACCTTTAAAATCGCTGCTGCACTTTAAAGACACTGCAACTGCAGCTGTAGTCAGAGCTAAGCTTGGGGCAATCTCCTGTTACACTTCCACACTTCAGCTAAATGGCTGGGGTTGGCTGGCACGTTCAGGAGACAAGTGTAGCTCTTCGCCTTCTGTATCTCAGATATGGCTTGTCTTTTTGGGAGGTCAGCGAAGATCAATGTTGACTGCACTGTGCAATCATCGAAGGAATACGATTAGCATATCTTAGTGTGAATTGAGTTGTCGGTCTGATGTGGCCAAGGGAGGCGTGATTAGGGATTGATTGTCCTGGCTAGAGAGGCAGTGAGACTGGAGAATGGGCCCAACAGGAGAATGTTAATGAAGGTTGAGCCTGAGCCTGCGGCCCCCCCACTCTCTTAATTACCTGAGCCTATCTGCATGTCCGAAGGGCTTGGCCCACTCACTCTGAATGTGATAAACAATAGTGGGCGTGTATGTTACTTTGACTGAGGCAATGATTGGAGACTTTACTTTTCAATACTTCTCAGTTCTTTCACATTCTGTTCTAAAATCCAAAGTATTGCTGAAACTTCAAGAATGAGCAGAGATTTTGTAACCATTTCAAACATTTCAATTCAAGCTTAATGTTGCAATTCATCAGAAGGAATTAAGAACAACAGCTCTGAGTGAAGATTGGAATAAAATAAGTTTTAAAAATATTTTAACTAAATATTTCAGAATTTTTTACACATTACTGAGAAACACACATGCTGTCATTAGCAGAGCTTTTTATTCCAGGCTTATGGAGGGCGCTATAGCTAATCCCAGCAATCAAAAGGGCAAAAAAGCAGAGGCTGATCATCTGTTGTAGGGCATGAACACAGACAAACACACATTTGCGCTTTAGCTGTCTGACATGTATGAGTTTGGGAGAACACTTGAGCACCTGGACACAGGTAGCACATGCAAAATCCACATAATAAGAAGCCCTCTAGGAATTAAACCCAGAACCTACAAACTGTTTGGAGACTACAAACCACCATGCCATTATTTTATAAGAAATATACTTTTTACTATTTAAGATATCCCTTTTTTTAAGCAGCTTTCTCTCTCTCTCTGTCTCTCTCTCTCTCTCTCTCTCTCTCTCTCTCTCTCTCTCTCTCTCTCTCTCTCTCTGTAATGGTTTGGAGTGATCTGTGGAGCAGTGATAGTGCTTTGCTGCCTCCCCCTCTCATTGCTCGTTGCCTGACTGCATGCCCCCTCTGGCAGTATTTCACTGAGTGCTCCTGAGGGACACACAGCTTTCTCTCTCCATTCAGGAAATTGGCCTTACAAACAGACAGCCACGCCGCCAAACGCACAAACACTGCTGTATTCTCCCTGACGCTTAGCTTTTCGGTGCAGAGATGATGCCGATGCTCATAAATATTTATCAGCTCTCTTCGTGATATGATCTGTGACGGAGCCGAAGACAATGGCTTAATGCACTCGCTGCTTTTAGACATCCATGGAAATAAAAGGCAATAACTGCTGCCAAATGGCTTCGAATTTCATTAGGAGGCCTTCAAAAGCTTCCTTCGCTACAGCAGCTCATGAGGGCCTCCTTTGGTTATCCGCCTTCATTTATTACCATCATCACCATCCTCTTGCTACAAACCAAGAGGCCCCACACATAGTGAATATTGAGGGCAGGCCATCAGGGGTGACTGACAGATGTCAGATGAGATTAGATTCAACAGTGTAGATGAAGAGCCATCAGCTCTGTACTGTAAGCAATTCCATAGGTCTTGACTGTCAGCCATGAAATGGGACAGACATCCCAAATGAACGAGCTGCTAAAGCTAATATCCTTTACCCAGAACAGCTCACTCTGGATTTTAAGGTCCGCTCAAGGATGTCCATTAATTGTTCTGCAATTAAGAGGCACTGTTTTGAATATGCTAGCTGGTCATTTGCACAAAATATGTCCAATACACTTTTAGTCCAGTGACCCCTAGTATTTGTTTGTTGCAAAAGGCCTCAGTTTTCAAGCCAACTATGTGATTAATTATATTTTCTGGATCCTTTGTTCGGCGATGAACTGGAGACCTGTCTGTGTTATTTTCTCTACCTTTTGCCCTATGATAGAATCAGTTAAGTCATCTATATTTCTAAAGCACATTTAAAAGACAGCAGGTTGCAACAAGAATGCTGTACAATGAATTCAATTTAAATCATGATTATAATTCAAATTAAATTAAATGCAACAAGTTAATGAAGAACAGAACAAATCAGCAGACAAATGAATACAGTGTCTTTAAGATGACATAAATGCTTGAGAAAGCAAGTGAGTTTGTCTGTTTTGGGGCACAAGCTCCAGCACCCTCAGCAACCCTGGTACAAATAGGTAGCCTGGATGGATGTATCAATGGATGGATGGATGGATGGATGGATTTTATTCTGAGATTTGGGTATCATTGGTCCTTTCCTTGCTATTTACTATTGCCACCACATCAAACACAGATTATTCCATGGCAAATGGACCAATAGAAATGATCCAAAATCTTTTGGCATTAATACACCTTGAGGTCAGGAACAAGTGACTATTTCAGAGAGTTTGATAAAAAGGTTTTGATTAAAGCAAGCTGTAGGCTCACTCACATTCATTTTCTTAGCCAGTTGTCCTGAGTAGGGTCATATACAGTTCTAGAGTCTATCTAAGCTCTCATAGGGTTTAAGGCAGGGAAACACCCTTGACAGGTCACCAGTCCCTCAGAGGGCAGGTGAATAAACTCATTCACACCTATGGGGCAGTTTAGCAGCTCCAATCCACCTGATCTGCATGTCTTTGGATGGTGGGAGTAAATTAGAGCACCTGGAGGAAACCACACAGACACGGGAAGAACATGCAAACTCCACACAGAGCTCATATTCAGACCTGCCCACCTGGGAATCGAATCTAGGACTTTTTGCTGTGAGGCGCTAAATATGATTTATGACATTTTCTGGTTGAGTTTACATGTTTTTTATATACAAGACAGAAAAAGACATATAGTATAAGCAAATTGAGGCCTTTTGGAACTTTGAATTATATAAACACATTTTAAGCGGACCACCCATTTCCATTTCTTCCCGTCCTCCGCATCTTCCTCGTTCAAACCGACCACCTGCATGTCCTTTCTCACCACATGGCACATGGTGTATGGCTTATGGTTGTGTGGTGACCCTCCTTGCAGCACTTTCCAAGCAGTCTAGTCTGTCCAGCTGACCGGTTCTTGCAGGGTCACAGATTCTTCTGATTTATTTTACAGCTGAACTGCTGGGAAACATTGACCACACTCTCCCTCTCTCTCTCTCTCTCTCTCTCTCTCTCTCTCTCTCTCTCTCTCTCACTCACTCTCTTTCTCTCGCTCTCTCTCACTCAGTGTTAGAGTTAGATAATGGCTCCTGTTGGGTATTGCTGATTGCTGCTTTTCTGTTAAGAGTTCTTGCGTCTGATTGTGAGTCAACAGGCTGGGTAAGAAGACAAATGTTCCACTCTTCTCCTCCTGAACTTAGCACATACACACACACCAACACAAATGCACAGATACGGAGCTGCATAGACTAAAACCCCCTGCCCACACAGTTATTCATATTCTCCTCTTAAATAGACTTTGTTTACAAGTGCTGACTCACTTTGCACACACAACAGACAAAAACACCTTTCAATGAACTGAGATGTGTGTGTGTGTGTGAGTGTGTGTGTGTGTGTGTGTGTGTGTGTGTGTGTGTGCATTTAAAACACTTCATCACTTCAGAGGCTAATAGCCAATCACCTTACACGAAGCACAAACTCTTTTACATGTAATGCTATAAAATAGCATTTAATGCTACATTTCTTAAATAGCCTCCCTGCGATGGGCTGGCGACCTGTCCTGGGTGCGTCCCCCGTCCTCGCCCTGTGTGCGCTGGGTTGGACACCAGCACTCCCCTGCGACCCCGTTTGGGACAAGCGGCAGATAATGGATGGATGGATTTCTTAAATAGCTGCATGTTAATGCATACAGTTTTTATGTACTCCAATTTTACTAAGACACATATCGCAACAATAAAGAACTACCATTCAAAAATTTGGAATCAGTCATTATATCAATGTCTGTTATTCATTATTAATATACTCAGTGCAAATTGAAATTAAAATGTTAAAATATAAACGGATAGTTATTTTGCATAACTTAAAATATTTTGGGAATGACAAAATAACTGCAGCAATATTGAACAACTTTGAAACAGCTAATAAAATCTCTTTGCTTTGGTCCTGATATTGAAGTGACTCAATAAATTACTTCTCTTAAATCTTTTAAAGGTAATGGAAATCATATTTTGGTTGTTGCCGATACAGACCCTTACCCTTACCCTGGGCTTAATAACAGCATTTGAAGATTGGGCTTCAACTTAATAGTATCATTCAAAGATAATCCCCGGTAAAAAAAAAAAAAAAAGAGCCACATCAGCTTTTGTTACAATGATTTGTCAGGAGTGGATTCAAGGCAGAGAGGTGAACTATGGCTAAGAGAAAAAAATGGCTTGTGCAAGAATGTCATGAAATCTGATCTAAAATAATATGATGGCCAAACATACAGTATTTCCCTATTTGCATCTGTATGCAGATGTTCATAGAATGTCACAGCTAATCACAGTTTCTCCAGTTCGGATATTATCATTAACTAAAGCGCTGGATCTGCACAGTAATAAAGGACTGGGGCAGGTTAAAAGCATGCCAGTGTGTTCCTGTCCCTCCATCGCCATCAGCCTGTGTGTATAACCCGAAGCGACAGGCAAAACCAACTCATGAAATCAAAGTGTTCCCACAGCCTCCCCATCTTCCATACAAAACTATTTGAGTGGCTTTGAGAAACTTCAAAGTGCCGGAGAAGGGGGCTTTTTTAATTTCAGATAAGGCCCCCTGGGCTGAATGTGAACTGCTGGAATTGTAAAAGTTCACATCTTAATCGACGTGACCAGCTGAATTGTGAAGCGAAGAACTCATCTCCAGAGCCCTCATCTTTTATCCTCTCTTTTTTTTTTCTTCTTTAATCGGCATAATCGAAACATGACTGATAATCCACAGCCAGAGAGGAAAAAACACTTCACTGCAGTAAGGCCACTCATAGGCATACACTGGTTATACTGACATAAACAGATGGGTCTTATTAAACAATCCTTGTAGTGTTGGCTTCATTGAGTTTCGGTGTGATAAATGTTTCGATAAATTATTGAGCATTCTATTAAAAATGGCGAAGTTGTTTGAGAGTTGGTGTGTATGTAACAGTGCATTTCTGGATTTCTTGAGCCTATTAATACTGTGGAAAATTGAGAAGCTATGAAAATGCCTACAGTGGTTTATGACCTGCTTAGAATAAAATGAAGCATCTACTTTTCATCATTTTACAGTCCATCAAAAGACAACCTTAAGCTGGTGTTACTGAAATTTGCTCACCAGAGGTAGCAACAAGTCATTAAGCAGAAAGTAACAACTTTCAAGTCATGAAAAAAGTCCAAATAAGGTGTAATAATAATACAGGCAAGTCTCAAATCAGCTTCTGAATCATGACATGCAAGTCTTTAGTTAAGTGTCAAGTCAAGTCTAGAATCAATACAGGCAAGCCTGAAATCCAGTCATGTATCAATACAAGCAAGTGTGAAGTCAAGTCTAAAGTCAGTACAGGCAACTCTTAAATCAAGTCCTGACAGGCAAGCATTAAATCCAATCTTAAGTCAATAAAGGTAAGTCTCAAGCCCTAGGTCATTACAGGCAAGCCTCTAATCCAGGCATGAGATTAGAGTACATGAATCCAGTCCTAAACATCCTTAACATTGTGTCCAAGCAAGTCACTAAGCATTCAGCAACAAATATAAAATACAGGGCACCACAAATTATGGCAACATTAACAACCCACTTTAAATGACCATGCAATGTTTAGAAATGAATATCATTTTTTTTTTTTTAATTTTCAACTTAGTCTCCAGACTGCTATATGTATGACTGGATGCAATAATATAAACAGAGTGCCATTACTGAAACTATTCAGTGCAACAATAAAAGAAAATGCTCTACTGGACTTAAAAAGAAAAAACTGGAAATAAAAATGGAAAAAATAGAAAAGTAAAAAGCTTAAGCCGGCAGATCTCTATGTATGTGTGTATCCCTCTCAACACATCAGCCACCCCAACACAATTTCTCTTAGTTGCTAAATTCTGACAAGCATAGCTGTCTAGATGTTTAGCTTGCTGGCTTTTCCAGAATTACGATCAATTTATCAAATATGATCAAAGTCATCAAATTCATAAGTTCACACCTCTGTTGTTCATGTGATGGATTGTTCACTGTCTTCCCTGTTTGACCACTCCGTCCTAATATGAGAATCAACACTGCACATTCATACGCCTTCCTAGCAGTCGAGCAATTAACTTGATTTCAGCGTTCAGTGCTTCTATAAATGCTCTTCTATAAATGGTTCTTTTCATCTTTCTTTTGATATAATTGCATAACTGCTTCTACCTTGCAGTTAGCCAAAATGGAAGGGAACAAGAGTGCTCTAATGTTAAAAAATGCCTTTTTTCATGCAACAGGCGCCATCACTATGTCTCACATCTCTTCTCAAGATCCCTGATTCTCAGATGCTAAGCTTAGGACTAGAAAATTGCCATTCTTTTCACATTTCTTAAAAATATAATTTTTTAAAGATGTTTTAAGTCTAGATTTTTTTTTTTATCTAATTGATTTAATATTTAATAATTGCTGTAAAACACTGATTCCACATTACTTAGAAGGATGTTTCCTCCACTTTATATCTGTGTTCAGTAAGCCAAATAGTAAATGTGTGTTAGTCATGATATGGTCTAAAGATACAGACAGGCCATGATGGATACCCTTAATCTGCTAGAGTAAACTGTTTCAGGGCACTTAGAGAAGCCTTAAAATAGCAACGGCTCTATGTGTGAATTCTGTTCCAAACACAGTGATGAGATAAGGGGTTTTGCTCTGCAGCTGATAGCCTTCCACCTCCTGGACAGTACAGAGGAACTTCAAGCCTTGGCCCCAGGACTATGATACTGATACTATGAAAGAGACATGTCCTCCCTTCTCCATTCTAAAATATGTTTCCCTGTTTACTAAATAAACAGGATTTGGGGTTATCCAATGAGAGTAGAGAGAAAATCTTATCCGACAGAGATCTTTCAGACAAAAACAGTTAACTTTCCAGGCAGTACGTTTTAGTACATTTGATTCTCTCCGCATAAGGTCCTTTTACCACTCATATAAAATTGTGCTGCCCCACATCAATGACATAGTATGTCCTTGTCTAGAGCATGCTAGCTTATTTAGTTTCTTATTCTTTGTGAATGAGCGCAATTGTTCTACCCAGTATACTAAGTTCTCAAAGCTTTAGCAATGGAGCATCTGCAAAGAAAGACATTTAATGTCCTGGATGTTTGTTATTGCTTTGGCCCATTTTGGGGTATTTACATTCTTATACAGTCCTAAAAGTAAACTGGCTAGATAAGAAGTCATGAACTGAAATTCAAGATCATGGGAGCTTGGGCTAGTTTGCCATTTCAGAAGGCAAAATGATAGCAGTCTTAATGAAGACTTTATAAGATCCTCCTTGGTTAGAATGTAAAATATCTGTATATATCTGAGACCAAATCCAGAGGATGAGAGGTGATCCATGCTTGTTAATAAAAGCACAAATGGATGTAGTAGAAGAAATAAAGGTCTGAGGAGGTTTGTTGTATTCTGACCAAGTCTATTCTGATATTGCTTTTTTTGAGTAGAATTTTATTCATCATTTCCAATAAGATAAAACTGTGGGATTCAGCATCTAAAACAATTTAAAATACAGTTCTAGAAACCTATCAAAGCACAAAAAATCAAAGCAAAATTATGCGCTGTGATGGCGTTGGACTTCAAGTGTGGTTTCCTCATGTAGGTTCGAATCCTGCTCATAAAGTCTTTATGTCTGGAAGGCTTTATAACACTTCCTGTATAAATTACTCTGCTGAGAAGGTTTTAACTGTCTGATTACTCTGAATGATGGTGGTCTAGTGGTAGGATACTCATTTTAGGACCCGGTGGTTTGAATCCCACCTCCAGCGCTACCACCACTGGTTTCTTGAGTAAAAACCCTTAACCCCAAGTTGCTCCAGGGAACTGACCTTGTAATCAGGAACTGGAAGTCACTCTGGATAAGAGTGTCTGCTAAATGCAGCAAATGTAAATGTTAAAATCAGTATTGCCTGGCTCCTAAACACAGAAGTGTAGTGGAGAAATGGAGAAAATAGTTACCAGCACATGCTTACAAGAAACATACTGTTAAATATCTGCTGCAAGAAATCACATAAGCATAATTTTAGCTGCGCTGACACTGGTGACTATTTATTACAAATGAAAGCTGTTGTTTGTATGCACTCCAGTAATCACTAAAAATTAAATTATAAATGAGCCTAGCAATTATGACTCAATCAATTAAGTTGCTATTTTTTAAAGGTCAAACAAAAATAGACTTAATTGAACAGTGCATAACAAATTTTAATGCAACTCCTGTCACTTACATAAAACAAAGAAATATAAAAGAAAGCAATTTATGTATAAACTTTTCAGCTTGTTTGAGTGCTTCCACAGCACATAGTGAACCACAATAAAATAATAATCTGTATTTAACCCTTCACACCTGAGTGAAATGGAGCAGTAGGCATCCAGGCAGCACCCAAGGAGCTCAGAGGTACCTCAGGGTCACAAAATCACAAATAAAGGCAAGTGGGGCAGCAATGGCCTAGTGGTCAGGGAATAGGCTCAATGATCGAAAGGTAAATTATAAGAAAAAAAATGGTTTCAAAGAATTGAGGGCAGAAGAGTA
Source organism: Hepsetus odoe (assembly GCA_017165825.1). Classification (NCBI taxonomy): domain Eukaryota; kingdom Metazoa; phylum Chordata; class Actinopteri; order Characiformes; family Hepsetidae; genus Hepsetus; species Hepsetus odoe. The sequence continues at coordinate 10,538,126 of CM029379.1, read as the reverse complement.
CTAAGGGGACTAAAGCACCTCCACATCTCATGTCTAATAAAAATTAAATTAAAATCACAATAGTTTGAGACCTTTATGTGCCTGTTTTTCTTTTCATTTATTTTCTTATTCTGGACTCATTTGAATGCGTGCAGGAGTGTGGAACAGTTGTTCAGTGAACAGTACACCATAATTTGGCCTAATATTGTTATATAAGATAATATTATATAATATTTTGACGGTTATTTTTAACATAATAATGTCAAGCATTTTGAATGTAAACTGCTTGACTGTTTAGTCATTATCTCAGTGTGGTACTGAGAATTAACACACCACATTTGCTCAACTCGTTTGCATATAGTTCATCCAAAAGCAGAGAGGTCAGTGTGACCAGGGTGTGCACCAGCAGCTTAATGTGTGATTTATATGTCACTAACCACATTAATGCAAAAATGTTCATTTTGATGTAAATGATCTTAAAAAAATTCAAGCACAATTGACAACATGCTTGACGTCATGATCCACATCACTGATATGCTACTAAATTTGTCAGCACCCCTGACTTGACACACCTTCCTGCATCTCTGAGGCTGCATACATTATGTAGATTAAATTCAGTTATATTCATATTAAGAGTGCCAGTTTCTCCTCTTTTTCCCTGCCTTGTGTCTGCTTACAGGTCTTGCAACTAAACCAAACCTTCATCATATACTTCACAACCTCCTGGGCAATATTGCATCTCTTGAGGAATCTCAGAAAGTAGCTGTGTTTTCTCAAGAGTCATATTGGTGTTCTCCATCCATATCAAATTGTTTGATCCTGAAGGCACAATTCTTAAAGCCTGCAGCAGTCTGCTGCATCCACTTCAGCCCCTTGAGAGCGAATCAGGAAATGAATGCACAGTCATGACAGATAAAAAACATACTGCACACACAAACAAACACACACATGCATCATTCGGCCACAATATTAAAACCATTGAGAGGTGAAAAACTGATTATCTTGTTAGAGTGGCATCTCACAGGGGTGGAATACATTAGACAACATATCATGTGAATGATTTGTTTTCATAGTTGATGTGTAGAAGCAGGAAAAATGGACAAGCTTAAGAATCAGAAAAAATTGTGAAGGCTTGATGACTGGCTAAGAGTGTCTCCAAACTTGCAGGTATGGTGAGGTGTTCAAAGCATGGAGTGATTAGTACCTGTTAAAAGTAGTCTAAAAAAGGAAAACTGGTAAACCGGTGATACAGTAAATGATGCGGTGGCTGAGTTGTCTGATCAGGCATAACCAAAAAGCAACGGGAGCACAAACTGATGCAAATAATTATTCTGGTTATAAGTGAAGGATGTCAGAACTAGTGTATGAGGCTGCATAGCTGCAGACTGGTATATGTGTCTAGGCTGACCCCTGTAGACTGCTGAAAACATCTACAAAGGGTACATGACCACTGAAATGCACCATGAACAAAACTGGCCTGGTTCGCTGAATTTCTCCTACATCATGCAGACATCATATGGCGTGTGCTTTGAAGTGGAAGTGAAAGTGACCATTTGTCATTGTGAAACATGACACAGCACACAGTGCACAGTGCAGCCTCTGCTTTTAACCCATGCACACAGGGTACAGCCAGATCTGACACCCAGGGAGCAGTGATGGGGATGGTACATTGCTCAAGGGCAACCTATTGATCTTCTGACCCATGACCTTCCAATCATGGGGCTTAATCCCAAACCACTAGGCCACTGCTTACCTGGTTAGGGACAAGGCCCACGGATCGGGAGATCCCTGGTAAGGGATTCAAAGAAGGGTTCAAATCCTTTACCAGTAGGTTGCCCTGAGGTGTCCTTGAACAAGTTACCGTCCACATTAACTGCTCCCCTGGTGCTTCCAATAGCTGCCCCCTGCTGCACATGTTTCTGTGTGGGAAAATCTCACTTTCACCTAGAAAAAATGATGGCACAAGGATAAAAAAAAAAGCAGCCTTGCACTGAAGGTGTAATGCTGAGAAACCTTGGCTTCTGGTGTTCATTTGGATGTTACTCTGAACCTGCCCAAACACTGATGCAGACCAAGTACACAATTTAATGGTAAGAACATTCCATGATACAAGAGCCTACCTCTTGTAGGATAATGATCTCTGACACATGTTATCTTATTATCTTGGTTTGACTTGGTCTCCAAATTCCCCAGATCTTCATCCAATTCAGTATCTGTGAAATATGCGGGACAAACTAGCCCAATCTATGGAGGGCCTACCTTGCTACTTACAGGACTCCAGGATCATATGCGAATACCTTGATTGCCAAATATGACAGCAGGTCTTGCGGGTCCAAACTACTTTGACAGCACATGGGAAGACAAACACAATATTAGGCAATCGGTTTTAATGTTATGGCTGACTGCTGTACACACATAGACAGACACAGCATAAAACACAATGGAGGGACAAAACAGAATAACGACAACCCTGGCATTTGGATTCAAAGAGGATGAAATGAATGAAAATGTCAGTTGCGGTGCCAGTGTTTTTATCCACTTTCCCTTTCAGTACAATGCTTATCAAAAACAATAAAGAACAACAGGCTGCTGTGTGCCTCTTACTCATTTCCTCCATGTTGCTTCTTGATAAAGCATTGAATTAGAGACAATGTTGTTCCCCGACTGTGAATCTTTGAATACGTGCAGGACAAACAAAAAGTTTTTGTTTTTTTTAATTAGAAAACAAAATTGCATTTCTGTACCATGCACAGAACAATGCAACATGAAACTGAAATATAGATCACCGTAGGAGAAAGTGCTATGTCGATCCAATCTTGACTCAGTAAGTGATGGTCAGGAATAATAAAAAGGCAGGTCAGCTTTAAACTGCAATGGGTTTTCACTCGCATAATAGTAGAAAGATGGATTTCTTATAACAAACAAGTACAGTGGTGGCTCCCCATGATAATCCTTCCACTTGGATTTTTTAAATTCAATAAAACGTGTTAATAAAATGTGTAATTCATGACAAAAACATCAGGTAATTACACTGATGTCAGGTTGAATGTTTACAGCAATATAGATGGTTGTGTGTATTTTCACTGTGGATAGATTAATAATGCTGGAGAATTAGTACAGTCAATAATTCATTATTCACAATTAATGATAATCCAATGTTAGCTAGCTAACGTCTTCTTCTTTCCAAAATCTGCTGTTAAGTTTTCAGACAGAAAAAGAACCTTTTAAACTAGATAACCTATTATTTAGCTGTCAGTAGCTAACTGTCAATGTGACCGTGGCTGCATCCTAAAATCAGGAGCAGTGGACACAGTCTGAGCATGGCAGAACAATGTGGTAAAGATACGACTAATAATACGTCCTTTAAAAGACTTAAAAAGAAAGATACACCTAATAGCAAAAGTCTCACCTCGGCTTTGTTCCTCTGTTGGGATAAGTTCAGTTCTAATTAAATAGTGCTTCAAATTAGTCAATAACTGTTCGGTATTCTGACTTGGTGGGCAATGAAAGCTTTGTGTAATATTTGAATAATTAGAATGGAACCGAGTGAGCTCCATTTGTAATGGTAATGGTCCATTAATCTCTTTTACCTACCACCAGAGTTTCGCTGTGGAAAAAAACTGAAGACTTTTTTATTCTGTGATTCTTGGCCATTTTTATTTCTCCATTTTTTTATTTGTTTTTTTTTTTGTTTTTTGTTTTTTTCATCCACAATGTAAAGGGCAGCTGCTATGTTCAGATAAGTAAAAAATAGCAATGTATTGGTTTTTTTTTGGGCAGTGACCATTTTTGGTTTGCAAATGCTTAGTTTAAAGTACAAAAGCGCAAAAAATGACTTTTTCAAGAAGAGCTGCTTTCTGTCATGTCCATGGGTTTCCTGAATAGAACCACATGACATCTATATAAGTCCCTCGTGTCATTAACTTTAACCTAAGTAGGCACTGATAAGGGTTTTTTTCCTAAAAGAACTTATACAAATGTTAAGGTGAAACGGATGACAGTAGCTTTACAAGTGAAGTTTGTAAACATACGATTTTATATATGTATGTTGTGTCAGTTGTGATAACATGTCAGTGAGCTATGAACACTACTGTAAATTGTAACTGAACTTCATCAGCATTTTGGTTATTTACTTTTACTATTGAGGTGTAATTAAGGCATTCTAACAAGTCTCCAGAATCACATAGATTTAGAATTCTGTGCATTCATGAAAATGGCAAAATTTTTTTGTAAGTTATCCATATTTTCAAACTTATCAATAAAACTGATATGTGGTGTTTGTTAAAAGACATCTAAGTTGTACATTCATAGCTAGAGAATGATGCTACTTAATAAAAGCGTCAAATCTTATCACCATTTTAAGTACTGATTTCTCACACAAGCCACTTAATAAATGCTTTATTGAAATTTTATTATGCTTTTGCTTAAGTTTCTTTAAGGTAGCCCTCAAAGTGTTCACACATCCATATGTGTATTATTTGTACTTTTTAAAAACTTTATGCTTTATTTTCGCACCCATTTTGGTCAAAGTAACTAATGTGACATACTGAAATTAAAAATATTCTTTCTTCTTGTGTTTCCTTGCTACAGGTGAGGTTTTTAGAGTAAAGTGTGATGAAACCAGCCCTCAGGAATAAATATTAAAAAAAAAAACATATGGACTGTAGAACTCTTCAGATCCATGGTATAATTTTAATCCGTCTGCTTTTAGAGATGGTTGTTCTCACTTCAGAGGAGTTGGACGGCATGCTTCTGGCAATAGACATCAGGAACCTTCAGAGCTTACAGACGTGAAAAAACGCTGTGGCAAAATCGTTCTAATATGCCACAGATGTATGCTTTTGAAAAGTATTGTGCTTATTGTTTCTGTGGGTCTGCATTCAAGAAGAAAGTATAAGCCTCATGCATACATATATATCCTTCTCTTAACCCCTCAGGAGAAGGAGAGGTAATACTTGAATGTAAGGAAGCATTTAAAAGGATAAATTCCATCAACATAAGGCTGACAGCTGACATTAAGCTCCATAGAGACTAACCTCTGAAGACTAACTTTTTAAAAAAGTGCGTTTTCTGGAGTGAAACTGTAGACATGTAAAGTAATAAAGTAAAGCTTATCAGAATAAACAGATTATGATTGGACGCTATTCTGTTTCTAATTCTGGTACCCACGGAATCAGTCATCCTCTACATACACATCACTTTGGAATAACAAAAAGCTGAAGGTTCCATTCCAAGACCATTACATCAGGCATTAACATATGTGAACAATATTTCAATTGGTGCCAGAATGGTGTATAAAACCAGCCCATTACTTATTCTTTAGAAGAAGAAATGTGTAAGCGATGTCTTCATCACAAATCACATTTTCTTTACTTATAATAATTTCTGTACTTTTCAGCTCCAGCACTGGAAATCTCTCTCTCTTCCTTTTTAATACGTTTCTAAATAGTAACCACAGTGTCAGACCCTGGTTTTGACTTTGGCAATTGTTTTGTTTTTGATTTTAGCCACAAAAGACGTCTGAATGTGTAACGGTGGCGGGGTGCAGGGAGGACGCCAATGCTGAGCCAGGGGTTCGTAAATTTATTAACTATATTAACAAAACAAAACAAAACCAAGCACTGCAGTTCTAACTAAAATCAAGGAACTGCAGCCTAAACCAAGATACCAAATACCAAAACCACCACAGAGTGTGTAGGCTGAGCCTAACTAAGGAGCCGCGCTCTGTTCTGACTCATCGGGGCTTAAATAGTCAGCCCCAATGAGGCACACCTGTGCCTTCATTAGCTCAGGTGTGCTCAGTCAGAACAGAGCGCCCTCTATCTTGCACAAAACACACCTCACCCGTGACAGAATGTAAATATAAATTTGTGAAGTGATCCTGATGGATGTTTTTAACCATTAATGATGATTTTTAAAAATTGCAAACAATCTAATATAAACATTTCTCACTTACCTAGTGGATCAGTCAAGGTTGGTGTTTGGTGTCCAAATTTTGCTTATTTAGTTGAGCTGGAGCAATTCGGCTAATAATAAATAGAAGTCAATAGTCACCCAAATATTTTTCCTAAGATACACATTCAAACCACATCCAGGTGTTCATTAAAGTAACACAGACTTGTTCAAGTATTTAAGGGTGCAACGCTTGAAAATCGAATGTAATTAATCTTTTACCAAAGTAAGTGCATGAACTCCTTTTATAAGAAAAAGGGTTTTTAAAATTGAGTTTTAAAAGCTCAGTCTCCTTTCTCTTAAATGATTGCAAGATTTCAATTCAGTGTGACATGATAAGGTCAGAGCATGAAACTCAGCAATTGATTTTAACTAGAACAAGCTTGAACAACCAGCCTCCCACATGTGGTGCTCTTTAGCTGTTTTAGCAGCACTTCACTGCTAGTTCGAGACTTGTGTCCAAGGTTAATAATTATAATAAAATATCACCATGGCATAGAGTGAGGTAAAGCTGTCCATTTTTTGTTTCTGTAATACACCAATTACAAATTAGGAGAATTTTTTCCATTTCTACTGGTGTAAAGAAAGAAATCAGAGAGCTTTTTTTTACTGTGGCTGTAAACTTAAGCATATTGACTCCCTTTAAGAGCATTTTAAATAAAAACATTTTTCAAGAAACATTTAATTAATTCAGTAATTCTTTCGATCCACATGGGACCAAAAGTTCTTTTTCATGTCCAAGTGGATTTTCCTTTTTCATCCATCACCTCAATCCACACTTATCATTGGCTTCTCAGCTCTTTTTACTCGTACGCTGTTCTTGGCTGGGTACCCCAAAAGCACTTTAGCACAGAAATCGCATTGCAAAGGCAGAGCAGGTATTAATTTTAACGCTCACTCTGAAAGTCATTGTGCATTTACTGTGCAGGATATTCCAAAAGGTGCGCTGTGTTATAGGGCTCCTGCAGAAGTCATAAATAGATCATTTAAATCACTGTCTGACAGTTTTATTGTGCTTATATAGCATTCATTCAAAGATCATTACTTCAGCAGAAATGAAAAATACTTTCCAGTTTTTGCCTCAGTTGAAAGTTTTAAACTAGTTGTCTAGTCATTCCAATCTGATTCTAACAGTGGTTCAAGAAGAAAGAAGGATGAAAGCAAAAAAGCAACAAGTAAAAGCATCAGGCATCAAGCATCAGTCTAGGAAACCGCTGGAAAATCACTTATTTTTTAATTAATTTATTTTTTTTTATTCATGGGCAATGTGGATGCATAAAAAGCATGCAAAGAAAAGGATGAATGTGTAACAATTTTTTTTTCTATTATTTATCGAATGGTCAAATGATCAAACTTGCACAGTGGTCAGCACTGTAACTCAAATTGAGAAGATTCTGGATAATCTTAGATAATAGATATTCCCAGCCACAAGGGATGCACAAACCAGTGTATTTCAGTGCCGATCCCAAGCCCAGATAAATGGAGAGGGTTACGTCAGGAAGGGCATCCGGTGTAAAACTTTTGCCAAAAAATAAAAAATAGATGAATGATCTAATATCTGATTACTGGTTGCTTAAAAATCTTAAATAAAACTCATTTTAATTACATTATTTAATTACTGTTACCCTAGTAGGCTTGATTCTGCAGTATCTGCTGGCTGAGGTCAATATCATCAAGATACAATGATGTTGTGGGTCAGGTCAGACATATATAGAAAGTTCTCAGGTTTGGACTAGATACAGTTCTACTACAGTGGTTTCCAAACCAAATCCTGCACATTTTAGTGTCTTTAATGATCTAGGACTTCTTATTTTGGTGCTTATTTGAAATAATTATACTAGGACTATGGAAACTCTCAGATGTGCACACCAGAAGAGACTACAGGACCAGGGTCCTGCATTATGCCTTAAACAGCATGCAGTACATACATTGAATTATTAGTGCAATGATTTCAAGTTGTCTTTACAAACTCTACGTAAGTGAGCAGAATGACTCAGGGGCAGTGCTAAGGTGCTGAAAGGGGTTTAAAGGGAATATGTAGGTGAACTGTTGCCTTCCAGACAGTATGGAGTGGTGACTGTGTTTTATTTTTGAAACGGAAGAAGACGACTGAAAATTTGGATGTGGATTTTGGATGGATATACTTCAATATGGTGGAGGTGGTCTAGTGGTAGGGTGCTTGCCTATGGACCTCTGGATCAAGAGGTCCCTGGTTCAAATCCCACCTCTAGCACTACCACCACTGGGTCCCTGAGCAAGACCCTTAACCCTGAGTTGCTCCAGGGTGACTGTCCCTGTAATTAGGACATGTAAGTCACTCTGGATAAGAGCGTCTGCTGTAAATGTAAATATGTATATAAGGCAGAGAGGTCCTGTAAAAGTCCTGTGTGCAAATGAAATATTGATCAGGACCAAAATAATTAGTTCTTTTTCTGTGCCAGCATTATACTCATGTTACCATCAGTACACAGCATCTGTCTCACATTATATAGTACATTATATAGTAGCTGCCACATATGCACTGATGGCTGTGCTTGGAGACCTTTACAGAAGCTGGTTGTCTCTTGGCTGCCATCAGCATTTGTCACTGTCAGTTGAAGACACTGTGTTTTTGGCTTGGTCATTCAGCTGTGGATGCCTCATGTCTCACTTCAGTAACTGAAAGGAGCTATAAAATGGAGCAGCTGCTTTGATTGATGACTAGACTCACCCAAAATCTAAATTAAGGATGAGAATTATTGGTTTTTAAGAGTGTGGACTCCACGCTGCCATGAAAAAGAGGGTGGGCATGAGTGTGTCACTCAGAGTGCTTTCCATGAGTCATTCCCTGCTGATAAATCTGAGTGCTGAGTGAAAGCTTCTCTTACGGGAAGATTTATGTGACAAACAGAATATTACACAAAAAACCTCTGTAGAGCTTAGCATCTGCATGAAAAAAACTCTTTGACATCTCTCCCAACTCATGATTTCAGTGAGGAATTATCCTGATTATTATTTTGTTTTAGTTTTACTTTTGTTTTTTTTACAAAGAAATAGAATCCTCACATCAACACTGGAACCCCCCAAATGTTTTACACTGTCAAAATACCTTTTCCCTGAAGGTAAGTTATATTTAAAATGCTATACTCAATATTATGGTTTGACAGTAAAAATATGGGCCTGTCTTCCCCTAACACTATGCTTTGTATTTTACCTGAGCACTTATCCTCCCATCCTATTGTGTGTTCTTTCTGAGGCATTTGGACACTTCATGCTGTGTGGTTGTGATGTTACTCAGAGATGGCAGCAGTATGTGGTCTCATCCAAATGTTCCACACACTAGTTACAAGCCATTATGGGTTCACCCAGTGTCCAGAGAACTAGGCCATCTGTCTGCATTCATTTATCCCCCCCTCATCCACATCGGCCTTTATAGCAGGACCTGCTGTGGTGTTCTAAACCCACACCACTTTTATGAACACTTCTGCTCACAAAGAGATGCAGATACACAGACAATTTCTTGTATGTCTCTTTTTAGCATAGCAATATGTAAGAACCCATTGGTTTTAAGAACCTGTGCAAAAGCTTTTTTGAACTGAGTGTACATTGAACCCTGTGAACTACAACAGAACCTCTGAGAAGAGGTTTCTCTGAGAAGAAAGGTTGGAAACCTGTTTGGCTTGATCAGCTATCATTGTTTCCAATACTCATCACCAGATTGACCAGCATCTGCATTTACTGTTCTCTGGATTAGATCGGCCATCAAGTCGTCTCTTTCAGCTGTACTGCAGGCCATAATGGATCTCCTGAATGTGCAGCACACACCATAATCAAAGCTATTTAACTCATAAAGAAGCTGTTAATTATAAGAAAAAACAGCTTTTCTATAAAGACTAACTGATTCAGTTATTACTAATTATAGACTGTACTGGCTATTAAGGGTTAAATCTGTATACCCTGTTAAAATATAATATATATAGTTTAATTTATAAATAATGTTTTACAATTGTTGTTGTCTCAAGGCAGCTTTACAGCATCCAATCCCTCCTGGGCGTAAGTCGACAGAGCTCCATCTAGCTGGAGGAAGAAATCTGGGGAGAAACCAAGACTTAGAAGTCTTTTAGACTAGCGAGAAAAAGGTTAGTGTCCAGTGCTTGCGAAAGTGTTAATCAGCAATCTGGTGGGATGACAAATGATATTATGAACAGAATGTGTAGCGCTCCCAAGATTCACTTCCACTATCTGCAGGGCTATTAGTAAGAATTTTGGGCTGCTCAGTTTTTCTTAGCAGATCCCATTACAACTACATGTTATGTTAGTAACTGGCTGAAATTTAAGCACTTGCGGAGTCCAGAGAGTGTTCTGATAAACATCCAACCTTTTTCCTGCTTCCAACAAATCAACTTCAAGAGTGGACTTTTCAGTTTTGTTCTGGACTCTTTCCTGCTCAATATTTCCTACCTCTTGACAAGCGATGCTGTGACAAGATGTTCAGTGTTATTCACCCTACCTGTCAGTGGTTTAAAGCATTACAATTAGTGTATATCACACATGTTGGGTTAAACATGGTACTGGTATTGTTTTTCCCTGTTTTACCTTATTTAGAATATCTCAGGTGACTTATACACTTCTAAAATATAATGGCAAATTTGCCAAAGAAATAGTCCAAAATCATTTTACATTAACTAATAACAAAAGTTGAAAAAGTTTTACTGGTTCTGCAAAGTTACCTTTTTGAAGATATGATAAAGCAATAAAAAGTACTATTAGGCTGGTCATATGAATGGTAATGTTTTGTTCTTAAAAATGAAAAAAGACAAACATTTCCCAGAAACAATGTTTGACCTTTGAAGATTAATTAAATGAAGGCACTGTTTTGTTTGGTTTTTTCAGGATTTTTGGCCTTAAGCAGTTTTTTTAATTCACCCACAGATGTTTTTGTATGTTTAATTATATTTTCAGTACATAGAATTCCTAAACAGCTTGGTTTTATGTAGCTGGAAATGACCTCCTCCTTGTTGGAATTTTCAGCTCTTCCAGAGAGAATATCCTTGTTGAATCCCTTTAGCTGGTTAAAACGTGCTCTGTGTGGACTTGTATATTTTACCATACATAGCCTTCAAAAATTCCTATTAGACAGTTTGTTTGTGATGTATATAATATGCAGGTCTTATGAAATGTGGCATAAACTGGGTCTGAGCCGCTTATCCTAACCAAGGTCACAGGAGCAACTGGAGCTTACTCCAGCATTCAGCAGACAAAAAGGCAGAGAAAGACTCTGACCAGGTTGGCAGTTCATTGCATGGCAGACACACGCACACACATACACACACACACAGTCACACAAGCACACATGCCTACAGGGCATTTTAGAATCTTCAGTCCACCTGAGAGCAAGTCTTTAGACAGTGAGAGAAAACCCACAGAGCAAATCCACACAGATACAGTGAAAACACAGAAGCTCCACACGGAAAGGATCAAGGAGATTTGTACATATCTATAGGATAATTAAGGAGATTACAACATTTTATGTTTAGTTCTTGGTTAGCAGGGTAGGAAACCGATGAGTGGCAGCAAGGAAATTAGCATTTTACCTTTCATTGCATAGTGATTTCTGTGTCAGGCTAGGAAATAGAAGGTAGAAATGGAAATGGCACGACAGGAAGAGGAGCTTCAGTTATGACCATAATAAACTGGAGATATTTAGTACCTCCATTTGTGAAAGTTCCCTCAATCACTCGTTTTCAAAGCTGCTTGTCCTGATTAGGGTCACAGGCGGTGCTGAAGCCTATACCAGTTCTCATGGAAGACAGGTTAAGAGACCATCACTGGGCAGACACACAGACTAATACATTTATACACACACACTCACACCTAGGAGGCAATTTAGCATCTCCAATCCACCTGACGTGTATGTCTTTGAATGGTGGGAGGAAACTGGAGCACCTGGAGGAAACCCATGCAAACCCACGTACAGGGAGAACATGCAAAATCTGTTGGCCGAATGGACTGAAGCGCTACACCTGGGAATCCGATTCAGGACTTTATCCTTATGATGCGACAGGTTTACCCTCTGTGCCAATGCCCTTTGTGAAAGTTTACAGAGTAAAGGGATTTGTTATTGAGCATCTGCATCTGGGATTTGCATTTTTCCATTCCATAATGTACTTGTATGTGGGCCATAACAGGTTCATGGGCCCTCAAGGCTCAATGATGTTCAAGGGGAAAGAAGGCTAGCCCATCTAGTATGATCCAATAGAAGAGCTAGAAATGGGTTGAGGAGCATGACCAAGAGTTTGCAGGGTCTCTGAATTCCCCAGATCTTGATGTAATCAAATATCTGTGGGATGAGCTGGACAGACTAGCTCAATCCATGGAGACCCCTCCTCTCAACTTACAGGAATTAAAGGATCTGCTGCCAAAGTCTTTCTGCCAGATCTCATAGCACATCTTCAGCAGTTTTGTAAATTCCCTCATGTCAGCACTACTTAGGTGAAACGAGAGTGGCCTACACAATAGGGTGGCTTTAATGTTATGATGGATGGGTGTATTTCCATAATGTCCTTGTCCAAAAAAAGGTAATTAAAAGGTGAAGACAAAACATTTTTTTTCTAATGTGAATTAATGTAAATTAATATTCTTTAATTTATTTTAAAATCAGACTTCTTTATAATTTAGGTCATTTTGCACGATTGCACTAATTGGTCTATTGGACTATTGTTCTACTGGTCCATTCATTATGAAAACTGTATACAATATAAATCAAATTAACTGAGTAAATGAAGAGCAAACATTTTATTTGCAGGGAAACGATGAGCATATGAAACTTACCAGTCATACTAACTTTCTCAATGCTAACACAAAACAAAGTCTGATTTCTAATAAAACCAAAGTCTGATTTCTAATAAAACCAAAGTCTGATTTCTAATAAAACCAAAGTCTTAACCGACTTCAGTTTTCAAGTGCTCATACCTTGTTCTTCCATCAGCTGGCTTATATTCTGTGTACATTGTATTGTATGGAAAAAAAACATAGTAACTCTTATCTAACAGAGAGTTATTTTAGATTGGCTTTTAAAATGACTGATAATGGCTTGTCTAAGGATTTAGGACAGTGTAATTACTTAATTTTACCAAGCTTCAGCCAACAGTTGACTCAAAATTCTCATTTGCATTTCAAGTGAGACAAAGGACTTTATTCCTCTATTGACTACTAGACTCTTTGTCACTTTTGGAGGTTCTCATTTATTTTTGTATTTTACACATCCTTTTGCTTATCTGTCCGACTACAGAGATTTGTTCTGTGTTAGGTTTAGCCCATAACTACACTCATCTCAAAAGTCAACGAAGTATTCGGAGACCGTATTTAATGCATATGGGACCGTAATAATGTTTTTCTGGCCCCCAAACTCACTATCTCTATGTTCTTTCTAAAGCCAATTAAAATTCTTTGCAAACTGAAAAGTAACACTCCAGCCATTTCAGTACTTTGCACAAAAAGAGTCAGTCACCGTAAATGTGGGCAATTAATAGGCTGGGTTAATTTTGTGTCATTTTTTTTATTTTCACATATTGGTTCATTTAATTTGAATAATAACCTTTAACTCATTTCAATCAATAGCAAAAGCTGTTCTTACCGAATAAGAACATCATGTGAATAAGACACTTGATTTCTGCACATCTCACATGTTATTTTTCATTTTCATAGGTTTCCAGCTACTGGACAGCACCACTCTTGGAAGATCCTGTATTCCATTGCTACAATGCAGTTGCAGAGACACAGAACCTATGAAAAAATAGGAAAATGCAAGCATCCTAAATGTTTCACCAGATATGAATCAGGCAAAGTGGGCTGGAAATTCAAATATGTGTTAAGACAAGGTCAAAGAAATCAGTATTTCAGTTTAATCTAGTTAAAACCAATCAATATTTCAATCAAGCTGTAACCTTGTAATTGTGAGATAATTTTAGTTAACCTTTAAGAAAATCCAATAAGTCAAGAGATGAACCTTTTCTCACTTGCACGTTTGCTATGGTACTTACCAGTGTCGAAAAAGGAAAGAATAAAGTGTAAACGTAAAATTTGGTTTCAAAATCCCAGTAAATCTGATGCAGTGATCAACCATCCAGACAAACATTTAATTAACGCTTGAGCCAATCCAGTCTAAATCTAGATTACAGATTATCTGTTTAATCTTATTTTATCAGGTTTTCAGGTTGTTCAGTGGGCATGTGATTATAGTGAAATGCCAATAAGTCACCCTGCTAATGCTCTTTGGCCTCATATACACAAAAGTGACACAGCATGACAAGCAAAATCATTTTCCATTTTATGACAAAAACAGGGGGGGGTAGCATTTCTGTACATGATTTATAAAGAAGGTTTTGGGCCATCAGGGGATCATTTGCTGGTTAATTAATGACATGTATGAACATGTACATGCTGGCAAAATACTGTATAAGAGGGACATGTGAATGATTTATGACCCAAACACTAACAACTTACGACAAATTTACCACATAATAAATTAAAATGCCCTATATATCATAAAATGCCCTATATATCAACAGTCTATTCCAAGGTCCACTTAAGCAACATAATGGCAAAAGATTTAGTCCTTTATGAGCACTACAGGTTTTAATATCCAAGAGGATGAATGCAGAATTTGAGATTTTTACCACATAGCTGTATATATTTTGTACATTACAAGTCAGTAAAAATGGGATGTGTGAAATCTCATCAATGAACCATCAATATAAACAACCAACTTTAAAGTCCGGCACATTTGCATTGAAGAGCGCATGCAGTGCAATAACCTGAAAATCTAAATATCTTCATATAATTTCCACATTAATCAACATAAAATATATTGAAGTACCAAACATAAAAAAGAAAAGAAAATTAAATGAAGAGGTATTAATAGAATCTCATGGGAAAAGCTCAGTGTCTCAGGTTATGCACCACCAACCCTGTCCCATCTGTTTTTCCTCGGAGATTAAGCTGTGACCATTTGATAACACTCAGAGTTGTAAACAGTTCATAGCAGTTCCTTCATTGCTGCTTTGTCTGAAATTAAAAATAGCAGAACTATTGGTCTGAGTGTATTTCTAAGCATTTCTGTCATGTCAGCTGAAGAGACTTGTAAAAGAGTTTCTTTGTGAGTCTAAATAATGCAAGGTTTATTGTAAGGAGCTTTGAGATGCAACTTATTATCTTATAATAAATGAAACTCTTTAAGAAATGATAGGAAAAGCAGTTCCTCAATAATTTAGGAGGTGCTAATTGATTTTCAAAATCTTTTTTCCCACACATGAGCCAAAACTCTCAGACTAACCAAGAAGTAGACAATTTCATTTATATTGAAGTGAATTTGACATCAGTGTTCAGTGATGTAGTGACCAAAGAAACGTTGACCTCTCTATAAAGTGTATATCTGAGAATAGTCTGAAAGGGAAATGCAAGCCAACAAGTTGCAGCAGCCCCCAAAAAAAAACAATTAAAGCATTCAGTAAATGAATATGGGAGGTGAAGTGCTCTGAGGATGATCAAACTACCTCACCTCTCTTGCAGTGGCCTCAGCTGGGCACCTGCTCCCAAAGAGGTCTTTGTTTCGCTTTTCTGTCCCATATGCAAAGAATAAAACAAATATACCAGTATATCAGTACAAATATGCTAATTTTCTATGATTTGGGTGATGCTTTTAGGAGAAGACATTTGTTGCTAAAATAATTTAGTGTAGTGCAATATTGCAAGAGGAAGTTATTCATCAACCAAATGCAGAAAGACTCATTTCTGGGTTTTACCTAAAGAACAAGAACAATCCCTGGTAAGACTTGGTCGTTTCTTCGACGACTAATTAAAAATGTTCCCTTCTTCTGCAGAGTTTTCTGTGAAAATGACAGACCTTGCACAATTGTAAATCTGTGTGTGTGTGTGTGTGTGTGTGTGTGTGTGTGTGTGTGTGTGTGTGTGTGTGTGTGTGTGTGTGTGTGTGTGTGTGTGTGTGAGTGTGAATGTTTCACATAGGAAGGACAAGGAATAGGTTGACTTTTGGATGGCAGCAGGAGTCTGTGACTGAACTTTATTAAACATGAACGTAAACATGCACTCACACAAACACTTACTAACAGTCACCCAACGTGGAATTCAGAAGGACTGATGCTCTGACTCATTGGGATTTTATACCCTTGAGCCTAACAAGGTGCCAAGTGTGCCCAGTCAGAGCAGAGCGCCGCAAATGCACCACCAAAACAGAATTCAGTCAGTCAATCATTTTCTGCTGCTTGTCCCAAACGGGGCCGTGGGGGGTGCTGGAGTCCATCCCAGCTCACACAGGGTGAAGGACGGGGGACACACCCTCGACAGGTCGCCAGTCCATCGCAGGGAGACCAAAACAGAATTAATAGCATTAGTTGCATTAATGGGTTTGACATAAATGCGGACATAAATGCGGAGCCAGGTGCCCATGCTGGGAGTAGAACCTTCTCACTGTCTAAGCATTAACTGTAAACCAGTGTGACGGACCAATATAGAAGACATTATGAAAGTTTTAGGTTTGTCAAAACCAGAATGCTTTAGTTCTTACTGTAGTTAGAACCACCAAGAAGTTAATAATGTATTTTTTAATAAACCTCCTCCTTCAAACTGAAAACAATGCACAAAGCTGATTTATAACAAAAAAAGTCTGATCCAATGAAGTCTACCTTAGTCGATGTCTGA
Organism: Hepsetus odoe; assembly: GCA_017165825.1. Lineage (NCBI taxonomy): Eukaryota > Metazoa > Chordata > Actinopteri > Characiformes > Hepsetidae > Hepsetus > Hepsetus odoe. Next base: position 10,521,497 of record CM029379.1, on the reverse strand, counting down.
GATGTGCACGTAGAATGAGATGATCTGTACTGTTTTTGACTGTACGCTTCAGTGATTCTTACAGGATCCTTGCAAATAGGACGCTGTCAGTGCTGGTTCTCTGTAGTGATGACAGTATCACATGTCCGCTTTGCACATGCACCTGTGCGTCGTGCCCAAAAAGCAAATCAAGCCAACTTCTGTTTTTATTTGTCAAGAGAACTTCAGTTAGCGAGTGGAGCGTGTGGAGGTGTGACTCTGACTCAGGTGAATGCACAGCGCTGTCTGATTGCAGGAGTTCCACAGTGAATTACAAGTGAACCCTGCCTCCATTCAGAGCTATTGTTCTCACTCTCTCACTGCTGCACATTCCCACACCTGGGCTTGTTAACCCCTGAACTTTTACATGATCCAGTTTAATTTTGGATTAGTCCCAAGATGTGAGCTAATTAAAACATTTTGTATAGATGTACGTTTTTGAATTCATAGCCTGACTCTGAAAAGTGCTTGCTAGTTGTAAAGTCTAATTCTATACCCTAACACTCCAAAGCCCTCCTCTCACTCTCTGGTCCTTTCATTCTATTGAAGCTGAAATAATATGTGTCAGTTATGCAGGTGCACCATGTGGTAATTCTGGATCTTCACAGTCTATATAGGCTTGATTTTTTTGGTCTGTTAGTTTTTTGTTTTTTCAATTTTGCAGACCTAATTCCAAAAACCTTCACTGCAAAGCTCTGCTTGAAAAAAAACATTTTAGGATAAGAGCCCTCAGTGATTAGGGAGCTTTCAGGGGTCAGTACACTCATCTCTGTGGGTATTTTTTTTTTTTTTGATGTTTTTTTTTTTCCTGGGAGTGCAAAGCTTGAGAAAAATAAAAGCTAATTTGATACAGTGGAAGCTCGGGTACATTCATAATTTGTTGACAATAAAATGGTAGCCACTTCTGAAAGGTAAATTACCGACCTCTCAAGAAAACCTTTTTACAAACGGGTTAAATTGACCTGAAAATCTGTTGACAAGCACTTTATTGGACTACAGCATATATTGCCCAGATCCTTAACAAGGAGGAAAGTGAGAAATGCACGATAAGAGGCAGAAAGGTGCTCTGCAACACATAACTATACTGAGTAGCTTTTAATCAGGAGAGAAAGCACAGCTGGAATTGAATAAAACATCTGCGAGGAGGGAAGTGAAAGAGGAATTTATGGTGCATAATGTTCTCTCAACAAACTGTCCTGATCCAAAAAGTCAACAAAAATCACTTAGAAACAACCAAACCTTAGAGGAAAATAAGTTTGTAAACGTCATTTATTCCGTCATCATTTTGGTTTATACTGTGCAAAAGTCTTGAGTCATTTCCTCCCATTTTTTCTGAAGAGCAAGACTTTCTTGTATTATTTTTTAATGTAGAGTTGAATAATAGTTACCCAGGCTTCCAAAAGGACATTTTTTTTTCGTTTTCTCTGAACCTGAGCAGTTTTAGATGATTGTTATTTGTTTGTTAAGCCATGCAGTGGTCAATGTATGACTCAATCAAATAGAAAAGCCATCTATCTTAAGGCGTTATGCAGCGCATCAACAAGTGCAGATGGTTAAAGATGATCAGGCTGGTGATTAGTTTACTGGTGATGCTGAAATCTGAGTGGCTGGAATCTATTTGCCTAGGCACCTTGTATCTTTAGGCAGTCTGTTGTAGTGAAACAATTTTTCCATATCTTTATTATAATCTATTCAATATGACAAGGTAGCATTAGACAGAAAGGGAAGAAATTTGATAGGAATCAAATTGCATAGCAAAATATAAAGAAATGATTGGCTCAAGACTTTTGTACAGTGCTGTATAGAAATTAAATTCCATTTAATACTATAGCCAAACAATAGTCACAATTCTGGACTGAGGGTGCTGTGTTTTTTAGCAGTGACTGACTGAGAAAATTCTGCGACTGTGCTGAAAAAAGGATGCAGTATTACTACGTCCAGCCAGCCATTCTGCTCTCCTTCTCTAGGGAATGGCATTTCATTTAAGCGGCTCACTTTACAACTATTATTTGCCTACTACTTTATTCTAACCAAGCTTTGAAAAATTCTTGAAAACAACAGGTCACCTCTGCCTTAAGGCTACATAACATTGGCAGTTGGAGCAGAAACAAGGTGTGGATCTCTGAGGAGACTTTTTTATAATACAGAGGAGCTTTCAAGCTGGCAAGACCACCCCAACCCCCTTGCCTTGAGCATAAATTCCAAACCCAAGCCATACACCTTTCCTGCCTTATCTTTATTTAACCTTGAGACAGGAGATCCCTTGTCTGCCTTCATCAATAGCACACAGTTTTATATCCCATGTCTTGCACTCACACATCCATTTCCGCCCCTCCAGCTATTCTTTCCCATCTAAAGTAAATTCAGTTCAAAGCCAACATTCTAAGAGGAACAAATTGATACGTTTCCCATTTTGGCCAGTAAAATCAGACTCAGCTCCGAAAGCTATCACTTAATCTAATGTTAAAAAGTGTGTGGAATGGGTTGAAAGAGCAAGAGGGTGGATGAAGGAACTGAATCTAGATAGGATTCTTAGATCATCAAACTTGCAGGGTTTGATTGAGCGAGAGCAGCTGATGTAATTTCCCTTTCATCTGTTATCCTCTCTCCATTTTATATGTGAAGATCTAAAACAAGACTCGGCTAGTGCATCTGAATGTTTGCTTACAATGTATGTTGCTTCAAATGGGAATAGCATAACAGTTTTCTGTCATCTTATCTTGTTCCTTATTTTTGCCTTTTATAGGATTTCAGAAACCCTAAATGTGTTGAAGAATTATTTAAAAAATAAAAGAAATACATTTCCCTTCACATACTTCTTAGGATCTTCTAGCAACATCTAGACAACCAAGGCTTCTGTAGGGATTTTCAAATATTTTGAAATGTAGAGATATTCAGGTGACACTTGTAGTGATTCTCATAACAGGCTTCTCAAAAAGTATATTCAAATCAAAAAACCATCAGCATATTAAGTGAGTTCCACAAAAGAGCACCAAACAACATCAAGGATGGCTTTGCTGTAGTAAATCTCAAGGAGATCCAGCAAGGAGAAAAGTGATGTTTTTTACATTATTTTAAAACTACCATTTATTTACATGGTGTCAACATTTAATAATTAAGGGACTGTTAGTGGTGGCCAATATTGACCAGACAGAATATTAAATTAAAAACAACATTTCTCCTCTTGTAAAGCAGCTGTTTGAAACAGAACCAATTTTATTCTCACATCAACAATATGTCAGGCTCAACATTTTCAACAATCCTCTTTTTCTCTTGCTTTCACGAAGACTCTCCAACACTGTATATTTCAAAAGACTTGATAAATGGTTGCACTACAGTTACCCTATAAAAAGGGTTAAAGCAAGACCCAGCAGAGACATTTAGGAATTAAGGTGCTCAAATGCAAAGCAAGGTGACAAAGCAGCAAAACGGTTGTTTTTCAAAGGGGGTTATATGTTGTGGTTGAGTGGATGCATTTTGTGGATGGGGCACATGACCAATGTTGTTGTCACTCTAACATACCATTATTTTTCTTCCTGATGCATCAGCCTTTTGCCCTATGTTTGAGGGCCTTAAGATCATCAATAGAACTCATATGGGGGTTCCTCATCTTATAAGTTCTACATTATTCATAGCAGTGTTCTCAACAAAGCAACTGTTCTATCACCTCAAGTGTTCAAGGGCATCAAATCGGATGTTTGCAGAAAATATTTTACAACATTGTAATAAAATATAAGAGCTTAAAACTGTGATAAAATCCCAGCCCCTGGCTTCCACTACATCCAGCGCCATAATACAACACAACCCAAAGAGAAATAGAATGCACGATTGTACATTTTTGCAGTAGGGTCGATTTCCATCAGTTACATTCTGTGTCAGTGTGACTTTACGGATGAATCCATTACAATCCGTAATGTGATCCAGATTCAGATTGACTGGATGGCTGCCAGAGGCGTGTGTGCTTGAGCTGACAGCAAATCGCACAGTAATAGCTCGTACCTTTTTACTGATCTAGGCAGAGAGATTGCAGTATTCTGGCAGCATAACTGTTTGCTCTGTGGTCTTACAGCTGTTATAGTGATTCTCTTCTGCTAAAACTGTTTGACATATAGCTCAAGCTGGCTTGTTTATATGACATGTGTATCATATAGTTTACATACACCTTTGCGCATCATACATCAGTGAATCCATTTGAATGTTAAACTGGAGATTTCCATGATGAAATGCGATATGGGATTGTGTGGCAGCACTACTAAGGTCACTAGCATTAGCAGTAAGAGTCAGACATCGCTGGTTTCAAATTACACAACTTGGTTAAGTAGTTAAACCTCTCTAAGCACTCAGAGCAAACCAAATTGCACAATCACACATTATTTCACACACACACACACACACACACACACACACACACACACACACACACACACACACACACAGTTAAATGGTCATTATCCTCAACCACACCTGTGATGGCACCTGCCACTAGATGGCATAATCAAGTGACAGAAAAAACTACTATAATTAGCAATTAAAGTAAAAAAAAAACTGGCTCACCATAGAACAGTATTCCAGACATGTCACAGTTGAAACAGTGCCAATATCTCAAAAACTGTGGGTGGAGGAGAGGTAGAAAAATCTAGTATAAAAAAAATATAAGATTATTATATTATTATATTATCTGATTATATTCATAATAAGAGCTTAGAGGAACAAAATATGGGATTAAGCGATAACTGGAAGAAAGAATTCATGATTTATTAAACGATAATCCTGTCATCACAGACAAGAACAGCTTTAAGGGGCAGCGGTGGCCTAGTGATTAGGGAGTTGCCCCCCGCATCGGAAGATTGTGGGTTTGATTCCCTCACCAGTAGGTTGCCCTGAGGTACCCTTGAGCAAGGTACCATCCCCGTCACTGCTCCCTGGCCATTTTCAATAGCTGCCTACTGCTGCACGGTGTTTGTGTGCATGGGTTAAATGCAGAGGTCCAATTTTGTTGTGGTTCACGTGTGCTGTGCCTTGACCTCGCAATGACAAGGGTTGTCACTTTCCCTTCTTTGTTGCCAATCAAGACGTTCTCTGGTAAAACAGAAATTGTTAAACCTCAACAAAAATAACTTATTTTTTAGCCGATTCAGTCCGTTCACATCCACTCCAGTCGAACTGCATTTAAATATTTATCGCAATATTTAGCAGCCTTAATGAACAACTAGCCCCACCCACACTCAATGCAATGTAGTATATTTGCGTTATAACACTGCCTTTTTTTTTATATCTTTTTTTGAAACAGTGAAAAGCATTCTTTTGATTAACCAATGAGATGTACAGAGTCAGAACCAATCAGGTGCACAGAAGGGTGGGGCAGCGGTGACCTAGTGGTTAGGGAATAGGCCCCAGCATCGGAGGGTCATGGGTTTGAATCTCAGACCAATAGGTTTCCCTGATATACCCTCGAGCAAAAAATCGTCCTGATCACTGTTCCGGGTGCTTTAAATAGCTGCCTCCATTGCTCAGTGTGTACGGGTAAAACGCAGAGGTTGTGTTTCACTGTGTGCTGTGTTGAGTTTCACAATGAAAAATAGTCACTTTTACTTTCTCAATTAAATAAATATTTAATTTGAATATTACCCAAAAGTAGGATAAAAGAGAAAAGTGTATATAGCTAGCATGCTGTTGTATACATAAATATGCCTTTTTTTAACTAATAATTTTTATTCCTGTACTTTAGAATGTGGTATCATATTGAATTTTACCATTTACGTCCAGTAGAATTTAACAAAATTGCTTTTAGAAAATGTGATGATTGTTGCATTATGATATAACATTATGATCATTATGTTTCAGCAGCTGGGTTACTTAAATGATATCAAGTAATTGTATAGCAGTTCCACTTCCTTCGTTCCTTTATTTTTAGCTGTTTTAACAAGCAGTGAAAATATTCAGAGTAGTAACTGTATTTCACCTCTCCAAGCAGCATGGATGATGCATCTTCACAGCATTATAGTGTATTATAGAGCACTATATTTATTTTCTAGTTTCTGTTCTATTGGACTTTGAATGGATTGTGCTTCAGTTTGAGTTTCTCGTAGACCAGATTTTTTTTATTTTTTAGAATAATTAAGTGCCACTCAAACATGTAGGTACTCAAGTCTTTATGGGCACCCAACACTTTTATTTCCTGTAATAAAGCTCCTCTTAAAGGAAAATGACAATGACAATCACATTAAGGAGCTCTGCTCAAGTCATCAGCACAAAGTGCCCAGAAAAGCCCCAGCATTTAATCATCCATTAAAGTGCCTTCCCATTCAAATGACCCTTACTGGGGAAAAGAAGAAGAAGGTGAGATAATACAGCATTTTATTTCCTCATCTGCATCATCCCCGAGAACACTTTATTATAATCATAATGTACAAAAACAACTTGTGATATTTTAGTAGTAATGAGGCTTTTTTCCCACAAATAATGCAGGTATTAAAAAAAATAAGAGGCATATATGATTTGTCCAGAGAAAATCATGATTTTTTTTATATTAATGGGTGGAAAAGAGTGGATGGAGTGATCTGTGACAGATGGGTACCAGTGAGAGTAAAACGGAAAGTTTATTTGAGCAGTTGTGAGACCAGCTATAGGTTGGAGACGGTGGCACTGATGAAAAGACGGGGCAGAATTGGAGGTGTCAGAGTTAAAGATGTTAACTGTGTCAACATATCCAGATTAACACAATAAGGTTTAACCAGGCATGGATCACTAATTATTTATTTAAAGTTATTATGGGAAATATTCATAACTGTATCACAAACAAAATTACAGAGAGGCCAGTTCAAAGAAAATCACAACCAGGTTAAGGCTAACGTAGGTGAAGAGAAGGTGGTGGCAAAGAAAACTTAGCTGTAAGCTAGGTGGGTGAGGTCAGAGTCAGCCTCCAGCTTCCCGCCTACACTGCCCTTTGTTCCCTTAGTTGTGTTCTATCTCCTCCACCAATCACAAACCCATTAGTCTTCATTTACTACTTTTATAGCCCTCTCTCCCTTGGTCTTGCTGAGCTCTCATTCCTGTTTTCCTTCCCATGCTTTTCCCATTTATCTGCCCAATCGTCCAACTTGGCAACCTGCCAGACCAACTACCTTACAAATTTCTATCAATAAATAATCTACTACCTCCAGGACAGTCACACACATATATACTGTGACTCATATAAAAATGTAATTGCCTTGTGCCACCATACTTTTGCCACCATGTGACGACATTCTGATTATTTTCTCGAAGCTATTTTCTCTCTCCCTTTTATTCTTGCTGTTAGAAGATGAAATGATCATTATTTCTTTTGGCAGAAAGGAACATAAATTGGTATTATTAACAGGTAAGCGCATAACAGAATTGAGGTCCCATAGTCTTTAATTGTGCAGATCGATCAGACTGATGTACATTTCAGTGTTAAATGGTAAAAGCATCATCTTAGCCATTTATGCTAAGCAGATGTCAAAGAATCTATCCCAGTACTCAAAGGGCAAAAGGCGGAAAAACTCTCTGGACAGGCTGACAGTCCATCACAGGCCAGACATACAGATAAACACACTCGAGCACACACACACACACACACCCAGGGGCTATTTTAGCATCTCCAGTCCATTAAACATGCATATATTTGGACTGTGTGAGGAAGACGATGCAAACCCACATAGATTTAGGCAAAGTTCACACAGAAAGAACACAGACCCTCTTGCTGTGAAGTGACAGTGCTACCCACTGTGCCACAGTGCTGCCCATCCTAAAACGTGCTCTCCAAAGGATGGTGTTTTGCTGTTGAGGGTTTGACTTTGAGATTATTCTGTTTAACTGATATAGTCTTGGTCCACTTGTTTTCTAAGAAAATGTGAAAATGTGAATAATGTTCTTTGGACAGATGAGGCTTAAACAGAATTATCTGGACAGAAAGGAGGACATGTCTGGCATAAACCAAATACAGCATTCCAGGAAAAGAACCTCCTACCAACTGTGAAGCATGGAGGTGGAAGTGTCATGGTTTGGAGATGCTTAATGCAGCAGGACCTGGTTAGCTCACCATCATAGTATCCACCATGAATTCTACCGTGTATCAGAGGGTGCTTGAGGAACATATGAGGACATCTGTAAGAACATTAAAGCTGAAGCGAAACTGGGCCGTGCAATTCTGCATTGAGGTGTGAGGCAAACTTTCCTCAAACCGATGTCAGAGACTGATAGAAGCTATAAGAACACTGCGGTTATTTCAGCCATCACTTTCTTTTCCAGAGATTAAAAAAAACAAGATTAGACATCAATATATGAACATTTCTTAATAAAAAATTGAATATTTAATGGGGTGTCCTAATTTTTTTCACATGACTGTTGTAACGCTGGTGTGGTGGGGATAGGATGTGGGAGAACACATCAGGAACCAGGGATCAGGAACTTAACTTTATTTTCCATGGTGCATCAAACAAAATGAAAGGGACTCAAAAACCAACATTAATCTAAGGCTTAGCCTCTGTGAATGAGTGACATTCTTTTCTGACTCATTTGGGCTAAAATAGCCAGCCCCAAAGAAGCACACCTGTGCCCTCATGAGCTTTATTTAACAGAGCACCCTCTACCGTGACAACTGTATATATATATATGTACAGTTGGCCCCATGATCGGAGGATTGGGGGTTCGAACCCCTTCCCAATAGGTTGCCCTGAGGTACCCTTGAGCAAGGTGCCTGTGATGGGCTGGCGATCTGTCCAGGGTGCGTCCCCCGTCCTTCGCCCTGTGTGCGGTTGGACTCCAGCACTCCCCTGCGACCCCGTTTGGGACAAGCGGCAGAAAATGGATGGATGGATATATATATATATATTGTGATACCTTGCCCACCTTTCAGAGGGCAAGTTTTTTTTTTTTTTAATAAAGTGGATCTGAGTAAAGAATCTGTTTTCAAGTTTATAGACCATCCACATGTTTTATATTCCAAATAAATACCCTCCAGGAGTCATGCATCTAAGTTAAGAAACAATTAATGGTGTTTTGAAGAATTGAGAGAAACTAAGTGAGAATAAAACTGGGCTGGATGTTATTTGCCCAGATGCTGAAAGGCAGTAATTCAAAGAGGGTTTTCAGCCACACAAAAATAACAGCCCCAGTCCTTAGAGCCCAGTTCTTTTCAGACATCCATACACATCTTCTGTTCCACACTGAGGCTCATAATTGCCCAGCTGCTTGGCCGTTAGCTCTGACCTCTAATAACTTACCGCAACCAAAGCAGTATTTCAGAAGACGGAGGACACAAAGAACAGGTGTGAGTGAACATGCAATTATTTCAGCCAGACTCTTTCCTCAGTTCAGAGGGTAAACTCTGATGTTGAAAAAAAAGTGTTTGTCAAGTGTTTGAGTGATGAACCTCCATGATTTGCTACACTAGGTCCTACTAATCCAGCCCTTCAAAAGTCTTTGATAGATTAGGTCAGATCCAATCAGTTAAATCTGTGTAGAAAGTGAAGAACATTGGTGGCCAATTATACAGTGACTATTTCAAGAAATTATTGAATAATACATGTTTAACTATGTTATTTATGTACAATATTCTTTCTTGCATCTCCAAATTCATTTACAATGTCTGGTATATGAGGGGTTATGGATTGTAGTTTGATAATAAATTCAACTTTCAACTTTAAATATTAAGCTCAAGAATACATTTATGGCATTTAGCAGACACTCTTATCCAAAATACATTTTATACCCTCTACAAATAACGCATTTGTATAAATTAAAATGAATCCAATTAATTTGCTTATCACCTACAACTTGGCTGATCTCTTTTGACTGCGGTTAGGGCGTTGGCCGCGTGATCGGAGGATCGGGGGTTCGAACCCCTTCCCAATAGGTTGCCCTGAGGTACCCTTGAGCAAGGTGCCGTCCCCGTCATGCTCCTCCCTGCGATGGGCTGGCGACCTGTCCAGGGTGTGTCCCCCGTCCTTCACCCTATGTGAGCTGGGATGGACTCCAGCACCCCCCCACGACCCCACTTGGGACAAGCGGCAGAAAATGAATGAATGAATCTTACAAGACTCAAATTTGAGTTTTAATGTGGACAGATCTGCTGTATGAGCCCATTCTAGCAAAATTAATGTAAATTATTGCTATCTTTGTGCTAACGTAACACCCTCACGCTTTAAGAAATTAAAGTTGTTAATAAGTATTTCAGTAACACTAAATGTCACCATTCTATACTATTCAACATCATGCCTTAAAAACTGTTTGATATAACTTAATCAACCAACAAATCCAGTTTGTGCTTTGGAAAGTGAAACTTTTCTAACTTGCTATAAAACCACATTTTTGATTACACACACTGTCATGAAAAATATTACAATCTAAGAAGTCTTTTAAGTTGTGAAGGTACAAATAATGTAAGCTTACCCTCAAGGGTACAGATTTACACCTTCTCATAATTTAATGTTTTTATTAGAAAGGCAGATGTTGCTGCACCTTAAAACAAGTGAAACACAGCACACATTGAACCACAACCAAATGCTACTTCTGCATTTAACCCACACACACCAAGCAGCAGCCCTGGACAGCCCTTTCCACAGCCCAGGGAGCAGTGATAGGGATGTTACATTGCTCAAGGGTACCTCAGGGGAACCAGGTGGACTTGAACATACAACCTTCCAATATTGGGCCTAGTCCCTAACCACTAGGCCACCTCTGCCCCACTTAAAACACATACCTGCAGTGGAATATGGTGGAATTATGTTAATAGTTACCACCACAATCCCCCTAATTGGGCTCTGAAAACAAAAGTGTGAGTTATGTGTTATTTTAAAATCTATTTTAAATTATTTCTTTAATTATGTAAAATGTCAGTGTATCCAACTTTCCATCATATTACACTGATCATAGCATTTTCTGTGCATAGCTTAGTTAAGGTGAGAAAGAAAAGGTGTGCTTAGTGCCGCTATGTGGTTTTGCCAGGCTTGGAAAACACAGGCCAGAGCATCTAACGGAGTGTGACCCTCAGGAGCTCTCTACATATGCCAGAAAAATGGAATCAAAGAAAGCACCAAACAACATGCCCAGTTGTGGAGAATACAAGCAAGGCTGTGTCAACTGTGAGATGAGGAAATAAATAACGATTGCAAAACGGAACAGAATAATTTGGTGTTAAATTTTTGCAAATGAAATGCAAATTCCTGCCCATCCATCTCTCTCTCTCTCTCTCTCTCTCTCTCTCTCCCTCTCTGTCTTGTGCTCTCTCTCTCTCTTTCTCTCTCTCTCTCTCTCTCTCTCTCTCTAGGCCATGTTCTGCTTTAGAGTTGGACGTGTTTGCAGAGAAGGGATCATTTAAAAGTCTAATTTATTTCTAATGAAGTGGGGTGGCTTTGATATGATGCTGTGAGCTGGAATGAGCTGACAGCAGAGAGAAAAGCAGTGTTCCTGTGCTTAGAGTAGAAATGTACAGAGGCCAAACAAAAAGTATTTCCCTTGCCCTCAGGAAAGGTACAGGCATCCCTGTATGCTAAAATATAAGAAAAGATACATAAATGTTAAAAAAATGGCAAAATCTATAGCACTGCATACATACAAAAAATTGTGATTTTATCTTTGGTTCTTGTTTCTTTGTCTTTGGTAGTGAGTCAACAATAGCACTCCAAAATGAAGGAGTCCAAGAACCATGCAGGAAAATTTATGTTCATTTTTACGCTCATGGATAGACATTGTACTTTATTCTGGCCAAGATAAAAGTGCTAGTCCCACTTTAAGGCACCTTAATAACATTATGCTGTAATCCATTTGTAACGTTGTTACATGTATTCTTGTAGCATATTATGACTTCTGTTTAAAGACCACAGTAACTCCCTCATCATTTTTTGGGTTATTTTTGTAAAATATGGGCTTCACTTTCACAATTTGCAGCAGTTTTAAAGTCAATCAGTCTTGCTCGAACAAAACATTTATCCATCTATCCGTTACCTGAGCAACTTGCTCAAACCTGGGGCCTATCCCAGTATTAAGAGGGCAAAACACAAATAAACACCCTGGACAGGTCAACAGATCAAAAGTACACAAGCAAAAAACATCATGTCCCTCTTGGGTCTTTTTTTTTTTTAATTTAGGACACTTTAGCATTTTTTGGGTTATAGGATTTCTGTTTAAAGGATACTTTAAAATGTTCCTTCCTAGTGCAAACTGATGGTTCTCCTCATAAGGGTTTTGCAAAGTTGAAACTGGCTGTAAGTGTGTTGTGTGTACTGTGTGTTTCCTTTCTGTTGTGTTTTGGTGTCCACTGTGTGCTTCCATCTGCTGTTTGAAGAGGGGAGAGGTGAGAGAGTGGGTGGTGGTAGTCTAGTGGTAGGATACTTGCCTCTGGACCTTTGGCTCAAGAGGTCCCAGGTTTGAATCCTACCTCTGGCACTACCACCATTGGGTCCCTGAGCAAGACCTTTAACCCTGAGTTGCTCCAGTGGGGACTGTCCCTGTAATCAGGACATGGAAGTCGCTCTGGATAAGAACATGTAAACTTCAAGCACTTCAAAGGACTATGCTGGCAGGGAATCAAACCCTGAACCTTCTACCAGTGGCTCAAAAGTACTATCCATTGAGTTAAAAGGATCTAAAGGGAAAGTTATAGGTGGAAAGGTAATGCAGAGGTTTCAGTGAAACCGAGAGAAGAGAATAAGTGAAGTAAATCTCACAAATTTTGCCACATCCTGTGTAGTGCGGGGCAAAAAGGTGTGGCGAGAACAAGACTTTTTCACTTCATGTGCTCATACTGCGCTTACATTCCATAGACATCCTGTAGGGCTCACAGACGGATACTCAATCCACAGGTTTGCTAAGTCTCCCAGTAGGCTGCTGAATCACTGAGGTAAGGCACATAAATGCTATGCCTGGCAGAATGCTATTACATGCAAATTTATTGCATTTATTCAATTCAATTCAATTCCCTCGTATCAAAACGTCTACCCAGCCTTTAGAGAGCATTTATGAGATGCAAAAAGCTTAATACCACAAAAAACACTGGTTAATTAGATGAATTTAATGTGTCAGCAGTGTTAAAATTTTAATATTTTGTGCCTTCAAGGAACTGTTCATTACCATCTGTCAGAAGCAAACAAAAGTAGATTCATGGAAGTAAACAGAGGCTTACATAGAGTGTAATTGCCATTTAAAAGAGTAATCAAATCAATAACTATAGTAACACCTTTAACTGAAAGGCATTTTTATAAATATATTCTTAAGCTAAGCTTCGAACGCTCCTGGTCAAATGATATAAAACATGTTGCTTGTGTAAAGGTTATGACTAATTTCATATAACATAATTTTCCTATTTACTTCACTAAATTACAGTGATTATATGGACCCAAAAATTAAAATGTCATATTTAAGTGTGTTCCAATAAATACATAATTATGTTCGTTTATTTTTCTTAGAAAACAACCAGTTTTCAAAGTTTTGCAAATACCTAAGTGGATATATTGGGGTGATCAGAATTAACATTTAAGATTTCATTTAAGATTCATAATTTAAAAATGCTGGTGCTGCACTGTATTTTTCTAAAAAAGAACCTTTTCAGTCACCAATGAAAATGTACTGAGATGTTCAAATTAATAAATACATCCTGATGAATGAATAATTTGAATAGTAATTAATAGTCATTTTGTTCAATCCTTTGCTTATGATTTAATGCAATCATTATTTTTTTAAAGGAAAGTCTCATTATAATTACATACATTGTTTCACTTCAAGACTTCCACATGCATCAACTATTTACAGCATCTGATGCATAAACCTTTATAAAGGCTTGTTTGAATATTTTCATAAGCTTTCATAGGCATAAAAAACCTAGATAGCCTTTATGACAGCAAAAACATTTACGTATTATAAATCAATTGTCAATAAAGGTCATAAAGCTTCATGAATACTGTTCTTGAGCAAAACTGTTATGACCATCCAGGTATGTATGCATTGCATTAGAAAATGACAGCTCTCGTTTACTTTGTTCTAATGTGGAACGTATCAGCAGAAAGGGTTCTTTAACTTTGAGCACCTTAAAATGCACTATAGTTGAGAACATTTTCATTGTTTAGATAAAGTCAACTTTTTAGAAATGTAAAGTTTTCTCACAGAGAGCTTTTAAGTGTTTGATATGATATTCTCCTCAAATAGACTGACAGGATGAGATGCCGTAGCTTCTTGAGATTCGTCCTGCTGCTGGCCGTAGCGATCTTTCCATCTTTAAGAACATTGAACTCATTGGAGGAGTTGGAGGAAACCAAGTTTGGCACACCACCTCCTAGACATGGCCTTGTATTGCTGGTGTGGTATGTGAATAACTGCGTTGACAACAACATGATGGCTCTCTGTGACCCGACACAAGGAGAATACGGCTTCCACGAATTCAAGAACAGAGGACCATTTAACCTGCTCCCAAAGCTAAAGGATAAAAAGATGTACAGTTACTTCACCTTGGGAAACCTTCATTCCCAGCATGCCACTGACCTGCCCTATGAAGTTAGGAAGTACTATGATCCACGTAATCCAACGAGCAACATGGACAGAGTCCTGGTCAAATATAACAAAAACAAGAAGACAATTGAAGAGGTGTACATATCAGAGCACTATAAGAAAGCAAAGACCTATCTTGTAGGCCCAAATCTCATCACTGAATTAAGACAAGTTGGGTGTTTTCGTGAAACATATCACAAGATGTTGGCATCTTAGTATTTGACAGAATGTTTTGTGCCTGCTGTAAGAAAATGCTCAGCCGGTTCTGTTTGTTACTTTATTTTCTGCACTGCCAAGAGTGACATAAACTGTTAGTTTCTATTTACCTTGTTTGTGTTTTACCAAGCTTTCAATTCCCAATATTACATCTGTTCGCCCACATTTAGCCACTTCCCTTTTTCACTCTCTCTATCCTCCCACTCAAGCTGAACACTCATCGCTGACCACAGACGGCTAAATGCTTCAAGACTTCAGTTGCATTTCTCCTTTTCTAGTAAGACTGTTGCATTTCTTCTGATTGGTCCTAGTTGCTGTCAACTGTCGACTAATTATGGTGGTGATTATGATGACGCTTAATTGCAGATTGAGAAATGTTTACTAGAAAACTAGAATAAATCATAACGTATAAATAAGGTCATAAGAAATTGAATATTCTGTGCATTTGCACAGAATCATGCAACCCATTAATGATTTATGAGTGAGTAATGCACTGTGATTCAAATAATATGTTTAACATAAACTGAGACAAAAGACACAAACCAACATACAAACTGTGAAGGTAATAAAGACCTACTGTTTATGATTTGTGAAAAAAAACCCTCATCTTAACAGATAAGTTGCTTGTTATCTGTTTACAAGCCATTGGTCTGGCTTGTAGGGGCACTTGTGAATGGGGCTATGAAAAAGTTCAAGCCTGCAGAATTTTTGAATCTCCATAGTGAAGGGGGGAAAGTGCTGGAGCCTTTTTCAGTGCTCAAATGGATACAGCATCTTCGCCAGTCCATCACTAGGCAGAAAAACAGACAAACACAAGCACAAAGGGTGGTGGTGGTAGTCTAGTGGTAGGGTACTTACCTATGGACCTATGGCTCAAGAAGTCCCAGGTTCAAATCCCACCTCTAGCACTACCACCACTGGGTCCCTGAGCAAGACCCTTAACCCCAAGTTGTGCCAGGGGGACTGTCCCTGTAATTAGGACATTGAAGTCGCTCTGGATAAGAGCATCTGCTAAATGCCATAAATGTAAACACTGTTGCATTATAATAGATGTAAAATAAATTCCAAAGGCTAAATGTACTGTTGTCTGATATTTATTAACTGTTTAAATTAATAATTTAGTCAAATCTCTTTGTAAACCATCGTAGCTTTTGGCCATCTCTCAGGACCAGGAGATGCAAATGGTTGAGAACCCCTAGAATATACTTTAATCTGGATATACAGTACTGTGCAAAATACTTTTTTATACCATTTTGTTTCAACAATGCATCATGTTTCACTTGTAAATACACCAATATTATGATAAGTGCAAAATAACATGCAGAAATACATGTATTTATAATTCAGAAGTAATGATTGTCTTGTGAGCTGACTAGTAGAACAGTAGTTTTGTTCCAGATGTCTCCTCAGTGCCCATAGATATTGCATGGATTTATTCAAGTCTAAAACCACCAGCTCAGGGTTTAACATAATAAAGCATTGATGTTCCAAACCTGATACTGGATTGGAAGTGTAAGTAATAATGGGCTTCAGTGAGGAGAGGTATGGCAATGATGTACAGAAAATCACTACTTGCTGCATGTGTTTTTGTTTTTTTTTCTAGGCAACTTAACTCCTTTTATATTTTGTTTTTTAAATATCATTCACTCAGTTGAGGGAGGCATGATGAACAAGAAGGTCCCTATGATTGATACTCAATCCTGGGTCTTTTCATTGCAGAGTTTGCATGTTCTCCCCAAGGTTTCTCTCACAGTCCATGCATTTCAGGGGAAACTTGAGATGCTAAATTGCCCCCTAGGTGTGAATGTCTGCAATGCCCTGCAAAGGACTGGTGACCTGTCCAGTATGGTTGTCTGACTTTTGTATATGTGCGATGGGCTTGGTTCTAGTAACCCCCCACACCCTAGTTAAGATCAGTGACTCAGATAATGGATGGATGGATGGATGGCTTTTTCTCAGGTGCCCTTTTGCAGTTTTAGCCATTCCAAAACCATCCTTCACACCTCACATCTTTTTTAGCCACTTATCCTAACCAGGGTGAAATTTTGCTTCTTAAAACTGCTCCTTCCTATTCTTTTGGCTGCTCCTGTTTAGGGGTCACCGCAGCGGATCATATCCATTCCCCCATCTTCCTCCTTCAAACCGACCACCTGCATGTCCTCTCTTACCACGTCCATAAACCTCTTTGGTCTTCCTGGCAGCTCCATCTTCAACATCCTACAAGTCATGCTGCCAACAAAGTTCCTACCCTCATTTCCACTCTCCTCTACTTCTCCTCTCCTCCAGACATGCCTTCCTCCTCTTCTTCTTCTCCTTTGGCCAACAGTAGCCCAATTTCTACCAGCACCCTGTAGGCTAACAGCACTGGGCCTCAAACGATCCAGTATGGAAGTCTGTTACATTGCCGCATATTGATTTGGCAAAAATTTTACACCAGATACCCTTCCTGACATAACCTTCCCCATTTATCCAGCACCAAAAAATACATTGGATTGTGCATTACCAGTGGCTGGGCTTCACTTCTTAAAACCAAGTACCACATTATCTATTTCCATTGATAATTTTCATTTTTTTGAATGTGTATTCAATAGATCCATATCTGAAGGATCAATGTCAATTTTATTTGAACAGGACCCTGTTGGTATGTCTACGTTTAAATTCAAGTAAAGTCCTTCTGGGCATTTGTCAAGCTTTTTTTCCTTCTTTCAATACCACAAATGAAAATGACATGAAAGTAAATTACAGAGTGAACTTGTTTGTACAGATCCAATATTTCACTCTCTCTTGCCTATGGATAACAGAGGACAGTTCCCCTCTCCTTCACCTGCCTTTTTTCTCCTTCAATGCAGCTACGGAGCCTAGTCAGGAGTGCTTTGACAGAATTCTAAAGCGGCAGAATGAACAGATGTCTTTGGATGATTAATGTGCTTCTCTTTCTTTCTCTCTCGCCTCTCGAGCAGTGTGCCAGTACTTCTCTTCCCCTCCTCCTCCTCTTCTCAAATACTGTGCAGACCTGGAGTCTTCCTCCTTGGGAGAGTGTTTATCCCCCCACTCACCACCACACACGCATAGAGACACTCTCACGGCTGTCCCTCCTAGCACTGTGTAGTACAGGGACAATGAGGGACCACCAGTGGAGAAAGTCATAAGAACAATCCTATCAAAACTGAGAATTTGAACAGGTGCATGGAGAGAGTGGCAGCCAGGGAAAGTTCCTATCAGAGTCCATTTCTCACAATATGTTTGAAAAATAGAACAAGCTGCCAGTGCCCCCTAGTGGTGAAGCTAATCTCATGAATCATGCCAATTTAAATAAATAAATCCATAAACAGCACTAAGTTAAATTGCTGTTTCTGAAGATTTTTTATCTTGTAAATACAATCTGAACCTTTTACAATTATTTGAATGCTGTTTTCCAGCCCTCTTGCTGGAGGGCAGCGCTGCACATATTAGTGATTTCCTTTCATCCAAAACATCAGATCAAATAATCCGTTCATTAGCAACCCCTTCCTCAGTTATTGGATGTGTTCCTCAGGTGTACTGTACATACAGCACTATGCCTTAAACGTCTAAAAAGGATTACGATCAATTTTCTAAGCTATGTTCAGAGACACATGTACTGTCTATATTTTTGTTCATTGAGATACATACATGTATTGTTTGTGCAATACAAAATGCAAAATGTGCAGTTCAAAAGTACAACGTGGTCCGTGAGCATTTTATAGTAGAACAGTAAAATGGAGGCCTCAAGTCGGGACGGGGTGTACAGAGCCAGTGAACCATAAACATGTTATTGTAATGGAATTTGGTGGAATTATGTCCTCTAACTAAAGATGTACCTCTTTAGAAACATTTAAGAACCATTTTCCTGAGAGTGTTCTTAATTTATATAAAATAACAAGAATGGTTCATGGATGGTATGTAATGTTGCATTGTGTTAGGCCACCTCTGAAAACAGTGATAACCATTATAAAAGTATCTGATAAGCATTATATGTATCGAGTTGATAAAGGCTGAGAAATCCACACTTTCATTAACCCTTTTCATGAACTCCTTAAATGGTCAGGAGGCAACGTTTTCCCCAGGCAACTTTTTCTATTTTATGTCGTATTTTCAACATTGTTACTCAACAATAAGCAGTTGGAAGAAATAGTTCTGAGATTGTAAGTGGTTATACCATTACTGCTCTAGGTATATGCTTATGTGGTTTATGCTCACAAAATGTATGTTATATCATGTGTTACATAATATTACGACAATTCCCTTCCCTGTACGTTCCATTGAATTACAGACAGACAGGGATGAATCTGAATAAAGTCAATAAAGTCTTGTTTCCTTTATATTTGCTGCCCATTCAGCCACAGCAAGAAAACATATTGCACCCAAAGATAAAGTGTACCATTTGAAAGGTAATTGTACAAAAGATGTGGAGATATTACATTACACTGGGAGAATTTAAGGCATGAAGAAAAACAGAACAATGAACCTAAGAGGTTTTGGGTTTTGTTTGTTTGTTTGTTTGTTTGTTTGTTTGTTTGTTTGCAAATGTCGTCATTTACACTACAAACCGTTAGGCAATAGACAGACAGTTTAATGTAAAATCACACTGAAAAAATTGACTGTTCTCCACAGTGGGCTACTAGATTTTGAGATTTCAACAATCAGATGTTTTCAGATGGTTTAGGCTGAGTTGGTGTCCTCACAGATTCACTTAAGACTGAGTTGAGTTTTTTCATCTTTGAGCTGTGTTGGCTTAAGGAGTGTTCTGCTTCAAGAAGAAGTGCTCAGTGGTTTGAAGGCATGCTGTATGTTCAATGGATTACCTGCTAAATCCCAGCATTAGAGAAAAGCACAAAGATGCACATAGGCTAAGAGTGGGTGCACTCTGAATAAGCTGCTGGTGTTTCGCATGTTTATACAGTGCTCTTCTGACCCCTACTGAGAAAAGTAGGCTCTGCAGCCTCAGCATTCAAACAATACAATACCTTAGATGTGCATCGATTAATGCTTTTAAAGAAGCATTTTCAGATCCTGCGGGATTATAAATATAGGATACAAACAGAATTTAAACACTGGTGACTTTTCAAAATGTAGCATTAACACCACAGTTCAAATATGGAAACAAGCTGTTTTAATTCATTCGTTTAATTCACTTCATTCTATTAAGAAATGATGTTCCCCCAAAACAGCTTAGTGCTCCTATTGCCCACTCAGATTTAACCCATTTGTATTTGATAATACCTTTATTGTTGTTATTTTATTTATTTATTTATTTATTTATTTTTATTTTGGCTCCATTTCTTCCGGTCCTCTGCATCTTCCTGCTTCAAACTTTTTTTTATTATTATTATTATTATTATTATTATTATTATTATTATTATTATCCCCCTCTACAAAGAAGGAAAAGAAAATGTATGGCATATTTTTATATATTTGCTGAATTTAAATTAAAAGGTAAAAACATGAAATCTAGCCTGTGCAAAAGTTATGACAAGTTTATGTCATATGGTTGATATATTTCCAAATATGTAAATTAAGCACATAAACATGTGAAAGTGTGCACTTAATTTAAATTTGCAGAAAAATGTTTTGCTTAAGTTTATTCCCTGGAGAGGATGTTTACTTAATTGCATTTAGGAAATAATAAGAGCATGTAATGTTTGTGGGATGTTTAGACTAAGGCCTAAGGCCTCACTTTTTTTTTTTTTTTTTTTTTTTTTTTACATGATGTGAAAACTCCACATTGCATGACAATTTTATGATGAATGGGCCAGTAGAAATGCACCCCAAATAACACTGACAGGAAATGATGGGAGTACAGTTTTCTCCCTTTTTCTCTATTTTCATTTGCATTCAAAGCTAAATGTTTGTTTTTTTCCCCCCAAAGATAAAAGCTTTTGTTCAAACAGTAACAATCTTTGGAACCTTTATAAATCCTTTATAAAGCCTTTATATATCCAAAACCGAGAGACCTGAGGTATCTGTCTATGTGTCTTCTGTATGTGTGTTACCTGAAAAGGCATTGATGAATGGTAATCTGGAGAGCAAGACTAAGACTTTGTAAAGTGTCTTTTGCACCCCCACTTTAGTGTTGTATGAATTTGCAGTCCACTTATCATTCCCTCCAGAAAAGCCTATTAAAATCCGTAGTCGTACGCTAATGAATACCTGTCCTCAGTAAAGGGCTCATATTAAATATTTAAGCTCTATTTAATATTTAATGTATCCAATTTGTTTATTAAATTGGATTTAATACTTTATATAAATACATTTCTAAGTGAAAAATACTGCTTAAATATCAGTCCTGAAAGTGTTCTTATGTCACGGCAGGCGGCGCTCTGCTCTGAATGGACACACCTGTGCTCATTCTTTGGGGGCAGGGTTTAAAAGCCCCACTGAGGCAGAGCAGAGCGTTGGTCATTGCTTTAGGTATCTGATTCGTACAAGTGGTTCTTGAGTTCTGTTTATGTTTAATAAAGCTAAGCACAAGACTCCTGGCTGTACATTTATGTCCTAGCAACAGCAACAGAGCTTTACATCTTTTGTTAAAGAATTTTAGAGTCTTGGCCTATTTAGCATCTTTATGTTTCTCTTTTTTTTTTACTTTTTAACTTTTTACTGATGAAGCCCTGGTATCGTTCACACTCCAAACTGCAAACTGACATTGGAAATGAATTTGTTCTACCATGGGGCAGCAGTGGCCTAGTGGTAAGGGAGTTGGCCTCAGGATCAGAAGATCATGGGTTTGAATCCCTTACCAGTAGGTTGCCCTGAGGTACCCTTGAGCAAGGTACTGTCCTTGTCACTGCTCTCTTCTTTCAATAGATGCCCCCTGCTGCATGTGTATGGGTAAAATGCAGAGGTGTAATTTTGTTGTGGTTCACTGTGTGTTGCACTTAGCATGAGTTTTGCATTGTGTGGAGGTACTTTAAAGCCTTCTAAACCATTATCAATGGATACCTTCTTAAATGTCATGTTGTTCATGAAACTCAAGTGGAAGTCCTATGGTATCACTATAACTAACAGTTTGTTGGCACCTGTCCATTTGCCGTTTCTTCAGAAATCAAGTGTACTAACTGATGTCCAGGACCTAAATTGATCTGAAAAGTTACTCAAGTTTATTCCAAAACTATTGACTGGAGCTCCATAATTCCAGAGGACAGTTTATCGTCTCCACAATGCAATGCAGGGGGACTTCATACCCTTGGAGAAAACTTGGAATTGTTCATGGTGGCCTCATGTATGGCTGAATGTAGAAGCTTTGCTCATGCAAATGTAAATAGATTTAAAGAAGCTGAACTAAGGGACTTTTGGACACTTTAAAACATAAAATAGAAAAATGTTTTAAAAAATACATTTAAAAAACTCACAGCACATGGCATTTATTACAGCCAGTCAGCTCACCTTGCTGCCTTAAAGTGTTGCAAAAAAGAATCCCAGGTATTCTGAAATATTTTCAGAGGAATCTATCAAGAAATAATTAATGAGAAGAAAGCCAATGGGAGGAAATCAGAGTACCCAGAGGAGAACCCATATAGAGAACATGCAAATACACAGAAAGAACTCAGGCCTGTGAATCAAACCCAGGACCTTTTCACTGCGTACTCCCTAAATGACATTAAGTTTTTCAAAAACCAAAAGGTTTCACAAAGATTCATGAAGAAAATCATCCCAGATAAAAGACACGGTGGGAAGGTCAGATAGGAGCTCATGGATGGGTTTGCTCCCTCATAAACAGCCTTTTCCGGTCTTCAGTGTGACAGCAGTTTGCTTGAGGCAACAAGCCCAGAGAGCAGATGATGGATTGGGCCTGCCAGGATTGAATGTCTTGCGCCAAAGTGTTTCAGCAGACAGAGGTAATTGATCAGAAGAGTGTGAGTAAAAGAGATGACTTCCAGAGAGATGGCCAGCCTCAGAGTCTAAAAGGCCTCATTTCTTTTCACACGTCACTTCATTTTTCTTCACTACCTCTTCATCTGCCTCCACCTCACACACGAATAGCACTTGAAAACTACATAAGTGCATTTATTCTTTTAAATTGTCTGATGGGCTATATTATGTACACTGACCTGCTAACTCGATTTGGAATTCTTGTCCAATAACTTTGAAGCTAGTAGTCAAAAAAGGATGAAAAAGATTGTTTTTTTATTAGCATACTCTGCACTCTTATAGGCAAACATCACCTAAAGGTTCGAGGAGAGGAGAAGGTATCCTAATGTGAGAGGAGGCAGTGGGTGTTCAGCTCTTTCTCACTCCTACATATGTATGCATGATCAGAGGAATTCCATTCAAAAAGTCTGATGAGACTCAGTCTTAGAAAAGCAAAATGAGCTGCTGATCTTTAAGTAGTATTAAGTAGTAAGAAGTATTTAAATTCCTCCTCTTTTTCACCTCCCTGCATCCTAAACACTCCACTTTCCTCCCTTTTGCTCACACTTATTTATTCTGTCTTTGTCCTACTCACTTTCATATCTCCACCTCTCCAAGTTCTCCTCAAGCTGCTCCCTACCCTCACTCCTGATCACAATATCATCAGCAAACATTATTGTTCACTCCTGTGTCAGTCAACCTGTCCATCACTATTGCAAACAAGAATGGGCTCAGCACTGATCCTTGATGTAATCCTACCTCTACTTTAAATGCAATAATAATTTGACAAATAAATAGTATGAAGATATCAGTCATTGGTATTAACCACTGATCAGTACAATACATTTGCTCTGCAGCAGGTCATCTGGTGGAAGAGTTCAAACCAACTAAGAAAAATAAGTCTAGTTTTTTTAGAAACAGTATTTGACGTGTTTCTGCATGAATACTTGTATTGCCTTTAACTTTATCAGAAAATTACCTATCCAGCTTCCAGTATTCATTGTAACATTAGTTGATTAGTTGAACAACAAGATGAAGAATATGGGTGTGACTAAGGTGGTCTATGTCAGCTCCACCTAGTGCTTTCTCTCTCTTATAAAGTTACCGTTTCGTAGATAAGACGTTTTAATGACCCATAAACACTAATGAGTCTGAAAAAGGCAGGTCCAGAAGAGTCAGCAAATAGGCTTAACATATATAACAGCCCAATGTCAAAGAGACAGAAGAGGACATTAAGAATAGAGGCTTTGGTCAGAGGATGGGAGGGTTTATGTTTACAGAGGAAAGAGAGGGAGAAAGGCACACAAGCCGTCATGTCCTGATAACTCTTCCAGTTATCTCATTCAGACAGCATCCGATGGAGTTAGGATGGCGCCAGGGCCATGATTAGAACAGATTAAGTATTCATTTGGAGAGACCAGAGGAAGAAGTGAGTATGTTCCCTATTTGGAACACATAAAGAGGAGCATCCACAAGACGTTTGGTCAGCTTTGGTATGACCTGACTGCACCAAGGGTCTTATTTTATCATATAATCATCACATATTGGTGTGGTGGTGGTGTAGTGGCAGGATGCTTGCCTATGGACCAAGAGGTCACAGGTCCGAATCACACCTCTAGCTCTACCACCAGTTGGTTCCTGAGCAAGACCCTTAAGCCCTGAGTTGCTCCAGGGGGACTGTCCCTGTAGTGAGGACATGGAAATTGCTCTGGATAAGAGCATCTGCCAAAAATGCCGTAAATGCAGATTTAAAAGGAAGTTCTTGTTGCACAATGTAGCATTACTTTTACAACATTCAGTTTATTTACCTTCCACACTGCAGTAGCTATTCTTTTACTCTTCACCAATTTTTGAGTGAAAGGAGGAGAAAAACATAAAGCACACAATCACCCATACTCACAACTAGTGGCAATTTAGCATCTCCAAACCACTGATACATATGCAGAGAATAATGTATTTGGTTCCTGCTCATACACTTTAAAAAATAAGTTTATTTACTTTAAACCCTTGCTGACTGTAGATGAATGGGTTCAACAAGCCAAAAAAAAAAATGCACAACCAAAAAGCAATGCATGTCTATAATAACATGCAGTACAATATCATATGTATCTTGTTGGATCCTGTTAGTTTCCTCTGTAACATTTTACTGAAGGTCAGTATTCATTATATCAGTTGATATTTTTCAAGGTAACCTATCTAAAGTAGGCGCTATGACAACTGATGCTTGCTGCAGCAAGCCTTTATGCTTGACTCACCTGTCAATAAAAGTTTGGAAAGATATATTGAAACCTTTTAAATACCAGCCCTTTCAACTGTTTTGAGGATTTTTTGCTTGCTTGTGGTCACATCATATAGTCAATCAATACATAGTGTTAAACCCTGTACGTCTATCCTTCCACTCGTCCACTTTCATTTGTTCAGATGTTTTATCAGCCAAGTTTCTTTTAGCTATGCACATTTTGCATTTGATTTCTCTCTCTCAAAGATTTAGTACTTAATTTATTTTCTTACTTATAAGATTCAGTTGCAAAAATACTTTGATCACCATGTATCCAGGCACTAGCTGACACTTGGAGGGGAAAAAAGAAGTCTTAACCACTTTTAAGTGTACAGTGACTGCAAACAAAGCGTGTGTGTGTGTGTGTGTGTGTGTTTGTGTGTGTGATTTCTTTTTATATAAATGGTGGTGCAATTTATACATAAATGCACAAACAGGGTGGGCTGGGATTGATTCCCATGTGGGACGGTCCGAGCGCTTTCAGAGTGGACTTTGCATGTTCTCCCCGTGTCTGCATGGGTTTCCTCTTGGAGCTCCAGTTTCACCCCACCGTCCAAAGACATGCACATCAGGTGGACTGCAGGCGCCAAATTGACCCTTAGGTGTGAGTGTGTGCATGTGTGTGTTCGAGTGTCTCCCTGTGATGGACTAGTGACCTATGAGTGTTTCCCCATCTCCTGTGAGAGCTGGGACGGTCTTCTGCTCCCCACGTGACCCTAATTAGGACAAGCGGCTATAAAAACGAATGAGAGAACGCAGCGACACTTGCGGAGGTGGCCAGTAGGGGGCGCAGTGGCGCCTCTGATGCTCAACAGGCGCAGAAGAAGAAGAAGAAGAAGAAGACGAGCAGTTGTGTGTCGCGGGAGTCTCCATAACAACCTCCAGTAACGAACAAGGCAAATGTCATTCCGGAGGTTATTTCAGAAAAGATTTCAAGGCTGGCAAACATCACACACCAGCATGGCTGCTGAGATTTAGTGCGTATTTTATGACAGTAAAGGTATAATTTGCTAAACTGCTTGAGTTCCACACTGAGCTTCAGGACCAAAACAACCATTCCTGACAAGCAAATTCACCCTCAGCAAGAGTGACAACACAGCATGTCCTCCTGAGTAAGTAGGCCGTACTTTAGTTTAACTAGTTCTAGTTGTTAAGCTCTTTTGCTGTGGCCTTTATAAGGTCACTTTGGGCTGCTTGATTTTGCCCAAAACTATAAACCTGATTATTTTCAATGTATATTACTAATATACATTTATGTCAATAATATTTATATGAATGTCCATTAAATTAGTGTAACAGGGTATTGAAAACATCTGAAGTCATTTCTGAAAGGTTTATAGGATGAAACAGTGTTTGAGTCTGTGCTGGAGACCCTCTCTGGTTGGGATGGACCAATATTTCAATGCCAGATTCGAGAATCGCAGCCAGAGCGTCTGGGATTTCCTCCACCACTCTGCCAGCTCCAGTGTTTTTCTCTGCTATTCATTTTATGGCAGTTATTTTATACATGTTTATAAATGCTTGATTTTAAAGTTATAAGCTTAATTCCGTTTCAGTCAGCGAAGCAGCCCTAGAGTGTTCAAGATGATAATCACTTTCACTTTCCCATTTATAGGGACCTGTCGTGGAATTAAAGGTTATGAATTTAGTTAATCATTTTAAGTGTACACGCCGATGTCTGTTTGGTTTGTATGACATGCTAAAGCTACCTGTGAACCGTACACCTCATAATTAATTGAACATAAATGAAAATGATCAGCTCGTAGACTGCTGTAAAACTGAGAACACAGTTACCTCCACCACGTAAGTGGATTCTGTTCATCTTCAGTGGTTTTCTCTGCTAATCTTTTTATGATGATTTAACTGTTTTTATAATCATTGGATAGCAAAATCAGAATTGAAAATGTATTTGTCTTATTGAGGAGCCCTAGTGTCTCTGCTTAGATTAAGATTAAAGTGAATTATTCCTAAGGGCAGTACAAGGACTGTCTAAACTGACTTGCAAGCCTAAAAGAAAAAATGTAAGCTCATTAAAGACTTGGGCTAATGATCTGTCTCTCTACTCCTTATAGGATGTTTAAAAGGGGCTAACTCCTGCTGCAGGAAAAAATGGCTTATCGGATGACAAAAGAGGAGCTGGACCATCAGTTTGAACAGTTTTTAAAAGAGGTAAGCATGTATGTTGGGTGTAGCCCTAATTTTTGTCTGAATTAAAGAAAAGTTGTTCCAGAAATGAGACACAAGAGATGCAGTACATTTATCCTCTCAGGACCCCAGTTTAAGGACAGATTTTCATCCGTCTGGCCCTGTTTCATTGCCTGAAACTAAACAGTACACAAACATGAATGGCAAACCTAGTGGAGAAACTCAAGGTCACCAGTTTATCACAGAGAGGACAGAAAAACACACCCAGTCTCATGTGGGAACAATCTTGCATTTCCTGACCAGCAGTAGCCTGTTGGGACTAGAACCCATAATCATAAGGTTGTGCCCCAGGCCAGTAGGTAACCCTGAGGTACCAATGAGCAAGAAACTGTCCCCAGCACTACTCCTTATCAACAGATGTATGGTTCCCCCCTGCTGCACGGTTTCTGGGTGGTGGTGGTCTAGTGGTAGAATACTTGACTATGGACTATGGACCGATGGCTCAAGAGGTCCCAGGTTCGAATCCCACCTCTGGCACTACCACCACTGGGTCCCTGAGCAAGACCCTTAACCCTGAGTTGCTCCAGGGCGTCTTTCCCTGTAATTAGGACCTGGAAGTCACTCTGGATAAGAGTGTCTGCTAAATGCCATAAATGTAAATGTCTGGGTCAGATACAGAGAAAGTATTTTGATGTTTGGAGGAAACAGGAAGTGTGAAGCAATAATGCCAACAACCTTGCCATCCCTGTGTCGATTATGGGTATTATGTTCAGTATTATTCTAGACTTATGTATGGGTATAGTCTGATGCAGTCTTTTTGAAGAAAACTAAAATCTATCCATCTATGCATCTCCTTAATACTGCTATTCAGTGCTCTCTATGATGTAAGAACATCTAAATTCTGACTATAGCTTCATGTCACATTCCTCTTCACAGTCGGTCTCCGATGACTCCATTGAACTGGGCAGCAGTTCTAAGCACACCAGTGTCTTGGACCAGTTGGGGAAAATGCCACAGAAGCAGGTGCAGAAAAGCCGGGTTTCTGTGCCTTGGTGGCAGGATGAGGAAGACAGTGAAGAGGCTCTGGGAAAAGGTAGGTTCAACAGCCAACCATGCAGCTTAATTTGTACTATAGTTTTAGCCTAAATAATAAGAAGAAACTAATTTTAAAAATCATCATACGCTGCATGAGCTGCATACATTTAGCAGTAGTTTATAAGTATATTATTTGTTAACTGTTGTTATTATTAAATAACCATAGGCAAAATGTAATATATTAAAAACAGTTAACAATAGAAAATAATGGATTACCAGAATGCTGACTTAGAATAAAAATGTTTTTTGCTTTTTTGCCGTTTTAGTTCATAAAAACAGCCTTTGTTGATCTTAAGATTCAATTAGGAATGTAGTCTGTCAGACGTTCTGAAACGTATAGATGTGGCCATCAATTAATTGCTTTATAAAGTAGTATAAGAATTGCATAATGAACTGTGAATAAGACAGGCAGCAAGTGTAATTAAGCTAAAACAGGTTTGATATGACATTTTCAACAAACAACAACCTGTTGATAATATTTCTTGGTATCCAGCAAGCAGTATGTATATAAAGTTACTTAAAATAAGGACTCTAAATTGATCATCTTTAGCATTGTCGTTAGCACAGACACCTTAAAGGGTTCAAGAAATTTTCTAGGGAGCATTTTGTGATGTCTAAAACATTGGAAATAAGGCTATGATTCGCTTAAAGAATGTAGTCGGCATCTAGGTTACAAGTTGAAGAGTTAAGCTGGTACATTACCCAGTACAGCTTTTATCAATATCATAAAAAAAAAAAAAAACAAACATGTTGAAATTTTAGGGAATGTTTGAGCTTTAGAGTTTTGTTTGCTTGAATATAAGTCATGTTATCATTTTAAAAAAAGCTAATGAGAGCAGTTCTTAAATAGCCATTTTACAAAAATTAATTTTGTCACTTTTTTTTTCTATTCTGTCAAGAGATACACTGTCACCTGGAAGAGCTTTTAATGAGAAACTTACATTTTACTTTTAATTGATATAATAATAAAATTCTATAATAATTAGGAACTTGATACTTAAATAATGAAACTAAATATATTCATTGACCTCTAATAGATTTTAAATCTTTTAGATTTGCATACGCTGTTTGACCTTGACATTAAAACTGGTGAAGTGTAGAAGAGTTTTACCTTGCAGGGTTGGCTGCATTTTATAAAATAAGCAAGAAGCACAATTAGCTGTTTTTGTTTGATTCGAGATAGCTCAGAAAAGCCTCAGCCAAATGCAGTTTACTATACCTTGAAAGACAGAAGCTGCTTTTATAAGGGATACAATTTATGTGCAGTCATTTAATTAAGAAATATTCACTTCACTTTGCTGCTTGCTAAATGTGAGGCCTCATTTTCAGTGCTGACAGTTAATGATGAGACATTTGCTTTTTATTATAGGAAATGTTTGGAAGTGGACGAAAAGCCTGATTATGCAGTTTACTACTTTTTTAATCTAATGTAATGAACTTTCTTCTGTTAAATGTGTTGAATCTTGAAAAAATCATATGGCCCGACTCCAAATATTGTTTTAGTTATATTGTAATTTTTTGTTGATTTAGAATATTTTTATTAATGTTTTTAATTTCTTCACAAACTATTCACATGCATACATATCAATATAATGATGAATAACAGTTGTTGAGGCTTATAGAATGTACAAACAATCAGATAAATGATTTTAAAAGGTATTCGCAGTATAGTCCAAACTTGACACAGGTTGCTTTGCTTTTTTTTTTTTTTTTTTTTTGCTTCTTTTTTTGGAAAACAATAACTTAAATGTCTTTAAAATATGGACATTGGTGACCTAGTAACAAAAAGCTTTTCTTGCCATTACTTCTTTATTCTCATTTGTTCTCAGTCAGTTTACCTTAAGATTTTAGCTAAAATACAAATTTATAGGATTCACTATGAGCAAGACTGTCACAGTACATGTATCATATTACTATTGCTGATAGATTCTCCGCAAATATATGTTTAGCATGCCAGAGGTTACAATATTTTAGAAACTACCCTGCAACAATCATCAAGACTGTTTGATGTTGTTCCGTGCACTTGCTTAGTAAATGCAGCAAAAATTCCTGTGGGTGCTGTGATAAATGCCTAGGCAGCAAGCGAGGTAATGAATGGATGGCTTGCTAATAGCATTCTCACTTTAACAGCAGTGAACAAATTGATCATTTTAATTTATGTACAATTCATTATGCTCTATGTGGTTCATTGGTAGCCTTTGTATGTCATGCAACAAAAAAGCTTTACATTCTAAAAATAAAATAATCACCATTAAATGAATAACAGAGATAACCGCCAGAGTGGTGGAGGCAATTCCAGAAGCTCTAACTGTGATTCCCCAATCTGGCATTGACGTATCTCTCCATCCCAGCCAGTTCAGAAAGGGTCTTCAGCACAGACGGAAGTATTTTCATCTGCATGCATTTGTCTCTGAAACCAGACCATGTTAACAAGCTGATGTTTCATGCTATAAGAAATTCAGAGATTAAGTTAGATGTTTTCAATACCCTGTATCAGTGCACTTAATTCATCTTATTTATTTTGAGGTAATTGGAACAGCTGTACAACAACCGAGCACAAAAACAAAATGCTTCCTACTTCATTTAACCCATCCACCCAAGTGGAGCAGTGGGCAGCCATACATCTAGCACCCCAGGAGCAGTGTTGGGTATAGTACCTTGCTCAGGGGTATCTCAGGGCAACATGCTGGTCTGGAATTTGAACCCACAACCCTGCAATCATGTGGTTCGGTACCGAACCACTAGGCCAATTTTGCCTCAGTTCCCCTTTATTTAATCTGATCAAGTGGAGCGGTAGGCAGTTATACATCCATTCCCTGCAGATAAGTGTTGGGAAACTGTACCTTGCTCAAGTGTACTTGCTCAAGGGTTAACTACTGGTCTGGGGTCATCCTGGGCCACTACTGCCTCAATAAATAAAAATAAAAAAATTAACTTGGTTTAACAAGCTTAAAAGCTGGCCAGGCTTAAATAAAAAAAATTAAGAAAAACACCAAGTAATATACAATTTAACATAAGACATAAATGTTGACCCCACTACATATCTACTACTTAAAATAGTTAGAAATGTAAATTTCACTGGATGTGTAATGTGGATGACATACTAAAAATTGTTGTGGTTCATGTATAATGTTTATACATTAGAGCAAAATCAATTTTCACACAAATAAATGCATTAGCATTCTTTGTAAAATTCCACTTTATGTACAGCCTGCATTGTTGAAATTTCAAAAAGTACTTTTCAGTGTCATAGTTAATAATAAATACAAAACCATTTTAGGTATGTCGTCTTATTTGCAGCTGTCTTTTTTTTTTTTTTTAAGACTCAATAGACCTTCCTCACAACTGGAAGGTTTCTGGATGGCCATTTGAAACCCTTTGACATGAGGAAAATATAACATCATTAACATCTACCCACCTACATGAGTGCCAGTAGCACTAGTCTATGCGATGTGCAGTAAACAGAAATGACCTTGGTAAATCAATTTTGTGAGGTTTGTGGGGGCTTATGGGAAGAGTTTTCCAGTTTGCTTTCTCAAAACCTCAATACTTTTTGTCTGAAAAACACAGTTTAGACAACACAGAATTTGGGGTAAAGACTTGCCATGATTTAAGCTCTGTTTCCTCCAGTGATCTTATGCCCCAGTAACATCTCAGATAAGTGGCCCCATATCATGATACTCCCATGTCCATGCTTCACTAAATATGATGTTTTTGGAATTACAGACAGTCTCCTTTCTTGAATCAAGGCGAGTTGTATCATTGCCAAAGTGTTTTGTTTTTTTTTTTGTTTTTTTCGTCCTAAGAGTTCTGATTTGTTTAGTTTATCTGTGGGGTAGGTATCATGCAGTTCATTGCTGAAAAAAAGACTCTCAAATAATCTCAGTAATATTTATAATACAGACTCTCAGTAATATTCTTTGTAAAATTACACTATGTACAGCCTGCATTGCTGAAATAACTTTCTCAACTCTAGGCTTTCAACAAGTGATTTTCAGTGTCATGGTTTGAATAATACATTTAAAACAATTTCAGGTATGTAGGCTATTATCCCCTCAAATGTATGTCCCTTTCAGTGTTAAAATGCTGCAGTTTTATTCAGTTGTACAGCTGTGGCCAAAGGTTTTGAGAATGACACAGGTATTGGTTTTCACCAATTTGCTGTTTGCTGCTTCACTGTTTGTATATCTTTATATCTGATGTTTCTAAGGTAAACTGAAGTATAAGTACAAGCATTTCATAAGTTTCAAAGGCTTTTATTGACTGCTATGTTAAGTTTATGAAAAGAGTCCATGTTTTCAGTGTTAGCCCTCCCCCCCAAGATCTCTGCAATTCGCCTTGGAATGCTGTCAATCAACCTCTGTACCAAATCCTGAGTGATGGAGTCCATTCTTGCATAATCAATGCTTGAGGTTTTTGTTTGTATACCCCCCTCTTAAGGATGGATCACAAGTTCTCAATGGTATTAAAGTCTGGGTAGTTTCCCAGCCACGGACCCAAACTTTCGATGTTTTGTTCCTCAAGCCACTTAGTTTTCCCTTTTACTTTATGCCATGGTGCTCCATCATGCTGGAAAAAGCATTGTTCTTCACCAAGCTGTTCTTGGATGGTTGGGAGAAGTTGCTCTCAGAGGATGTTTTGGTGCTGTTCTTTATTCATAGCTGTGTTATTCTGCAAGATTTTGAGTGAGCCCACCCACTTGTCTGAGAACCAACTCAACATGAATGCTCTCAGGATGCCTTGCTGTTGGTATGGCACAGAAGTGTTGTTAGCGCTCACCTTTTCTTCTCTAGACAATCTTTATTCCGGATTCCCCAAACAATCTGAAAGGGGATTCCTCAGAAAAAATGAATTTCCCCGTTAGCAATCCAGTCCATGTAGTGAAGTGGCTTCTTTGCTGCCCTTCTTGACACCAGGCCATCCTCCAAAAGTCTTCACCTCACTTTGCATGCAGCTGCACTCACACCTGCCTGCTGCCATTCCTGAGAAAGCTCTGCACTGGCGGTGCCCTGATCCCACAGCTGAATCCACTTTAGGACACGGTCCTGGCTTTTGCTGGACTTTCTTAGGTGCCGTGAAGCCTTCTTCACAACAATTGAACCTTTCCCCTTGAATGTCTTTACTATCTGACAAGTGGTAGATTTAGGGTTCAGTCTTACTGCAGCAATATCCTTGCCTGTGAAGCCCTTTTTGTGCAAAGCAGTGATGACTGCACATGTTTCCTTGCAGGTAACCATGGTTAACAGAGGAAGAACAATGATTTCAAGCACCATCTCCTTTAAAAGCATCCAGTCTGCTATTCTAACTCAGTCAGCATGACAGAGCAATCTCCAGCCTTGTCCTCCTCAACACTCTCACCTGTGTTAATGAGAGGATCACTGAAATGATGTCAGCAGGTCCTTTTGGTGGTAT
This sequence comes from Hepsetus odoe, assembly GCA_017165825.1. Taxonomy (NCBI): domain Eukaryota; kingdom Metazoa; phylum Chordata; class Actinopteri; order Characiformes; family Hepsetidae; genus Hepsetus; species Hepsetus odoe. Next base: position 10,487,962 of record CM029379.1, on the reverse strand, counting down.
TGCTGTAATGTTATTTATTATTTATTTTGGGTTTAAGCTCATGACAGCGGGGCTTTGCCAGTAAGCGTTCATCTGATTCATCTGATCACTCTTCTTTTGGCCACAGCTGTGAATAGGCCTTCAGTAATATCACTTGAACTCATGTTAGTGTTTTGCCAGTTTGTTTAATTTGTTGATCATCATTTTCTAGGTCTTTTAAAAGATAATCGTAGAGCCTTATTGTGTCTGGAAGGGACAGTTAAACATAGTCCCTGGATGAGACTAAGCGATGTTAAGTGTTTCCCACTTTTTGATACTTTGCATGGGAGGGAGTTTAGGGCATACTGTGATAGCATCTTTAAATCATTATAGCAGACAGTCTCTTATTGCTTTTATAAATCAACAGACAACAAAGAACCATCATTATCCAATCGCTGTTCCGTAATCCCTAGATGTTATAATTATTATTTTTTGCTCCAAGTCAGAAACCAGAACTTCCTATGCAACCCAAAGTGGAACCATTTGCGATTTAGCTTACTTTTTTCTGCTTAAAGCAGATCTAACTAAAACGGAAATCTGAATTAAGAGATTAACAGTATACACATAATGCAGTAGCAATATTAGTAGCATATATATTTTGCAGTTTTACAGTGTATCACAGAGGTAGTACTTCTAATCCTGTGATATTAATGGAGGTGCAGTTTAACCTGTCTGCTATATTTTAGTCTGTCATCTTGCTATTTTGCCTACTTCTAGTGCAGAAAATGTGTCAGTCCCTCAAAAACGGTTTCTTTCTACTATCAGTTGGGGATAGAAAACAGACATTGATCATTCCACTTAAAGCACTGTGGTGTTCTGTGACTTCGTGCATTAACACAGAATTAAGCTGTTGTGATGACACACCTATGATCACCTTCCAACACCTCACAAATAAATCAGATTAAATAGGCCAGATGTTGGTTTAATAATGCAACATACAGTTGAGTTATTGTGCAGGTAGTGATTGTAAGAACAGTATATAAATTAGTTTTTACTATTTATATTTAACATATCAGCATTCTGAAGCATTCTCTTGATGTAAAGATTGATTTTTTTGCTTAAGAAAAGTTAGAAATAAATATTTCTAAATTAAAGAATATAAGTATAAATAAATAATATAAATTTATAATATAAATAAATATCTTATTCTTGCCTGTTTTTGTTCAAAGCAGCCATCTTATAATATGCAACTGAGCTATAAGCACCATATAGAATGATTATTCCTAGTTGTGATATTTGATGTTGGTTTCCAAGAAAGAAAAATGAGAGGAACCAAGGGTATAAGGCTGGGAGGGATACAGAATAACACGGTGATCATGAGCGAGAGTGTGTGCCTGTGCCCTTCTTACGTAATCAGCCACAGGACATTGTGTTTCATCGAGGTTCCAGTGCTGTAATTCAAAGAATAAGTGTGTACTTGCATCATACCTTTCTACAGGTTCCTTCTCTGAGATTTCATTGCCTTTTTCTTTGGAACTCATTTGTGTGTGTGCGTGCATGTATCCATGCATGTATCCATGCATGTATGTATGCATGTATGTATGTGCTTTCATGCTTTCTTTCTTTTTCTTGACAATTGATCATTTTCCTATTCCCAAAACTAGATCAAGCTGCTAAATGTAGATTCATGAAGCGTAAAAACATTCAAGCCCTGGAAACTCAACAGGACAGCAGCAGAGAAAGTGCTTCACCGGGTACAGCTCAGTGATTATCTGTAAATTAGTTCAGTTCCTTTGTAGTACGTTATGTTTCCCCAATAGCTACCTGTACGAAACATCTTTCCCATTTAAACTGTGAGTGGTGTTCAGCTCTTTCTGTGTAGCTACTACACATAGGCCTGTCACTGAAATGTCATTTTTGTTTTCTAACTTATTTCTGTTGATTCTTGCTCTTCTGCCCCTCACCCTCTCTTTTCCTGTAGCCCCCACTAAGCCCACTCCTAAACCTCGCGTCAAGGTCCTCAACAGGACCGCTCATCTGGACAGCATACATGTGCCCAGTCAAGAGATGTCCCAGAGCAGAGATAGGCAGAAGGGCTCAGAACCTATCACAGCAAAGCCAAAGACCTATTCATCGAATGAGTACAGTTATTCTGAAGAAAGGACTGCCTCTGAAGATGAATTTCACTCAGAGTCAAGTAGTCCATTTACACCTGAGAACTCCCACAGTACACAGAGACAGGCAAATGCCATTCTGACGGAGTCCGATAATCCCCCTGAAGATAGCAGTGGCAATGATTCTTCCAGTAGTGGCAAGGGTAAAAAATTGTCCTCAGTACTCTTAGAGTACTTTTGTCCTTTTATAGGTTGTATTGTAAATTTAGTTTTATTGTAGATCAGTTTGTCTTGTTTTCATCTTTTTTTTTTTTTTTTTTTTTTGTGTTTGTTTGGTTTTTTTCCTCATACTCAATCTGTACACTTTTGTATAGATTGTTTTTCAGCAGATATTTTAGATAAAAAAAAAATACAGATTTTTGTATTTTTGTGCAAGAAATTCTATAACGGTATTGAGAAAGGAGAATACCTGCACACAGAATTTTTCACCTTTTTGTTTATATTGCCACTTAACCCTGAAGGTCAGGTTCTTTTTATGACCTCTTTTTTTTATGTTCCAAAACTTATTTTACTAATACATGTAATAGTATCTTCTTTTACTTATAGGGCAAATGGTTCCTGGAAAGACCTTCCGCAAATCCTTAAGGAAGTCTCAGTCCATCCAGGAGGTTGATGAAGAGCAGCAGAAGGAACACGGCTTTGAAAATGAGCTTGGAGGGGCCGGCGTCATGTTTAGCAGAGATAGTCTAGAACCAAATGGTTGGTCTCCTGTCTTTAACCCTACTCACACTCTCATTGAACCCCATGAAATATAGTAGAGATACTGATTAGATGTATGGTCCGACTTGCCTTTTCTTGCAATGCATTGTGACAAATAAAACTGGTTGTTGGCTGGGTGCTTAGTCCTCACCCTTTTTTATTTCATATATATCAATGTCTACCATGGTTTGAGTATTATTTTGATTAAGTACGTTATTTAAGAAATATCATGATTGGCTGTATAAGCACTGGGCTGGGTTCTTCCCAGAATACACCAGACTGTCTCATCAATAAGCAGTCTCTCAATTTTCTTTTCTTCTTGTTTGCCAAAATAAGCACTGATGGCATCTGGACCTCGGCATAATTCAACCAAGCTAGGCCTGGATGAGGACAATAAGGAGACAAGAATGGAAGGAAGTGAGTCCCTGAGTAACGACGTCAATAAACACAACAGTACTGCCATCAGCTCACCCCAAAGGTGCCAAGTATTATGGACTTGAAGTATTCTTTTGAAAGAAAGTAGTTGCAATATTCATGCCTTCATTTGCGTGGGTGAATGTGTGTCTCCAGGGAAGAAGGTGTATCTTTGCCAAAGCAAGATCAAAGGGAGGATGGTGAAACTCTTTCAGTTAAATGCAACTCCGGTAAGAACACTAAGATCTTCTCAGCTTGCATAAATCATTATTTTATGAAGTGGCACTAACGCCCCCTACCCCTATGTGGTGGCTTTTCCTTTGAGATCCAGTATTCTTTGTACTGCACTGAAATATTGCATTGAAACTGTAATATGAGACACTTTTTATTATTGGTTGTTTGTTCAGTGGGTGATTAGTTAATTGGTTCATTTATTGGTTAGTTCATTGGTTCATATAATTATTATTATTTTTTTAATGGTTAAAGTGTAAATCATGACCATGTAACTTATGTCCATTGCAGCATCTCCTACTTACAGTGAAGATTTTGAGGATGAGGCTAGTGAGAGTGAACTTGAAGAGAAGGCAAGTACATTCTTCATGGTTCTTTTTTACATGCACTTTCCTTTAGATTTAATTCGTTTGGCTGAGGATTTTGATTCCAACGAAAGTTTTTATATCAAACCACAGTAGTGGTTCTTCTGTAGCATTGCTCAAGTACAGAATTGGTCTAGCTAGCATCTGTAGTTAGGGAGAATTATTATTTTTTTCATTGTGAAATGTGAGCTTTAAAATAATTTTGGGGCACAAAAAATTACACCTTTCAGTATTTATCTGAACAAGATAACGAAATTGCTTTTAGCAGAATGCTGCTAATATAGCGATGCACAATTATCAGCAATGGGGCTAATATTAACTATGTACATGCACAATAAAAGACCAAATGAATATGATCTCATCTTAGGCTGTTTAACTGCTCCACACACTCTGAATGTTGAGGGTAATGATGCTTTCTTCCTTCTGAGGGATACAAGCACAGTACATAGAACACAGAGATGAACAATAAGACTCATAGAAGCTAATATATCCAGAATGTCAGCTTCCATACACGGTTAACATAAATGGTTAAGTGTTTTATGGTAAAATATTTTTATATATAGATATAAATATTTATTTAGTTATTATTATTTAGTTTGGTTCAAATATTTCAGTAAAAAGCATTAAAATATTAAACATTTGAGTGCAATAACCATAACCAATATATATTTATATGGAAAATATACAGTGAAACCTTGACTTATGAGTGAATCAAGTTTTCAGAGATACGAGCCGTCGCTCAGTCGAGTTTTTGCTTTAAGATGCGAGCCAAGATCATGAGTCATGAGCTAGCGAGTGAGCTTACGCCCCCCGCCACTAGGTAGCCCAGCAAGCGTTCAGTTAACATGGTTATCTTGCTGTGCAAGCATCTCTCTCGTATCGCTGTTGCTTTGTTTTTACATTTTGTTAAGTAGTTTTGGAAAATTTCTTCGTTTTAACCATGGGTCCTAAGAAATATATATATATATCATGTGAAAAAATTTGCCTGCGTTTTTGTAGCATTCTTGGACATATGGATATTTAATTTAACTGAAGAAAAGACTTTTCAAAATTTCAAGTTTTAGCGAGCTAAAACTTTTGTGCAGTACTGTACATTTACATTTACGGCATTTAGCAGACGCTCTTATCCAGAGCGACTTCCATGTCCTAATTACAGGGACAGTCCCCCTGGAGACACTCAGGGTTAAGGGTCTTGCTCAGGGACCCAGTGATTTTAGTGCTAGAGGTGGGATTCGAACCTGGGACCTGTTGAGCCATTGGTTTATAGGCAAGTACTCGACCACTAGACCACCTCCACCCATTGTGCATTGAGGAGTGGGGTAAACGTTCCTCAGACAATGCCAAAGACTGGTAGATGCTACAGGAAGCATCTCGCTGCGGTTATTTCAGCCAAAGGGGGTAACACCTGCTATTAGGGGGTAGGGTCCCCGTATTTTTTTCTCTGTTAGAATATACTTTTTTGTTGACATCTTTTGTTTAATGAATAAATCAAGGTTCATTTTTGTTGTTTACCCGCAACTGAAACACTTTCTTTTCCAGAGATAAATATAAACAAGATTAGACATCAATATGTGAAAATTTTTTAAATAAAGAACTGGATATTTAACGAACATAAATTTTTTCACTTGACTGTATAATATCAAGCATACGTATATATAATATGTGTATATAATATATAATGTCACTTTCACTTAATATTTGAATATAGGATATGTATAACTATTGCTGTCTTGGGCAAAAAGATTAAAATAAACTTAGGGCATTACTGTTTGTAATGCTTTAGTTTTTTAAGGCATTATATGACAAATTACTTTTGTAAGTCTTTTATTGGTACTGTTACTGATAAGAAGAATGTTTTCCTGTTTTACGTTTGTTTTAGAAACCTGAAAGGCGTGGGATGCTGGCAAAAGGTGAATATTTCAAACCATGTGTTTTTGTCTCCTTATGTGAGTTTGCTTTTGTGTAAAAACGTTTTTTGTTTGGTTTTTTTTTTTTTGTGGTTTTTTTTTTTTTGTAGTGTCACTGCATGACTCTTTGAACTCCACGGATGGAGCTCTGGTGCCCATTCTGGGAAAGAATGTTACAGAGCGAATCGAATGGCCTCATTCCAGAATGGCAGAAACAACAGGACCAGGTGCCACAGGTCTGTTTATGAAAATGGCCCATACTATAGTCAGCTGATAAAGAACTGATTTCTTTATCTTCCTTTCTTTAGCACCTCTCTCTCTCTTTCTCCCTCTCTCTCTATCGTGCTCTCGATCACTCTCTCATACACACACACACACTTGTTTTTACTCTCCTTGTCCAACCTCTTTTGGTCTTTGTAATTCTCTTCAGGCCAATGTAATGGCCAGAGTGGAGCAAGTGAGGTGGAGGCACTTCAGGAGGCCTATAGGCAGATCAGTTGCTCAGTGGGAGAGTATGAGGAAGAGAAGGTTCGGGAACCCAGCAGAAGTCCAGTCTCTCCTGCCCATCCAGAGTGCTCTAGAGGAACCATCAAGCATGCGTCCACTGCAGAGTCAGGTAAGTCTCAGGGACAAGTCTGTTATAGCTCTCATGAGCTTTTCAGTTGACATTGTGGTTTGTTTGACCCACCTTGGTTGTAAGTTTCATCTTCACAATACTTTAAATGCATTCGGAAGAATCGATTAGGTTCTCTCCCTAACAAATTTTTATTGCGCACTGAAGATTTACCCACTGCAGAAGAGCTGATGCATGCCATAGGACCAGATTCTGGATTCCAGTACAGCCTGCCTCTTCAGTCCCCAAGGTGAATCTAACTTAGGATGAATAAAATAATTGCATTTAATACCGTAAACTGTTATGCAGAGGTCACATCTTTATTTTTAATGTAGTGAAGATGCTGAAAGGATAGCTTCAGAAGGGAGCCCTATGAAAGCAGAAGCTGAAGACTCAGGTGGGCTCAAAGGGGCAGGTAGAGAGAGTCTTGCAGTAATGGAGCCCCATCCAACATCCCCCCCTAACAGAAACAAAAGCATTGCTGAAGAGGTGAAAAAGCTCATGCAGGAACAGGAGGACTCTCAGACGCTCCCCAGTTTCTTTAGTAAGAGCAAGAAACAGCAGGTGAGGCAGAACGACAAGCTGTCATTTTATCAGTTATTTGAAAATTTTTACATATAATTTCATTTTATGAATATTTTACTTTTTATCTGTGCCTGCCATAAAATGAGATGAGACAATCATGAGGCATAAAGTAAAGGGTCTTTTTTTTTTTTCTTTTCTAGTACATAGCCCCACTGCTGCTTTTACTGCTTCATCCTCTTCTCCTGCATTCCTGTAACTGTGATAATGATGGTGACAATAATCACTGGTATATTAACTTTTATTTATAGGCTCCTGGCAGATATAGAACTACAGTTCGTAGTTCATCAGCCTCTAAAAAAGAAAGTGTGATATCTGAAAGGACCAAGAGAACTGAGATCAGACCATTAAAGAAGGCTCTCGCACCCAGCAGGACTGCCAGTATTGCTAAACCTCCATCTCCACTGGTTCAGAGAAGGAGCCAGATCACCAACAAAGCATTTGATCTAAGCCATACACACACTAACAAAGGTATAAAACATTCATTAATTGTGTGTGTGTGTGTGTGTGTGTGTGTGGGGGGGGTGGGGCTCCTTAATAACTTTAATTATATCGAAAGAATTCAGAAAGTTATAGTAACAGTTTTTCAGTTACAGCATCTGTTACTGTGTTCATGGGCAGCTGTTTTTAAGACCCTGTGGAAAAAGCAGGATATATTTGGCAAGGTCAGAACAAACATTAATAAGAAGTGTTGTACTTCATAGTGATGTCCATACCCACCCAAGTCATATATAAATTTTAATAATAAGAAGAAGAATATTAATTCGTATTAAATACGTATTAAAATTAATTCTCAAAATACTCACTTGCCTAATAATTGTGCACACACTCTAGGGTGCGGGGTTGTTTGTTTTTTTTTTTTTTTTTGTTTTTTTTTTTAACCACCTACAACACCAAGTTACTTTTTAGTGATGTTTTAGTGTTCCAAAGCTAGAGATGGCACAATACCACTTTTTTGACACAATTAGAAAACTGAAACCTCAAACATTAGTAATTTAAAAATATCTATCCAATTTCCTGCAAAAGATGAAATTTTAAATTTAATTTAAAATGTATATATGTATGTAATGTTCAAGCCAGTCAAGCACCAGCCAATAATGCTATTGTCCTACTGTCATTTTATGACATTCTTATGGTCATTAATGTTAGAACTTAATCAGATTTGTTCTATGTTTTGCAATAATTTAGGCTTTTTTTAACAGAAGGATTTTTTGACATCATTTGTCAAACAGCCTAGTACCAATCCCCAGCCAGATATCATTGCAGGGCAGAACTTTCAGTTTGTTAAAGCACAGTTAAGTCCCTAGACATCAGAAATGAGCCAAAATATGACTAGGGTCAAGTGGCTCTAAGCATCAATTTTTTGCGAGAAAAGGTGTTTTTTAGATATTCTCTATGTTTCTGTTTAGGTTCAGAGTCTGATGTGAGGGTAAGCAGTGATCTAATGGCCTCAGTCCAGTCCTTCGCTGCTTTTTTACAGCACCAGATCAATGGTCCGAGCATGGTCTGTTGTGACCTTTCAGACAACAACACACAGCAAGCCACAGAGAGAAGAGTGAGTAAACAGATACTGCGCAACTGCACAGAATAAGAGTTTCTTTCCTTCTTAGATCCAGAGGAGTTCCCATGTTTCTTTTCAATGTGTTTTCTCTGAGGTAGAGTGAGTTGGTTAAAGAAGTACCTGACAGTAATCAGGACCTGCCCTCGGAGCGTTCCACCCTGGAGCGCCTGCGCCTACAGTTGGCTCAGACAGAGAGACAGCTCCTTCTCAGAGAAAACCAGCTACAGCAAGAACACAGCAAGGAAATGAGTGCGCTCAGACAGGAGAACTACATGTTACACTGCAAGGTTAGTGCCCATATCTCTATTACAAGTGTTCAGTTAGACTCACTTGTCTACTAGAGTCATCAGTAAATGAAAGAAAGAAAAGTGAAAGTGACAACCCTTGTCATTGCGAGGTCACAGCACAGCAGACAGTGAAGCACAACGAAATTGGACCTCTGCATTTAACCCATGCACACTCAAACACCGTGCAGCAGTGGGCAGCTATTGAAAGCGCCCGGGGAGCAGTGACTGGAGCAGTGACTATATATGTATATATATGTGTGAATATATATATATATATATATATATATATATATATATATATATATATATATATGTGTGTATGTATGTATGTGTATATATATATATGTGTATATGTATGTATATGTCATGTGGAAAAAATAAGACACCCCATTAAATATTCAGTTCTTTATTTAGAAATGTTCACATATCGATGTCTAATCTTGTTTTTATTTTCCTCTAGAAAAGAGAAAAGTGATTTAATAGCAGGTAAGCAACAAAAATAAGCTTGATTTATTAATTAAACAAAAGATATCAACAAAATTGTGTGTTCTAAGTGAGGAAAAGGTTAGGACACCCTACTCCTATTGTTGCCTCCTTTGGCTGAAACAACCGCAGTGAATATTCGAGGGGTTTCTTGCATGTACAGCCCATTTCAAGTCTTCCCACATCATCTCAATGGGATTAAGATCTGGGCTTTTACTCGGCCTGCTCTCGGGGATAATTTGCTTGGACGGCCAGACCTGGGCATGTTGGCAGTTGTTTTGGAAGTCCTCCACTTTTTCTATCTATCCACTATATCTCCACTTAGGTTCCTGGGTAGCGAAATGACTGATTGTAACCTCTTTTGAGATCTTTTAAGATTCCTTACCAGACCTCAGACAGCTCTTTGGATCACACAATGGTGTTCACTCTCACCTCAAAAGTCAGGAGCACAATAAACTATGTCTGATGTTGAAATAGAGCAAACCCCCTTCAAAATAAAATCATGTGCACCTGATGTGCTACACCTGTTTGATTTGAGCCATTTTAATTTGGAATAAAGGTTTGAGTGTCCAAATTTATTCCTCACCAGACACTGCAGAAGATTTTGACAAGTCTTTTTCTTATGTTTTGTTTAGATATATTACTTGAATCTCCCAGTATTGTTAAAATTGAGATTAAATATCCATATGTCCAAGAATGTTACAAAAACACACAGGCTTGCACAGGCTTTCATAGGGTGTCCTAATTTTATTCACATGACATATGTATATAGATATATGAGCTGTACACTGATTACTTTATATCGTATCAAAATGTCATATCTTCAGTGTTGTCCCATGAAATGATATAATAAAATATTTACAAAGATTTGAGGGGTGTACTCACTTTTGTGAGATACTGTGTATATATACAGTACTGTGCAAAAGTTTTAGGAAGGTGTGAAAAAATACTGTAAACAAAGAATGTTTTCAGAAATATAAATAATGATTGTTTATTTTTATCAATTTACAAAATGCAAAGTGAGCGAACTAAAGAAAAATCTGAATCAAATCAATATTTGGTGTTACTACCTTTTGCCTTTAAACCAGCATCAATTCTTATAGATACACTTGCACAAACCCAACCAATTTTACGAAACACCTGCTGATGATTACATGTGTGTCAACCTACGTGTGTCACACGTAGGTTGAAATACAGTCATGTTTGGAACAACCTACCAGCCGAGTTCCTTCAAAAACTGTGTGCAAGTGTACCTAGAAGAACTGATGCTGTTTTGAAGGCAAAGGGTGGTCACACCAAATATTGATTTGATTTAGATTTGCCCTTATTTGTCTAGTCACACATCTTAGATGAAATGTATTCTACTAGAATGACTAATTTCCAGACTTTTAACCAGTCTTCTGTTCATATATCGAGCTGAATGGTAGACTAAGCAGTGCTGCCTCTAGTTTCTATACTTATTGTGAATAAAATTAATCTGCTACAATCTTAGTTTGCAAAATCATCCTACAATATAATTTTGTTTGCGAAAGATAGGTTTTTTTTTTTTTCTCACTAAAATGAATAGTGGTTATGGAGTATTTTATGGGGTGTGTGCACACAAATATGACTGGAGTGAAACTAGCTTATTGTAGCATGATGTCAGATATCACTGAGGGTGATGTGACCATGAAATACTTTATTTTCAGCTGCGCAGCACAGAAGAGTCCATTAAGAAGCAGCAATGGAGTTTTACAGAGGGCTCCGACCCAATAACGGAGGAGAAACTCAGACAGATTGTAAAGGAGATGAAGGAGCAGGAGACGCTGATTCAAGGCTATCACATGGTAAGCTTGTTTCTCTGTCCTGCTCTCTGCGCCAGGGTAGTACCTATTCATTAAGAATTTGCTGTCCTTTCTCAAATACAGTTTGATCATTTAAATCCTTAAGTTTGACCAAAAAGGCTTGGCAGAGAGTGTTGTCAATTCATCTAATTGATAACACCTTACTTCATTTAAGCAGATAGCAAAGACTGCAGTGCAATCTTGATGTCCTAGTTTGAATCAAACAGTCACAACTATGGAATCCCATTAGTTGAACTTATTTGAACTTATGAACGCAAAGTGAGTGAACAAAAGAAAAATCAATATTTGGTGTTACTACCTTTTGCCTTCAAACCAGCATCAGTTCTTCTAGGTACACTTGCACAAAGTCAGGGATTTTGTAGGATTATAGTCGGTGTATGATCAACCAGTTTTGCCAAACAGGTGCTGATGAACATCAGTGTCACACGTAGGTTGAAACACAGTCGTGTTTGGAACAACCTTCCAGCTGAGTTCGTTCAAAAACTGTGCAAGTGTACCTAGAAGAATTGATGCTGTTCTGAAGTCAAAGGGTGGTCACACCAAATATTGATTTGATTTAGATTCTCTTTTGTTCATTCACTGCATTTTGTTGATTGATGAACCTGCCTAAAACTTTTGCACAGTACTGTACCAGAAAGCAAGAAAGGCTTAATGCTTAAAATTGCCAGCCCCAATGGTGATTGATAAGATGATTATCAAATGACAACGATGGAGAAATAATAAGCTGATAGTATCAATCATTAAAGTGGCATATGAGAAAACAATAAAAAATAATTTATGAAACAATGTAAAAAATTACATTTTGTAATTACATTACAAATGGAATAAGGATATAGATTTGAAAGTCTATCATGGATCATCTCCCCATTCCAACACACTTATTATAGACTAAAGCAACAAAACACATCTCAAATCATAGAGCTGAGTTGTACAGCTGGAGCCGTAAGAGTATTTGCCAAAGCATCTACGAACCCCACAATTTTTAAAAAACCTCCAAAATTCCCTCCACAATCATAGAGAAGCAAGTTTTCTCCAAAAATAAAAAAATAAAAAAGTAGTAATCAGTGTTATAATGTATTAATTTTGCTATATAATCAACGCAATCAGGGTTTTTTTTTTTTTTTTTTTTTTAAGTTTGGTGCCTTTGGTGCTGATCTTCAAGCCTGGCCAGCTTGCCAGAATTGATCTACTAGCATGAACAGCACACAATATGTTTTCACCTCATTTAGATTCAACCTTAAATTACAAACCTTGTTGATCCCTTTGTGTTCAGATTTGCTTATTTTGCCTTGACGGTTCTCATTCTCGTGTAATTGGGATGAATTTCAGTCATTAGTATGAACCAACCTGTTACCTGAAATGGCATTCTAATCAGCCGGGTCACATGAATAATCCACATGGCATGAATGACAACAACTACATACAAATAAAATCGCAGCCCAAACATTCATTTCAAAGAAATTCAGCCCTGATCATTGATAATGTTGATGTAGCTATTGCTATATCAGTACTAATGTTGAGTTGATGTTGAAAAAGTGTTTTTCTGGGGGTTTCCAGAGTAACTTAACCAAAATTAACCACATCTTACTTAAATTCAAATTGCACATATACTAATTCTGAACACAAAAAAGCTACCTGAGGATGAACTTCCCATTGTTGCTTACACCCTTTTCCCATGACTGTAAGAGCTTATTTTGACTTGTGGAGTTTGGTGCTGGATCACTGTTGAAATAATGTTCATTATGGTTGATCTAGCACTAAATCAATGGCCAGTACAACATGGAAAGTTAATGCAGATTGAACATCAGACATCTTTCTTCATTTAACATTAAAATGTTAAAGTAAATACTTTCAAATCATATGTTAAATATATCCTCACCTGAAGTCTGTGCTCTTTGTGTTGAGATTTGTTAATCTATTATTTGTATTATGTGGTCTCTGTGCAATTTTGCATAACATCTACACTGGTTTAATAGTCTTGCTTTTGTAGGAGAACGAAAAATTATACATGCAGATGAAGGCTCTTCAAAGACAAAGTGAGCAAAATGAAGAGGCCATGTTTACCGAGAACCAGCGACTGCTTTCAGAATTAGCCTTTGCTAAGTGAGTCTTTTATGTCACTCTTCCATTAAGTCTCTCTTCACTCTGTGGGCTGTCTGTGTCAGTGTGTGTGGTGATATAGTCACATTTTTCACTTACAGACATTTAAATCTATTAATCCTTATGTCTATTTTCATAAGTATACATCTTGGAAGATGTTGTATGATTCATCTGAGATGCGATCTATAGTAAACCGAGCTTCTGAATTCACATTATGTCCGTACTGATTGTAAATGTTAAGTAACATATTCTGTGCATATCATAATATTCTGTGCATATCATGTTATCTGCTTTTTGTTGCCATAACAGTATCATTCCTCTTGCTCTTCTCACGTCTACTCAAAGGCATCACCTGAGAAAAAATCAAATGCTGTGTAGAATAAAAATTTTACACTCCAAACAGTCAATTTAGTGCGAAGAGAAGCTTCATTATTAAGGAATGTTTTTTCGCCCATGTCAGAAAACTAGACTCTTAAGCCATAGGCATACCAAACAGCTGTAATGTGTCTAAAGATTCAAGCTGCCTAAATAAAGGGTTTCCATTCACTCAGTATCACCAGTATACTAATCACTGGTGATACTAAACACCTATTTCTTGTTATGCTCAAATGATTCATACGTAGCTCACTGTGTGAAAAACTTTGGAAGCCTGGAGAACAAAAATACATCAGGCATACATTTAAAAATGAAAGAATTTCACACAGTCATACAAAGAGATCATACAATGTGCTTTACAGGAAAAAAGGCATAAATGTATTGGATAAAAATAAGTAATACAATAAAGAAGGATAAAAGTAAGATTTAATGTAGAAGAATAAAGAAAAATACATTGCAGCTAATTACAAGACTGATTTTAGCTTCTGGTTACAATTATGGCTAAGCTAATCTCCCTGGGTAACTTGTTTCAGCATTTTATCCCGTTTACCATTCATCAACCATTCATGTATCATTATCAAACCATTGAGTGACTTGTTAATTATAGTTTGAAGCCAATTCTTTACCTCACTAGAAGCCAGTGCAGAGATCAGGATTGGATTGATAAGCTCTCTTTTCTTTTTTTTTGTCACAATTCTAAGAAATTGTGCTTAATGTTCATCTTGGGGAGGTTTGTGAAAAGAGCATTTTAATAGAGAACCATGCAGGATATAAAGGCAGGAATTTTAAATTTGTTCTTGAGATGCCAGAATGCTAATATAGGTGCAACTTCAATTTGGTCAGTGTAAAATTCCCATTCGTTATGACATCAAGCAGTCATTTAATGGAACAAGCACTAGAAGTGTATACCTCGTTGTTAGCATTATGTAAACCACCTGCTTTAATCTAGAACTTTGTGACTTAGCATTAGCTAAAAATGAAAGTTTTTGGCAAAAACCAGCTCCAGTATAAGACTGCAAAAAACAACTTCAGACATACTACCTCACTTAGTTGTTTGTCTTTGTTTAGCAGTAAGGGGAAAGTGGTGTAATTTTAATTCTGCAGAACCATTGCTTTGCCATTCAAGACTAATCTAAAATCTGTTTCAGAGAACAGTTTAATAGGATGGATAAACAGAGCAAGGGTGGATATTTGGCTTCTACAGACCAAGGATACAGTGTTACCGAGCTAATGGCTCAGGTGCACACTGCACAGGTAAGCTGCTCTGGTGTAATATTTTCTTGCACTGAAAGAGAGGGCCTCATTTTTCTTTTATATCAAAGTATGTGTATGTGTGTATGTGTGTGTGTGAGAAGAGGAGAGAAGCACAGCTGCAGGAAGAAAACCACAAGCTAAAACAAGAGAAGCAAGCCCTACAAGTAGACCTACAAATGATTAAAAAAGAGAGGGACTTGGCAAATGCCCAAGTCATTTACACCTCAGGTAGGACAAGATCATGGAGCTTTAAACTGAAAGCCTGTCCTCACTTAAGCAGGGATATTTCTTTATAATTGGTTATCTTTTTGTTGATGATGATAAGGTGATATGGGCTTTGAGATTAAACTTATGGAGGAAAGGCATAAAGAGGAAGTGTTTGAGCTGAAGAAGAGGCTGAAGTGGTACGCTGAGAATCAGGAACTGTTGGATAAGGACGCAGCCAGACTGAAAGCAGCTAATGCAGAGACACAGAGACTAGCCGAGCAGGTAAGATTAATTAAAATAATTTCTTTTCATCATTTAACAAAATGCAGTGAATGAACAAAAGAGAAATCTAATCAAATCAATATTTGGTGTGACCACCCCTTTGGCTCTTCAAAACAGCATCAATTCTTCTAGGTACACTTGCACACAGTTTTTGAAGGAACTCGGCTGGTAGGTTGTTCCAAACATCTTGGAGAACTAACCACAGATCTTCTGTGGCTGTAGGCTTCCTCACATCCTTCTGTCTCTTCATGTAATCCCAGACACACTCGATGATGTTGAGATCAGGTGGGGGCCATACTCATCACTTCCAGGACTTTGTTCTTTCTTTACACTGAAGATAGTTCTTAATAACTCTGGCTGTATGTTTGAGGGTTGTTGTCCTGCTGCAGAATAAATTTGGAGCCAATCATACGCCTCCCTGATGGTATTGCATGATGGATAAGTATCTGCCTGTATTTTTCAGCATTGAGAACACCATTAATCCTGACCAAATCTCCAACTCCATTTGCAGAAATGCAGCCCCAAACGTTCAAGGAACCTCCACCATGCTTCACTGTTGCCTGCAGACACTCATTATTGTACGCTCTCCTACTGCCTTCTGCTACAGCCAAATATTTCAAATTTTGATTCATCAGTCCAGAGCACCTGCTGCCATTTTTCTGCACCCCAGTTCCTATGTTTTCGTTGGAGGTATGGCTTTTGGCTGCAACTCTTCCATGAAGACCACTTCTGGCCAGACTTCTCCAAACAGTAGATGGGTGTACCTGGGTCCCACTGGTTTCTGCCAGTTCTGAGCTGATGGCACTGCTGGACATCCATTTATCTCAAAGGGTACAGCTTGATGTGTCTTTCATCTGCTGCTCTAAGTTCCTTTACACCACTGCGTCATGACCTCAACGCTGCCTCGCTTTGTGCTCTTCAAAAGAGCTTGAACAGCACATCTTGAAACCCCAGTCTGCTTTGAAATCTTTGTCTGGGAGAGACCTTGCTGATGCACTATAACTACCTTGTTTCTTGTCTTGCCATGACATGAAACTGTCTTCCACAACCTCACCTTGGGAGCAGAGTTTGGCTGTTCCTCACCCAGTTTTAAGCCTCCTACACAGCTGTTTCTGTTTCAGTTAATGACTGTGTTTCAACCTACTTTGTGCAAGGGTACCTATAAGAATTGATGCTGGTTTGAAGGTAGTAACACCAAACATTGATTTGAGTTCATTTTTTCACACCTGCCTAAAAAATTTGCACAGTACTGTATATATAAACACTACTGTGCAAAAGTCTTTGCTTTTAAGCTGCTAAAACATACAAACACACATTCCGCAGCCCTATACAGCCAAACTCCTTGCTGACAGGTATATATGATCAAGCAAATACCCTTTTAGTCTCCATACTTGCTGAAGAGCTGTTACATTTTAAACATGACAGTGACAAAGTGCAGCATCTAGGAGGAACAACAACTCTTTCACAAAGTATTAGATGATACAGATTTGGATAGCAGGGTCACCAAGTGCTGAAGCACAAGAACTGTTCAAGTGGGATATTCATAAAATGAGCAGCTCCACACTAACTTCAGATCTCAGTGTGCGATGCCATGTGTTTCTAGAGGTGGCACAGCATAAATGAACAAAAATCACTTCACATACACACAGAAAATTATGGCTCCGCAATCATTAATCAAGTAGGCGTTTAAACTTTCTTAGTAATGCCTAAATGTTAATGTGGTAGGAAATGGCAAGTGAGTGTTTATATATATATATATATATATATATATATATATATATATATATATATATATATATATATATATATATATATATTTTTTTTTTTTTTTTTTTAATATAATTTTTTTTTTTTTTTTTTTTTTTTTTTTTAAAAGAAAACAAACAGGGTTTTTCTAATTAGCACATCTCTTTTGGAGGGCACTGTAATTACCCAATTGACTCAACAAAGCAGAGCAGTTTCTTGTCCGTGTTTCATTTTACATAGCTGTAAAGGGTTGTTCCCACTTTTTTTCTGCTCATAGAAACACTAACATGCACTTGATATACCATTGAAATATCTTTTTTTTTTTTTCCCATTCTCCTGGTCGTGAACAGTGTAAAAATACTAACAGGCATTCCAGTGTTGATGTAGTACATTACTGAAATTCTTACCACTTCTCAGGAAATCTCTGGAAAAGAGTTAATGATGCACAAATATAAACATAATTGGCACCAAACTGAAGTCATAGCATCAAAAGGTACACAAGAATGTAACAGCATAATTAACTCTTTAAATAAAAGTCTTTCTGAAGTTTTGTTATAATAATAATAAATTAATACTTTTTCCTGAGAGAATTTTTACTTAAAAAATAATTCCGTCTAACACACCACAACATTCACTGCCTGGTCAAGAAAAGTCACCAAATGGATTTATCTAAGCGAAAAAAGAGAGAAATATTGCAGTGGTTAATGTTTCAGCCGGCTACAAGTAATCTAACCTTAACTGATGACATGAGTAGCTTTTCGGTTCAATCACAAGAAATCTTCTGATTTTGTTAAGAATTCTCACATTATTGGCCTGCATCAAATAAATAAAGAAAATAAATAGACCAATGAAAGTATTGAAATTAGGACTTTCCAATTTTTTATTAAAGCCTGGAGGAGAGAAAAGTGGTCCAAAAAAAAAAATCTTACAAGCACGTGTTCAAAGATCACTTAAATGATTGTTGTTATGAATTGAGCAGTAACAGCTATGTCATGGCTATGTTTTACAGTGAAGGTATAAGCATTTCCACATTCGCATTGCAAAGAGCATTGGTGCTAAACTGCAGTAATGCATATGTTGGCATGTCTGTGGGGGTAGCGTTGTGACCTCAGGTTGCTTCAGTTGGTCAGAAAACTTGCAAAAAAAATGAGGTCAGGCTGACTACATGAATACACCAAATGACCAGGTTTTTCCATCAATACATTTTTTCCTCTTTCCTGAGGGCACAGGCGTCATCCAAGATGGCAATGTCACAATTCATTGGACCCAAACTGTGAAAGAGTGTTTCAGGGTGCCCAAGACATTTTTCAGATCGTTTTTGTTGAAAAATGAATGCAGTGCTGAACAGAAATAAATGATGTGACATTGCATAAGCTTTTGGGTAGGTACCATGGCAGACGTGTGCTAGCTTGATAAACCTAAAGGAATGAGCTTATAAAAGTTGCAAAGAAGTCATATATTCATATTAAATGTTTTTATATTTGAAAATTTTATTTACTGAATTTATTGAATGTTTTTTTCAGTCCTATAAACATTGCACACACTAAAACTATATTTATTTAATAATTAACTGATTTGTGTGGGAAACCAAATATGTGCTCTGAACCAGTGAGAGTGGATGCTTTGGCAGTTTTAAGTTTTCTTTCAGTGGCCTCCTACGAGTTTGATGCTTCTTTACACTTACAGCTTTTAAATGGTGAGCTCTCATTTGTGTAAGATGGCTATTCAGATTTCCTTTATGAGCAGTGCACAGGTTTAACGCCTACATGATTTTCAGTTAGTTCAGTTTGAGTTTGAAAGCATTATTAAACATATTGTGTAATATTTCGCATTTTTCAGTCTAGACTAAAGGTTGTCAGGTGCAGTTTCTTGCCACATATGCAGTGCACATGTAAGTAAAATGTATTCAGTTCATTTTTTTACTCATCGTTACGAATAATATTCTAAATTAACAAAGCACAAGTTGTTTGCAGTGCCATTATCAAGTCTCTCCAAAGGTAAACTGTTTGTCTCAGTTCCAGACTCTGACTAGAGCCTTTTCACTATAGCTTTTTTTTGTTTTTTTTTTTAATACAGAAGCCACTCCTCTGTTGTCTTGTTAAATTGTATACCTTTGCCCCTGCCTGAAATCCTGAGCATCAGAATTACATTTATTGACCACTTGGTAACCCTCCTTTACAACTGCCAGTTTTCACAAAATATGCACAAAATGTACATAAGTAGCAGATAATGTTTTTGCAGTAAACAAGTAATAGACAGGTAGACAAGTAATAGACAAACAAGTTAATAATAATCATACAGAATTGCACAGAAATGTATGTGGTCGTGTATATAGTAGTAAGTACCACATTATGTATATGTGAGGGCAAAGACAATTAGTCCTGCAGTAGTAAGTATTAAATATGGCATATCTAATATTAAATATTAAACAGTATCACATCATGTGTCTGGAAAACAGTAATGTGCATCAAGAATGGGAATGTAATTATGAATGTGGTCCTTAAGTAGTCATGTAAACGAGAGCGTTAATGGTATGTCACAGTATTGATCGGCTATTTATGTGTGTGAACTATGTCTTGATGTTTTGGGAAGCATGATTCTATAGCATCTGAGGGGTTGAGCTTAAAACGGTTGTGTACCTGCCTGTTTCCTGGTTTCTTTTCTACCATATTCTACCATATCTACAGGACATATAGAGGACCCGTGCCATTTCTTTCACTCCTGGGACAGCACTGGCCTAGTGGTTAGGGACTAGACCCCAGGATCGGAAGGTCGTGGTTTCAAATCCCAGACTGTTAGGTTTGCGTGAGGTACCGTCTCCATCACTGCTCCCCAGACGCTAGATATGGCTTCCCACTGCTGCACAGAATGCATATTGTTGTAATTCCCTGAGTGCTCACTTTCACTTTTCCCTTAAATGCCAAATATGTAATAATTGTCATTTGTTTTACTTAATCAGAGTGTGAATCAGTTATATTTTATTGATTAGATGGAGACAAATATAATTGCAGGATAGAAAATGCATTTATTAAGATGAAAACCCCAACATATATAACTTTCGGTAGGTGTGCTATCATGTTTTAGACCAAGGTTCAAATCCACCAAAAGGTTCGAATCCACCACCATTGGGTTCCTGAGCAAGACCCTTAACCCCAAGTTGCTCCAGGGGGACTGTCCCTGTAGTTAAGAAATGTAAGTTGCACTGGATGAAGAACATCAGCTAAATGCTGTAAATGTTTTAAGTGTAAGTAATGTTAATAGTGGTGAGGAATGTTGAGCTGCTACAGATTGAAGCTATTAGTATGGACAATGTCGAAGCCAGGCAGTAAACTCATTTGGCCACATGTATGTTGTGAATGCAGAAAATTAAAATCGTAGAAAATTAAAATCGCAGAAATCTGTTTGGACTGATATATTTTGACCTTGTGGTGGTAGTTGTTTTGTTCATAATGCAACTGCTATTGTCCTTGTAGTGCATACCTGATGTATGTCTTTTTGTAGGTGGAAAAACTTAAGATGGAGGTGGCCAAGCAGACAAGTCAACAGCAGAAGAAAGTGAAGGAAAGGGCTGGGGAGGCCAAGAGAATTCAAGACCTCGAGCGTCAGGTTGGGAATGCGCTGCTGAGACTCACTTTCTGTACTTTGATCTGTTGACCAGAAGGATTCGACTCATTCACTCTGCAGTTTACTCATTCAGAGCACATCACTCTCTTTTCCTCACTGCTGCAAAAATTGTAACCCACCATCTGTCCTACTCAAACTGCAGCCTCCCTCCTGAGTTGTACAATTTTGTTTCCAATTTCTTACTTTTAGCATATTTTTGTAAGGTGAAAATGGCTTAAAAGATCTTTATTTTTCCTAATCACACTCTAGTAATTCTGACAACTTATGTTCTCAAATCTGTCTCTTAGGTGAAAGAGATGGAAGAAATCTTGCGCCGTAGGCATCCAAACTCCCTGCCAGCTTTGATCTACGCAGCAGCAGCAGCAAGTGGAGATGAGGGAGAAAGCAGCCGTCATCACGTAGCTCCTCAGCCTTCACAGACGGCAGCCCTGCTGGAGAGACGCATACAGAGGCTGGAGGCAGAGCTTGAGGGTCGTGATGAGGAAGCCAAGCGCTCTCTCAGAGCCATGGAGCAGCAGTTCCAAAGAATTAAGGTATGTCACAGAAAGTGCAGAAATCTACACGTAGGAAAAACAATTCAGTACAGATAAAGACCATCAAATGTTTCTACTCAGCAGGGTAGTTTCTTATCAAATTAAAAGGCCACATCATTTTGCTTGACATGCATTAGTAATAAAAAATTTGAAACTCACCTGTCACATTAAAAAAAAAAAATTTGTTTTTTTTTTCCAGTAAAAACTATTACTGTGCAAATCTGAGAACTGAAGGTAGATTAGCAAAGGCATGTTTTATTCAGTACTTTTAATTTTGAGAAAACATTTATAATAAAAATTAGATTCTTTGCTAAATGTTCTGTTATAAACAATATGTCTGCTATTAATAATGTTTGGTAAGTTTTCATCCTGAGATTTGATGACTAATAAAAAGCACAATTTAGATACCAATTTTATTACACTTTAGCTCTTTGTAATCTTGGTCAGTTTTTATCCTTACAGTGGTTATTAAAAATTAAAATAGCCAATTTTTATATATTTATGTATGTGTATATATATATATATATATATGTATGTATATGTATATGTATATATATATATATAAACACATCAGTCCATAGGTAAATATTTTTCAATTACTTATTTAGCAGCAAATAAAATGGACAGACTGTTTGTTGTTAGAAATACATTTTGTTTCAATTTAGATAAAAGTCTCAAAAATGTTGCACATATTTTCTCTATTCATATATATTGATATATATTTTTTTTTGTTTTTTTATTGTGCAGTGTAATTCAATACAATTTAATACAATTCTGTTTGTAGTGTCTTCAGTTTGAGTGAAGTAGGCCAGTAGCTGAGTGAAATCAACCAGCTAAATAAATATCCATTTATAAATTGTATCTGGATTTCATGACTTCAAAAGAACTCACGTAGGCCACACTCTCGCTAGAGAAAAAGACTAAAAATGAAAGATTTATATGTAGCAAATCCATTAGAAGAGGAATGCAGGGAAGATGTACAGTACTGTGCAAAATTAATCAGTTCTTCATATTTTACCTCCAAAGAGACAGACTTTTATTTGTATGTTTTAAATGGTTTTTTTTTTTGAGGAACAGTTCTCCAGGCCTTATGAATGACAGAGTTTAAGGCTCTCGTTTTCCATGCAAGTCCCTGTATTTGACCAGTCTCAACAAAAAACAAAGCCATCTAACAAAGCCAAGGCATGAAGCAGTGAAGAAACAGTAGCAGATGATTCAGGTGATCAGGCTGGTAATTAGTTTATTGGTGAGGGCTGAATGCTGAGTGTTTGGAACCCTTTTATCTAGACACCTTACCTTTTTAAAAAATAAAAAAATTAAAAAAAGCATTTTATTCCTTGATTTAATTCATCTTGATCATGAAACACCTCAGTCCCATACTGCATCACAGTGTTGTTAATTCCTGTGTTCTGTCTATGCTGACACAACAAGGGATAGATTCACACTGTCTCCTATAATGGTCAAATGGAGAACCTCAGCAGTTGGTGTGTTTTTTGTTTTTGTTTTTTTACCTTGCTTACATTTGATTGAGATTGGGAGCCATGGAATACCAACTTGAATGAGAAGTATTTGTTGTGTTTGAGACACAGATCACGATTCAAATCTCTGTAGAGAAGCAGGTTGTTACCATAGAAACAGAACATTTATTTTATTACATATAGCTTTTTCTGTGTCAGCTGTCCTCTAAAGATACATCCATCAAGTTTTCCAGCTTTGGTGTTGCTGATGCAACATTTTCACTCACAGACAAACAGGGACAAAAATGGACGGTAATATTAATGGTAGTAAATCACAAATATGCCTACATGTGTCAGAAATTTAGATATTCAACAGGATGACAGTAAAAAT
This sequence comes from Hepsetus odoe, assembly GCA_017165825.1. NCBI lineage: Eukaryota > Metazoa > Chordata > Actinopteri > Characiformes > Hepsetidae > Hepsetus > Hepsetus odoe. The sequence continues at coordinate 10,464,875 of CM029379.1, read as the reverse complement.
AAGGTAATAACAGGAACATAAATAGCACAAGTACAATAAAAACATAAAAATTGTGCATCCCAGTGATGCAAGGATGAGAAATAAACAGATGAGACATAGAAAGAAATAAAGACTCTGGGGCAGCAGTGGCCTAGTGGTTAGGGACTAGTCCCCAGAATTTGAAGTATGTGGGTTTGAATCCTCAGGTTACCCTGAGGTACCCTTTATCAAGGTACCATCTCCATCACTGCTCCCTGGGTGCTTAAAATAGCTGCCCTGCTACATGTGTGTGTATGGCTAAAATGCAGGAGAAGCAATTTGTTGTGTCTCACTGTTTGCTATGCTGAGTTTCACAATGACAGTCACTTTCACATCACTTAATCTGTACATGTGCATCATGCACCGATCAGACAGAACATTTATGTTAGAATTTTATTTTGGCACCAACCTAAACATTACAAGTACAAGTATACCCCTTCTTTCAGGATGTGTAAGTTCTATACATTTAGGCAGCAGCATAGCAAGCAGGCTTCAGACTACGCTGTATAAATTGGATATCTGTTTAAAGCCCTAAATGAAGAGAAAAAACCTGGACTGCATCCTGTTTTCATGCAGTAATAACATGACTTCATCCCTCTTCATTTTTGTCTGTTAAATGTTTTCATGCAAAGGCAAAGTATCTAATTTTATTTGTGTTCTCTGTGACGCAAACTGAATTGTTGTGGCCTACATCCAGCTCAAAGGGTTTTGAATCTGTGCCTAACACACCCTAGGGACAAATATATGCTGATTCTGCTGTAACTATCAGGTTATCAAGGGAACAAAATGTGTTATTCCACCAAAGTGTATGCAAAGAGTAAACACTGTGATGTGGAATTCAGAAGATTTACTGAACATTGTTTGCTACAGTTTCTGTGTGTGTAAATTTGGAAATTGACAGCTATCCTGGCTGTTAAATATACCATTTCTGAAATTGTTTTTTAAGGCCGATAGTAACAAGGCCTTGATACTAATGCTCGATGAAGTGAGGCCATGAAACAAGCCTCAAATAGAATACAAATGTGAACCAGATTCAGGATGTAAACCAAAAGATTTCAATGTCACTTCAGATGGATCATAATCTGACCGTTTTTGCTCCAAACAAGCAATCAGCAATAGTTCAGTTTATCATTTAGACTGATGAATTCCAATTTTATAGTGTAAAGAATGTTAGCCATGCAATATATGCTCAGGGGCAACTCCGGACAATTTACTGGCCGGGGATGCAAACCTACAACCTTCCAATCCTGGGGTCTAGTGCCTAAACTCTAAGCTACCTCCTAGTGAGCACCTGTTTGATCTGTCAAATATCAAATTGAATTGCAGATTTATAAGTGTTCACATATGCACGTTCACCCCCCAAAAAAGGCCTGATAAAGTCATTGGAATTGAACACAAAAAAAAAAAAAAAAATGAATGAGCTGCAGGTGTGCTATGGATTTATATCTCAGGTTGATTTGCATGACTAGGGCACCAGTTAATTTCACACAGTTGCACAAATCTTAAATTGCATGTCTCCCTCTGCAGCTCCAGTATGAGCATCAGATCTCAGCGTTGGAACAGCAGTTGGCCGAACAAACCACAGAACACCAGAGCTGTTTGTCTCAGGAGCCAGGTAGCCAGGCTGAGCAGCTGCAGAAAGACCTGGAGCAGCTGAAGCAAGCCCACAAGTGCCAAGTGGACACATTGAAGGCGGAGGTAGCATCTCTGCAAGAACAGATTCAGCAGGTTCATTGTTTAGCAGAACCAGAGAAGCCATCCCGCAGCCCCTCACGACATCAGCGCCAGGCAGAGGCAGCACAAGCAGGTCGAATAGAACGCCTCACCCAGGAGCTTTCTGCCAAGAGTCGTACCATTCAGGATTTGCATCGTACTGTGGAACGGCTGCAGAAGGAGAGGAGGACCATGCTGTCAGCCCCAAGGATTGACGGGTCCAGTGCAAAACCCAAGCCGCACCATTCAGGTCCAGTTAAAGATGCAATCCCAGTCCCTGCTAAGACTTTCCCCCCTACCCAGGATGAGAAAGACTATCAACCGAGAGCATTCTCAGGGTCACACGTTTCTGAGGTGCAGCAGGAAAATGACAGGTTGAGGCTCAGACAGGAGCAGCTGGAGTCACAGTGGCAGCAGGAGAGAGTTTCACTGCAGACCACAGCTGCACAAGCACGCAATGAACTCCAAAGGTATGTTTTAAATTTGTAGAGATCAGAGAAGACGTTGTCTCTTTCGTTAAACCTGAACTGTGATTTTATTTAGGGTCCAGGAGCGCTGCCAGGAGCAACTTGCTTCACTCAAGGCTGACCATCAGAGGGAGACCGAGCATCTTGTTGCTCGCCACGCCCTTGAACACTCCTCCTCCCATGTGGCAGAACTGACAAATCAACTAAATACGCAAGAGGTTGTTTTTATTGTTAATGTGCTGAATTCAATAATTTAAAAAAAGAATTGGTGAAAAATATGGTGTATCTCCTTTCAGTATATTTAAAAATTAAAATCGTGTTCATTTACAGAAAAATGTGCTTCCTATAGTTACTTAGTGTACTTATTTTCAACTGTTATACAAGCTATACAAGCTTTTTGCATCAGACTCAGTTTATACTATTATTGGCAAATACATGTTTGTGTGTTACAGATTATGGTGCTGCACTTGCGTGAACAGTTGAAGGATTTGCAGAGCACTAAAGATGCTCTTGTTGTATCAAAACTCCGGGAGGGCACTTTGCAGAACCAGGTAGTAAGGTCTTTTTCATCCTCAACAAGTGTCATTTGAACATAAATCTCAGAATATAAGGCCTTTCAGTGCATACAATACAACCCTTTCATCTTGAAGGCTTTTTACTCAAGGACTTCTTACTCCAGTCTTTTTACTGAAGAATGTACAAAGGACATGGACAGGGTTCTCACCTTCACACATATAATGACTGCTGGGCAATGCGTTCACATGGTAAAATATGAGGGCACAGAACTAAGACACTCAGTTACTATATAGGTATGGTTTAGTCTTTGGCACTTCTATACATATTAAAATTCTCAAAAGAACAAAACGTTTCAAAATAAAACATCCATGCAAAACTAAGATTAGCACTTAAACCTACATACTTTATAACATTAAAATATTTTATTACATACTTTATTAACATACATTACTGATGTGCAAAACTGTTAAGACACAGAACATTAAACAGTAGTCCACTGATATGCTATGATCACATCCAGCTAAAACAGAAATTATGTAATTTAAAATTTCTAAGTGCATAGCCAAGGACTATGTACTTACAAGGACAGACAATAATTTATATTAAAAGACTTTATGCAAGTCTTAATGAATTAATGAATATTTTGTTAGTGATCCATTCTTTTTACTGTGCGTATGTCTGTCTCTCTGTCTGTGTATGCCTGGTGGTGGGAGTAGCTGACTAAGCTTTTGGAGGAGCTGAAGCAGGCAAAAGAGGCTCACACTCCTGAGCTGAAACACTTTGCCGGCTTGGAAAACAAAATCCTTGCCATGGAGCTCCGATACAATCAGCGTGAGCAGGAACTCCAGCAGGTATGAAACTCTGCACTACAGATCCAATCTTTCGTATCACTTTGTCCATAATCATAGAAACTAAATTTTGCAGATACTAAATAATTCTAATATTATCCTGTTCTACAGTGTCATAAGTTTTAAATAATTGATCATAATTATATACATAATTGAGGTAAAAAAAAAAAATGTTTAAAAGCTATAATGGCATCAGAGATAAAGTTATAAAGTCCAGCATTGTAAGTTTCATGTTTGATATTTGAGGCAGATAACTTGACCCATGTTAGAAATTACATATATATATAACATTTATATATATATATATATATATATATATATAAATGTTATATATATTTTATAGTGAGTATCTTCTGGTCTATCCCCTGAAATGTACACACTCTGCGGCCACAGTTCCTTAGCTATTTTTCATTTTTCAGATGATCACTCAGACACAAATGGTAGTGGAGCAAGAGCAGCAGGCAGAGGTGGCTCGATGGAAAAGGCTAGCACAGGGAAAGAGCAGCGAGCTTGAAGCCTTCAGACAAGAGTTGGACTCCATACTGAATGTTCTTCGAGAGCTTCAGAGACAGGGTGTGGTCATCCCTGCCTCACAACACTCCTCTGCTACTGCTTTTGTATTCAGGCCCATGAGGTCCTGACCTTATTTCCGGCTTCTTATGCCGGTAATGTTTAGGATGCTTTAATTAGGTAGTCTAATTGGTTATGTGATTTGGAAAAGTAAGGGCATGCTGGACTTGTTTACACCATAGAAAAACACAATATAGGGGGAAAACCATCTTTCTGTATATTTCTATAATTCAGAGAACTTCAGTATGCACACTGCTGTTTGCTCTAATTTAAGAATAATTTCAGTTTTCTTTCCTAGTATTGCAGAAGTGGACCATAGCACTGTTACATTTCCTAGTTGTGTAATATGCACAGTGTATATTAGAAAACGGGTCATTTAATGTATTTTTCAGAGTAAATAACAGAATTTTTTAATTATGTATTGTGTGATGTGTTATTTATTGACATTTAAAATCAAATAGTTGTAAATAGTCTCATTAAGCACCTATCGGTGGTAGTGCTGGAAAGCCTGTTGAAGTTGTATCGTTTTTAATGTGGCTTGAGAGAGTTCATATTTAAGTAGTTTTCTTACACCATTTGCACAGAGGGGAGTTTTTAGCTGTTTTAGCTTGTGGTAATTCATATCTCCTGAGTCTTCTTGGCTAATTTGAATTCAAATTTGTAACAAGACTGCAAGATTTTGGTAAAGATGGTACACTAAAGAAGAAATCTGCTGATTTACAGCATGATAATTCAGTGAGCAGGGTAATATCTTTTGAGTAGGCAGAACTAAGCATGTGCACTTCTATAATCAAATAACTGTACTGTGTCTGCTCCATCAGCTGTGTTTTCCCATTCACTATTAATTGCACATGCTTCATTTTGCCATGGTTGTCATGGTAATTTAAACTTAATTTCAGTCTGTTCTCAGCTTGATTAGCATTTAATGTTAAGCAGTTTGACATCATGAGAATAAAATGAGTAAAGCGTTTAAACTACCCAAAGCAGTGGATCACTTTAGGATCTTCTTCTTTTTCTTTCGGCTGCTCCCGTCGCCACAGAGGATCAACCGTCTCCATTTCTTCCGGTGATCTGCATCTTCCTCCTTTAAACCCATCACCTGCATGTCCTCTCTCACTACATCCATAAACCTCCTCTTTGGTCTACCGCTTTTCCTGTCTCCTGGCAGCTCCATCGCCAACATCCTACTTCCAATATAAGCAGATTACTTTAGGACATCTACTGTAATTACATAGCTTGACATGCTGATCAGAAAGTATCTCAACTTTTAAATGTGTTTTAAAGCTGAAGGAAACACATTGCAGAGAGCTGACAATGCAAGTGGTGTGGAATGGGAGGTGTGTGTAGAGCAGAGTGGCACATTTTTGTTGAGTGCAAAAGAGCAGCTTTTATAGAATATTGGAGCGTTAGGGCTTTTTTTTTTTTTTTTTTTTTCCTCTCTCTCCCTCGCTTCATCCAAAACAGCCTTTTTTTTGTTTCTAGTCTTCTCCACCTGATAAATCTGCTCAGCAGATCTCAGCAAAGTGGAATGTACAGCACAGGGCTCAATTTATTAGAAGATAAAACTCATTTTCAATGTTCAAGAATGTTCCTTGCACAATTGGTTTTACTCAGAGAGCTCAAGTAAAGGCAACCATGAGTTTATGTGGTGACAGCTAGGGCTGCACAATATATAGACATCATCTCAATAAGATCTCTGCAGTACTGATATTGCAGAAGGTATATGCAAATGAGCCTCTAAGCCATCAGTGTTTTGACAAGGTGATATCACTGCTCCAGTGTTTCTGGGTGTTTAGATAAATCGAGATTTTTACATTATCTAACAAAAGGTCTTGACAATATTTAACCATTTAAAGACACTAATTTGCCACAACGTTTTAATGTATTAATATTTTACAGTTTCCTTTTATTTCATTTGTTGGTTCACCAAAGTTCCTTTATTATAAGTAAATACAATATTCAGCAAAATAATGGCAATTTTAGAGTTTTGCGCATATCACGCAGCCCTGGCAACAGCAGATCACTTTAAAATGTCTCAGATTTTCTATTAAGCTGTTTTAATTATCAGTCATGTGAAAACCTATGGATCCTGTTTGCTAAATGTAAAAAAAAAAAAGTAGTTTTCTACCCAAATAATAATAATTAGCGAATAATAATATCTTGACCTTGTGGAAGCATTAGCCTTTTTTATTGTGTATTATTGTTATTTATTTCCCAATTATGTTTATGCTTTATTTTTTAATCATCTGTCTGAAACATTTATATGATGCACATTGTGTGCTTGCAATCTGAACCATCAGTGAATTATGTCAATGGGCTACAGTGAAATTGTTCTTTCTACTTATAATCCCTATAAACAATTTGTGAAACATACTATAAAAGAAAAACTGATACAAGTTATAACAAAGATGACTGTACATCTGTATTTTTTTCTTTATGGAACAATGCAGGGTCTCCAAAAGGCATTTTCACAAAATCTTCACAAAAGTTTGAGTTACATTCAGCTTTGAGGTGGCTTGAAAGCGGTGGAAAAAGAAGCTGAAGATACCCACAAAAAAATCACAGCACAATTCACAACATTGTGTCTTTTTTATAAAGGACTGGACAGCGAAATGGAGAAAGACATTTATAAATTATAGTATTATAGCATGAAATATAGTAAAGATTTGAGAAATTAAGATTGTGTCTGCAAGATTGTAAGAAACATGCCTTATAGGGCAACATCTAAAACACTAAATAGATGGCATATTGAAAGTGATTGTCTTTCTTAGTTCAAAATATTATGACTATTCAAAATTGCAAACAGGGTTCTTCTAGAGAGATATATATATATATATATATATATATAGCATATATATATATATATATATATATATATATATTTCATTCAAGCTGTGACACCAATTAAGAAAATGTGAATTAGTTTAAAATCCATTGATTCAACACTGCATCCAGAACTACTGTTTCCATGCCCCCAGGCTCCATTTAAAGTGTGAGAAATGAGGCCAAAAAGTCAAAAAGAGATCGTACACACTGTAATTACTGCACATTATAATCTGCACTTTAGCTCTAAGCACATAATCATCAGTTCACAAAATAAGTTTTACCCTTTTTGCAGTTTCGTATTGCAAATATGTAAATAAAATGATGCAAGATCTTTCACGCTGTTCTTGAATGCTACACCTGTGCCAAAATACTGTAGCATAATTGCATCATTGGGTTTAACAGCCAATTAATCATGTATTATGTACCACTTGATTTCATTTCATTTCACTTTAATAGGCAGCTGGTTTTTCATTTAAGAATTTCAAATGCTCAGACCAGACCAGTCCAGCGCAAGAGCCACAGAGAATGATGTTGATATCCGATGCAGTGTTAAACTAAAATCTAATAATATAGGTGCTACATGGTTCTCTCAGGTCATATATTTCTGAGCTTCGCCAAATGATACAGTTGAAAGGCAGTTTTAAAGGAGACTAAAAATAGGATTCTTATCTTTAGAATTTATGGCACAGTTTTTAAGTGGTACTGATCATTTCTAAAATTTGCAAAACCACAAGTCTAAGGCCATTGAAATTCCATCTAATGTCCAGTTAGGAGGCTGAAACCTGCCTTTCACAGAATGACAGTATCCCACTGTCACACCTGATACAATCCTGTCATCTACAGTACGACAGGGATGGGTGAAACCAGTACAAGATGATATTCGTTGTCAGTGGAGTATGGCAGTTCATCTGTTTTTCCATTACCCAACCCATTATCACTTTTTTCAAAAGTCTCTAAGGACTTCACAATTTGTATGAAACAAAAGGTCTTCGTAAAGTGGATGTGTAGAAAGTTCTTTCTATTCTACAATAGAGAAGATTTATTCCCAGAATCTCAATCCAGTTCTGCAGGCTACTGGAGATTTTTGCTTCTGAATGTGTTTTAGGCTTCCGTTGTTGCAATTCTTTCCACTCTCACAATGTATCAGCGATGGCCTAGTGTTTAGGGACTCGGCCCCAGGATGGGAAGGTTGTGGGTTTGAATCCCAGACCAGTTGGTTGCCCTGAGTTACCTTTGAGCCAGGTACCAGCCACATCACTGCTCTCTGGGTGCTTTAAGTAGCTGCCCCCTCCTGCACGATGTATATGGGTGAAAAGAAGGAGTATTCCGTTGTGGTTCACAATGACAAAAATGGTCACAAAAAAGAAAAACTGCTGATGATCTTTTGCAGGATGATGTGCGTCTGCCATTTTTAGCTCAATATTTTGTAAATCTATGAGCCAGTAATGTGGATTAATTGGGTCTGACACTGCCATAAAAGTCTTTAGCCTCTCGACAGACGTTGAACTCTTGACAGCCTCTCGAATTAGCCTCCTCCAAAACTGATAACACATTGTGCATGAAATCATTTCTGGCTCTCTAAAATGTGAATGATTGTAATGCTCTTCATGGCCACTGCAGCATCAAAAAATAAGTGTTATTCCGATGAGCAAAACGAGCAGAACAGGATAAATGGAAATGTGTTTTGGTTGTAGCATATCAAGAGGCACCTTTTAACTGGCCCCATTTCTCAAAGCTCCCTTAAAAGGACAGTTGTGTTCTCCATTTGTTACTTTTAATAATGAGATCACATGCCTGCACTGAGCTGTATAACATTTAGACTAGATGCAGTACTGTACTGAGCATCCATTCCTGTTTATTAGTTCCACTGACATTCATTTTCTTACATTGCTTTGGCCAGTATGGCCGTGGTTAATGTGTTTAGTCTCTAATATGATGGGTCTGACAAGAATGAGACTCACTGTCCATGATTATCGGCGGGCCACCGAGCAGCAAGTCATCTTCACCCAGTGTGGAGCTGAGTTCGGAGTTCACAAAGTTTGGGATGTTGAAATGAGCCAAAAAAGCCGTCTCATTATCCTCCCTTGTGTTCACCTGGTTGTTCTGGACAACAAGACCAACGGTCTCCACCTGTCCACTCGACTCTGTACTGCTTGACTGAGCATGAGCTCTGCAGGCTCTGTCCTGGGCACGTTCCCCTGCTTGCTCTTCTTCATTAATGTAGCAGTTAAAGAGAAAGCGAGACTCCTCCAACAAGGGACGGGACAAGCCAGCTCTGGTGTTGTCTGCATCCCGTGGACGGCCTAATTCTTCAACACAGCTGGTCAGATGCACACAGTCCTCACATGGTTCAGCACTCCTGCATGAGAAATCATGGTAGAATTTCATATTTAATGTTTATTCAGTTATACACAGAATATGGGGAAAATGTTATATTTCACGAAATATTCATGATGCACAGTATGTGAAGGAAGTTATTTTGTCAGTCGGTCAGTCATTTTCTGGGCCACTTGTCCTAATTACGGTCGCGGGGGAGGGTGCTGGAGTCCATCCAAGCTCACACAGGGCGAAGGACGGGGACACATCCTGGACAGGTCGCCAGCCTATCGCAGGGATTATTTATTCATAATATCAGAAACATTTAAAAAGAAGAAACCAGAAGAGCTTCAAAAATCTGATTACAATGTTTTCATCAAAATCTTGCCGCTAAATTTACTAAATTTAGACCTTATCATTATGTTTTCTTTGTAAAGGAACATACAGTTGGTCAGCATTTTTTAAATTACTGTTAAGAGTATGAAAAAATAATAAAACATGTAATTTATCACAAGTGTTATATAAACACTATATATAAAGTATAAATATTGTATACATCATCGCTACACATGCCTTTGCAGCAAATAAAACTTCAGGGTCTCAATCAAAGAGAAAGAGATCTCTTAATAAACGAGTTTAACAAGAGTGTTGGAGCAACTTTTGGAAAAATCAGAGCTGTTGACACACTGTTACATTACAACTGTACACCATCACATCAAGGGTTGTACCCTAAAGGATATGCATTCATTGATTTTTAGTAGTGGATATAATTGCTATCATAGTTTTAAACTTCACTGATTTCCTCAGGGAGCTCCGGTTTCTTCCCACCTTCCAAGGACGTGCACATCTGTTAGAGATGCTAAATTGCCACCTAGGTGAGTGTGGGAGTGAGACTGTTTGCGTGTCTGCCCTATGATAGACTGGCAACCTGTCCTGAGTGCTTCCCCACCTTTCGCCCTGTTTGAACCTGGAAAGGCTCCAGCACCACCCGCATCCCTAATCGGGACAAGCGCTTATGATAATGAATATGAGTGATTTCATACACCCTATCATAATTCCAGACTCTATTTTACTGTTCTAAACCAAAACAATAGGTTATGAAACAGGCAATCTGCCCCTTTCCCCCCAAGTAAAAATGCACCACAGTTGGATCATTTTATACCTTTGGGGGTACTTTTATGCTGTTCTATAAAAAAAAATGTATCTACACAGTAATTTCACATCTGACAGCATACTCAGGCAAAGTTGAAATGGAGAATGAATGATTGCATTAATGATCTCAAGAAAAAGACAAAACAGTACAGCCGTGTGACTGCTTCCCTGCTGGACTGTAACATTTCATGTATTTAAAAGAGCAATGTGCTGGGAGACATTAGAGGAAAATGTTATATCATTGGCCAGGAAACGGAAGGAAGCAAGATTGTTCCAGTAATACAATAAATATATGACCAAAATAATTCAATAGCGGTTTCTACACAAGGTGGGGGTGTTTACATAGCCTTGCCAATATTTTGACATGCATATCAATGAAAATGTATGGAGGATTAGTTAAACCTGAGGGACATTTATATCATCAGAGAATGGAAAATGAGAGGAATGGGCCATATCAAACCACAATGATGCAAATAAATGCTCATCCCATCTCTACATCGGTTCTCTACATCGGTTTCCTCCAACAGCCCAAAGATTTACATGTCAGTTATTGTATATCAGTTTTGTTTTTAAGCATCCCTTTGTCAAATGTTTTTAAATCTTGACTTGCACTGTTCTGTAGGATAAGCCAGATGAATGTATGTTTCAGAAAGCTGTGCAGGTTTGGTCATTCCTATGCTGGGTCAATCGCACTATTTAGCCCACAAAGCCTACAAATTTTGGCTAAAGAGAAAGCAATTCATTTTACTGTCTGTGTTACTGTTGCTTCTGATAGACTTTGAATAATAAAAGCCTAAAATCAGCCGTTAGCCCTAATGTGCAAAGATATGCTGCAATATGTGTTACAAATTATCCATGCACTTCTTTTGCTAAGATTGCATGCCCTTGGTGCTGCAATGCTCTTCTTTTTACTCCTGTGTTCAGCATTCTAGGATAAAAGGTTGGCAGTAGTGCTTGACCAAAGAAAAGGATGAGTCACTGTTTTAGAGCCGTTTAATTAGGGCCAAAAAAAAAGCCAACCATGAATATATAATATCTACTCGTTCGTAACCATTAATTTGCCTTGCTTTTTTTTCTCCACCATATACATGTCCGTGGGTTTGTGGGGGGCTTCTTATCTTCACAGATACACATGCCTTGTTTTTGCAAAGGTCTTTGCCGTACTTTGGTGATATGCCCCTGCAGAGGTTACTGCTGCAGAACATTATGCTAATTGGCTATGATCTCAGCACTGCATTTGTTTAAGCAATGTATTTTGGTAGAACTCCAAGAGTTGGGTTCAAAGTGTGTTACTCTAGAGATGTGAACCTAACAGGAAGCTAATGAAAGGTTGGCAGTCCACATTCTCTCACACGCAGCAAAAAAGGGATAATGAGACACCAAGACAGGGATGGTAGAATAACTCAGAAAGGACGAGGATGAAGCATGCAGTAACCATTTTGCAGCAGTTAGGTTCTTGCATGAGAAAGACTGAGGTGGATTCACAGACATATGTTTGAAAGTGATATAGTCTACCCAAACCAAGTCTCCATGGAAAGCTGTGTACTATGATAAGGTCTATAATAAATATAATTAACAAATGGTATTTTCAGAGCATGGATTTAAAATGCAAAGAGTGGATGCAAAAATTAAATAAACAATTTAGCTCTTAGGGTGTGGCTTTCCCTCTGTATCAAAGGAAAAATATACTCAAAATAAGGTTTAGTTTTAGGCATTGCTGTTAAGTAATATTTGATTTCTAAAGACTTCTGTACACCCACAAAAATGGTACCACCAAAGAGAATAAGAGAACTTTGAACAGTCTGACATAATTTACATTTAGCAGAAGCTGTAGATTATGTACACAATAGATATACATTTTCAGTACCCTGCAAAACACCTTGAGCCATCTCTCATTTCTAAATATTTTTTCTCTCAAAGACTTTCTTGTATTTTTTTTATGTATTGTACAGAAGTTTTTGGCCCTTGTCTTCAGTCTAGTCCCTGTAGCTGACCAGTTTCAGAAGATAGCAGTTTGTGTGATAAGCCACACAGTAATCAGCGTACGACTCATTCAAGCATTAAGGCATGAAGCAGTGAAGAAACAGTTACAGATGATTTTGGATGATCAGGTTGATTATTTGATTAGCTTACTAGTGATGCTGAAGGCTGAGTGGCACCTGGTATCTTAAGCACTTTGTAGCTTGTCAGTACAATATTTGCTCCTATTCCTTTAATCTATTCAATATGCTGAAGATAAGAGTTTGATGGAAATGAAACAGTATATTTGCATCAAGAAGTAGTATACAGCTGTGGCCGAAAGTTTTGAGAATGACAGCTATTACTTTTCTCAAGGTTTGCTGCATCAGTTTTTATAGGAGACAGTAGGGCAGCAGGAGCAGCAGAGCAAGGGCCGGGTAATTTGCATTATCTCCAGAATGTTATGAAGAGTGATCAGATGAATTGCAATTATTTGCAAAGTCCCTCTTTGTAATGAAAATGAACATAATCCAAAAAAACCCATTTCCACTGGCACCTAAGAAAGTCCAGCAAGCACCAGAACCGTCTCCTAAAATTGATGCAGTTGCGGGATTGGGGCACCACCAGTGCAGTGCTTGTTCAGGAATGGCAGCAGGCACGTGTTGGGTGCATCTGCACGCAGAGTGAGGTAAAGACTTTTGGAGGATGGCATAGTGTCAAGAAGGAGAGCAAAGAAGCCACTTCTCTTCAAAAAAAAACATCAGGAACAGACTGAGATTCTGCAAAAGGTGCAGGGATCGGACTGCTGAGGACTGGGGTAAAATTATTTTCTCTGAGGAATCCCCTTTCAGATTGTTTGGGGAATCCGGAGTAAGGATTGTCCGTAGAAGAAAAGGTAAGCGCTACCATCACTCCTGTGTCATGCCAACAGTAAAGCATCCTGGGACCATTCGTGTGGAGTTGGTTCTCAGCCAAGGATGTGGGTTCAATCACAATTTTGCCAAAAAACACAGCCATGAATAAAGAACAGCACCAAAACATCCTCTAAGAGCAACCTCTTCCAACCATCCAAGAACAGTTTGGTGAAGAACAATGCCTTTTCCAGCATGATGGAGCACTGTGCCATAAAGCAGAAGCGATAACTAAGTGGCCCGGGGAACGAAACATCATAATTTTGGATCCTTGGCCAGGAAACTCCTCAGACATTAATTCCATTGAGAACTTGTGGTCAATTCTCAAGAGGTGGAAAAACAAAAACCCACAAATTCTGACAAACTCCAAGCATTGATTATGGATGAATGGACTCCATCAGTCAGGATTTGGCCCAGACGTTGATTGACAGCATTCCAGGGTGAACTGCAGAGATCTTGAAAAAGGAAAGACCAACACTGCAAATATTGACTCTTTGCATTAACTTAATGTTATTGTCAATAAAAACCTTTGAAACTTCTGAAATGCCTGTAATTAGAAACATCTGACAGAAAGATCTAAAACTTTAATTCATTCTCAAATTTTTTGGCCATGGCTGTATAGTGAACATAATTAAAGGAAGTGTTGCTCAAGACTATTGGTCAGTACAGAGTGGGCCAAATTTACTTTTCTGAAATTGAAGCAAGAACAGCAACTGTGGGTTTTCTTTCACGTTTCTTTCAGTGTTTTCTTTTGTGCAGGTAAAAATACACAACATCTTTTGTGCAGCTTATCAAAAATCATTTTTTCTCTTTTGTGACTGAATTCTTGACTTTAGCTTTGAGTGACATTGTCTGAGTTATGTATCAAAAGTGTTGACAGTTTTCCTATCAGAAACCTGTATGTGTTAAAGATCATGCTTGTTTGTTTGTCTAAGAGAAATAAAACACACAATTTGCGATTGTTCCCACTTTAAACACATACACTGTCGACCCTCGTTTATCGCTGTTAATCGGTTTCAGACTCCACTGCGATGGGTGAATTACCGCAAAGAAGGATTCTTAATTATAAATCAAATATTTTCCTATTTAGAGCATAGAAAACCTGTTCACAACCTAAACACGCTTTTAATTAAACATTATTAGAGTTTATAGACATGAAATAACACCCTTTTGTCACCATTACACTCATATTACCAAATATATATAATGACAAAATAAAGACATATTAAACGTTACAAATATTCTATTGTACGTTTAATTACACATACAGTTCTTGACAAACAAATATAAGAGCAAAGATGCTTCCGATGCGTAGTGATGTAGACGCGCGTATGACAGAAACGAACTTGCGTGAGGCTGGGCCTTTCAGTGGGCAGGACAGGATAGACAATCAGTAAACAGCACGCTCTGATTGGCTTGGTTTCACCACACCCGTTTTTTGGAAAGAAGGTTTTGCCCACACTCAAGGAGTGGTTGAGCGGCTGCTCCTGGCGTTGAAAGATTTGCGGGGGTGCTCGAACACATAGGCCTACAGTCCATACGAGCAGTAATTTTTATTTTCATTGTAATACAGGAGTGTATAACTGACTCAGGCAACCGAGCGCGTCTGTATCATTTTCATCGTATTGATCAACTTCTTAATGAATATATTTGAAAAACCGCGATAGAGTGAAGCTGCAAAAGTCGAAGCGCAAATTGGCGAGGGACGACTGTATTCAGTGTTGGTTTCGTTGCACATTTTAACACTCTCCCATACTGAGATCTGCTGCACTTTACCACAACAAGCCAATATTTTTGTCATTTTACACCACTCCACTAATGCTGATTTCTGTTGGGGGCTTCTGATTTCCCTTTAGTGTTATACAGGGCCAGCGGTGGCCTAGTGGTTAGGGAGTTGGATCGGAAGATTGTGGGTTCAAACCCCTTTCCGGTGGGTCACCCTGAGGTACCCTTGAGCAAGGTGCCGTCCCGTCACTTCGCTCCTCCCTGCGATAGGCTGGCAACCTGTCCAGGGTGTGTCCCCGTCCTTCGCCCTGTGTGAGCTGGGATGGATTCCAGCACCCCCCCGCAACCCTAATTAGGATAAGCGGCCCAGAAAATGACTGACTGACTGAATGACCATTTTTATACTAATTCTTGACCAATAATAACTTGTAACATGGATATTATAAGGGAAATTCATGTAAAATACAGAATTTTAGTTGGTCTTTCTGTAATAATTTGAACTTGTCATGCTCTGTTCTTGTTGTAACTGATAACCTGCATTGCTGCTGTAAAATCATGTGAAGGTTGTATTGTTTCACTGTAGCATCTAGTTAATGGTACACAATTTAATGGTCACAATTGAAACATTTAATGCAGTGGTTGCTAGACACCTTTTTTCATTGTTTCATTACTGTATTTGGGATGAGGGTCTCTTTTGTGAAGCTATGATGTGTCACTAGCTGTTTTTCAAACCCCCTGCCCCTCAATGCAATAAAACAGCTTAGCCGTTGCTGCCCGCCGCCTGAGCTTCCGCTTGTGTTCAGTCACCTGTGAACGCTAAACTGTATGATGTGACTTACTCTGGATGTGGAGCTCCAGTCTTGGTCAACAGAGTCAGCACAAAGAACATAAAAATGACGAACACTGCAAGGCCCACCCAGAAGCCGATCACAATGGAATCTGAAAACATACCATTTAAATTACCATGTCATACCATGTAATTTAAGAAGCTGAAATGTGAACCTGACAATTCATTCATTTCATTCATCCCACTTCACATTACATACAATGCCTTGCAAAAGTATTCACCCCCCTTGGCATTTTTCATGTTTTGTTGCCTCACAACCTGGAATTAAAATGGATTGTTTGAGAGTTTGCACCATTTCATTTACAGAACATGCCTACAACTTTGAAGATGTTTTTTTTTTATTGTGAAGCAAACAACAAATGGACACCATAACAGAAAACCTCTGTGTGCATAACTGCCCCCCCCTCCTAAAGTCAGTAATTTGTAGAGCCACCTTTTGCGCCAATTACAGCTTCAAGTCTCTTTGGATGAGTCTCTATGAGCTTGCCACAGCTCCTTCATATTGGATGGTTTTCACTTGTGAACAGCAATCTTCAAGTCTGACCACAGATTCACAGTTGGATTGAGGTCTGAACTTTGACTAGGCCATTCCAACACATTTAAATGTTTCCCCTTAAACCACTCGAGTGTTGCTTTAGCAGTACACTTCAGGTCATTTTCCTGCTGGAAGGTGAACCTCTGTCCCAGTCTAAAATCACAGGCAGACTGACACAGGTTTTATACTCTGTATATTCAGGGGCAGCGGTGGCCTAGTGGTTAGGGAGTTGGCCCCGCATCGGAAGAGGGTTCGATTGTGGGTTGTGGGTTCAATTCCCTCACAAGTAAGTTGCCCTGAGGTACCCCTGAGCAAGGTACCATCCCTGTCACTGCTCCCCGGGCGCTTTCAATAGCTGCCCACTGCTGCACGGTGTTTGTGTGCATGGGTTAAAAGCAGAGGTCCAATTTCGTTGTGGTTCATGCTTGCTTTGCTGTGACCTCGCAATGACAAGGGTTGTCACTTTCACTTTCATATAGCACCATCCATCTTTCCTCATTTCCTTGCTGCTGAAAAACATCTCCACAGCATGATGCTGCCACCACCATGTTTCACTGAAGCGATGGTGTTCTTGGGGTGTTGGGTTTGCGCCAAAACATAGCACTGTCCATGGTGGCAGAAAAGTAAAATTTTAGTCTCATCTGATGAGAGCACCTTCCTCCATACATTTGGGGAGTTGCCCACATGCCTTTTGGCAAACTCAAAATGTGCCTTCTTATTTTTAGTGTTAAGTAATGGCTTTTTTCATTTATTTATTGCTTTTATTGTGGTCCTTTGGACAGATACTGCAGTCTCTGCTGTGGAACTCTGCAACTCCTTCAGGGTTACCTTTGGTCTCTGTGCCGCCTCTCTGAATAATGCCCTCCCTGCCCGGTCTGTGAGTTTTGGTGGGTGGCCCTCTCTTGGCAGGTTTTTTTTTTTTGTTGTACCATGTTCTTTCCATTTGAAGATGATGGATTTGATGGTGCTCAGGGGATCATCAAAGACTTGGATATTTTTTTATTACCCAACCCTGACCTGTACTTCTCAACAACTTTGTCCCTGACTTGTTTGGAGAGCTCCTTGGTCTTCATGGTGTGATGCCTCTTGCTTAGAGGTGTTGCAGCCTCTGGGGCCTTTCAGAAAAGGTGTGTTTATACTGACAGATCATGTGACACTTAGACTGTACACAGGTGGACTTCATTTCACTAATTATGTGACTTTTGAAGGTAATTGGTTGCACCAGGACTTTTTAGGGGCTTCATGGCAAAGGGGGTGAAATGAGAAAAATAGAGCATGTCAATTTTCAATTTTTTTTATATATATTTTTCTCATTTCACTTCACCAGTTTAGACTATTTTGTGCAGATCCATCACATAAAATAAGATTAAGGAACATTTAAATTACAGGTTGGAATGTAACAAAATAGTTAAAAAGCCAAGGGGGGTAAATACTTTTGCAAGGCACTGTACAATATACAAGGAATTCACCATTATGTACCCAAAGGCCAATATTTAAGAAATGTCATGTGCAAATCTGCCAGTGCTTGCACAAATATTTTATAAAATGCAGAAGCTGGGTTTCCACTTTGATATAACAGGAATTGCTTTATTAGTGCAGGTTAAAACATGGATACTGTGACAGAGAAGCATTACCTGAACGTTCTACTCCATCACATTACAGCAGATTTCTCTCTCTCTCTCTCTCTCTCTCTCTCTCTCTCTCTCTCTCTCTCTCGCTCTCTCTCTCTCTCTCTCTCTCTCTCTCTCTCTCTCATATGTACATATATGTGTGTGTGTGGTTGTATGTATGCAAAATCTGTTATCTCTCTGTTTCTCCAACCAGATCTGATCCATCCAGCTTCACATATCAAAGATGTGAATGCAACTATATACAGAAAAAAAAAAAAATATATATATATATATATAGAGAGAGAGAGAGAGAGAGAGAGAGAGATAATAGAGAATATAAATCTCAAATGTAGAAGAAACAATGCATGCATTTGCTCAATAACAAGGGTCGCCAGTTCCAGTCCTTTAAGGCAGGTGTGCAGCAGTACATCATTAGCTTTAGTAGATAGATAGATTGTGATTATCTGTCTATCTATCTATCTGCCCATTCATATACAATATCATAGAATATCACTGCTCATTCCAGAATTAAAAAATGTAAAATGAGAAGTACTCGATGGAACTACTGGGACCCTCCACCAAAACCAACATCACCCCCACACCCCACACACACACCCTCAGATGATTACTCATCAACTCTATCAGAAACCCTCTGAGGAAGGACTATGGTGTCTGAATGAAGTTTGTTATGAAGCTCTTTGTTTTTCTCATTCAGAGCAGACAGTCACTTACATCTGTGTGCCTTCAGTCCCTCGAAGGACACGGGCTCCTCGTCATCGTAGTATTCATACCTCCATTCATAATCATTGTTGGCGATGCTGGAGGTGCTGTTGGGATGCTGCAATCTGGGCATCTCTATGAAAGCAAAATATCACAGAAGACAGCGTGGAAGACGGGATGCTGGCTCTGGTAAATACACTCAGTCCAGTGGCGGAGCTGAGCGCGGACATGCAGCGGCTGAGCTGAAGCAGGACAGGTCCTGATTTTAATCCGTGCCGAGGATGGAAAGGTTGTGCTGAACAGAAGACCAGCTCGTGATTCCAGACCAGGTGATCAACTCCATCTCTCCAGGAGAAGCGGCTGTGTGGAGAGGCGGACTGTGGGCGGGGTTTAAGATCACCATCCGCCATTGTGATTGGCTGCGGCGGGACAAGGGCGGGGTGATGAGGGATGTGGATGTATTTCTGCCAGATATGATCAATGGATGCAGATCAGTGGGTCTAAACTGGGGTCATATGTAGAAGAAGAAATGCCCATGTTTTTCTCCAGACCATGGGTCTCCAGTTCCATTCCTGGGGAGCTGGTGTCTAGCAGATGTTAATTTCCCTGCTCAAACACATCTCACCTGCTAATCACCAGGTTTGGTTGGTATATTTGAGAGGAACTGTCAGTCTGTGCTGTTTTTGAGCTTATAGTGTTCAGAGTTCACAAGCTGACATTGGAAGTTGCAGCATCAGTAGGCTGTGCAGCAGATGGTCTCATGACTCACAGGTATCCATTACTAATCATCTCACAGCAGGCTAAACAGATCACCCTAATTGGCCACTCAAAACACAGAACAGCAGCCTGATTTATTAACGCCAAGGAGACAATGAACAAAAGCTACCATGTTGAATATTCAGCAGATTCTGTGTGAGCACATTATTCAGTGTTTCGCCCAGGAGGACAGCAGAAGGTCGGTTTCAGATTTGACTGCTTTCAGAATGGAGAAACGCAAAAGTGGTTCAATTTGAAGGGCCTTAAAGAGATTATATTACAAATTCAATTAGCTTTTGATTAAAATTAACTTGATTAACAGATTTAACATTTAAATGAGCCTGTCTTCTGTAGAAAGACATTGATGTCTGCTAAACTGGGCTTATGTCCTGGGTTGGCTGTTCTTCACTTAGAGCTGCACTCTGAGGCCACCAGACTGATGTTTTTGCACTTTGTCCAGCAGAAGGAGCTGTGAGGCTGGTATCAAACCCTTTTGCAGTTTAAAGCTGGGATCGGGTGTTTTTGAAGAGCTGGATGTTTCTGAAGAGCTGGAAAAATTGGCATTGGTGGCACTACCCATGGCCCCTTTGGAAACTGAATATATTTCTCAAGCCAGACCTTCTCTCCATTTCTATCTGAAAGTCAATACTGTTTTATGCTCCAAGACCTCATAGCTTTATTATATAAATTAAGAATGGAACTTTTTTTTTTCAGTTCTCTTTTCAGGCATCTTTAAAGGAGAAATTTCTATGAAACACAGCTATCTCTAAAGTAACTTGAAACTGATAAAAGTTAATGGCATCTTCATTAATTCCATGTTTAACACAAAGCAGACTTTGATTTAGATTTTTGATTCAACTGACCATTTAACATGCATTACATTTGGCATGAACAAAACAATTAATAGGACCCTTAATACTGTGTTGCACAATCACTGCCAAAAAGTTATCTCTGTAGCTCTTAATGAGACCTTGGTATCTGCCAACAGGTATTTTCACCCACCCTTCCTGAGTGGAAACTGCTCTAGCTGTCTCCGATATGAAGAGGGCTTTCTCCACACTGTATTTTTCAAATGTTCTCATAGTTGTTTAATAGGACTGAGAACTGGGCTCAGAGATGGCCATTTAAGAATAGTCCTGTATTATTTATCAGCAGTTCTTGGCTGCCTTTAGATTTGTATTTTGGGTCATTACCTTGTTGGAGGTCACATGACCTTCCAAATGAGGCTGAGTTTCCCAACAGTGTGTATGCCTAGATAGTCATGAAACTTCATTGTGTCTTCAACAGATTCAAGGTCCCCTGTGCAAGACAGTTCCATTCTGACTTTATCTCTTTTTTTTTTTCTTCAATAGTAGAATCCTTCTTTGTCTATGAAAGGTGCTGGATGATGTGATCAGACAGTGACATACTTTGTTCTGGTGTTCAGACTGAATGTCTTTGGATGCTCTTTGTCCGCCATCCACACTATCCTTCTGATCACCCTGGGGCTGCATTTCCTTTAGCAGCCACGCCCTGGAAGGTTGGCTACGGTGCAATGGACATTGTTCGTTATATTTACATTTGTATGTTACATTTGTAGTCACTGGAACATGAACCTGCCACCTGCATGTCTTGTCTCATCACATAAATAAACCTCCTCTTTGGTCTTCCTCTTTTCCAATTTCCTGGTAAGAGCATTCCTGTGACTGGATTTAGATAAAACAGCATAGCTGTAACAGCACAGCATCACATGGTATTGGTGGCTGCTGCTTCTCTCCATTTACCAATGCACAAAACATTCCATTATATTGGCAATGGTTTTATGGAAATTATTTTATTATACATAATACTTAATCTCTATGTGAGCAATGTGTTCACTTAAAAGTAGCTAAATTAAGAAGGTGTTTGGATACTTTTGGTCACACTGAACCAAAATGTAATAGT
Organism: Hepsetus odoe; assembly: GCA_017165825.1. Classification (NCBI taxonomy): domain Eukaryota; kingdom Metazoa; phylum Chordata; class Actinopteri; order Characiformes; family Hepsetidae; genus Hepsetus; species Hepsetus odoe. The sequence goes on along the minus strand of CM029379.1, from coordinate 10,443,463 downwards.
TTTTTAGCTAGGGATTATAAATACAGTTCATGTTTGAGTGAATCTTCTGATTCTGATAATGCCGTGGTGCTGCTTGTTCTTACAAAGCAAGACTAAACATGCCTAAGAATACACTAGCCAACAAAAGTTAATAATGAGAACCAGAGGGTGGATTAATCAATCAGACTACAAATCCACAACGTGTCAAAAACAGAGCAGTAAGTCTGCCTTTAGGTGACGGGTGTAAAAGAGATATGAACAAGAACACGTTGTGAATTTCTCCTTCAGCTTTGCATAGCCTTAAAGATTAAGACACTTAAATGGTTCTTGTTTTTAGTTCACATATTTAAGAGGAAACTTTCAATTGTACCTTTACAAATAATAATTTACAAATAAATTTACAAACAGTACCTTTATTTAATTTGAATGTTCTAATATTGGGGCAGTGGTGGCCTAGGGGGTTCGAATCCCTTCCCAATGGGTTGCCCCTGAGGTACCCTTGAGCAAGGTGCCGTCCCCGTCCCGCTCCTCCCTGCGATGGGCTGGCGACCTGTCCAGGGTGCGTCCCCTGTCCTTGCCCTGTGTGCGCTGGGTTGGACGCCAGCACTCCCCCGTTTGGGACAAGCGGCAGATAATGGATGGATGGATGGATGGATGTTCTAATATTGAAAATTCCGAACACATCTTATTTAAAAAAAAAGACATTGTGGATGTCAACCATAGACAAATGGATGACATATAAATGACAGAGAGCAATCTAATATTAAATCACCCCCCCAAAAAAAGACTTTATTTATTAAATCTTAATATTCTATTGCAGCTTAAACTTCCTTAGTAGAAGTAGTACCTTACTAGATTTGCAGTGTTACTTAATAACTGTTCAATGACATCAAGTTAGCCATCACCTTCTATAAGCCGTAGCCTCACATTCAGCTCACTCAACAATCACGTTTAACTCGTTCAGCTTCAGTTTTCTGAATTCTTATTATCAAAAAAAAACTATGAGGAATTTCACAAATATTGGCTCTTTTATTTTAGGATGAAAAGAGATACAGAGAAATAATTGTCTTGTAAAAATAGTAGAAAAGTACCATGAATTATGTTAATTATATTAACTAAGCAAAAATATTAATCTCTGACAAAGTGCCTGACATTGCTTGTGACAAGATGGTATTACATCCCGCTATGAAAGGAAAAAGCACAGTGATTTTTAACTGGCAGTTTCAAGAGTGTTTAGAAGTATTTTTTTGATGCTGGCATTTCCTATCTTCACTTCCAGTGACAACTGGTTATTGTGTTTTGGTTGGTTTATTTGCTTGTTTGTTTTGTTTTTTCTTAAAGAAACAAAACTTAAAATTTGTTCAAAACTTAAAATGCATAGCTGATCTAGAATCAAACTCAAAAATAGAATAGAATAGAATATCACAATATTGTATAAAGCAGTGTGCTTAGAAATTATATGGTTGTGTTTACAGTTGCAGATATAAACTAAACTTTCGAAATGAAATTTTTACAGAATTCAGATTTGGAATTTTTGATGGAACAGCCGTCTGTAGAAGATGATGTTTCCTCTGAGCACAGTTTTGCTTTAATGGCTCCATGGTTTGGCTTCAAATTCTATAAATAATTAGGGTAGAAAAAAGCACAAGTGTTCACAGTTTTAATAGCATATGGGAAAGGTACAAATTCACCATAATAGTAGTAGATGCACAGGCATACATACAACAGCAGTTTAGATGAATCCTAGAAGAAGACCTAAACAAAATTAGCAGGTGGTTTTCACCCTTTGAGTGCTGGGATAGTCTCCAGCACCCCTTGAAACCCTAGTTACATTTACATTTGAGACATTTAGCAGATGCTCTTATCCAGAGTGACTTCCATGTCCTAACTACAGGGACAGTCCCCCTGGAGCAAGTCAGGGTTAAGGGTCTTGCTCAGTAACCCAATGGTGTTGTTCCAAACGTGGGATTCGAATCTGCAATCTCTTGATCCATAGGCAAGTACCCTACCACTGGATGGATGGATGGATGAATGGATATATTGTTATGGCTCATTGGTGTATACCTCCTGAAAATCTTATGTCATACATAAACTGTTGTATACTCTGTTGTTATTCTGCACTGTTTACCTACCTTTCTGCAGCTTGTGTGTACAATCCTGTTCACATTTGTTGGCTCAACTGCTGTACTATCACTCCCAAAAGTATAGCATAATATCCATGTGATCTTGCTGAGGCCTGATGGTTGAGACAAGTTTGTTAAATGTTTATTTTGAAAAGTGGAACTTTTAGTTAAATACAACTAAATGCAATATGAATATTTTGTTCTAGAATCTTTCCATTAATTTCTTCTGTAGCTGCTTATTTAGTTGTTGTATAATGTCATATCAGAAATATATGTTGGTGTACCACTATTGAGTGTGTCAAATGTAAAATATAACATAAATAGAAACATAAATAGCATCGAAATGTCTTCCATACCTTATTACCAGCTCCCTGGGGCTTTGCGAGAACTTCATACCCTTCATAATTCAGTGTCATAGCTGAAACAACACATTTGTGGCAAGAGGACAATCATAAAGCTTAAAAAGAGTTTTATGTTTAGGTATATTTATAATAATTAAACTTACATTCATAATCAAAGGTATAATCGGTATAATCTGGAGTTTGTGTCTCGCCATCATATTCAGATTCAGTTGTGTAACCTGGCAGGAAATTAAAAGCACAACATAAACACTCAAAAAGTCAAAATTTTATTGGTCATTTCCACTCATGGCATTACCCATGCACCCCTTCTACTAGGTATTCATGGTTAAAAGTTTTCTTAAGAAAAAAACTATAACAATATTAGGAATGTGTGCTTTCTTCTAAGATCACACTTTCTTCTAAAGGAAATAAAGCTTTAATGAAGGTGAGTACAGTGGTACCTTGACCTACGAGTGTCCCAACTAACGAGGTTTTCAAGATAGGCGCCGTCTTTCAGCCCTTCTCTGCCATTATTTTTGCTTTGCGTGCAAAAATTCGGGTTACGAGCCAGCATCAGACACCCACCGCTAAACGGCGCAGTGAACAACATCCACCCAGCATCCCGTCTCTCATTTGTTCATTTAAAGCGGTTCGCTCTCAGTAGAAGCGTCAGGGTTGTGCTCGCATTTGTGCTTGCAGTTATTTTGCAGAACTTCGTTTTTCCAACCATGTGTCTGAAGAAAGGGAGTGCTGAGAAGAAGCAGCGGATGATGTGCTTTGAATTAAAGAAATAAATTATGGATAAACATGACCAGGGTGTGCGTGTAGTTGACTTGGCAAAGCAGTACAAGCACAGCACTTATACAATCTGCACCTGAAACAGACCACATTGGACAGGTATTTATTGAAAACCCCGCCCGGGAAAGTGAGGAAAATATGGCAACATCAGCAAATAAGATTCAGTCATTTAGTTCGGACTTTCTACTCCACCTTTGTCAGCATCTTCATGTCATCAGTTCTCCAAGACAAATGCTGTACATTATACTTAATGAAACCAGGCTATTGCAGTACATTCTATTGTATTGTGTTTTTATACAATATTCATTATTTATAAGCACATTTTTCTTATTAAAAACATTAAAAAAAGAAATTCTGTGTTTTTTTGGGGGGTCCGGAATGGATTAATGGCATTTCAATGAATTTCAATGAAGAAAATTGATTTGCCATACGAGTAATTTGAGTTACAGCTCCGTAAGTCAAGGCACCACTGTATTTGTCATTGTGATGCACAGCACAGCACACAGTGTATCACAACTGGTGTGGGATTCGAACCCATCAACTTTCTGATCCTGGAGCCAACTCCCTAAACACTGGGTCACCACTGCCTATAGTTTATATAATAAGATATTCAGTGACTTTCCAAACAATTAAAGTATGATTTCAAAATAAAGATTCCATGGGTGCTTTACTGTCTTACAGATCCATCGTCCAGCAGAGTTAAACAGCTCCCCTCTTTAAAACCTGCTAAACCTGACTTTTAACAGCTGTCTTCAGTCAGATGTGTGCAAACATACATGTTAAAACAGTGTGCAACATAAAGAGAGTTAGTAAAATTCTAGCCAGCTTTAAGTCGCATTCCAACCCTGTAGACATACTGCCCAGTTCCTGCCCTGCTTTAGAAAACCCACCAAATCAGTAAGGGGGTAATGGGCTGATTAGTTAGATCATGTACTTTGGAAACAGGGAAACTAGTATAACATTCAGGGTGGGACACCTAATTTCTAAGGTTTGGGAGAAAGTGTTGGAAATCATTCTGATGTGCACTGTGCAATCGGGAAAGTATTTTGGTTATTTTTGTTTCTTTGCCCATTTGCGCTTGTTTAAGGTTCTCTATCAGATTTCAAGGGCTTTTTTGGCTCAAGACATACAAACTAAAAACAGAAAGATACAAGAGAGAAAAACCTGGCAGGTAATAATGAAATCAGTCAGCTGTGGTTTTCATCCGCCTTAGACTGAAACTGCATGACTGAGAGCACCTTTTGTTGAATTCAACTTTACAAAACCAAACCTGGCATCTCAGTGTTTGGCTCATACAGAACAGGTATAGACAAGTCTTATTTTGTTACATGCATTGAACTGCCTGATACACCCCCATATGTAGTGAGAGAGCTTTGCTGGCAGTGTTGGATATTTTTCTTTTCATTTTGAATCAGTGGCACATTTTCAATCTGTGATTCCCCTGTTGTGATTCCCTTAGGCTTGTAATATTCACTGAGTGCACTGACTCACCTAGGTGTAGTGGGGGAAAGTGAAAGTGAAAGTGATAACCCTTGTCATTGCGAGGACACAGCACAGCACACATGAACCACAACGAAATTGGACCTCTGCATTTAACCCATGCACTCAAACACCGTACAGTGGTGGGCAGCTATTAAAAGCGCCCGGGGAGCAGTGACGGGGACGGTACCTTGCTCAAGGGTATCTCAGGACAACCTACTAGTGAGGGAATCAAACCCACAATCTTCCGATGCAGGGGCAACTCCCTAAACACTAGGGCACCGCTGCCCCATAGTTTAAGACCATAAGACTAGTGTAGGCTAGATTAGATATTAGATATAAATTAGATATTAAGTCTATCGAGTGTCATCTTTAACCTAGCTGTGTGAAAAGCATAGAAGTGTTTATTCCTTCTGTCCTTTTTCAATGGTTTCAGTGAATGGTTAGGATACTTTCACTATGTGATTACAAAAAACATTACTTCGCTAACATTACTGTATTCATATGTAAAAGCTCTTCAGCCATGTCTACATGCTTTTTAGTTTAAAAACTCCAAATGTCTTCATTTTTTGTCTTCAGATTAACCCTAAATAAAGAAATAAGTTGAGCTGTTGCCAGAGAAGAGCCTTTCAATGGATGCTCCTTTAAAGAATGCATGAGGTGTGTTAGTGTCAAAGTCTCTTAAAATGTATAAAGAATTTTTAAATCAATTATGTGGAGGTTCTTTAAATCGTTTTTTCTCACACATTTCACTCATTTCAAAAATGATTTATAAGGAAACTGTAATTGTTCTTCGATAGAGTTCCTCAAACAGTCTTTGTATTTTAAGAGATCTGCCAATATTATAGTCACTGGACACTGAGTAGGGGTTAAACAAATCCTATGGGTGTTAATGAAGATAAGACTTTAATAATGTCAGTAGAAATTCTGTTTTCTGGTCTAGGTGGGTTGTACTACATAGAAAAACGTGCTTTTCACTGATTTACTGCATTGATGCCCCTTGCTTGACAAAAGTGCACACTGGACAACTTTACATTTTTGAAAATAATGGTTAAATGGCAAAAGAGTTATTTGGAAGGATGTACCCTGGAGCTGAACATTCACCTAGTTTGCTTGTGCAGGTGGTGTGAGTATCTATTTTAGAGAAGCAAAAGATACCACTCAAATGAACTGACAGAATAAGTCCTTCCAAATGCTTGCTGCATAACAGTACACTGATGTTGGTAGTGATACTTCTTAACCTATCAGACTTGCCACAGCATGAACCAAACTCACATCGAACTCAGAGTCAGGCATGATTAGTTCTCTTGAGACAATGACATTTTTGTTGTTAAGTAACTAAAACCAGTTCTGTAAATTTGAATCAAGGACAGAACACTGTGAGAGTGGTTACATCATTGTAGTTCCTTTGTCTAAGTGCCTAAAACCACCTCCTGTAAGCTTGGTGAGGTTTATCTGGAGGAAGATTCAAACAGCAAAATCCACCAAAATCAGTTTGCAGTGCAGGAAATCTATTTTATGAAGGGTAAAAAATATAGCAGAAGAGTGCCTTTAGGCAATTGCATTTCTCAGAAACAAGTTTTTTCATTTTCAGACTTTAGAAAAAATGCAGAGAAAGAGATTATTGAAGATATGAGTAATTGAGGAAAACCCACCAAGCCAAATATAGACTAGCTGAATTTTCGGTCCAAAACCACTTGTAATAAATATGTTGCATTTAACTTCAGTTCAAAGCTTGCAAAGTTTTTCTCTTTTTCTGTAAAGTTTCTTAAGTTTTGGATTTTTTGTCCTGAGAGGCATTGTGTTTTTTTCCACTGCATGGCAGCATTTTAAGCTTTTCAGATGATGCATATGTTTAAGACAGTCAGCCAAGTTAACTATTCCCAAGTTATGTTCCAAGCTGTCTAGTAAAGTGTGACTATGCGGACGTGAAAAATTGCTGAAGAATTGTTGCCAAAAGGATAAAACTGAACATGAACTTTTCATTATCCTTAAGCTCATGCATGACTGACTGTATGATTAAAGGGACTCATTTAGTCTCACTAAATCTAAGGATCATACATTTTGAAGAGGGAAGTACATGCAGGTCTTAAATGACTTTCTAATGAATCATTTCTGTCAACAGCTTTCCTTCACTTTCAACATCATTAAATGTCTTATTTGGAGAAGTGTGAAGAAATTATGAAAACACTAAACATGTGAGACAAAGGGGATATGGTACTTACCCCAGCAGAGGGGCAGCAGCAAAGCACTGGTAATGCAGAAAGAGAGCAGTGTGAGCATGTTGGAGAACTGAGGAGTGAAATGTCCTCAGGCTTCATGCGTTGTGATTATTTCTGAGGGCGTGATGGGACAGGGTGTTGGGTGGGAGTTAGGGGAGGGCTAGGGCCGGACTACAAGTTGCAAGTGCAGCTACACATAAGGATTAGAGTGAAATAAGTGAGTAGGAATTATTTTACAAATAGGTTTAGGTTGTAATTTATGCACAATACTTTATAGAATGTTCATTCAACTTATAGCTTTTCATAACTAATTTCTTGTGAATATTCTGCAGGTCTGAAATAAAGGACAATAAACTGTTCTTACAGTATACACTGCTTGTAGCAATGTCCAAAGAAAAGTAATGGCACACTAGAGGAGTATTATGCCTCTAGCATTGGACTGTAGAGCAGTGGAAAAGCTTTCTGTGAAACTGTGGAAGGCTTTGGTTAGCTTATCCAAACATGCCATGAAGTTGTTTTTTGTGGTTTTCATGCCTTGCTTAGTTTAAACTAAATCCCTACACTCACAGAACAGTAAGGTTAATACAATAATGAATGAAGCTGCTTAACAATGGAGTGTGGTTTCATAAAAGTCTCTAAAAGCAAGAGTGGATCTACATGATTATGCCATTAAGAGATTTGCCATTTAAGAGACAGAAAATATATAGTGTTATGCAAAAGTTAAGAAAGCTGTATTACGCAGTTTTTTTAATTTACAACACTGTATGTAGATTTTCCTGTTGCAATTTGCATTTGCTTTTGCAAATCACTAAGGTTCTTTGCACGTTTGATTTTTAGCACAAAATCTACCATAAAGACATGTTTGACTCTGAATATGAAGAAACCTTTTATAAAAAAGTGAAAGTGACTACCCTTGTCATTGTGAAACACAGCACAGCACAACACATAGGGGGCAGCTATTGAAAGAGCCCAGGGAGCAGTGACGGGGACGGTACCTTGCTCAAGGGTACCTTAGGACAACCTACTGGTGAGGGAAATGAACACACAATCTCCTGATCTGGGGCAACTAGGATTTTATGGGGCAAACAAGCTGACTATTATGACTTTGTAGCCATGTGGCGTGAAAAAGGAAGCCTGACTGTTCTCCAGAAACAAAAAAAATGCAGACTAAACATGAATTAACAGCCATGTGGTTTAGCAGATGGAAGTGAAAGTCATGTTTTTAATAAATAATATTATTATTAAATGTCAGGGTGGAAAGAGGAATGCTCGTGTTGCTACAGTTTACATTATAATATTATCATGAAGTGTGTATCACTGCTGGGCTTTTGAGCTTTTTTTGTGTCATTTGTTGCCAATAAAAGTGTTAAATCACTCTATATTCATTATCAGCTCATTGTCAAACCACAGAACTGCAGGAGGAGGAAGATGACAGATAGACCGATATGCTATTTTTGTGTTATTGTTGAGCTGAATGAAGTTTTACATTTTATAAGCCCATGATGTAAATACATTTATAGTTATATATTAAATGAAAGAAGCCAAGAAGCTGAGATAGCTGCAAAAAATAAACAGGTAAATATATTTAAGTCCATGTATTTATAAAATCATTGGTCCTTTCGGTTTTGATCGTTTGTGGAGCTCTTACTTCAGATCTTCCGTTTCGCAACTCTGCATACAGGAGTTTCAGGGATATGGTCATGTTTATAGTTGCACTGAATTATCTGTCTTCTTGTAAGAGGACAAGTTGAATGGCTCCTCAAAGGCATAGTTTGTAGGAATGTAAATAACACAGGGACCAACGATGCATTTGTGGAAGTCATCTAATCCATGAGATGCTCAAATTTGTCACTGTATCCCCTTTTACTCTACAGTATATCTCTCCAATAACATGAGAAGCCATGAGAGTGTTTGGCCAATTTTGCTTGGCCAAACACGGCTTTATATTACTGATGGGTCTTGAATTGACACTAATACACATTGTTGAAATTCCATTTACCTTACCCACTTACCTTTAGAGGTATACCTAAAACTGGTAAATCTTAGTTTAAGTTAGTGTAATAAGCTTTGTTTTAATAACATTTTTATTTCAGTTACACAGTCTTGCAGTGTTTTAAGTGGAAAAGTGAGAAAAAATTAAGACATAAAGTGACTTCTGTGCAACTGTTTTTAAAAAATGTAAGTTTACTCAGATTAGCGGCAGGGTGCAGTTTATTTCTTATCTTCAACAATGAGGTCTTGGTAACCTTTGGGAATCATTAATACATGGAACATAACACAAGGGTCTTTATAATAACTCCCACATATAGAACACAGAGTAGTCTAAAATCAACAATTGATTCTAAATATTCATCAACCACAATTCAAACACACTTCCTTCCATTGTCATAGGCCTCATTTTGGCCTTCGGGGGTTTTACCAGCTTTTGTTAATCAATGCCTTTACTTTTGTCTTTGCACAAAATCCATGCACTGTTGTCCATTTAAACTTAACATCTTAGCTGATAACTTATATTTTTAACTTATCATTGAATAAGTCATATTCTTATGAAGAAGGGATATGTTTCAAAGCATACAGTTCAATGACTATTACTGCACAAGAGATGAAACACTAGATTATGGGTACAATTATGAAATACATCTTAGAATATGGACAAGTCATGTTTGCTCTTCTTTTTCTGTGACTGCAGCTTGAGTAGGATGTGTCCATGGATTGGACTACTTTGTCCAGTACATCCCAAAGATGCCCTGTAAGACTTTGTCATGTTCCTGAAATCGTTCCTTTGGTTCCTAATTAGTTTTTGAAGTTCATTATCCTCTAGAAAGAAGCCGCAGATATTAAGGAATAGCAATGGAAAAGTATTACCCTTTCTGGGGCAGCAATAGCTTAGTGGTTAGGGACAAGGCCCCAGGATCTGAAGGTCATGGGTTCAAATCCCAGGCCAATAGGTTGCCCTGAGGTACCCGTGATCAAGGTATCATCCCCATCACTGCTCCCTGGGCAATTTCAATAGCTGCCCCCTGCTGCATGTGTGTGTATGGGTTAAATGCAGAGGCTGCATTTCATTGTGGTTCACTGTACATTGTCATTTGTACTCACAATGACAAGTTGTCACTTTCACTTCTGTATCAGTTTTTTTTCTTTTTTAAAGGTAAACAATGTGGCTAGCTGTGATCAACCAGAACTGAATGGGTGTCAGTGTGTTCTTAACTACAAGGTTGCTATTGCCCAATAGAACAATTTGTGCAAAAGGTGTACTTCTGATCTCTGGGGATGACTGATGACTGATGGGGACAGACTGATATTCTGCAACCTCCATTAATATGATTTATTTGGAGAACTTCCCCTCTATCAGTCTCTCCTTGTTGTCGACCTCTCCTACTTGTCCTTGCCATTTAGAGTTTAATGTGAGAAGTAGCATGAGGACTCATCTCTCGTGAAAATACTCGTAGCTGAGCACCCCTAATGTAGGTGAAGGACTGGAATTTTTCAAGTAGATATAGTCAAGAACGTACTGAACATTTTTGCTAATAAAGATTCCTTCCTCCTGATTTTTGTGACTGAGGGCTTTGCAAATGAGGTGAAGCCAGTGGAAATTTTAATTGAAATGGTGTGATGGATCAATATAGTTTTTAGGTTAATTAGTTTTAAGAACTCATCTTGCTGAAAAGATAACTTGAACATGTTGGACTTGCCATGTTCATACAACAAGGTTTTTTTCTGCGGCACAGCATGCAATGTTTAGCAAGAGAAGGGTTACAGGTACAGCACAGACTGGCACTTTTAGGAATGAGATCCTAAACTAGCATTTGATATCCTGAGGACAGTGGCATGCAGAGGTTTGGGTGGGATAGTTAAGATCCCCATTTAAGAAAAACTGATTAAAAAAGGCATAAAGTTGGATAGAATAGAATAGAATAGAATACAATAGACCATTCGACACCAGCAAATACACCCTTCAAAGTTTTAATAGAAGGTTATAATCAAAAGTTTGCTACAGATCAATTGTGAAAGGACAGCTTGAGCTGCATAAAGATAAAATGCAAACACTTTAACAGCTGCCTGTTGAAACATCACTTCCTTACAGCAATTGCAACAATAACTAATGTGTGCTGCGCTGCCTTCATTTTTTCTTAAAATCTATCTCGTGTATGTTAAAGTAGTATTCAACATGCAGCAGATGTTATGTACTACTTGTACTTATTTATTAACTAATTAAGAAAATAAATCAGAATTAAGTTCTGATTTAAAAAATGAATTTCTTCAGCATTCAGGCTTTTTTCTTTTACAAATCCCAGCAATTTAAAAACAATTTTACAATTATCCTCAGTACTGGTATAAATCCGAATAAAAACTGAAAAGTCAAAATGACCTCTGTAATCATTCTAAATTATGGAATTATGATCCTTAAATAATTGGCTTTGTCCTTTTCTGTCTGTGAGGCTAGTGCTGTTAACTGTATGTTTTTTTTTTATTATTTGTTTTTTGCTTTTTATGGACACTAGAAGGCGCTCTTGGGTTTATTATCTGTCTCCTATGGAGGTTTTGTGCAAAATTGTCCTTTGTAAATGTTTATATCTTCATGCAAAGATACATGCATTCAGGTTTAGTCAGTCATGACCATGAATGAAGGGCAAAACAGCTTTGATCGGTTTGCCAGTCATTCAGCATTCAGCAAAAAATGCTGGCATCCTAGAGCCCCGATCCTGTTTGATGTAGAAAAATGGGATGCTGGAAGATCTTCATCAATTTTGAAATGTAATATATTACTCTATATTCTAAAATCAAAACATGTTCCTCAACAAATGGCTAGAAATGTATTTCATAATGTTTCATTTAAACAGTTAAACATTTAATCTAATATAACTCTTATACTACCTGCCTACTGAAACACAGTTATTAAGGCATAACATGGTATAAATTGTCAAAGAAATATGATGTTACTTCCGGTTAAAATACTTTCTAAAAAACTGTGATGTATAGTATGTGGTATAGGGCACATGGTTTTCTGTACACAGGCTGTAGGAGATTGTGCCACTATCCACTCATCTCAGACACACTCTATATCTGTCTACCCCTCCATGCGTCACTGACTTTTAGCCTTACAAGGGGAAACTGAGTAGAGAATAGGAAGCACATCTCTGGCCTCTACATCCTTTTCATACAGTGTGTGTTCTTGCACAGCCTGTGACTGTTTTCACACTAACTGATCCTAAAATAGATTTCATCTCATATAATATTGAGCCCGAGCCAGCAACTGCTTTGACAGTTCATGAGATCAATGCTAAAACTTTTGTTTTTTGCCATCATTTTGTCATTTGAATGTGCAGGTTTTTCATGACATAACTTAAGGATGAAAGAAAAGCGAGTAAATAAAATCACAAGAAATTAAGAGTAAATCTGCTATGCTTAATAGTGAAAGTAAAAGAATTTCCTCATGCACATTGCATATAGAACTCAAGGTACTGGGAAAAAACAACTGTGTTTAGGAAGTGTTTAGAAAAACACTTACCAATGAGGCTAATGGGGAAAAAAGCTTTAGTTTGCCACAGTGCAAAAAGATGGCAATGGAAAAAGGCTAATAAAATGATGCACCCATCATGCTTAGGGGGTTGTAGCCAAGCTAGTAGTGCTATGTTCTGGTGTTGCTTGGCCTAGTAGTTAGAGCAGCAGTGGCCTAGTGGACTCTGATGTATAATACACCCTGAACCACTCTTTAATATTTTGAAAGAGGTCCTGTCAGGGACAGCAGTGGCCTAGTGGTCAGGGATTAGGCCCCAGGATTCGAGGGTTCTGGATTTGAAGGTTCTTAAGCAAGGGAAAATCCCCATACCTGCTCCTCAGGTGCTGTATATATACCCTAATCAGGACAAGCAACTAAGAAAATGAGTGAGATTTTTCTTCCCTGGTTGCCTAGGTATATTCCAAGCTGACAAAGCAAATATTCATTGGGTTTAAGTGAAAGAATACACAGTACAGCACACAGTGAACCACAAAACTAATGCAGCAGAGAGGAGCCATACATTCAGTGCCCAGGGAGCAATGATGGGGACAGTAGCTTGCTCAAGGATATCTCAGTGCAACCTACTCTTCCAGGACTTAAACCTATGACTTTTCGATCCTGGGAACTATTCCCTAATCATTAGGCCATCACTGCCCACAATAGGAGCTCTTTCAAACAGCGAAAGAGTGGTTCATGGCATGTTCTTCATCATTTTTATCACATGAAATGGCCAATATAAAGTTCAAACATTAACCCCATTGAGAATCTTTAGGATGCCCTGGAGAAGACTTTACACATTGATCCAGCTCTTCCATTATCAATGCAAAATCTTGCTGAAAAATTAATGCTAATAAACAATTACATGACTTGTTGGCCAGGCAGTGTATATAAACCTGTTTAAATAAAGTTTAAGATTATTCCTCAAATTAATATTACATTTTTGTAGGGATGCCCTAAACCGGTCTAAGCCATTAAGCAAATATTTTTAAATAAAAAAAAAAAAAAAGGACTGGGCATTCTACCAGTAGGTTGAGGCACTGTTCGTGGTGTATGAGAACATATGGGAGGGAAAAAATGAACAGCTGTGTCCAGCCCTGTTAGCCCTGAGAGCTTAATTACATCTGTCCACCTCTTCAGCACTCGTTCCATATACTCACCACTCAAACCTTCACACTGAGCATTCTTTCCTCATTACTTATTGAACACCTCTAGACAGCACTTTCATCCCAGTGGTTTAATCAAGCTTGGTAAGCAGAATGTTTATTTTTACGTAAAACTGTGAACAAAAAATACAGAAATAATCAAAATAGAGATTGCAAAGTGCAAAAAAATAAGCAGAAACACGTGGTTCAAATAATTTCAGCCAGCCTACAGCTTGCGATGCGAGCGGTCTTTCATAAATCCACTTCCTCAAGCAAGGTTCTTCTTTCTTTAACCTCAGCTGTTATCACACAAGTACTATGTGTAAACATGAACAAACAAAACAAAAAGCAGGACACAATGTCCTTATTTCTAAACTTGCAGTGAAAAGTCTGAAATGAAGATATTAAAGTAGCATCATTTCTTCATGGAGCTTTAAAAAAGAAAAATGAATGATGATGGCCTAGTGGTTAGGGACTAGGCCCAGGGATCGGAAGATCGTGGGTTCAAACCCGCGAGCAGTAAGATGTCTTGTGGTACCCTTGAGCAAGGTACCGTCTCCATCACTGCTCCTCAGACACTGGACATGGCTGCACATTGTTTATGGGTTAAATGCAGCGGATTCATTTTGTTTGCTGTGTTTCACAATGACAAATGACAATGACTTTCACTTTTTCTTCACTTTTTTCATTAAAGGGTGAATTTCATGGAAAAACGCATATTTTATAAATGAAAGTGTTGATTTAGTGTAGATTGGCATGTAGAGCTCCACGTTTCTCCCCATCCTTTAATGCAAAAACCCCCACCACCACACACCCACACTCACACAAACACACACACCCACCAAGGCCCTCTGGCATAAGTAAGCACTCATGCAGCTCTAATAAACTTCTGGAATTCTGATAGGCCTGGCATGCATGTGCATCATATCTTAGCAGACAGATTCAACACACTGTAGGCCTGTTCAGGGGTCTGACAATTCATATTTTCTATAAACATTATTCTGGGACTCTTACTGGAACAGAAAGGCTGAGAACACCCCCGGTTTTGTGAAAATGAGCACTTGAGCACTTATTTGCTCAATCAAGTCATAAAACAAACACATTTCATCAGCAGTTTTATTCCAAATGAATCTTAAAAGGTAGGATTTAGGTACCAGAAGAAAAATGTAAAATGTAAAAAAAAAAAAAAAAAAAAAAAAGCTTAGCACTGATAATTGATGCATTTTAAAGAAACCTAATTCACCTTCTTTTATTTTTGTTTTTTTTTTAGTGAAAGAGGAAATGAAATTCATTGGGATATTATGTAGAAAAACTACTTGCTTTCTGACTGTTTAAAAAAGAAGAAGTTTAAGATGTGACTTTACTGATTTACTAACAAATCTGTTGAGTTGGTGTCTCAGGTTTGATGTGAAAATCTCTGTTGTAGCGAAACTCTCAAAATTTGTCTTAGTAGCTAGAATAAGAAACTACTAGTGATGAGAAGCACTGTGTAATGCCTCTGAAAGCTTTTATTAAACATTTTCATATAAATATCTGCCAATGCTAATGGAAAAAAAAATGAGGAAATTGGGACATCTGCCTGGATTAGAAACAAAAAATTGAGTTTAACTTTTTTTTCTTAAATCTTTTCTTAATTAGTATTAAAACTTTCTTTATTTCTGTAAGGCAAAAAATTACCATAGAATTTTATTGTTTCATCCATTTATAAAGAAATAAAGGGTCAAGACATTTCACAACAATAAATCATTTGACATCAGAAATGATCTGATTTAATTCTGCAGAAAATTTGAAATATCTGTGGATGAAAACAAAACGTAATTCTATAGTTCAAATTCCAGAAGCACTTTACTCACAAAGCACTCGAAGCGATCAGTTTGGCCTTACTATCTGCTGCTAATGCTTCTACTTAAAACGATCTCTATTGGCAGCCAGACCAGAGTGAAAGGACATTAATCTGCTTTTTCCACCGTCTTAATGAGGGCCTTTGGCAAAGCTCCCCAGTAACGTTAACATTGCTGTTAAGAAAAAAAATACACATTCACTCAGTGTTTAAATGGGCTTGTGAAGTTAGAATGGTTTTAATTGCACAAGTGGTTGTATCTCAAGTATATCAGAGATGTGTCAATCCTGAGCGTAACAACTTAAGTGCAACACCTACATTTATATACGTACAATTAACTATATCCAGTTTTGTGCTGATACCTGTATACTGACATTTACAAGTTGCACAGGAGAACTGAGGGGAAGAAACATCAATTTTATGAAATTTTCAGATACTTTAAAGAAGTATTTCTAAGGTGTTTGAGGTACATAGCTGCAATTCTGAGGTATTACTAGTAGCCTTTGACTGCCCTGCATTGCACTGGTGTTATCAGTCCAGAGCCTCCAAACCAATTCTCTCTTTGAATATACGGCACTCATATGACCAGTACATTAACCTTTTTTAACATGAGAGGGCTAAGAAAGGGATGTGATATTGTAGGATTAATTACAGTGACATTGGCTGCTACTTCAGGGACCACAAATCTGACCAAGCCAAATTAGATATTTACATTTTGTCATTGTTTCTAGATTAAGTGGAAAATCTAAAGTAAGAAGAATCGCTACAATTGTTAAATAAAATGGCTTATCAATGAACTTCAAAGTGAAAAACTGCATAGTCACACAGACGGTAATGTACGACTACAATCTGTATAATGTCAGACTGAGGCAGATTGATTTTGATGTCCTTTTCCTGTAACTGTTTGCTTCAGGACAGCTTGGATTTGTGGGCGATTAAGTCAATTTAATGACTTGAAATATCATAAGCCAGCTCAAAGGACAACGTTCACTTATTTTGCTACACTTCCAAATTCACATGTTCATACATTCTTTGCAGCACTTGGATTGGATTAGCAAGGTATAACCACCAAAATGCAAAATCAAATGTCTTGTGCTTTGTTACATTTTCATTGCATGGTTTTCCACTAAATCATGATGAGTCAATGTAATGGAGCTGTTTTTTGTTCCAGATGAGTTTTGTAAGTCATTTTAAAGCAAAAAAAAAAAAAGATTTAGTAACTCTACAAAAAGCACTTTACAATAAAATGTACAAAAAAAAATAACACTGGTTGTAATCAAGTCTGAATAACAGAACAGAGTCAATTGTACCCACAGATTTGTGCAAACATTCTTCAGCTACTAACTGTAAAACAAGACATTACTGGCAACACACACCCTTTGGTCTGTTATAATGCCACTCTGTCACACTGATGCTTTTTCAGGCCCAAATGCAATGTTGCATAGTTCTCTAAAGACAAACGTTCCGCAGAGATTTACACAAGCAAATTAAGTCTGGCATTAAAGGCTTCTGTGCCATTGCTCCACTCACTTTTGCTTCAGGTGCAGGCAACTTGGAGATAAAAATTTCAATTATGAAAAACAGAAGCAGTGTCTTTGAGACACGCATGCAGATTGCATGCATCATTTCTTAGTACACTAAGGCAGCTTTTGAGTCTTTTTTTTTTTGTTTTTTTGTTTTTTTGTTTTTTTCTCCAGATACCAACATTTTTGAAAGTGTCACATGGGCACTCATTTTCTTAGCTACTGGCAGATTGTCTGTTCAGTTCTTGGGGTATTAAAACTTGCCAGTGTCGTTCTCGTTTTACAGCATTCTATAGTGCAAAATATGAGATTATTACCCATGTCGTCTAAACTAGAAATCTCTAGCCTATTTACTGCATGAAATCTCCTCTCTAATGGCAGCTCTCTTTTCCTGCAGCAACGCTGGCACCAGATTTAATTAGAATTCAACATAATATGAGTACACATGGCTTTTTTTACAGGTTGTGTCCACCTGGATTTGAAGCCTATGGAAAGCATAAAATGAGATCCGTCTGCAAACGAAGCAGTCCATATGCGCTTTTCTCTTCACCTATTTAATCAACCATGTGAAGGTGTTTAAAGCAATCTTCACATTATGTTATTGTTATTTAGGCCTTAAACAATACATCATATGTGCTGAGCACTGTTGGGAAACAGAGGAGAAGCAGCAAAGGCTCCCAAAGCCTCCACACATGCAGCCTTGCTGGACTAGAGCTGTTCCAGTGTATTATGAAGTAGAAAAGGAAAACATTCACATTGAGACAGGCTGGTGATGACAGTGTTTGGGCTGTGTTATGTGACAGTCCACTTCATTAAGTGTTCGAACTGGCACTCCAATGTACCCTGGCCTATCACTGGTAGCTAATATAGTAACATAGCAGAACCCAACAAGACATTTCTCTGTCTGACTCATGCTAATGTCATGGAGCAAAAAAAAAAAAAGCCCAGTTCCTTTCAACAAACCTCTACCCATGAACTGAGGAAGACAAACCAGGGTCCAGATTTACTAAAGTGAAAAGCATGTTTACAAGGCTAAGCATACTCTGTAAAACAGCAACATGGTTATGGCAAACATCACTGTTGCTTCTGGCTTTAGCACAAGCTAAAAATCTTTACACACACTTTAAGCTGTAGTAAACTGGGCCCAAAACCCGCTTGTACAACTCAAACCCATGCTGTATATTCAGTGTCATAATGTCCAGCAGTTACCAATTAGGCAGCAGAGTCCACTGAGCAAATGAGTGAGACCTAGACACACAGTAGGACACTTAGATCCACAGGAGAGGAGAAACAGAAGTATGTCTGCTACTTCACAAACATTTCTGCCAAGAAACAGCGTTGAGGAACAGGGTAACATTTTTCTTAAACCCTGCTATATAACACTGAGTTAACCATCCCATAAACATGAAATGTCACCAATCATATGTTGTCATGAGTTTTTATAACAGTGTCTTGCATATGAAGTAAATTCCATGAAATTTTTGTGTCACATGTTAATGACTGCTAATATATCATGGTATTACCAGGGCCGGTAAAATCTGCCAAGACTAGGGTTCATGACTGCATAGGATTTCTGCAATGACATGTTTATGGCATGATTGTGTTCGCTTTCCGTAATGGTTCAGCTGATATTGTACACTGGGTATTAAAGAGTTGTTTCAAAATGTTTAGCAGGATTTACTCACTTAAAATAAGAAAAACATGACAAATGTCCCATCAAGAAATTGCAAGATGCCATACAGACCAGTAAGGGAAGTTCAGGAACAGTTTCAGGAAGAAATTAAATGTTCAGGAACATTTAAAAACCCACTGTGATCTTGTTTGACTATGTAGAACAGTTCCTGAGTTTCACCTCCCAAACTACATGACATATTTTGTTGTCTTGGAGGAATATCCGTAGTTTGCTGTGCTTTTCCTGACTTAAGTGAACAGACAGGATAAACACATCAAAACAGCTTCTAAAAGTTTGTGACATCCATGTGAGCAATTTCTATTTGACTGCCAGCACACTTTACAACACTTCTTGAATAAATTTGCGTGCCTTATAAATCATTTCTGTCCAAATCAAAACTGACCACAATATCAGTCAAATTAATCAAAGTTATTACGGCATAATTGAGCAGCCCTTCAGGGAAGTCCTTTTGGTGGCATTGTGCTTTATTCATCTTTGTCCTTACATCATGCTTTTCCTATAGTTATTCTGCTGCTGGCTCTTCAGTTTGCCACTGGGTGAGGAGCTGAGCATTGTGGATGGGGCTGAGTCCAGCTGCCCGTAAAGCACTCTAAGCTCCTTCACTTCCTCTAAGACGTCCCGTGCCTGACCCCAGGTGGATGCTGCCTCCTCCAGCAACCTCTCTGCTTCAGCCCGTTTGCCAACAGGACTGGAGCCTTTGCTTGGGGTGGAGTCTTTTCCTTTGCCCTTGCCAGGGCCTCTCACTTCTGTCAGCAGCACCTGAGTTCTCTCCAGCTTCTGGGAGATGAGCTCCTGTAGATGGCAAATGGAGTGAGCAGGAGCAGACATGGAGCAGTGGGGTATGGCCCTCTTGGTGGCCCTTGTATCTGAGTGTGACAGGATCTCATCCATGGAGGCGCAGCGGTTCTTCTCTGCCCCTGTGAGCTTTTTTCCGGCCTTAGGCGTTTGGCCTGAACAGTCCCAAGCGCTTTCGCTCTTGCGTGGCAGACTCTGTGACTTCCCACAGGCTTCAGCCCCAGGCAAGAGTTTGCAGCTGTCTGCACCTGAGCTTCCACTGTGCTTGAAGCTGTTTTCACAGGCGTCCTTTCCTACAGGTGCCGGTGCATCTTCCTCCTGAATGAGGTCAAGTGTCAGCATACCATCTGATGTAGATGTTGAGGCCTAAAAGGGTTTGAAACATTTTGTATAAATTAGCTATAATGGTAAATATGAAGGTAAATTTGGAATAGTCTGGCAAAATGTTTAATGCACACTATTCCAACAGTGTTAATGCACACTTACTACAGTTATAAGGCATGCTTTGTGTCTGTGGTTTGCGTTACTTTTGCGCGGAAATTTCAAGGCAAATTGATCTACCAAAGCATGTTTAAGTCATCACATATTTGTTTCAAACCTTCACTTATGGAATTTCATATACTGTAATACCATGCAACATACTCTTATCTATAAAAATCAACCAAAAAAAAAACCAAACTCTCAGAGTTTACCTTTTTTGTACAATGTGGACTAACATTTAAATGTATAGTCCCCTGTTTCTGAATGTGCAGCCTGAGCTCTGTCTGTAAGTTGGTCCATTTTCACAGGTAAAACTTTGCCATATTGTCAGAAATCACATGAGCAAGCCTGCTTGATATGACTTAAAAACCCTAATCACTAATCCACCTCTGGTGTATGGGCAAAAAAAATTTAGATTTGATTGCTTGCCAACTGTTCTTTTAAATGCCAGAAAAACCAACCTTGTGGCGGTCTAAATATTGGCACATTCAAAGTTCCAAAGACATGGATATCTCACCACAGCCATAAGGTGTCCTCGAGTGGGTAATCGACGAGTGTGTGGAATCTTAGCTCGGTCTCGTGTGGGATGGGCCAAGCAGCTGTCCTCTTCTACTGTAACCTAGAGGGTTACCAAAGAGTCGCGTGTGAAGATTAGATTAGCAAGGTCACATACTGAGTAACAACAAGCATTCTCTGGGCTACATCACTATAAAGACTGTGTGTGTGTGTGTGCGTGCGTGTGTGCGTGCGTGCATGCATATGTATGTTGGAACATTGGAACCGAGGGTCTCTGGGTTCACACTAAGTTCTTCAAAGTGCAGTCACGATTGAAATCAGAGGGCTAAAAGACAAATTTGTGCACCTCCTTAGAACAATTGATGCAAATGTGTTTATACAACAGTTTTTTCTATCTTATGATCAAAGTACGCTACAACACAATTGGAGGAATTAAGGGTGTTATACATAGATACCTATCATTCTCCAGAGTAGGCATGGATCTTACGCCAGCTACAGCAGGGTGGTGATTAGGGACTAGGCCCCAAGATCAGAAGGTCGTGGATTTGAATCCCTACCAGTAGGTTGCCCCAAAGTACCCTTGAGCAAGGTACCATCCCCATGACTGGTGCCCGGGCGCTTTAAACAGCTGCCCTCTGCTGCACATGTGTGTAGGTGAAAAGCAGAGGTTGCATTTTGTTGTTTCGCTTTGCTATGTTTCAAAAATAGTCACTTTCACTTCTTTAACTGTTTAATTCAGTAAAATACGATTAGTGATTTGTCAAAGGTAAACCACTAAACTACACCTGACCTACTAGAGGGAGGCATAGGATTGCTCCTAATTAGTTAAGAGCAAAGGTACACCTTCAACCCCTGCCAAAAGAGTGTAATGGCCCAAGAACCAGGGTTGAATCCAGGTTAAAATGCTAATAAACTATATTACAGTATCAAACAACACATATGGGGCAGCGGTGGTCTAGTGGTTAGGGCGTTGGCCACATGATCGGCGGTTCATACCCCTTCCCAATAGGTTGCCCTGAGGTACCCTTGAGCAAGGTGCTCCCCGAGCGCTTTCAATAGCTGCCCACTGCTGCACGGTGTTTGAGTGTGCATGGGTTAAATGCAGAGGTCTGGGCAGCGGTGGCCTAGTGGTTAGGGAGATTGGGCGATCGGAAGATTGTGGGAGATTGGAAGATTGTGGGTTTGATTCCCTCACAAGTAGGTTGCTCTGCGGTACCCCTGAGCAAGGTACCGTCCCTGTCACTGCTTTCGATAGCTGCCCACTGCTGCATGGTGTTTGTGTGCATGGGTTAACAGCAGAGGTCCAATTTTGTTGTGGTTCATGCTTGCTGTGCTGTGACCTCATTCTTATTCTAGTGTAAAGGTAGACATGTGTGAAACCCATGTATCTGATTTGAAGCCCTAGACTGCTGGAGCAGTAACAATCTGTTCAAAGAAGACCTGGCTTTGTGTGAACACTCATTCTTTCTCCATTCTTCCCTGCTGAGCAGCACAGGAGTGCAAGCTGCAACAGAGGAGGGTTTTCAGGAACCAGGCAGTGAGAAATCATTCCAGTCAGATGATTCTCTTCACACAGCACACAAACACAGACTCACACAATACATATCCTCTCAGGTCCTCTCTGTTCGAGCCTTATTATTGAGAGGGCACTGACAATATGTCTATGTGGGAAGGCATAGTCACTTCTACTGAAAGAAGGAAAGTATAGCGTATGTGTCCACTTACCTCATCCAGTATGCGGTTCTTGGCCCTGGTGATGGCGATATTTAAGGCATTGATCCATGATTCTTTCTCTTCAGGACTTACAGCCAGGAACACCAGATTTGGAACCTATACATCATAAAATAATTGTTAAAAATACCATTATTACGTATCCAAATCTAGACATAGATTTATCTAAACATAAATTCCTCTAGATTAGTCTGAAGTTGCTAGTTCTCAACATTTATTTTGAAACTCCAAGTGCAATATTGACCTTCGTAGTACAGATATATTCAGTACTTATCATGCCCATTTTTTTTAACATTGCACTGTGAACCAAAGTATTCATGTACCATTACAACTTTTTCCCTTCCTACACAATAAAACCTGATCCTCAGGTCTCAGCCAAAAACAAGTACTTATACTATTCTATTTAACCTAATTAACAGAAGTCTCTAAATTCTGATATTTAATTATTTTTTTATTGTAATTTTACAACAAATGTCCTGTATATCCCTTAAGCATGCATACTAAGTCTGCTTTAATTATATATTGGTTTTTATAACTGCAAAAAAAAAAAGGCGGGGGCAACGGTGGCCTAGTGGTTAGGCAGTTGGCCCATGATCAGAAAGTTGTGGGTTTGATTCCCAGACTAAGATAGTCACTTTCACTTTCAAATATGAATGATTGGACATTACCTACTAACTACTTTGCTCGATCAAATATTTGCATTATAGGTTTTACAACAAGCATATTCTTTACTGCCTGCCTCAAGTGTAAAATAGTCGTGGCTGACAGGATCTCATGATACTTGTTTTACTTCAGAGGTACAACCATATAGTTCGCTCTAAACTGCAAACGCAGCAAAAGAAAGAACAAGCAGCTACCACCCCATAAAACAAAACTCCAAATTTTCTAAATGTAAATGTGCTGAGATGCAGCAGTCTACACTTTACTACTGCAGCTGTGTAGATCAGTGTTGTCAGCTTCTAAAACATAGGCTTGGTAGCATAATGATATAACATTTTTGCTGTCTGACTAGAGTTTTAGACCTTTACATTTATGGCATTTAGCACTCACTCTCATCCAGTGTGTCTTCCATTTCCTAATTACAGGCACAGTCCCTTTTAATCAACTTGGTGTTAAAAGTCTTGCTCAGTGGTGGTAGTGCTGGTGCTAGGATTTGAACCTGTGACCTTTAGGTCCATTGGTGAGTATCCTACCACTACAACCATCCCACCCCAGTTTCAGCATCACTAAACAGCTTAGAAACAATGAAGCCAATTCTAAAATATTTTCTCAAATGGCCAAATAGTAATGCTTTTCCTATGTAGATTAGCTGCACTGAATGTTCACATGTAGCCTCCAGAGTCTGTGCTGCAGCCAGGACTTATTCCTCAAACAGCAGCTGAGGAGCAGTAGAAGTTATGAGCCACGTGGTGGCGTGTGCCACTGATAGCTTCCTCTTATACATCCAGCAATCCAGGCCTGAGGATTAACCACCTGCCTTAGCAGAGGAGTTCCAGCAGATTGGTCAGCTTTAATGCTTTTCAAAAATGCTGAAAATGTGCCCAATCTCAAAATGTGCTGGGGCATTTTCAAGCTAAATGTCACAAATCCAGATTACAAAAAGGACTTAACTGTATTTCAAATGCTGTAAACACTGATTAAAATCAGTTCATGTGTGGACACATAACTTATATCCGCTGTTATGATGATGATGATGTATTTTATTAAAATATTAATCAGGCCTTTGTTGTTGAGTGGGGCCTTATGTGCTTTTTTCGGGTTTTTAGGAATCTTAAACATTGTTTTTAAAAAATCTTGGAATTTCTTTGCCTTAGGCGTTCAGTCTCAATGTATAAACAAAGAGTGAAGACATGCATTGTTGTTGTTGTCGTCACATGAATGGGATGTGTGGGGCTGAGCACTTGTGAAAGGCGATTAGCTGAAACATTCTTACTGAAAGCTAATTATCCAGGACATGATGATGAAAGGACCTCGGTCCGATGGTGTGTAGATGGATACTGTTTATGTGGTGTATTGCTCAGTTTTTATAATAGAAAAACTTTCTTCTGAAACTTTTGACAAGTTTTCCCATTTTACCATATTATCTTTTTATATGTCCCAGATTATCTTTGATCATCAATTTTTATCAAGGTATATAAAGCTGTGTAGTAAAATGTTTGGCCCACAATTTTTATGTGAGGCAATTTAAAGATGTTTCAGATTAGATGTAGAAGGTATACCGCAAATGTTAAAGCCATATTCCAATATTCTACTCACTGTGTTGCCTGGTTGCCGGGAGCACACAAGGGTGAACTTGCTATGGTTTTTCTTTGTGCGACTCTTGGCCTTGCGAAGCTCCTCAGATCTCTCATAGTCAGTAAGGTCCACCACCTCATGGATTTTCTTCTCATCCTTTACCTTTGGGTCAAACAAAATGCATTTACATCATACTGTCCCTGGTAGAATTTTTTTATATAAATATGAACAAATAAAGTATGCAAAATATACAACAAAGCATACAAAATGTTTAAATAAACAATACTGATAGAGAAGAAAATATTCATAAACTTCACAAAGCAAAAGGTCTCCAAGTTTTTATTGATCAAACAAGGCTTTTTCAGTTTTAAACTGTCTAATTCGGGGATTTTTTGCTGATTCAGCAATTCCACATATCCTTCTGCATTAGAAAGTAAAACATGTCAATATCCAAAGTTAACTGGCTCTAAAATGTTTTGGTTTTGAGTGTCTAATTTTGAGGGGTTTTTTGCCTTTTTATAATTATACATACATTTTTAGGTCAAAACCCACATGACTAAAGGTTGCGAAAGGTAGCGAGCTTGTAACATAGCTGTTGAGCTCTGAGATGGGGTTATAAGAAGGCTGTGTGTGTAATTATGTGTTTTATGTGTGTTGGGCTGGAGAAAATGGCATGAGAAAGTTACAAGTTTCAGGCCCAGTTGGTTTAAATCTTTGGAGAGGATTAGCCACCTAAGTTTGGCGATTTGAAGCAAACATAACTCATAGGAGAAAAAGTCACGATTCTTACTGTCACTGTTGTACTATTGGTACCACCTAGGTGAGATTTAGCTGCTGCTAAATCTCACCTCACTTTTTTTTTGGCAAGAAATGCATCTCAGGTTTTAATTCATTCCCTGTGGAAGGTGTGTTAACCTGTTTTCACCAAGAAATTTCATTTATTTCATTATTTCACTGAAGCCAAAACCCCTATGTATGGGAAAACAATGCATATATTTCTAATTATTTATGTAACCTTTAATAAACCAGACAGTTTCTTTCCCATTAAAATCTCTTTTTCAAAATCTGCATTTTTTTTAAACATAAAAACAAGCTGAATTAAGTATATCAGTAGAGTTGCTTTAAGAAGATGTGATTCTTCAGGAGATTTTTGCAGGATGAGATTTGATGCCCCTGTTATGGCGGTAGCTGGTTCCACCACTGGGAATCCACAATCTTGACTGAAATTGCCTTATGTAGTGATAGCAATGCTAGTTGCCATTGTGATTAGTAAGCAGCAGTGGAACAGTGTGAATTTTAGGCATTTACTCAAAAAAAGGAACAAATATAAATAGAAAAAGATTTTTTAAAAAGTACTCATTGTGATGGATTGGACTGGACGTAAATGCAGAGTCGTAATTACAGAAAGGGGTTTTGTTACAAATAGACATAAAACACACAAGTATGAACCAAACACATTACTCACATATAAGACGACCAATGACCAATGACTCTGCCCTGTCGCACTAAGATCAACATTTAGACTAACAAGGCTCCAGTGTGCCCAGTCAAGACAGAGCACCTTGAAACATGACATAGGGTCAAATCTAATAAGCACCATGACTGTACACATACTTTTTCAGATGTGCAAATGGAAAATGTTATGTAACTGCAATCATCCTTAAGGACTAAAAGAGCCAATATGCACTGTTTCTCAGAGTAGAGAAAAGTAAAAGTCATTTAAAAAGAAAAACGGAATGGCCTCAAAGCAGCAGTGAGAGAGGGAGGCAGTCACAACTGCTAAAAAGAGGCACAGATATTGACATCAAACAAAAATCACAAATAGACTTCCGGAAACTTCTTATAGCAGTGAGTTAACAGTGAATATTAATAACATGAATGTATAAAAAGGTAAAGACAATCCTACCTAAACAGGCTGCCTCCAGCTACAACTTTATTAAACTGAGTAGCATGTGTAATCTATACTGCACCTATACCTCCAACATCTGCATTTTATTTTTGTAGCAACTTGGCCAAAAAGCTTATTCACTGAACACAACAACACACATCTCTATGTCCGAGCTGTTTGTGGAAACATGCAGATTGCAAAGCGGAATGATTCCAAGTTATCAATATATCAGTTTGTTTAATCACATTTGGCAAAAATGCAGAAAAATCACAAAATCAAGCCAGTTATCAGGATTGGAACATTTAATAATTAAGTGAATATTTAATGTTCTGTTTTGGTTTTAAAAGAGTTTCTCTCTTTATCCACTATGAACATTAACTGGATTTTGTTTTGTTTTTGTGATCTCTGTATGGGTTTGATGGGTCTATAAACTACTGTTCAGTGTCTGCAGATGCAGCAATTAGGTGCACAAGCCAGGGACATTATAAAATTACTTGGACAGAGGCTAGAACAGGCTTGATTGCACAGCAGAGTGACCATAATGTGAACCACTTGGCCTCCTGTGTGGCAGCTTTGGACATTGGCAACATTCACAGCACACATGACACTACTGAGACATAACCGACCTGCCAAAAGGCAGTCTGAGGACAAAGCTGTACCTGCAATATTTATACTGCCTGCAGATCAGCACTCTCAACCAAGGCCAGTGAGAGGAATGAATAGCATTCAGAGACAGTTATGCCTCTCAAACACTGAAAGAGCCATTTGATCATTTCCAGCAATACTACCACTGCTTAATCAATACAAAAAACAGAGACAGACTTTGTCATTAAGCCTTGTGTGCTTTAGTTTAGCTAAAGCATCACAGGTGCTATATTATTTTAGCCAGGATTGAATGAAGAAAAGGAAAGTTTTGTGTCACACTGAAACTAATAATGTTTTCATTTTAAATTGTGCATATCTGTAATTCACTTGCACATTTACAAATGTTTCATCTTCATTTTCTGTTTACATCTTCTAAACTGTGATAACATTAGTATAGATAGCGTAACACCAGTAGCCTGAATCCACCAGTACCCAAAAAATCCTTTGTTTCAGTTATTGTAAAATGTGGATATGAAAATTCTGCACGCTGTTAACTTAATCAAGTCTTTAAATAATTCATGTTTACTTTGTGAACTTTGTAATATCTTCGGCAAAGGGCCTGTACTATTCTGAAACCAACCTAAGGGCCCTCCAAAAAGTGGCATTTCCAAATCGTTTTTATGAGAACCGCAGCACATAATAAGGGAAATCATGCATGCACGTATTAAGTTGCAAATGTAAATCTGGCACAATACCAAGGTCAGAGAACAGTACCTTAATCTCTAGTAGCATTATTCTTTTTTTTTGCACATTTGTTTTGTTTCAGTGCAGAAAATGAGACTAAAGTAGCCTGATTATATGACATGACCTTATGTGTAATCAGTCATAAACACTATATCTAAATATATGAGGCAAAACAGGCAAAATCTGAACGTTTAAGCTACAGTTCAAAAGGCTCAAATTTTGGCACAGAATGATGTGGCCTACTTCAACGTCACATATCCCTGCAGAAAGATCTCATTAAGTTACAATTTCCATTAATGGATTAGTGGTTCAGTGAACAGCCACATCTAATTGAGAGGGAGAGGTGGCTTTCTACTGCTTAGAGCAGAATACTTTATTTGTGTCAGGGAATGAACAGAATTCCCAGCCAGTACAACTACTGTTCCAGCAGCACAAATTTCTGTGAATGGCAATTACATCATTCCTCTGTGCCAGTAGGGATGTGTTATATTGTCATTGCTGTCAGAGACTCTGCAATGATTTTAATAAACTTGGCACTATGCTCTCACTCGCTGCTCATTTTATCTCAGACACCTTATCTTCTTGTAACAGCAAGCAAAAAAGCAAGCAAACCTGACAAAAACAAAAAACGCACATTAAAATCAGCAAAGTTGTCTACACTAGCCACGAGTGCAAGACTGCAGCGCTCCATTTTTAACGCATATCCTGTTTCTATTATTGATGTGTCATGCTGCATTGCACCTCAACAAAAATATTAGCTAAGCCAAAACCAGATGAGGAGAAGCTAACCATGCTGTGAAGGAAAAAGAGAGCTGTTTTATTCCCCCTACAGTTGCACATTCATACCTCCAGTACTACCACCACTTTTTTTATAAAAGAAAAAAAATCCCCATTATCTACCAATATTGCATTTTAATTTGCTGCACAAATACAAAATTTTAATGGCATTAAAGTACCCTGTTTAAAAAGTCTCATTTTCACTGAAGATAGGTCACACAGCATTAAGCTATTATTAGCTGATTTGTGCATAATACAGTTACACTGTGCAGAATTGACACTTCCAGTGTTGATATTTTAAGGCTTTGCAACAGGATATATTAGCTCATCTGATGGATGTTATTGTTGTTATTATTGAAGTTATTGTTTCCTACTCTTAATGCTGTGCATTAAACTTTTACGAATTAACACGATGTGGCATTCAACATGAAATCATTAAAATAGTAAAACTGAACTGTGCTAACAATTATATTGGGAAAAAGTTATTTCCAACTCAAGTAATTTCTGCAAAATTTATTTTTATAAGGTTCCCTTTCTGAGATGCCTTTACTCTGATAGTATATGATGAGAGCTAGTTTACTCACACAAAACTTTGCACTGCTTAACACTTCAGTAGCTTTCTGAGCAACCTAAAGAGGAGTGAAACACATTAAACAATCATTGCAAGCTGTTTTACTGAACACCCATAAATGAGAAAGCTTTACTGCCTGCAGTTGCAAAATGCCCAGCACAACTGATTAGTATGTGTTATTAATGGTGTAGGATTCAAGCCACAGGATGACTATGTGTGATGCGT
The DNA here is from genome assembly GCA_017165825.1 of Hepsetus odoe. Lineage (NCBI taxonomy): Eukaryota > Metazoa > Chordata > Actinopteri > Characiformes > Hepsetidae > Hepsetus > Hepsetus odoe. The sequence continues at coordinate 10,414,273 of CM029379.1, read as the reverse complement.
CAAAGTGGAAACGATACTACATTCGTAAAAAAGATGCCAAAGATGTTTCTAAAGAACCATTTTGCAGTGTTTCTTTAATACCTTGCATTACCAAGAACTAGTAAACTTCATTGCACTCTTAATAACTAGAAAACAACCAGTTATAACTCACTGTGCATTTAATTAGTTCAAAAATTATTTTTGTGCATTAAATCTATGAGTATGAACAACTCCTTCCGTGTAACTGCTAAAAGATTAGCAGTTTGAATGACAACTAAAGATTCTAAATGCTTAATTTCTCCTAACATTTAGGAACCATATAACTACATGTAATTGCATGAGGGCTGAAACCCGACCATCACTGAACAAGACACATAAGTTGAAACGTCAAGACTGGGCCAGAAATATATCAAGAAAGGTTTTAAAGGCTGATGAGAGTGACTCTAGACGGACCAGATAGATGGGCCTGTGGCTGGATCAGTAACAGGCACAGAGCTTTACTTCTCCTCAGATACCACCAAGCTGGCGGCGGGGTACTGGTATGGGCTGGCATTATTAAAGATGAGCTAGTTTGACCTTTTTGGGTTGAACATGGCCTCAAAAACAACTCTCAAACCTACTATCATTTTTTAGATGAAACTTTCTTCAAGCAATGGTTCAGGAAACACTCTAAATCTTTCAAGCAGACCATTTTCATGCAGGACAAAGCTCCAACGGATGCAGTGAAGTACACTTGACCTAAACCCTATTAAGAACTAGTGGGCCCTTCTTAAGGAATAAAGAAGATATTTTTTGGAAAGATCTTCCGTTTTGGTACCATTCTTTATTCATGGCTGTGTCGTCTGGCAAAACTGTGAGTGAGCCCACTCCCTTGACTGAGAAGCAAACCCCACACATAAATGGTCTCAGGATGTTTTACTGATGGCATGGCACAGGAGTGATGGCAGCGCTCACCTTTTCTTCTCCAGACAAACATTTTCCGGATGCCCCAAACAATTGGCAAGAGGATTCATTAAAGAAAATAACTTTATCGCAGTCCTCAGCAGTCCAATCCCTGTACCTTTTGCAGAATATCAGTCTGTCCCTGATGTTTTTCTTGGCGAGAAGTAGCTTCTTTGCTCTCCTTCTTGACAACAGGACATCCTCCTAAAGTCTTCACCTCACTGTGTATGCAGATGCACTCACACTTGCCTGCTGTCATTTCTGAGCAAACTCTGCACTGGTGGTGCCCTGATCCCACAGCTGAATCAACTTTAGGAGGCGGTTCTGGAAAATGCTGGACTTGCTAGACACCCTGAAAACCTTCTTCACAACAATTGAACCTCTCTTCTTAAAGTTCTTGATGATCCGATAAATGGTTGATTTAGGTGCAATTTTACCAGCAGCAATATCCTTAACTGTGAAGTCCTTTTTATGCAACGCAATGATGACTACATGTATTTCCTGGCAGGTAACCATGGTTAACAGAGGAAGAACAAGGATTTCAAACACCATCCTCTTTTTAAAGCATCCAGTCTGCTATTCTAACTCAATCAGCATGTCAGAGTGATCTCCAGCTTCGATCACTGTACTAATGTCAGCAGGTCCTTTCGTGGACATAAAACCGAGGCAGCAAACTTCCTCAAAATAATTAATATTTGTGACATTATCAAAACTTTTGGCCACGGCTGTACACTCTTTAAAAAAAACTGTATATTACAAAACCAGACAACAAAATCAAATATTACAAGTCGGTTCAGACTTCAACATTTTTAAAGCACTCCATGGCTGGAGTGTCTCAGAACTCCAGGGATGCAGATCAGTGATCAGTGTGAGTGATGGTGTTACAAGTTGATATTTCAACGCTTAAATGAAAGGCACCTGTTTCTGACTTTTAAATTATTTTTCTCCACATCATCATTTTTGGAACTTATGAATCATGAATAGTTTCTGATAAATAAGCAACAGATAAAAAGAACATGCATCAGAAAACGCTTGTACTTCTTTGTCTCCTGCAAATCACACACATTTCCCACAATGGAAATACTACTGAAGCTAAAACAGAAATAGTGTTCTGTGGTACATGGAAATTAAAAAAGGCCATTGGGTCATACAGTGGAGCTTTGTTGCAACCATTATACTTCCAATCTTCACCCTCATAGACATACCCAAAAAGCAGAACAGAGATCAGAAGAGCATTTCAACATACAAACATATGACCATACTGCCTTATTTAGAATAAAAACCCAAAGTTCAGACACTCAGTCATCCTGTGAGTTTTCTGTTCCTTTAATCAGGTCCTCATTTTTGGGTAAAACCACTTTACCTTTACCACACAGTATACAGGCTATATACTCATACCTAGTTTTTTAACGTTGACTTATACACTGATATGCAAAGATCTAAACACCTTTACTGGAAGTGAAAATAAATTTATACATACTCTTAAAACTTAAGTATGACATGTTATGCTAATATTAGTACACAATTTCAGTTTAAAATATGTTAAATAAAAAAAATCTGTAACACAGGTATGATTTTTTTTTTCACTATTTCTTTCAGGTTTTTTCAGTTTACCATATAGAGTAACTCTGCATTATAGTGAAAAAGTGAAAGTGACAACCCTTGTCATTGCAAGGTCACAGCATAGCACTCAGTGAACCACAACGAAATTGGACCTCTGCATTTAGCCCATGCACACAAACACCGTACAGCTATTGAAAGCGCCCAGGGAGCAGTGACAGTACCTTGCTCAAGGGTACCTCAGGGCAACCTACTTGTGAGGGAATCAAACCCACAATCTTCCGATGCAGGGGCAACGCCCTAACCACTAGGCCACCGCTGTGTAATGTGGACAAGTGTTTATGTACTTATTTTCACTTATAAAATCCATCAGATCTGTAAATTAATTGAGGCAGTCACGTTCTTGCCTGAAAATACCCTGGTGCTACCAACACACGCCATGACTTTGCTATGAAAATGACATGTCGAGCTGAGGAAAATTCAGATTATGGCAAAATATTAAATTAACAAAACTGTGCCCTTTATAACATGACATCCGCCATTCTTTATTGACATCCGCCATTCTTTATTAACTTTTTGGTCTTCAAAGTTTGTTCTTTTGTTCTGCATTAGAGCTATGAGGCTCATGCACTTAACATTTAATGGAAGCCTATACTTCGACAAACTGGTGGCTATAGGTTTTCGTAAGCTCCATAAGTTTCAAAGCCCAAATGCAAGAAGCAAACATCAGACTGACTGTATTTTTGTGTAAAGAGAAAAATATTTTGTGTCTTTAAAACACTGGCAAACAGTGGAGGCTCTCTGAAAAAACACAAGTGAGTCAGAAAAAGTAGAGAGCACAAAGTGAAAATAAGCTCTCCCACATGTCTGTCCCACTCCCCACAGCTGTCCCGCTGTGAGGACACCAGGCAGCATGAGAAATCTGATCCTGTGCACAGATGAGGGAAGACTCTAGATCACATTTGGTCCCACACCCCTATGTGTAAGGAGGACACTGGCTTAATTTACGGAGACCCATTCACTCTCTATCCCTGAATTTATCTCCTACAAATAAGTTGTTAGAATTTGACAAAGTCTCTGAAATCCTGCCAGATGCCTCAGTGATAAAAAGGGGTATTTTATCAACTGGGCCAGCTGACAGGGATCTTTTAGGGGTTCTCATGAAAATGTTGGCAATCCTCTTGTTTGTCCCACATCTAATAAACGATTACACAAAACAACAGCACTGGCTCATCAAGAAGGTCTGTCTAGACAGCTGTACGAATCATGTTGTCAATGATGAAACCCCAGTCTGTTAAGCACTGGCTAAAAGGGTCAATCCTCTCTGCAGCCACAAGCCATATGCTGGTTCGGCATTGTTTGATCTGAAACTGAGCACAGTGAACAGCTTTCTGTATGAGTATGACTCAAACCCATTCCCTCTATCCTCCTTAGCCCACTCGCTTTCAGCTGCAAAAAAAAGACAAATTAATAACAGGCCATTTATATTACTCATAGGCCATTTATATTATTAAATTATAGGGAACCAGTTAACCCTTATGCTCCAGTTGTATTACAAAGTTTTAATCATACCTCTGTAATAACTTCTAAAAATACACAATACATCTCTGGCAGATGTATTTTAAGCATTTTAAGTAGATAAACACGATTATTTTTACGGGCTGATAATTATAAATGATAACCCGGCATCTTATTTTCAGCTTGAGCATGTAATGAAACCTTTGCAAAAGTACAGGCAGTCAGTACTGGTGAAAATTTCGATTAATCTCAACACCACATGGCCTCTGCTCAGCACTCTTGACTTTACAATGTGTTTTCACAGTAATTTTGCTGTTTTTCTAAACACTAAGCCAAGTTTTTTACCCTAGAAACTTAGTTTCCCTTTTGAGAGAAAAAACAGCAGTAGGTCAATACAAATCTTAGCCAAAAGACTGGGTGACATGAAGTGAAAGGGAGAGTGAGTTTTTCCAATGTGTAGCATTACTTTACATTTTTTTGTTAATTACAAATCTTTGACAAAAATTTTCCAGCAAAAGTATTAGTACACTGCTTCTGGCCATATAAATGGTTATATAATTGATGTGCATTTCTTGAAGAAAAGTTTTACTCTATAGTTCAACATATTATCACATTAAAAAAGAATTCATCATCACCAAACATATTTTCTTTGTATTGAACTGAACTGAAATGAATTTTGAGGAAGTGATCAGCTCCACTCCACTGACATACAGCCCATATTGTTCTGGAAACATTTGATTATTTTTTCTTGAGGGGTTAATCATTATGCTTCATTATAGTCATCTCCATAACTAATGCAAATCCATGATTCATCACTGAATATCACTTGCATCCAATCATCCAAATACATTACTGCTTCTCTTAGGCCACCCCTGCTTTCTACTGTTCAGGTGTTAGTGCTAGTTTGTGTTTGGCTTTAAATGTAATTTCATTCCGTTCTTTAAATGTAATTTCATTCCGGGGCAGCGGTGGCCTAGTGGTTAGGGCGTTGGCCGGAGGATCGGGGTTCGAACCCCTTCCCAATAGGTTGCCCTGAGGTACCCTTGAGCAAAGTGCCGTCCCCATCACTGCTCCCCGGGCGCTTTCAATAGCTGCCCACTGCTGCAAGGTGTTTGAGTGTGCATGGGTTAAATGCAGAGGTCCAATTTTGTTGTGGTTCATTGTCTGCTGTGCTTTGACCTCGCAATGACAAGGGTTTTCACTTCACTTTTCTTCTTTCAGTTAGCCAAGCCCAATAGTTCATTTAGGCCTTAAGCACACTTCCTAGTGTGCTTTGTGGCAGTATTTGTTTAAGAAAGTGGTTGCATGTTTTTTTTTATTCAATCTGCAATAAATAAGTTATTACTCAAAATATTGTCATTTGAATTTATTTGAAATAATTAAATTGAATTTAAATAATGCTCTGCTAATAAAAGCAGTTTTGTGTCATGCCAATGGTTTGTTCATTTGCTCTGAAGTAAAAACAACTGAAGGGATTCTAAAATTTTTCTATCATTTTTGCCTGGAGTTGAACTCTGAAAAGAATATGCAAGTGTTTTTATTACAATTTATGTAGACTGAAATGAAGGGCACAAAATTAAACAGCATCTGCATTTACCTGTGGTGGATAAGGTTGTTTTCATATTTCTTTCTCAGCTTTGTAACACTAGTAGCCTGTCACGTTACATTCTGATCCACACAGCGTGCCCATGATTGGATCAAGGTGTTAATCTTGGTGAAAGGCACCCTTACGTTGCTCGGTAAGCCTAAGCTTGCCACAATGCTGAGAACGTTCCTGTTGAAGGAATTATTTCACACTTTTGCCCTGCATCTCATCGGTTTGCTACACAGTGATACTCATTTTTACACATGAACCTGCAAAATGGGCATGTCTTATAGTGACTGCTACAAATTATATATATATTATATTATGTATATTCTATACTAACTATCATGAAATTATAGGTTATCTATTTTTGAGAGTATGGAACTGTAGTGTAGGTCCACACAAATGTCATAAGAAATGAGGAATGGGTTTTCTATATACATCTCTAATTGAACAGTGAAAATTGATCTGCTGTTAAATCAGTCCCATTAACTAGGCTGAGTAACATAATTAGAGAAACTTGTTAACTTGTGGTCAAAATACACATTTTAATCTATTTTCAGATCCCAAGTCTGGCTTGGACCCAGGTATTGATATCATTGTGACACAGCAGTTTGATGCACAGACAAGCTTCATTTTATTGGAAGTCTAGGTCTAATATTTGAATGTCTTGTCACAGGTGACTGGAATCCAAAAAGGGTTTTCTGCAAACTGAAGTATTTGTCTGGAGTGCTTTTGTTTTCAGTTGTCGTTACTCCATTCATGTTTTATTACGAGAAAACCAGTGCTCTCCACTGGACATATGCAGCCACAGATTGGTAATTTCCTACAGAATATCAAAAAGGTCATTATTAAACTTTATGTAAATAAATATTTGAAATCTTTTTAAAAATGAAATTCTGTGTGCTTGCAACCCCACACATTTAATGATATTACACACACGCGATACCATTGGACCCAGTCTGAGAAAAAAAAGAATAGGGGAAACTCTGACTCTGGAATAAATTTAGAAAGATGATGTGAAAGTATCTGTCAGTGATACTTTTTCTAGGAACCTTGGTCATATGTGCATGTCTCTCATAGTAATAACATTTTCAATGGACTTTTTGATGGAAATTTTTTTTTTTGTATGTAATCATCAATGTTCTACTGAAAGTGTCTAGACTGGCTGATAAACTGTGTTGCTTCCTAGCTATCGGTACTTAATTGCTCCCTGTACAGACAACATTCATGCTCAAATAAACAAATATTATTTATCACTGTTGTATCACAGAACCAAATAGAAATTATAACCTTTGTTATTTTTGCAAGACCCACAGTGTATCTCACTGTCTTTTCTTTTTTTCTTTTATTTACATTAATTCACCTCAATGCAGTGGGTGAAAAAACCCAACAGGACATATTATTGTGAAAGCAACTTTGGAAAATATTTCTGATGACATTGTAATAAAATCATTGTGACAGGATGCCTACAAATGTGGGATCATTTCCCACATACCAATTACGTTGACTAGGACTAGGCGCACACAAACATTGCTTTTACAGTTTAACTATGCATTCCTGGTTTTAGTCTTCCTAGTTATGCTGTTGCCTCATAAGCCACTAGGCATGAACTAAAAGGGCTTGTCTTTAGCAATATTCTTCAAAAAAGAATCAAAACAACAGCAAGGAATTGTCACAACATAAATCCTAAAATTACTGCTGCAGCACAATAAAGTACTGTTGTAAACAGTGAAATACCAGGAAAATAAAATAAATTGCTACAAATAATGGCGGATGGCACTGTGTTCAAGCTGTAAATCTACTATTTAAATAGCATACTGAAAAAATAACTATAGTTTCATTACTGAAAACAGCCAGGCAGATTGAGCTATACCACAAACAAAACCTTTGCAATCAGGTGGTGCAATTTCATTTTCGTAATAAGATGATTGCTTATTTCACTGCGAGTCAGCTGGTTAAGTTTGCTTAAACAAACAGCCTTGTAGCTGGACATTTTCTCATGGACAGTGTTGTCATTCCCATCAGGGGACACAGCCAGAGGGGGACAGTTGCTTGCTTACACGGCAAAGCACAACAGGTGCAACAAGAAAATGCACACACTAGGACAACAATGCAAAACTACACTGCTAACCACGGCTAAGAACTTTTTGCTGCTACCAAGATGTGACACTGCATTACTGGTAAACATTGTGTTCCTACTGCATTTCAATAAATGAAATACGTTTAATGCATTGCACTCTTTGTAAGACTTGATTGTTTTGCCTGACCAGGTAGAACAGGGCGTAAAAGGGCTGCAAGGGCCACCAATCCGGTCATAGTGCATTTGGCCTGCTACTTGACCAGGTGTAGACCAGATGACCACTGATCTGTTTGAGCTGTCAGTGTTTGTACAGGAGGGGTATGAGGCTCCGCTGACAAACTACAAACCTTTCTTGAAGCCAAAGCCAGATGAACTCTTTTCCATCAGGTTTACTACCTGTAAACAGACGCTCTAAAAGGCAAATCCTTATGGATGCTTCATGACATTTACTGGCAGGAGCCTGTGATATTTTCTGATTCATTGTCTACAGAAAACAAACACACAATCCAAAGTACCACTTCTAGGGCGAATTCAGAATGAATCACTATTTGATTTACTGTATTAACTACTTCTTTTTATTTATAGCAAAATTAAGCATTTGAGCGTATGAGCATATGAGCATTTGGTTATTCTAAAACTCCGTGTGTACTTTTTAGTGACCTCATGCTCACCAACATGAAGGCCTTCCCTCTACACAGGCACAACAAAAGGTCCTGATTTGTCAGACAATGAAGTAGAATTATTTACAATGCAAATGACCTCCATGCATATTGCTCCGTTTCCCATATTCAATCATTTACATGTTGCTCAGAATCAGCTGACTGTGAGTATAGCACCACAAACATAATAAAATCCTGGAACCTTCTGTAGACGTAATCACGAATTCTTCTACTGCAATACATCGCAATCATAATACATGATACGAGCCAACATTTGGAATGCACTGCTAACAGCATCATTTTTTCCTCTTCGGAAACAAACAAAGGCCAATACGTGTTCCTGTTCTGATTAAATCTATGTATTAATATAGTTAATGCTGGCCAAATGTTTGCTAGTGAACAGAAACAGAATGATTAATTCAAAGCATAGAAAAAACACTTTTGCAAAAAACACTTCTCTGAACGTACCTCTTTTTCGGAGATGTAAAGTTTCTCTCCTTTTAGCACAACAAATCTGTTTTTCCATATTTCCCTGAAGAGGCCTTTGCCACAGTATTTCCGGATCCAGCCAATTTTGTCTGGTTGTGCTGGGTGCTGGCTAGAGTCCTGCAAGCCCTGAGTTTGAAAAGAAATGGGAAAAAAGAGAGACATAGCAGTGAGGAATCGGTCCCGATTGTTCGTATGGCTCACTAAAGTACAAAGAGGTATTTGGCTAAATCTGGATGGCTGAGGTGGAGTCGCCAAGACCCTCACATCTTCTTTTGTCATGTAGATTCTTTGTTCCTCCACACAAGACATCAAGAGCACACAGAGGCTTGGAAATGCTTCAGTGTGGGAACCGGGCCGCTGCAGTGCAACTTGCCAAAGCTATTTTTTAATTGCAAGCTGTGAACTTATGGCATTTTTTTTTCATAAGTCAGTTTCAGGTAAAAAAAGAAAATCAACACAGTGGACTAACACAGCCACTGATGTGGGTGCAGATATGGCAGTCCAAGCCACACACTACTAACCACAATGTAGAAGAATGGGGCTCAACCAAGGGCTGGACCATATGACATGTACACAGTGATACTCCTGCTTTGTGTTAGTGATATTTTTTAGGGTCAACAGTCTGGAAATCCAACATTTGTCTCCATCAAAAATGGACAACAACAACAATAACAGGAGCCTGATGAGTGTAGACATCAGTGCATGGCTGCAGATTTGTTTATGTTTACTTTTAAGTTGGTAAATATTGGGGGATCACAATAAACAGTATGTTTGTATATGTTGATGTTGCAATTTGACACAAAAAGGAGTGTCCTTGTTGCAGAAGCTTCAACTCTATTTTTTGCCCTTTGCTACATAAGGACCCGCGTATCTTCAGAGTAAATCCACAAAACATAAAAATGAAGTTGCTCTCCTCCAAGTGGGATTTTACTCTGGTGTTGATATTAGCTGGTTAGGTTTCCTTTCAAGAAAAGCAAGATCATCCAGGCTTGTTAGCGCTCCAGAGGAGTGGCGAACTTTAGAAGTGCGAACCGAAACGTACCGTAATATTGTAATAAATTCGCAATTAGAATTAGAAGTAGCTCCACGACAGTGTGGGCTGAGCGGCTGCGAGTGAAACACAAAGAAAACCGTTAGTTTAAGCTGCAGTACCCGCTTTGTTGAGCTGTTCTTCTTCATCCTGAGGTCTGCTGGCGAGCTGCCTCCGAATAATCCCGTTTCTTCAGACTTATCCGTGTCTGCTTTTTCCTCAAACAAGTCCAGCTTCTGGAAGAAAAAGATCCGATGAGCAAACTAACGCGCGGTGTCGTGTCTCTCTCACACCGCCGCCCTCTCTCTCTCTCTCTCTCTCTCTCTCTCTCTCTCTCTTCCCTCCTCCAGCGTTTAGCATCCAGCCCGCATGTTATAGCAGAACGAGCTCAAGATTGCAGGCTTTTGGAAGCACATATTACAGGAGCCCCTCCATCTCCTCCTCCACCCGTTAGAAGTGCCTGCACTCTTCTGCAGGAACTTGCAGCCGCGTCTCCACAGCGCCACCTGTCGGCAGCGGGAACACAAAGAGCTGTGGATGCTCACACGAGCGCCGTGTGCCTGCTCACTCTTCCAACTCCGTTTGACAACAGTTCATAGGGCGTTATGTCATTCTCTGTATCTCTCTTTTTGATTTCGCCACATATTTTCACTTCCACACAGGTGCGGCCTTTAAAGGCATCACCTGGTGCTGCGGCGAGCCAATAGTTTTACAGTATTTTCACTGCGTGTCTAATATTTGTGGGCGCAGAGACCTGAGCAGCTCCCTATTGGTGCAGACGCCCGAGTGCACGTCCACAGTGAGAGCGGCGAGCGCGTCGAAGTGACTGGAACTCATACCTGCTCTAGAAAGACAGGGACAAGGTGCGTTTTGGGTGGTGAGGCGTCGAGATGAAGCTGACGGCCAGTTATCTTTAAGATGATGAGCTGTGTTGTGGTTCAGCGGCACTCAACCTTGCTCTTAGGAGCTCCCGAGCACAGGCATGCAAACTTTTGTGAACCAATATTTGTTCCAAAGCACAACAGAGAAGAAGAGGGTGATCAATGTGGCATTTCTCAGTCATTAAAAGACAAGTCCCTGATTCAGAATCAGATCTACGCAAAGCGATCTCTTGTTTTGATCCCAGGTAAATGAATGCCACACTGAAAGCAGCAACCTCTACCTTGCCTGTGATTGTAAGATCCGTTATAAAGAAGCACGACATGATTTATAGACCAGATTGTGTCTCCAGAATGCTTGTCTTTTAAAAGAAAGTGAAAGTGACTACCCTTGTCATTGTGAAACACAGCACAGCACAATAGAATTCAACCTCTGTGTTTCACCCATACACACACGTGCAGCAGGGGGCAGCTATTGAAAGCACCCAGGGAGCAGTGACGGGGACAGTTCATTGCTCAAGGGTACCTCAACCCACAATCTTCCAATCCAGGGCCAACTCCCTAACCACTAGGCCACCGCTGCCCTACAGAACAAGAGTTATTTGTGGCCACTTGGCACAAATGATCTTTAGGCTTTAGGTTAGTAAATTTGTTTGCTTTTGCATCCCCTTTAAAAAGTGAGCATTCAAAGCTTTCTGCCACCGTCCAATTTATCGACATCAAAGAGCATCCAAAGTGTATCGCCGTATCGCAGACAGGGTAAGAGCAACAGGGTAAGCTCTGCCCCCAACATTAGGTTACTAGTTTGACCCAATTCAGAAATGATGAATATATACTAATATTCAGATACCATCCACACTTATTACGCTTCTTCTCTGAGAAAGCTGTACTCTACAACATTGAAATAAGGATTTGATTGCAATCAGGCCCAAAAGCATTGCTGAATTTGGTCCTGATGTTGGAATATTCATTTTGGATTAGAAACGCCAATCCAGCTGCAGGTCCATTGGTACAGATGGGCTGCAGATGGGGCTTATACAGTTCTGATAGTACACTTCCAGGGCCTGTGCTTGAACAACAGCCAGTGTTTGTCATTATGTATGGTGACTACTAAAGAGCCTTCTATTCTATTTTGCAATGCTTTTCTATAGAGGTTATACAAACTGTGTATGTATTTGAACATCCATGTTAGCAATGGGGGAACCTAAAATTAGCTGGATCCCTATTAACGTAATCCCCTTGGATTTGCAATGTACATCTTCTTGATGCGACACATGTAAAAGCTGGCATGAGCATATTGAACAGTGCAGTGTGTACTACAAAAATAATAAGTTTATGAATCCTTGTACTCTATGAACACGACCTATTAGGCCTGAAACTTTTAAAAGCTTTAGTGTCACTCCCCTTTTTGAAAAGAAAAAGATTGGTGTAACCAACCTGAAAAATATTGAAGCTTACGATTAAATCAAATATTTTACAATAAGCTGTTTCAGCAGTTTTTGTTCCTCAGACTAAAGTGCAAGAACGTTTTCATGACTGGAGAAGACTGGTTCCTGTCAGCACACTCATGAGACCATGTCCTAAAGACACTAACATCTAAGTCTTAGTTCAGTGTCATGCTCTAACTTGTAGATAACTCACACACTCACATGAAGAAGTAGCTATTTCTAGAAGAGAAAGCTGCATTATGGAAAACAAGAAGCCATATTTAATGAGTGTTTCAGTTGAATTTGTTGAGCACTGAAGCCAGGACAGCACCTTTTATGCTGCCATGTTTCTGATATGAACACACATACTTGCACACCTTGGAAACTAAAAACTGCTGTTCAATCAAATGCAATTGTTGCAAACAAATGTTGTATGTAAGCCACATATAGGGCGGCGGTGGCCTAGTGGTTAGGGAGTCGGCCACAGGATTGGAAGATTGTGGGTTCAAACCGCTTACCAGTAGGTTGCCCAGAGGTACCCTTGAGCAAGGTACCATCCCTGTCACTGCTCCCCAGGCGCTTTCATAGCTGCCCCCTGCTGCAAGGTGTTTGCATGGGTTAAATTTTGTTGTGGTTCACTGTGTGCTGTGCTGTGACCTTGCAATGACAAGAATTGTCACTTTCACATAAACACACATGTTTATTTCTTAAATATGTCTGGTAAAAACTGCATCATTGCTTGCAGCAGAAGCACAAGCATTGTTTTCTCTTTAACACTTGCATACAAATGCAATAAAAAATGTTCCATATAAACTACATTCAAAATAGCCTAAATTGCATGGGTGAAAAGGCATAGGTCTATATGCTAAGTAGTCAGCTATGACCACATACTGCCTTGATGTGCAAATATGTTGCAATAGTTTGTCAGTGAAGCTTGGGTCTAAAAAAAATCACCGGAAATTTAAGCTCTTGATCCTGTGTGCATGCATGTGTGTCTGTTTGTGTGTTCAGATCCAGAGGCCTAGCTACTCAAAACTGATTGTTTCAACTTCAGCTGCACATAAGTAGGTGTAAGTTTAATAGCAATTTCCCAAATACGGCACATTGCAGAATTATTGGCAAAAAAAAACCCTTTGTTAGTTATTCCTTTAATATAATATTGAACATTTTAACTTCAATTGAGGTAAGTTTACTCTAACTAAACAGAATAAGAAGTCATGTACTTTAGTGAAAGTACATGACTTTAAAAACTTACATGCCAAAATTATTGCCTCTCCAAGAGGATCAAGGAAAAGTAAGATCGCATGCATATCTAACTCATTTGAAGTTGGCCTAAGTGTTAAGTGCAAAGATTTTAAGCAGTCATCAATGAGTTCCTGATTCGCTTCAGTATATCAATGAGGTGACGCAGGATCCAATTCCCTTAGTCATGCGTCATTGTGGGAAAGATTATCAACAGTAAGGACAGTTTTAAATAAGAAATGTTAATAGATCATGAACACAGCTCACCAAAAACCATTAATAATTCTCATAGTAATGTGTTACAAAAATAAAAATATATCAAATCTGAAGTTAGTGAAGTGCAATTTAACTGTTTATAGCCAATTCATGTTATTTCTGTATCAACTCATACATGAGTCTGGTTTTAATCCTGACCAAGCTAAGACTAATGTTCCGTGTTAACTTAAATTTTGTGAGATCAGTTGGATTTCTTTTTAACTTCTCATAAGGCCTTATTCCTAGTTGTTAAAATGTTTTTAGCATCTTGTAAGCCTTAGAGTTAACATTATCATAAGTCTGCTAATGTTAAATTAAATTTAATGCAGTTCTTTTGGAGTTGCTTTGGCACTGATGGTTTTTATTGTGTAATGACATTTTTCTTTGGTTATTTCATTATTTCTGTCCACAGCAAGATTACTAAAGTAATCACGCACAGTGGCATCGGAGCAATGACACCCACTAATCCAGCACAGAGGTGGAATTAAGAGGAACCACTGCCCCAGATTCAGCAGGCCTATTGCACAACCACAGTGAAAATCAGCTTATGGACTGGCCTCTCACAAGCCAGTCAATTACTGAGAAAAACACAGACTCAGGCCCATTTTCAGGGTGGTGAGAGACAATTATGCCATGACCATGCCATCTCAATATCAAATTTCAGATTTTGAGAGCAAAGAAGTGTGTTTTGAATGCTTAAGCAACATTTGGATTTCTCTGCTCACTTATATTATACTGCAGAGCTCCCATCCTTATAACAGTCACAACTTCCTCCACCTCCTCTTGTAGTGTGTTCAGACTCTGATAAGATCGGGCCTTCATATAAAGTGGTTGCATTCATATCCCCCTTTGTTTTAAGTGAAATTGTCACTCCTATAAATAGAAGCTGGTGTTCTGAGCGAGCTATCAGTCGCCTGCTGCACTTCATGTTGGCAGTCACACTTATGTGCTCATCTTGTTTGTTAGAACTCTTGGCCTTTAATTGCCCATTTGTATTAGTCAGTCTAAGAATGCACAGGAAGGTTGGTTTGACACCGGATATATTGGTTGGATGAGGCTCTCTATGAGCATGTCCACAGTGCAAAAATAACCAGCAAAGTGAGCTTCCTAGTATGGGTAAGATATTGTCACCATTGTTATACTGTTATCAGTAAAATTCCAAATTGCCTCCTAGGTGTGAGTGTGTTTGGATGTCTGCCCTACAATTATTATGGCGACATGTCCATGGTGTTTCCACATCTTTCACCCTGAGAGAGCTAGGATAGGCTGTAGCACCGCCCTTGACCCTACTCAGGACATGCAGCTAAGAAAATGAGTGAGTGAGTGAGTGAGTGAGTGAGTGAGTGAATGTACTTTTAGAACACTTGTCTTCATTTTATACACCCGAAAGTGAAGGCTGCTGGCTTGAAAAAATAGCAATTAATGCAATTTCTCACGTCACTGTTCTGAAGCAACAGAATAGCAAAAATTGCAAACTCTTTACTTATTCTAGGCTTCTTATATGTTTTGTTCAGTAACTAAAGTACAGTGCAAACAGTTTACAGATTACAATGCAAACAGTTACTCTTGAGTTGTAGAAATGTTTAAGCATGGACCTGGCGGATGCTGACCATTTTAAGCTAATAGCTTTTATATCTATGGCATGTAATGTTAGATAGAGAAGTAAAAAAAGGAAGAGATAAAACTGACACATTACTTCTGAGACTGGTGTATTTCCCCACGTTTTCTTCCAACATGCTAGAAACCAAGACTTAGTCCTGTTGGTGGCTGATGAGCTCATCATGTTTCTTACTGAGAAAAGGAGCACTATTCCAGCTCAAGCACTACTGCCTAGTGTGAGACAGATTAGAGGGAAATCTGACCCCCCTGGACAAAAGCACTGCTGCAGGATCGGGGGGCAGATGGTCTGGATTTATCCAACAATTTGGGGCAAAAGAGCTTGGATCAACACAACCAGACTGGGGGGTGGGGTGGTAGTTGATGGGTACTGCTTAGATTATTATTCTGAATGTTAGGATACACCCAATGTTCAGAGATTAGAGACTGGTGGTAAGGATTATTTGCCTCTTGCCTCTGACAGCATTACAACACAAAGATGACAAGAAGATTTTAGGTTTATTATATGTTTCCATTTTGAATTGCTGACTCCTTTGCTATAAAGAATGGTTTGTGATTTTAATTGTTGACTATAATGACTTCTAGCAAATCTAACAAATTTCACCTCTGCTCAGAATATTTCTACTCACCTAAAAAAAATTAATTTCTCAAATTTGCAGAAGCGGAATTTATTTTTTTTAGGTGAGTAGAAATATTCTGGCTTCTGCAAATTTGAGAAATATTTCAGAGATTTGACAATGCATGGCCATGATCAATATCTACATTCATCTACATTAATTAGACTGGAATGGCGAATGGAGAAAAGAGATTTATTACTCATTCACTCTCTCACTTGTCTAAATTAGGATCGCGGGCGGTGCTGGAGCCTACCCCAGGTCCCACAGAGTGAAAAGCGGGATATACCCTGGATATGTCGCGAGTCCATTGCAGGGCAGCACACAGGTAAACACACAAACTAAAACCAGAAACCAGAGCTTCCAGAGAAAATCCACACGGACACAGGGAGAACATACAAACTCCACACAGAAAGGACTCTGAGAGCCCCACTTGGGAACTGAACCCAGGACCTTCTCACTTTGAGGACACAATGCCACCTACTTCATCACCATGATGCCCAGGGATTTATTAATTCATTAATAATTATTGTATTGGTCTTAAGATGTTGATCAGAAATTCAGACTTATGTCTGAAGGTTTGTAGATACTTTATCATCCTTAATTATTTCTAAAGCCAAGGGCACTAATAGGGCATTTGTCCTCCCTTTATTGAAGCATCAGCCTTTAGTGTTCTGGGAAGACATTATGTAGATGCTCTCGATACTGATGTGAGGATTTAATTTTATTCTTTATTGTATTGTATTTATTATATGATTATCCAGTGTTGTCCAGAGTAGGATGGGTCTTGGTTCCAAGTTTTCTTTCTCCAGTTTTAAATAGCATAATATACCATAGTTTTTCCTTGCCTCTGTTGCCCTCGGCTTGCTCACTAGGGGCTCAGACCCGGATTCTGTAAAGCTGCTTTGTGACAACAGTTGTAAAAAGCACTATATAAACAAATTTGACTTGACATGACTTGTTATTCTGCTGTGAAATCATTAGTTAGGTCAGGTGCTCATGTGCTGCTGCTCCAGACCCCTTCATTCTATTTCTAATGCTTTTTATGAAAATTATTCAAGCTGTGTGAACTGTGACTCAACATCTGTGTCAGCTATGGGTGCACCTTACCTGAATCATCCATAATAAGGGGGTAACCTTGTTTTTATTGAAGTTAACCACAAGGATAAGTTGTAATTTGTAGGATTTAGTGGAGCTAGAGTCCTGAATCTCATATAGTAGGATTGTCATTTAAGTGGATAAGCTAAGCCATGACTACCACTAGAGATACCCATTACTTTCCCAAGGATAACCTTGGCTTTTGCATTATCTTTCTCCTTGAGAAATCTTGCTGAGTAGCATTGCTTGATTTGCTGGTTGATAGGTCAAATGATGGACTCACGTGATTGTTTCTGTATAAGGTTTTTCCATTGTACTTAATTTAACTTCTTTGCCTGCATAATAAAAGAGGAAGATTTATAGTGTACCAAGTGCTCATTTGAGTAAAGTTAGAAGGCTAGAGACCTTGGAATGAACGAGCTGAGGTTTTTTGCTTTCTGAAGCAGATGTGTATATTTGGCTTTAAAATCCAAAGTGGCCCCTCAGCGTTGAACATACACACGGACACTCGAGCTGACTCAACAGAAAAAGCAGCCGCAACAACAAACTCTGCCGAACCCTGTTGGCTAGTCCTCCTCTTCCTTGTTTAATTTTGACAGGAGGAATGTGTTGCGACCACAAGTCCTTGGAAGTAGGCAGAAATGATTTAGCTGTTTGTAAAAGTGAAGTGAAAGAGAAAAAGCTTCATAAATAAATTCCTCTGTAATATTGCTCATCATGTGATGCTTATGTATGTCACGGTAGGCAGCACTCTGCTCTGACTGAGCACACCTGGGCTCATCAGGGGCTTCATTGGGGGCTGGCTTTATAAGCCCCAATGAGTTAGAGAAGAGCGTCGGTCATTCTTGTTGGTGTTATCACACGTGTGGGTGCTTTTATGTTGGATATGTTCAATAAAGTTAAGTCACTGATGCCTGGCTGCGCGTATACATCCGTACCACACCATCACCCATGCGTTACATTGTAATAATGCTTAGCTCATCTTTGATAGGAGCTTGTTTAACAACAAACCTAAAAGATGTCCATGCTATTACTGCAATATGAGGGCTATATCAGGGACATGGCTGTGTCTAGCGTGTTGTTACCTTACACTAGCAAATAAAAGATTCAGTGAAACTCCATCTCCCGTGCAATGTTGGGCCCTCTAGTACTTCTTTGAATGATGATGCGGCAGAAGTTAAATGCCAGAGCAGCTGGAGTGGTAAAGCTGCACGGTGTTTGTATACAAAGCAAGTCAGTCAAACTGTTGAACATATAAGGACTTAAGCACTTTGAATACATAACTGTGTTGTAGTGTATTCTGAAAACTTGCCCATTTATTCATTTCATTTTCACATGATTTAATCATCCTGAGATTTCTAGACAACACAAAAAGACCGTTTTTATATTTGTTTTACACTATTTGTTTCACAATGTGTGCTCCCCGTCTGCATCCACTAACACTAATCTCACTGAGAATGGGATAAGCACAACCCTGTTTCATCTGGATTATATATATATATATATATATATATATATATATATATATATATATATATATATATATATATATATATATGGCTTAGTGTGAAAATAATGGAGGGCAGACTGTACTAGTACAGTCTTTTGATAATACCTTTGTAATTCAGTACAGTGGTTTTAAATATCAGGCCATTTAAAGAGCAGGATTAGTCCTCTGTGTTCTGTAATGACATTTATATGTGCAGATTTCAGCTATTTACTATTCTGCTCAGTGCTCAGAGCATTTGAAATAATTTCCAGAGGCTTTTTTGCCATTTCTTTTTAATTATTGTTACTTTGCTTCTGAATTTTGGCCATATTCAGAAAATAATAGCATCTGTTTAAAAGTGATAAAACTGATTCAAAGGTCACATGCCAACCAATTGCAATTCAAGGCCTTCCTTGACATGCAGAGGTATTTGAAATGTAATATAGAAAAGTGCAGAAATAGTACAAAGTGAGGAACATAATTGATCTGACTTTAGTCCTGTAAGAAAGGTAGTTAACCACTGCTCTTTTGGACTTATCTAATGCTTGAGTGTTACTGAAAACCATCCTGCAACTGCACCTGGATCATTGATCGGCTCTTCTTCTGCTGCCTTAAACATACGAGGTGTGAAAAGTTGCTATTGATCACAAAGCTTGTTAAAAATGTAAAAGAATATATTAAAAGTTTGCAGTCCACAAAAAAAATTGAAGAATGAAGTTCTCCCCCAAATATAGCTTAAACAGTCACGTTTGTTGAATGTAGAAGGTATTTTTTTTATAAATATGCTCTTAAATGGGATATGATCCTGATAACACTAAATAAAAATCTTGGTTACTTGTGATTTCTCTCCATTGCCTCACTTTTTATATAAGGTGCAAAGATTGTTGACAAGGATGGTTTTTTAATGCTGCCAAGAAGGAACATTTGGGCAAACACCAGCACTGTATTGGCTAAGAGAGATGCACCTGGTCCTTGTAATGCTAGCCTTGAAACTTTACTCTGCACACCCATCAATTATGGAGTAAGCCAAGAACAGAACTGTTCAGTGACACTCTCTTCTCTAAAAACCAACTTCCTAAATATCCCTGGAAGCATTCCATTGGGGCACTGATATTACAGTGGTTTCCTCATCCTCTTCTAGAGTCTAGTTATTGTTTGTGTCGTATATACTAAGAAAAAACTGGAACAACTTAATACCATACAACACTACAATTTGTAATACCATACAATTTGTGAACACAAAGGTCAGCAGGTCTTGAGACCTTACTGTAGGGCACTCCTCCACACAGCCAAGCAGAATATTCTAAGTTTTTCAGCTGACTGGTGGCCCTTACTGGGTGGTCCTAAAGTGGGTGGCTTTTTTAACTGGATAATGGTACAAAAAGCTTTCCCTGCTTCAGCAATGCACAACAGCCTATGGAAGTGGTTTGTATATTTCAATATTAATTTAAATGATCTTGACCTTCATTGTTCGGTATTATAGTCAACAGCATATTGTTTTTTTCTTGGCATTAAAGGCCATCTACTAATCAGAGGTTCTTTTGAGTGCCCCTAATCAATTATTAAAATGCACTTTATTGGTTTGCTCATTATTCATAAGGCTTAAAAAGGGTTATGTCCTCTCTCTCAACATGTAGTTGAGACCTGGCTCACACATGATGCTAATCAATCTAATGCAGACTTTAATCTGTCCCCTGTATGGTGATCTGCCCTTTCTCCTCTACGGAACTGCCTGATGCCATCCCCTGCCGTTCAAACACAGGCTTAATGCTCTTGTTGTCTTAGTTGTCTTAACTTGTTTTAGTTAATTCCCTAGGACTCAAAGAATGGGATTGTGCTGAATCGGCTTCTGCATGTTAGCATAGTTCACTTTAAGGTTCATGAATGCCGGTATAGAGAGTTTTATTTTGGGTTGCCATAGAGCACTAAACATGACACTGTGTTTTACCATAATTAAAATTTCAAGTGGTTCCAAAAATTAAATATGTCAGCACAAATTAACATAATTTGTTGCCTAAAAATAGCCACATTATTCACCTTTGAAATTGTTCTCTGACACTTTTGACATCAGTGTTTAAAATACATCAAAGAAACTGTTCAATGCAGCATGTGAAATTGCATTGTTAAGTTCGGAGTCCCACTGAGTCCCATTAGATCTTGTTTACACCGCCTCATTTTCTTATCTTTTATCTTTTTTCCATGGGTCCTGGATATATTTGTTTACACTCTTTGCATTTGTTGCTGCGAGTTTTTACTCGAACGCATGTACATGCTGTTACAAATGTTAAACTGATTTAGAGAACCAGACAGAACTACTAACAAAACAGCAAACAAAAGAGATAGAATCAGAAGAAATGAATTATACTACCATTTTCAGGCTTACCAAACCATTTTCTCACCTGTCGCTCACCCCCTACATGCATGTTAACACCAGATTTAAAAAAATAAAGTGTAAATAGTGTGCATCAGCTCATAACATGAATTCAGATGTCATGTATTGCTCCAAACTTACACTCCTGCATCAGTCACTGGCAAACCTGTTAATATTTGTCCAGTAAAATGATGCAATTAAGAAATGACTGTCAAAAAGCCTCCCGTAAAGTGGGAATTTCTTGGGTAAGTGCATTTTAACATATTTGGCCCACTGAGGTACCAGGGATGTGATTATTTTTCTCATTTTGCTTTCTGTTGATGGGTAGGTTTCATAATACTCAAAAAGAGTATGACAAAGTTGATCAGAATGTAGCTGTTTTAAGCCCGATAAAGTAGACATGTTATTTCATTTCATTTTATCATGTCATTTCTTGGCAGAGTGTTTTGCAAAACAACTGATGAAACCATAATGCGCTTGAATGAATTTCCAGTGTTTCCTTTGTTTCTTAACAGAGTGCAGGATTGCATTTCATCAATAGAATTGTGATTGATTTTATAAACACTATATAAAATGTAGTTTGTACACCACTTACTTACAGTTACCACTAATAAAAGTGTTCCTGGCACCAACATTTTTATATGGATAATAATATAATCCTGATACTTGAGTCTTATGAAATGACCAAGTTCAAAAATTGTGTTGTCTAGCCCAATACACCAGAAATAAAAGACCATCTAATTAACTTCTCAAAATGATTTTCCTGCTCCATCAGCAGCAGATTTAAAAGTTAGTTAATATACTTACCAAGAGGTTAAATGAGCTGAGTGTGATGTATGAGTGTGATGTTAGTAAAAGGTAAATGGATTTCCATTCTTTTTGCCTATTTCAGCCAAATTGTATTACCCCTAGACTAGTATTACCCCGTTTTTACCAGTGAAGGACATTACAAATATAAGGGCAGCTTCTGCTTTGTGTTTAAAACCAGGTTGGCTATTATCAGGTATAGGGACAGAACCTGCCTAGAGCATCATTTATTAGAGCCATTGTGTCAGGGTTGCATAACATGATCCTATGGCCCAGTGTTACTATCTTACACTAAGACGACAGTGCAGCTCATGCTGTCACATCAGTTCAGGACAGGGCAGTGTGATATTGACAGGCTCAGTCGCATTGTATCTCTGCAGCTTGAGGTTTGCATGGTTGAGCTTCCCTCTCCAAAGCTGATTTGCATTTGTTTTCCATCAAGAGGGCTGTGCACTATGATGGTTCCTGGAAATGGCCAGCAGCTACCATTCGTTAGATAACACAATCAAAGCTTTTGAGATCAATAAAGCTCTCTCTCTTTCTCCCACTTCCATTACTGGGCAGGCAGACAGTGGCTCACTGGACAATGTCATCATGTCATTTAGTGAACTCAGACTGGAAAAAACACAACATTTTTCCCTAGTGAGACTTGTTTATATGCAACATATTAAGCAGTGAAGTTTGGCATACAAAGGTCTTGGCCAAAAGGCCACAATTTACTGTGGGACAAGAAATGGACATTTGAAATGTTTCCAGAACCATCCGTAAATGATAACGCTGTTAAAATAAATTCTCAAAGCATATGAACATCTCACATATGCCAGCAAGATTTCTCTTACTTGTGAGGCTCCTAACTGTAGAGTATTAAAATGAAATGATAGTGATGAAATGGAAATGAAGTAATGAAGCCATGTCAGCATATAACCCTAACCCATTAGGATGGGAGGGTGAATATGGATCTGCACATATAGTTATGGAAATACATTGGTGACAATGATTTCCCTAACATTAGCACTGGACTTAAAATCAATGTGTTATCTAATCATTATGACAGGGTTTTGCATCTAAATATGTTGTTCTTCTTCTTCTTTTTCTTTCGGCTGCTCCCGTTTAGGGGTCGCCACAGCGGATCGACTGTCTCCATTTCTTCCTGTCTTTTGCATCTTCCTGCTTCAACCCGACCACCTGCATGTCCTCTCTCACCACATCCATAAACCTCCTCTTTGGTCTTCCTCTTCTCCTCTTTCCTGGCAGCTCCATCCTCAACATCCTCCTTCCAATATAATCATCGTCTCTCCTCTGCACATGGCCAAACCAACGCAACCTTGCTTCTCTAACCTTGTCTCCAAGATGTCTAACCTGAGCTGTCCCTCTAATATACTCATTTCTAATCCTGTCCAACCTCGTCACACCCAACGAAAATCTCAGCATCTTTAACTCTGACACCTCCAGCTCCGCCTCCTGCCTTTTCGTCAGTGCCTCCGTCTCCAACCCATACAACATAGCTGGTCTCACTACTGTCCTGTAAACCTTCCCTTTTACTCTAGCTGGTACGCGTCTGTCACAAATCACTCCAGCGACTCTTCTCCACCCATTCCAACCAGCCTGCACTCTCTTCTTCACCTCTCTTCCACACTCGCCGTTACACTGAACTGTTGATCCCAAGTATTTAAACTCCTCCACCTTTGTTACCTCCACTCCCTGCATCCTAACCACTCCACTTTCCTCCCTTTCATTCACACTCATGTATTCTGTCTTTGCCCTACTCACTTTCATTCCTCTCCTCTCCAGAGCATATCTCCATCTCTCCAGGTTCTCCTCAAGCTGCTCCCTACTCTCACTACAGATCACAATATCATCAGCAAACATCATCGTCCACGGAGACTCCTGTCTAACCTCGTCCGTCAACCTGTCCATCACTACTGCAAACAAGAACGGGCTCAGTGCTGATCCTTGATGTAATCCAACCTCTACTTTAAATGCATCTGTCACTCCCACTGCAGATCTCACCACTGTTACACTGCCCTCATACATATCCTGAACTACTCTCACATACTTCTCTGTAACACCAGACTTCCTCATACAAAACCACAACTCCTCTCTAGGCACCCTGTCATATGCTTTCTCCAAATCCACAAAGGCACAATGCAGCTCCTTCTGACCTTCTCTGTACTTCTCCATCAACACCCTCAAAGCAAACATTGCATCTGTGGTGCTCTTTCTCGGCATAAAACCATACTGCTGTTCACTGATCCTCACCTCTTTTCTTAACCGAGCTTCTACTACTCTTTCCCATAACTTCATGGTGTGGCTGATCAACTTTATCCCTCTATAGTTACTACAGCTCTGTGCATCACCCTTATTCTTGAAGATCGGTACCAGTACACTTTGTCTCCACTCCTCAGGCATCTTCTCACTTGCCAAGATTGTGTTAAACAATCTGGTCAGAAACTCAACTGCCATCTCCCCTAAACATCTCCATGCTTCCACTGGTATGTCATCCGGTCCAACAGCCTTTCCATTCTTCATCCTCTTCATCGCTGCCCTTACTTCCATCTTGTTTATTTGCTGCACTTCCTGGTTAACTCTTCTCACATCATCCAGTCTTCTCTCTCTCACATTTTCTTCATTCATCAGCTCCTCAAAGTATTCCTTCCATCTGCTCAACACGCTCTGTTCACCCGTGAGTACGTTACCATTTCTATCTTTAATCGTCCTGACCTGTAGCACATCTTTCCCAGATCTGTCTCTCTGTCTAGCCAATCGGTAAAGGTCCTTTTCTCCCTCTTTACTGTCCAACCTCTCATACAATTCAGCAAACACCTTATCTTTGGCCTTCACCACTGCTTTCTTCGCCCTGCGGTTCATCTCCTTGTACATCTGTCTACTTCCTTCATCTCTCTGTATGTCCCATGTCTTCTTTGCCTCCCTCTTCTTTTGAATACACTCCTGGACTTCTTGGTTCCACCACCAGGTCTCCTTATCCTCTTTCTTCCTTCCGGATGTCACACCAAGTACATTTCTAGCCGTCTGCCTGATCACTTCTGCAGTAGTTTCCCAGCAATCCGGAAGCTCTTCGACACCTCCCAGTGCCCGTGTTAACTCCTGCCTGAATTCCACCTTACAGTCCTCCTCCTTCAGCTTCCACCACTTGATCCTCGACTCTGCCCTCACTTTCCTCCTCTTCTTGACCTCCAAGGTCATCCTACAGACCACCATCCTATGCTGTTTAGCTACACTCTCCCCTGTCACTACTTTGCAGTCTCTGATCTCTTTCAAACTGACCCTCCTGCAAAGAATATAATCCACCTGTGAGCATCTTCCTCCACTCTTATACGTCACCCTGTGCTCCTCCCTCTTCTTAAAATAAGTATTAACTACAGCCATTTCCATCCTTTTTGCAAAATCAACAACCATCTGACCTTCAGCATTCCTCTCCTTGACACCATGCCTACCCATCACCTCCTCATCACCTCCGTTCCCTTCACCAACATGACCATTAAAATCTGCACCAATCACCACTCTCTCTCCCCTGGGTACACTCTCTATCACTTCATCTAACTCACTCCAGAATTTTTCCTTCTCTTTCATCTTACAACCAACTTGTGGAGCATAAGCACTAACAACATTCATTATCACACCTTCAACTTCCAGCTTCAAACTCATCACCCTCCCTGACACCCTCTTCACTTCCAAAACACTCTCCACATACTCTTCCTTCAGGATAACACCTACTCCATTCCTCCTTCTATCCACACCATGGTAGAAGAGTTTAAACCCCCCTCCAATACACCTGGCCTTACTACCCTTCCATCTAGTCTCTTGCACACACAAAATGTCAACCTTCCTTCTCTCCATCATATCAGCTAATTCTCTACCTTTACCAGTCATGCTGCCAACATTCAAAGTCCCTACCCTCACTTCCAATCTCCTCTCCTTCTTTCTCTCCTTCTCCCTCTGGACATGCCTTCCTCCTCTTCTTCTTCTTCTTTGGCCAACAGTAGTCCAATTTCCACCAGCACCCTGTAGGCTAACAGCACTGATGGCGGTCGTTGTTAACCCGGGCCTCGACCGATCCGGTATGGAATTCTGTATCGTTGTCCGCATATTGATTTGGCAAAGTTTTACACCGGATGCCCTTCCTGACGTAACCCTCCCCATTTACCCGGGCTTGGGACCGGCACGAAGAAATACACTGGCTTGTGCATCCCTAGTGGCTGGGTTTGCATCTAAATATGTTAAACGAGTTAAATAAGGCTTTCGCAATAAAAAATACAGGACTCCTACTATATACTATACTATATTATATTAATATTTTATTTGACTCAAATTGATAGAATTCAAACTGCACATCATGCTGCATCTTATCTGCTGCGTAATGAAAAATTAAAGGTTCCATTATTAAAGTACATTCCAAAAGGTACTTCTAAATAAACGGCTGCACCAGATGCTTTGCTTTGTTTTTCTGGAGATGTGGAGTTGGCACTGCCAGTATGTGTGTCAAGGCACCAGCTGTCGCTTTTCAATCTCGCTGATTCTGTTAGTAGCACTGATTGCAGTGTGCCCACATGTAGCAGTGCAATACAGAGTAGTGATTACTGTACCCCACCAACTGTAAGCTGGATCCCAGCTCAACGTTAATTACACCCCAGCCATGATCAGCCCTTCCTCCTCTGCTGAGCACCAGCTTCACCTCCCATAAGCCTAGACTGGATGTGCTTGCAAGACAGCACCAGGCAAAAGTGCTGTGATGTTACACTGAATACCAATATGGATTAGGGCTGCATGAAAAGTATCATATTATAATCTATAATCACAATCTCAGTTTGTTGCTCAATGCACAAAGTATTGCTACACTGATGATGGTAGCATGCTGACTGCATCACCTCCAGAACCAGGAATAAAGTGGATTTGACATCAGAAAGCCACAATGATGCCAAGCATCAAGCTTTCCACATTGAGTGTTGCTTGAATGACAGGGGAGAAGATGTGCTGCAATCATTGCTTCCAGTTTATAATGATCTGCTTGTCAGTAGAGCTGTGAATAAACATCCCCCCATTTCTCACTCACTTTGCCAAATGGCTTTTTTGCATTAGCCGCATTTGTGCTGTTGCTATTTTATGTTCCGTGTTTTGTTCCGTATTTTAGTAATGTCAGATATTTTGCATGCATACTACCCTGGACGGGGGCAGCGCTGGCCTAGTGGTTAGGGCGTTGGCCACATGAGCGGAGGATCAGGGGTTCGAACCCCTTCCTGATAGGTTGCCCTGAGGTACCCTTGAGCAAAGTACTGTCCCCTGGGTGCTTATAATACCTGCCCCCTGTTGCACGTGTATGGGTGAAATGCAGAGGTGTAATTTTCTTGTGGTTCACTGTGCGATTTACAATGACACGGATAGTCACTTTCACTTTCATGCCTTAGGAGCAATTTAGCATCTCCAGTCCATCTGTCGTGTATGTCTTTGGACAGGGCATGAACACTGGAGCCACTGGAGGAAACCCACACAGACATGGGAAGAAAATGCAAACTCCACAGCAAGGACCAAGACTTTCCCTACTGGAAGTTGAACCCAAGGCACCACCCAGACAATTTGCAGAAGTGTATAACATGTTAGGAATGCAGTTTTTCAGGTCTATTCTTAGCAATGCACCAATCCCATTCAGAATGCTGCACTGCTGCCCTGACTCCCTGTTGCCCAAAAAACAGGGCAGTTAAGCTTAATCACATTCTCAGAGAGGCATTTAATGGCTAGTTTAATGGGCCCCACTACTGAGTGGGTCAGCGGTTACTGTGACATGTCATTCCCTAGAGCTAGATACACAGAACCTCTGGGAGATTTGGCTTTAACTTAAAAGCCCAATACCCCACAAAAGCCACCAATCAGCTCATCAAAGGCCATTTACAGATGTCCTGCACAACATTAACTCCTAGGGGCAACAAACAGGGCGCCCGCTGACTTTATAAGATCTCTTTTTTGCCCTTATCTACTGTGTCACAAATGTTCTGATTCAATTATGGCATCATATTGTCATTTATTAAATAAAAGAGTGCTTTGTGCATTTGATTACTCTGATCTTACTCTGCTTATAAAGCATAATATATCTAATTTTGTCTTCCTAAAGACAATTACTGATTTAATATTGGATGAGCTAACATTTGAGTAAAGGAAATGGAAGAAAGTACACAGAATACCCTTTTACTTTTACTTGTCAATGCTATGAGCCATATGTGATTTAGTCCATGTAACAGAAGTAATAGCACATAATAAAAAAAATTATAATTATAATAATAATAACAACCAACAACCTTAATAATCAACCTTATTTGACATAATACTCAAAGGTTTGCGTGTTCCCACGTCCATTAGCAAACTAATAAATCATAAATTGTAAAAGTAAATTATTATTTTACACCTAACTGATCATGAAATATTAGCATGTCAAATAAATGTTATTCATTATTTAAACAATACACAACTATTTTGTAGATTGTGGACTGCAGACCAAAAACCTCACTGATTCATTGCTGCCTGAAGACACAAGTCAGTTCTCCTGGGACAACATGTACAGACAGCTTATTGAACGGGCACAGCCCTTCCAAACCTCCTGCATGGAACTAGACAGGCTAGAATCTCTCTGGAGTGAGTGCACTATTGGGTCACAAGCTGCAAGTTAATGGCTTATGATGTGTTATGTACCTCACAGGGTGTCACATATGCTGTTGGGGTCGAAGCCTTTTAACGATCAAGCTGTTAATCTACTTTTGAAAAAAAATCCTCTTTTATGTGTTTGTTGTCTCTAGTGCTTAGGATCATAACTGATCTATGATATTTGCTATGGGAAGCAATTTGCCAGGCTTAGGCACATTAAATTACATTTTTGTTCTTGGTAATTTAACTGGTTTTCAACATTTCTGCAGAATTCAATCACTGACATATTAATAAATGCATCGAGTCTGAATGTTCACATATGTGGTAAAAGGAACCAGATTTAAGACTTTACTTCTTCTAAAAGCTCCCTTTTATTGAATCAAAATTATTAAAAAATATATGTTGCCTATAGGCTTAAAAACCAATTTATTAGTTTGAAAAAAGATTGCCCCAAAGCATTTTTTAAGTATTCATGCCAGAGAGCTACAGAAAAGCCAAAATAGTTCCGCATGAAAATGTCATGTTTCACATATACCACCATATTTCACCATCATCAGTATTACATATTACACTCAAAAGGCATGTGGGGCTCACTGATTGTTTTGTATAGTGAGGACCTCTGGTTCTTATCACCACCTCTTCAAAGAAATCTATGTCAGTATATTACTCTAGTTTATTAATTAGTTATTAATATAGTTTATTGCATTGAACTATTTCTCTTTAAACCACTCTGAATAACAGAATTAACCAAATGAGAAAAACTCCTAGTCCTAATGTTGTAATATTTGGGGGGAAATAGCAACAGAATTATTTGGTAACCACAGCAAGTAAGGTAAGGTTCCTCTTCTTTACTCGCTCCATAATAGGAAGTTTAAAAATTCTTTCAGTTTTGATCGTTAAGAAAGAGAAATACAATTCAAAGCTCTTCTGTTTACAGCAGCCACTAATTAAAAGCTCACCTGTGTTAACATGTTAAGTTCATTGTGAGGGTCACGTTTAGAGGCTTTTTAAAAACAATTTAGTGGTTTAAGAACAAATGTAGTAAAGGTTGGTTCAGTACAGTTATAAAGTCAGTAATACGTAGTACTAAATACAGATGGTAACGGTGGTGGGGTTCAGGGAGGACGCCAACGCTGAGCCAGGAGTTCGGATCAAAAACCTTTATTAACTATATTTACAAAAACAAGAAACAAGGACTGCAGTCCTAACTAAAACAAGGGAACTGCAGCCTAAACCAAGATACCCAGATGACCAAACACAAAACCACCATAAAGTGTAGGCAAAGCCTAACTAATGAGCCGCGCTCTGTTCTGACTCATCGGGGCTTAAATAGTCAGCCCCAATGAAACACACCTGTGCCTTCATTAGCTCAGGTGTGTTCAGTCAGAACAGAGCGCCCTCTATCGTGCACAAAACACCTCATCTGTGACACAGATTAATTGAAGTGATACATTTTTGGTTGTTTTTTTTTAGTCCAAATGAGAGGCCAAAGGAATATTAATATACCTCTAAATTATACAGAAATCCCATTTTCTTCATAGATTGTATGTTGCACCTTTATCTTTTTTTTACTGCACCTATATTTTAAATTGAAAAATGTATGTAAATGATACATTTTCTGACCCGTCTAAGCCACATAAGAGTGTTTAAGAAAAAATCCAGTACAGTTCTTACCTTACTCTGCTGACATCTAGTGTTCACAAACAGCTTCCACGCTTGTCAAACCCTGTGAGTGCCCATGTCCCTGGAGATTAGCAAGCCTTCTAGGAATTGCTGAAGTAGTGCACTGTGCTATTCAACCCCTGGCAAAAATGGGGTCAAACTTTTTTACTTTGCAGCAAATAAACAAATCACCGATATGACACAAATATGGAACAACACAAACATGGGAGAAAATAGTCCACACAGTCCACACAGACAGGATTCTGACAGGCATGACAGGAGTAAGCACTGCACCACTATGCACCACTGTTGCCACCTATACCTCAGTCCAACTTATGATTTTAATTATGGCATATTTTTTCCCAGATCAAGTTGAGAAAAAAAAAAAACAACAGAATCACTTAACATGGAGGAAAATATGATGGAATCGCCTTTGGACTTGCCTTCCTAAAACAAATCCTGGCACAATGCTAAAATTTTAAATGAGTCTGCAGCTAAGAGACTGCTTAACAAGCTGTTAGACTTGGCAAACTGAAAAGGACAAATCTCCAGTGTCAACAATGGAGAGGATGTTAAAACTCTAAGAAGAAAATCCTAAATATGTTGTTGTTCTTGTCTGCTGTGTGTAAAATCAGTGCAAGCCTAAACAAAATGGATAAAATCATATTGGTTGGTAACTGAAGACATAAAAAAAATCTGTATAGAAAGCTCAAAGCAATATATCTAGAAAATAGAAAATACAACACAAATGAAAAAAGGGTGTGTTTTGACAAAAATGTAATAGAAGGACTGAATAAAATGGGATTTACATCCAGAAATAAGCCATGCAAAAATCAGCACAAGGACATGAACAGAAGAAAACAAACTTACAGCAAGAGAACAAAGGAGTCTAGACAACAAAGTAGAAAATGGGATTTTTTTTTTTGATGAGCCAATAATTAGCCAATAATTTTCCCACCACATTTTTTTCTCTATGTATATGCCATGTGTTTAAAACTGTAAATAATAAAGGCAGGATAATAAGCTATTTAACAAAAGTAGTTTCATATCTGTGATTTATTTATTTGCTATAAAATAAATTTTTTTTTTTTTTTCATAAGTATCCAGAGACCCTTTGTAAATGGTGTAATTTCAGCTACTTTCAGATGCACTTATTACTGACACAGATTTTCACTGATGCATTTTTGATTTAGAGGTTATCAACCACTAAAGCTCTTTAAGCTAATACTTACATCAAAGTTCGAACATATTGAATAGAATAGAATAGAATAAAATAGAATAATGCAGAAAAGGGGCATAAATTCCTTATTAATACCAGTGTTTTTAAAAAAATCTGTCTAAATTCATTTGGAAATTCAGCGTGAAAAAAATCCCAGTCAAAATCCTTTTTATTAACAATTGATTCCTTCTTATAGTCATAAATAGGTCATACATGTTTACATATCCCAAAACAGATTTAATTTAAAACAGATAGAAAAATACAAACCTGTGCACATTAATATGTATAAACCTTCCAACCTTTTTTTCAAAAAGTTCCCATATTGCAGATAAATATTCAGCATAGCATCCAGCCCTTTTATCAAAAGCTCAATAATAGCAATGGCCCAAAAAATTCAGTTCCCTGAGACCAAAATACATTTTCATGAATAAATAGCATCTTCAAAACACACTGGTTGCCCTGGTGACACCAGTACTTCTGTAACTCGCTGAGTGGCCCTCCTATTTTCAGCTCAGCCTAGCTGATTCTTCTAAGCATGTGGGTTGCAGTCATAGCCGCCAAGTGAAGTGTTAAGAGACAGACACACAGCAGTGGCAATGAGGTGATGAGTCACTCTTCAGTTTGCCCTTTTTGAGTGCCAGGGCAGCTATTTTAAATTCAAGTCCAAGCACTTTCACTGAGGCCACCAAAAGCTAATGATACACTCAAACCTCAGAAGAAGGAAAAAACATCTCCAATATTCATTTAGTCCAGCTCAACCTCTCTGAGCCAAAGTGCTTTAACAAATAGGCCTTTTAAGTAGAGGGGATTTAAGAGACAAATATAACTGCACAACCCTAAACACAAGGCAGACTTCAGTGCTGTTGACTGCATTTTTTGGCTTTGCAAAGGTGGCATTCCACTTAACTCCAGGGTGTAACTGCATCAGATCCATCCACCTTTGAAGATCATTAGACAGAAGGAGCCGAGACTTCAGTCAAACCCACCAGACGAGCACTCTCCTCCCATAATTGCTGAGCCACTTCATAGTCCTTACCCTCTGGAGCAGACTCCCGCTCAGCACAGTCGCTGTGACGGGTGCACACACATACACACACATAGCAGACACTAAACATTTGTTTAATCCTTAGAAGTCTAGATATGTACATTTAATATTTTAAAATGCATTACATTAATATTTATCTCATGTTTAAATGATTGTAATAGTTTAACTAAAAAGTAATTGTATAATCAATTATATAGTAAGTAACACAATATAGTATAGTATAGTTACTATATAGTAACTATATAGTAACACAAATAATTAACTTAACCTTAAATTTACATTCTGTATTGCCAGGTTTTAGTCAGAAGTTTGAATGATAAAAATGATAAAAGTGCTATGACTGTAAAATGATTTGTATATAATGACATTTTTCTTACTTTTTGTTATTTGTTATTTTGCTATGTATTTTTTTTTGTTGTTGTTATTTGTTAGGTTCAAAGCCTAGTTAGCCAAGACATAACTGGAGTTGCTGGAAGTTTTTGGTTAGATGTTGGAATTGCAAGTACAACTAATCACCCAAAACCAGCTCAAACCTCATCTACTTGATGTGTTTTAAGTCGCACTTCTACAGTGCTATAAAATATGATAAGTTGGTATTTACAAAGGAATTGTAAGGAGGACTAATCTTTCATCAGATTGCTTCATTTTTACAAAAGCTAAACAGCAATATTTTGTATAGTTCACAGTGTCAAGGTGTCCAAATCCACAGGAAATGCCGGCCACATTTTAATAAAGAGTTGGCTGTGGGCTTTATAGATATAGATTTGGGTAAATTGTAGTGTTTCCAGGCTACATTATTGTCCATATAGCTCATGTTCGGAAACAAAAAGAACAAAATTTAGACTCCCAACATGTCTTTTGTCATTTGATTAAGTACACTGAAGTACAAGTGGCCTAGTGGTTAGTGAGTTGCCCTGGATCGGAAGATTGTGGGTTTGATTCCCCTCATCAGCAGGTTGACCTGAGGTACCCTTGAGCAAGGTACCCTCCCCGTCACTGCTCCCTGGGCACTTTCAATAGCTGCCCCCTGCTGCACGTGTGTGTGTATGGGTGAAACCCAGAGGTTGAATTTCGTTGTGTTGTGCTGTGCTGTGCTGCGTTTCACAATGACAAGGGTAGTCACTTTCACATCAGGGGTGAAAATTCTTTATTGAACTATTATTTTAATGACTGTGATCAAACCTACCTGAAGTAGCATCCAGACTTGTTCTCTATGCCCTCTGTCACAGCACAGTAGATGGATGTCTGCGCACCCTGCCAGGGTGTTTTCATCAGCAGGATGGAAGGGAGAGAAAGTAGAGTCTTCAGCAGTGGATACTGAGATTCCAGATGACGGCCCAACTCTGTGCGAATTACACCAGGATGCAGGCTGTAAGATGTCACCCCAGTACCTTTGGAACCCATGGAAATGTAATTTACTGCAATGTTTTGCAAAAGAAATAAAGACATGAGCCATAAAATCCTAAACCTTACATGATCAGCGCTAAAGCTACATTTTACCTTTCATCCGGTAAGCAAGTTCTGTAGAGAAGAGCACATTGGCCAGCTTGCTCTGTCTGTAGCTAACCAGAGGATTGTAAGGCCTCTTTTCAAAAAACAGATCATCAAATTCAATCTTTCCTGCAATGAAACAAAGTCTGACATAACAGCATGCTTACAAAGTATAGGAATGGTCAACTGCAGGGATTTCCCTATAAAATTGTTAACATTCAACAAGACATCTCCGTATTTAATATATGGTAGTGTGAGAATCTAGGGATTACAACGCATTTAGATGTTTGTAGAGGTCAGAATCATATTGGTATCAGCAGATTCTTGCTTGAAAACATGATACTAGCATCGGACAGATGTTTTGAATTGACCAAATATATAAATCAGACTAATATTCAATGATGTTACTAATATTCATCAGACTCTTTAAAACCAGAATGTTTAGGTTACACATTTGCAGCATTTAACTGACACTGTTATCCAGATAAGCTTATAAATTAACAAGTGACTGGGATGGCAGATATGCATTGGTGAAGCCCTACTTAACAGATAGTTTGACCTAGAAACAGATCTGTGAGGAATCGCTTCAGGATTTGCTGATTTGTAATGGAAAGATTACCGCCAACATGCGCAATGCTGGATACAGTGACCACTCGACTGGGGCTGGAGCGCTTAAGCATTTCCAACAGGAGATTCGTAAGAAGAAAATGGCCCAAATGATTGACTGCCAGCTGTGTCTCATAGCCATCCTCTGTGACCCACTTAGGACACATCATCACACCTGTTACAGTAAAGACAATAGATTTTTTCTCACTAGATTGTCTGGTATGGAACTTTTCATTGGTGCATTAATATCTACATAAAAAAAAATGACAGCTGTTACCTGCATTGTTAATAAGAATGTCCAACCGTTCCTCCGTCACTAAGAACTCTTTGGCAAACTCACGAACAGAATAGAGAGAGGCCAAGTTCAAGTGTCGAATGACCACATTCCCATTTCCCGTGGATCGCCGAATCTCCTCAGCAGCTTTCTCAGCCCGCATCAGGTCCCGACAGGCCATCACCACGCGAGCCCCTTAAATTCACACATCACATCACTCACTGCACAGAGCAGCATGACAACAAGGCATGATGAGCAGCTCTGAATATTGTTTCATACCTCGGCGAGCCATATCCCGTGCTGTTTCCTTTCCTATGCCAGTATTGGCTCCGGTAATCAAAACTGTCTTTCCATCAAGCCGTGCTTTACTTAAACACACGCCACCACCTATCCATTTCCGCATCAGCAGAAGGCCTGAATGACAAGTTGAAATGAGGTTGAAAATTTGCCATTTTGATCAAATATTGTGTTTAGACTGTTCACTGTAAAATACAAACTGAGAATTATTAGTAAATTTCATATTTCCCTTCTAGTATGAACCATCACTGCCAACATTTTATTAGCAGTACCTAACATCTACCCTCACTGTACATTTTACCAGCTCCATGGATCATATAGGTGCATCTGTTTCTCTGTCTATTGCTGGACCCCGTTTAAATCATTCATCAATATCAGGACCTTTTCAGGTATTATTTCAGTGACGTAATAGATCATCATCAGGACAGCAGCAACACCCATTGGATCCCACACACAGCAGTGCTGTTAGAATTTTTAAATAGTGTCACTGCCGTTCTGAGAACAGTCTACCAACCAAATATTCCAGCCAATAATGTCCTGTGTCTAGAAACTGACCACTGACTAATACAAACCATGCTTTAAAAGAACTGTCATCAAAAACTTTACAGTTGTAAGGTGGAACAACAGTTCAGATGTATCATAGTGGACAAAGAGCTTAAATTCAGACCAACTGCTGTGAATGATCACTTTACACAACACACACACACACACACACAAACCACTACCAAGTCAGAATATTTGCTGTGCTGCCCACCCAAAAAATATCTGCTTACTGGTGATCCTTAGAGGTCCTGACCTTTGATGAGGGAACTAGCAGAGGGAACTGATCAGTGCAGCTGTTAACCTTGACACTGAGTGTATACATGGGTAGGTGTACCTCATAAACTGACTTATCAGTTTGTATCAAGTTCTCTCTTCTTTATTATCTTAACTGCTTATCCTGAGTAGGCTTGTGGGTAATGCTGTGGTCATTACCCTGCTGTATCCCTGCTCTTATAGAGGTAAAGGAGGAGATACACCTTAGACAGGTGGTCAAGCCATCACAGGGTAGACACACAGACAATTACACACACATCCAGCAAGCGATTTACCAATTCCAGTCTACCTGACATGCATGTATGTGAACTATGAGAAGAAACAGGATCACCTGGAGGAAAACCACACTGACATGAGGAGAACATGCACACAGAATGGACCTGGGCTGCCCTGGCTGGGAATCGAACCCAGAACCTTCCTGCTACCACCACCGCCACAACATGCCAACCTTATTAAATTAGATTATAAAACAGTCATTCCTACAGCTTTCCTAGAATGAAAAGGAAGAATTTTACACCTGTTTGACCTAGTGACACATTTCCACACTCATCACTCATGAAGGTGATGGTGTCTATGCCCTGAGAATAATTATTATTCTTGACACTGTGCAGCTCAGCTGGAAGGAAACCGCGCTCACTCCTGATCCTGAGACCTCTGATCTGCAGGATTAATGTCTAATGGCGATACAGGACATTTCCTGGTCAACATTTTCCTGCTCCACCTTAAATGCAACAGTTACAGTAACTACGGGCGCTGCAAAGCGCAGCTACTGCACCATTTAAGGTGGACCGGAAAATTCCAATAATGATGGCCTAATACAGAGAAGCTCGGTTTCGATGCTGGACTAAAACACAAAGAAAGGGACTTACACCCGGCTGTCAGTGCGAGGGCTGCTCCATACTTCACATAAAGAGACGACAAAACTTGATCCCACATCTCAGGTGTTCTGTCCACGAATCCCCCTCTGCAGAATACCTGAATACCAGAATACCTTCAAGTCAGATCTCTCTCTCTCTCTCTCTCTCTCTCTCTCTCTCTCTCTCTCTCCCCACCCCCCCCGCGAATGGGGACAGTGGCTTAGTGGCTAATCTCTGCTGTTGGCTGGATACTGCCTACTCCTGCCATGATCATAGCCACTGTTGGCACAGTGGGCAATGCCACCCAAACTGGCAGAGGAAGAGGCAAAACAACTAAGTTAAGAAATGCACTGATCACCCAGGTGCATGGTAGCCCATCACCTCCAGCAGTAGCCATGGAGTCAGTATTAGGGGGAATGTAGGCTGTAGGCATTGCTGGATGGTGGGGTTTTCTTTATAACATACCAGTGGAGTGCATACAGCTGTATTTTTTTAATATATATTTCATAATTACATATTTATAACATTATAATATATATCACCCCCCCCCCAATAGTCAGAGGCCCCCAGTTTCTACCAATATAAATATCAATATGTTGCTGGCAGCAGACTTTCTCCCTCCAATATTCCTTTCCAATCTACAGCCTTGGTGCTCTGTCCCCCAAGTATATCATAATTATGGCTTTGTATTTTACAATTTGATCACCCAGTACAGCCTTTAACACAGCACAGGACGTCTGACATACGAATGGAGTCATCTGTCCAACATTAGGCTACTGTAAATCCAGTCATTCTGTCTGGGTGTTTGATGGCTTTCATCCCATTAATATTGGGACATGCTCCAGTGACCATAGGATAAGCTCAGAAAATGGATGGATGGATGGATGGATGGACTGTGTTATAGTGTTAAATGTGTAAAATGTGTTAATATGGTTACCATAATCATCGGTATAGCCGCAAAAATGACCCTGCTTTCAAAACAAAGACAAGAAATGTTTATTAGTTACAATGACCGATCTGCTAAATACAACAGTAATCAGAATCAAAAAACATTATTGGTCCTGAGGGAAAATGCTTATGTTACAATGGTACAGATAGGCAGACAGCGCAAAAGAGCAATATAAAAGTAAGTTAAAACGAAATAAATTGTATAAAATATGAATGAAAAATAAACGATTAAACTGACTTAATTAGGAAAATACTTTAAATTAATTTACTCTATAAAATGCCACTATATGCTATGTGAAAATTATGAAGACAGAAACACTATTCTTCATAGGTAGGTATGTTTTTCAGGAACAACAGTCAAAAAGAGTCAAAGGTATTGCACATTATTGTACTGCACACAGGGCAAAGATATTGCACATTTTGATGAGTGTTACATGGTAATAATAAGTTCATTAATAAGGTGTTAGAAAAACCTACTTAGCTATCTTCTTATATTAAACAATACATTTATTGAACATCTCTGTAAAGAAACAATCTCTCCATTATTATGAAGATGTAGCGGTTTAATAAAAGATGTATTTGAAATTTCAGGTAATTCCACAAAAAGTTAACTTTAATGGCTCCCTTAAACAATACTGGTCTAAAGAGTCTTATTCCCTCATTCTGAGCCTAATTTTGACATGGGGTTTAAACAAGCAAAACCAGAATAAAAACAGTAATCTGATTTTAATCTGATCACAAATAATTAAATAAACCCACACACACCCCACATCCCGCCTCACGGTGAGAAGGTCTTGGGTTCCATTCCCAGGTGGGACAGTCCGTGTCCGTTTCTGTGGAGAGTTTGCTTGCTCTCCCGGTGGCCGTATGTGTTTCCTCCAGGAGCTCTGGTTTCCTCCCATCGTCCAAACACATGCACTTCAGGTAGACTGGAGATGCTAAACTGCCCATAGGTGTGAGATTGTGTGAGTGTGTTTGTTTGTGTGTCTGCCCTGCGATGGACTGACATCTAGGGTGTTTTCTCGCCAGTTGCCCTGTGTGAGCTGGGATAGCACCCAGCCCATGACCCTACTTAGGACAAGCGGCTATGAAAATGAGTGAGTGAGTGAGTGAGTGAGTGAGTGAGTGAGTGAGTGAGTGAGATAGTTTTGCACTTATTGGACTTCCCCTTCTGAAGAAAAAATCAGGTTATATTGTCTACTCAAAATATCATATTTGTATTTGTTATTTTTTTTACATTCAATAACAATGATATAAAAGAACGCACAGGAAATAAAGGAATAAAAAAAATTTACATTTAAAATACTTGCAAAGATGTGACCACCACCTTTGAAGCAAACATTTCTAATAGTAGAATTCATTTTATTTTATTTTATTTCATGGTTATTATTTCATTCGGACCCACCCAGTCCAGTCGGTGGTGGTAATGGACACGACACTAATAGCTTGTGGACTATGGAAAACTTTAGTCTTTTTAAGGAAAATGAAGGAATTGCACTGTATCTGACATTGTGGTTAAGATTTCTGCATATTTGTCAATGTTTTTTTGTTTGTTTTGAATAATTTTGCATATTAAAATTGTGTTTTCCAGCACAGCTGCACATCTGGCTCATGTATCCGTAAACCTCACTCCTTTAAAAGATATTTTGGAAAAGAATGTTAGAAGTGAGAGGACAGCATGGATTCCTTACAGAAAATGTATTAGGGGAGTGAGATAGATTTCACAAAACTGAAGCTCTAAATTATATCGAAAGAAAATAAAATGTAAAGTGAGATGGAGACGAAACATGGACATCTCTTCATCTAACAATGAAGTTACAGAGGCAGGTTTAATACACCACCCAGGGGTTAATCTGTTTTATCGACAGGTTGTGAACATTGTTTACTTATTCTTCTGAAGGAAAGGTCCTGGAATGGTGCCTGAAGCTTATCTTACAGAGGACTGTGTGCAGTTTTCCGGCAGAATACAAGTGTTCAATAGTAATCCCTCAGACAACAGTAATCAATGTCTTACGAGAACATCCGTGGAAATCAAGCCAACTAATGTAAAATATCAAAAGCCTTGATAATTACATTTTATTGATATGGGAATTATTGAGTTTCGTTTTGTCTGATAAACTGCAAGGTGAAAAAGCACAAAACCTCATTTCATTTATTTATTGTATTAAAATGGTTCAGAATTGGAAATCCAGTGGTTGGATTCCAGGTTTTCCCCAATGCTCCACAGACCCATGTTGAAGCTAATGGCTGTGTGTGAGTGAACACATAGATCGCCTTTTTTAATCCTTTAAAACGTCGTGCTAGATTTTGATCGCACGGCAGCCATTGTTTCTACACCGTGTCCCTTTCTCTGAGCGGAAACAGCCAATCAGAGCGCGTCATGCAAGCAGGACGTGACGTCCTCGCATCCTCCACCAGTCGGTGGGCGCTCCTGAAAACGGAAAACTGTCGTCGTCGCGTCGGCTTTTTTTTTTTTTTTTTTTATCTCTGCGTATGTAAAGATGTTGTTTATCGATAATCTTTTAAACGCGGTGAGTACGTTTAACACTCGCTTCGTCCTGAATGCAGTGTCCGGCGCGGAGGCTGAGCGCACACGCTGCGAGTTTGTGTTGTTTTTGTCCTCCGCGCACTCAACAATGTGCGGAGTAATGCGGCCGTAGCCATTACGACTAATTGAGACCGAACCGTTTCGGCAAACGTCTTTCATGGCTCTAACGAACGACAGTTGTCTTTATCATTCATGTAGCAATGGATTTAAAATTTTCAAAAAACCATACAGTCACCATCATGGACCAGTTCTGACAGTTTGTACCAGGTCTCTTTGCTGCAGCAGAGGGACTACTTTTTTCTCCGCCCCTTCCACCAGAGCTGTGAAATTTGCCTGTTGGAAAATTTATTATTTATGCATTCAGAAGCACAATTTTTTTTATACAATCACTGAATTCTATTTGATGTTTGGGGCAAAATTATTTGAACTGCATTTCTTTAAATGCGTAATTTAATCACATTGTATTAATGTGTGTTTTACAGGTAATGTAATGGCAGCCTGCATTGTTAGAGGCGGTGGTGCGCTGGCCTGACTGGACAGTGATTCAGATCACAGGAAGGCGAGGAGCTCCCACACCTGTCTTTACCTTAAACCACCCAGGTGATGAGACAATACTTAAACATAAGAGACTTTTAACAGAGATCTGAGATGAATGCATTATTTTATTTCCTGAAAGAGTGCACATTGGTTATAACTAGTTTATTTAATCATTTAAAAGCCCTTAAAATTACCTTCACCTACTGATTTCATAGAAATGAATAATTATTGTTATTAACAACAGTGATTTTGATTTCAGTAAATTAAGAATATTATTAGTATTGCTTTGTTGTCATTATAGTTGACATTTATGGTAGTTTAACAAAGGAGTGACGTTCACAAACTCCCGGTCATGGGATTATGGTCCTTAACAGCTGGGTTTCCAACACTTAAAATTTTTTATTTCTTATTATTAATACTATTTCTTGTTATTATTATACTATTATTATTGCTGTGATTATTGTTATTATTATTATTATTATTGACCATCATATTATTCATTGCAGCAGGATGGAGGATGCTGATTTGTTTATGGAGTGTGAGGAGGAGGAGCTGGAGCCATGGCAACAGAACCAGAATGAGCTGGATGATTCTCCAGGGATTGCTGAATGTAAGGCCTCTAGTGGTGAGTGTGATTTCCTGCTCTCGTCTTCTGAGTTTGTTCAGTTCACGTGGACATTTTACATTCCATTTTTACATTTTCAGATTTTCTTTGCCTGTTTGATTGTTTTTATTTTGTTAACCTTGTGGCATGCATATCGTTTATGAGTAGGCATTAAAAACGAATGCCCGGCTTACCTTGTAAGCAGCCGCAAAATCCAAATTCTTGAAATTCATTCATGCTCTGTCTAACAAAGAAACAACATTTACATATACAGCATTTATCAGACGCTCTTATGCAGAGCGACTTCCATGTCCTAATTACAGGGACAGTCCCCCTGGAGCAATTCAGGGTTAAGGGTCTTGCTCAGGGACCGAGTGGTGGTGGCCAGATGTGGGATTTGAACCTGGGACCTCTTGATCCATAGGTCCATAGGCAAGTATCCTACCGCTAGACCACCACCACCACCCTATCAAACAAGTTGCACTGCAAGGTGGTGCAGTGGTGGCCTAGTGGTTTGAGACTAGTACCCAGGATTGGAAGATTGTGGGATTGAATCCCGGACCAGTAGGTTGCCCTGAGGTACCCTTGAGCAATGTACCATCCCCATCACTGCTCCCCAGGTGCTGGACATAGCTATCCCCTGCTTCACGTGCGTGTATGGGTAAACTAAAGAAGATGCATTTCGTTTGTCTTTCACTAGCTGATCGTTATCAGCTCCACACAGTATTTGTACAAGGGCAATGGAACAGTATTCCTGTAAAGTTTATGTATAGTGAGCAACAGTATGCTGGCTTACCACATTACACATTCACTTTCAGACCATTTAATTTTAACTGACCATTTTTGCTAAAAAAAAAAAACCAAAAGTTTATTTTTGTTTTCATTCTCAATTTTCATTATTTCTATCAATCATTCATCCTTGTGACCATGTTTGGGTGTTCTCACACCGAGAATTTTTCATTTGTTATCCAGTTGATTATTATGGATCTCAACTAGATTTACCACATTGACAGAGCATTGATTAGATATCAGAGTCGGTAATCAAAATTAAATGTATTTATTGTGCAGGCTGAATTATTTAAGTACTACCGTAAAAATGTAATTGATTACCTAAGTGGTCTGTC
This sequence comes from Hepsetus odoe, assembly GCA_017165825.1. Taxonomy (NCBI): domain Eukaryota; kingdom Metazoa; phylum Chordata; class Actinopteri; order Characiformes; family Hepsetidae; genus Hepsetus; species Hepsetus odoe. The sequence goes on along the minus strand of CM029379.1, from coordinate 10,371,951 downwards.
TTACCACTATCCTGGAGTCAAAAAGCTGGATCAAAATTATTGTCTAAATTTAAGTCAGTAAATATTTAGCATTGATTACCTCACAGTCTTGTTTGGTCAGTAAATATACATGATTACAGCATCCCATACTCATTATCCTCATGAGACCACGCACTCATCAAGCCACAACCACTTTCATTTAGTTCAAGAATCATTAGTCTGGGTGTGTGGAATGGTATTTACTCTAATTCTGAAAGCCATTGATTTATAAAAAGCTAAATGGAGTTTACATTGCCCTTCCATTTTACTGATTTTATCTTGTTTTTTTTTTTCTTGACTGTTGTGTAGTGTCGGCAGGAGCTGTTAGCGGATTTGGAAGCCCAGCTTTGGCTAAACAAGTTGTACTTTCTGCCATACCTCCTGTCACCAGCAACTTAAGCACTGTACCACTGTTCACTAATACATGTGAGTTTGGTTCTCTTCTATCCCTGCTTCCAGCTTCTAGACTGCTTCACTGGCATGTAATTTAGGTTTGATTGTTCATTTTTCCTTTTTCCTTTTAACAGTACCTACAGTAGCTCCTGCTGGAATCTCTAAAGGTGCACCTGGGCAGCAGCTGATCTTAACGCAGGGTGCTGGTGGGCTGACACCTTTGGCTTTGTCTCAGGTTATCTTGCCTGGTTCAAGTGCGGGTACCAACCAGCCGATCTATTTAACCACACAGGTGCAGTTTTGCTGTTTTGGTGTTTATCAGCAGAAGTCAGAAACATTCCTTGACTACTGATAAGTGAAGTGTTGGACTAAATGGCTGTTGCATGTCTGAATTGTTCTCATCCCATCACATCATTTTTGTTGTCCTTTTGCAGGGTATCCCTGTACAAAATATTCAATCAGGTCAAAGTCCTATGAGCATTGTGTTAAATGTCCAGCAGGGCCAAGCTGTTCGACCCATTACTTTGGTCCAAGGTATGAACTGCAACCTTTCTTATCTTGTTTGCTCTCAGGGTAGTGAAATACTGCTATAAATGAGTTAACAACATCTTGCTGATTAGCTGGATAGAGTATAAGTGGTATTTGGGGGTATGAATGATTTGTTTCACTGTGAACACAAGCAGCTCATTCAGTTCAGTGTTACTTAAAATGTGTTTTCTTTGATATTGACAATTTTATTTTTCATTTTGGAATTCACTCATTGCCCCTATTTTTATTAGCATTTACTAATGCAATCGTTATTTTGGTACAGCACCTGGGGCACCTGGGATTTTTAAACCGGCCATAAGAGCAGCTCAAATAATCACCCAGCAAGCTCAGGTGAGACCTGTGTCTCCAGTGGTGAACCGTGCACAAGGACCAGGCTCCTTCACTGCAGTACAGATTCCTGCCACCCTTACCATCCGAACCACTGCACCAACCACCCAGCACAGAGCCAAGCCTGTTCCTCCAGTCCCAGGGCCTCAGCCTTCTACCCCATCAAGGCCGATCCCCATTAATACCCAGACTAAAATAGGTGAGAATGCATTGTGATGAACTGGAGTTTTAAATAAAGTGTAATAAAAAAAGTCATTTTTAGCTGCAGCAATAGAATTAAAATTGTAATTTTAAAAAAAGCATTTTTTGGGGGGAAATTCTATGCATATTTATGTAGAGTTTTGTTTCCCTTTCTTTGGCAGTGACAGTTAAGACAGGAGAGGGCAACCTGGATGTGCAGAATCTGATGAGCTTCATGAACTCCGTCAGTATTCCTGCTGTGGGCCAGCCTCAGACCTTTGTTGTGATGAGCAATCAGAAGGCCAATGGTGCTGGCTCTACTGCTGCTCAGAAAGCTGTTCCTCCAGCTCAGAACAATATTGCACAAGGTACACTGAGGCTTAGTTTGTGGATGTATAACACTTTTATGTCTTTGTACTTCTGGTGAGATGTTTAAATAGCATAAATGCAAGAGAATTCAATTTTGGGCATATCTCTGTTGATGAAGCTGACAATCCTTGGTATGAATCTTGACAGAATGATCTGATGTATCATTTAATCCAGTAGGCACACATAGAAATCCTAAAACAATCTAGATGTGTTTCAACAGTGCCTTTATTTCATTTTAGTTACTTCTACCGCACCATCATCCCACACTTGCCCACGGTGTGGAGCCAAATTCAAAATGGTTGAGGCACTTCGAGGACACATGTGTGTAAGTACAAACATCCATTTGTAATACAAACCTGTCTTTAATAAAGATGTTATTGGAGAATGTTACCTTTTCTTGTTTTTTAGTTCTGCTGTCCAGACTTACCTCGTATTGAAAGCAGCAAAATGCCTGTGGCAAAGCCTCCGATCATTCAGAACAAGAGCTTCTCCGTTCCTATAAAGACTGAAAGAATGGACATCAGTTCTCCAGAGCCTCAGTCAAGAATTATAATGTTGGTGGATGACTTCTATTATGGGACTTTCGAGGGAAACCGAGTTTATGTGCCGTCAGACAACTTAAAGGAGCCTATAGCCTTTAAATGTCTTACATGTGCAAAGAAGTTGAAGAGCAATATCAGGTAATCTTTTTAGATTAAAAAATATATATTTTAACAGGCTCTTGCTGACTCTTTCATCTCAGAGAGATTTTTCAGATATGGTAAACCACTTCTACGTTATGTCCTGCCAGGCTTATGAACCACATGAAGTTTCATGCAGATGTGGAGCAGCAGACTGGTGAAGTGGCCATGCATACTTCTTGCCCACACTGTTACCGCCAGTTCCCCACTCCATTCCGCCTTCAGTGCCATGTGGATAGTGTACACAATGCTACAGAGTCAACTAGTAAGGGTTGAACTTATTATTATTTTGATATTAATATACTGGTTTTAAAGAACATAGTAGCCTTAGGATGTGGAACTTGTAATCATGGGGATATACCTTTGTAGCCTTCTTGTAGGCTTTAAATAATTGCAGTCAATTTTATGTTTTACACAAGTAATTGATAATATATAGTCCATTTGATTATCTTCTTACCAAGCAATATTTCTCATATTCTGTGGGTTACTGTTTTATTGATAGATCATGCTCTTTTTTTTGTAGCAAGATGTAAAATTTGTGAGTGGGCCTTTGAAAGTGAACCTGTTTTCCTGCAACATATGAAGAACACCCATAAACCTGGAGAGATGCCGTATGTTTGTCAGGTGAGCTATCTTCTAAGGAACAGTCAGTGCATTATTTGAATATGCTTTCCTTCATAGTGTTTGCCTTTTTAAAAATTATATTGTTGCTAATAACATTATTTTCAGGTGTGTCAGTATCGATCTTCTTTCTACTCTGATGTGCATAATCACTTTCGCACATGGCACGAGGATACTCGTTACCTGCTCTGCATTTACTGTTTGAAGGTGTTTAAGCACTCCAGCACCTTCCAGCAACACTTCTCTCGCCATCAGGTACACAAAAGCACACATTTATTGTTCAGTTGTAGTTAGTTGTCCAGTCACAGAACTGGGACACTAGTGGTGATTGAGCCGAATCTAGTCCAGGTATCAGTCTTTGGTTGATAACATTAGGAGATCAAAGAGGGGGGAAAAGAATGAAATCAGTCCAATCCCCTAAGGAAATCTACCCTGAAATACTGCACATTGCATTGTTACAAGATGCAGATAACCTCTTGTTGGGTAGTAGTGTGTTTGGAGATTTCCATAATGCAGCATTGCAGTGTTTTTCTTCTTTTTCTTGCAGAATTCAACAGTCTACCACTGTAACAAATGCCGGCTTCAGTTTCTCTTCACAAAGGACAAGGTTGAGCACAAAGTAAATCACCACAAAACCTTCCGTAAGCCAAATCAACTTGAAGGGCTACAGGCTGGGACTAAGGTAAGATTTCAATATGTTGGTCATATATACATTTGGTAGTTAGCAAAAAATATGAAATCTTAATCCTACCGAAATTTCAAACATGCAAGCAAACATTTTTTTCCATGTTACTGCATCTACACTACTGCTTCTGCTGTTCTGGATTTGTATGGGTTTAAGTTGATTGTTTTTCATTATCATCCTTCACTGTCTAGGTGACAATTAGGGCATATGCAGGTCAAAAGAAAATCACCAGCCAGATGTCTTCCAAACCCAGTAAAGGGACAACCAGCACTGAGAGGGAAAAAAAGTCTGCTCAGTTAGGCCAAGCTTCCTCAGCACTCGCACTCAATACTAAACGACTAGCATCTCAAAGTCCTGCAGCTGGGAAGAAACAAGTCAGCAAGATGTATGACTATCTTGTCAAGTTCCAGGAGCAGAGGTGAGGTTATATCTTGTTTCTGATGCATTTGGACTGGCATAGTGGAGTTTTGTCCACTAGTAGGAGCTATGGTGTCAATCTAATGCATAACCTTTTTTGGATTATTTACAGCTTTGGCCATGAGTTTTGAGAATGACACAGATATTAATTTTCACAGTGTTTGCTGCCTCAGTTTTTATGATGGTAATTTACATATACTCCAGAATGTTATGAAGAGTGATCAGATGAATTGCAACTATTTGCAAATCCCTTTTTGCTATGAAAATGAATTTAATCCCAAAAAACAAATTCCACTGCATTTCAGCACCGCCACAAAAGGACGGTGTTGATCCTTTTGTTAGCACAGGTGAGAGTGTTTTGGCAAGGCTGGAGATCACTCGGTCAGACTGAGTGAGAATAGCAGACTGGATGCTTTAAAAAGAGGATGGTGCTTGAAATTGTTGTTCTTCCTCTGTTAACCATAGTAACCTGCAAAGAAGCACGTGCAGTCATCATTGCTTTGCACAAAAGGGTTTCACAGGCAAGGATATTGCTTGCTGTAAGATTGCACCTCAATAAAGCAGATCATCTAGAACTTCAATGAGAGAGATTCAATTCTTGCGAAAAGGCTTCACGGAGCCTAAGAAAGTCCAGCAAGTGCAAGGATCATCTCCTAAAATTGATTTAGCTGCATGGTCAGGGCACCACCAGTGCAGAGCTTGCTCAGGAATGGCAGCAAGCAGATGTGAGTACATAGGGGTGCTGATGGTCTTAGTGGTAGGATTCTCGCCTACAGACCAAGAGGTCACAGGTCGAATCCCACCTCCAGCACTACCATCATTGGGTTCCTGAGCAAGACCCTTAACCCTCAGTTGCTCCAGGGGGACTGTCTCTGTAGTTAAGATCTAAATCCATCCATTTTCTGCCGCTTGTCCCAAACGGGGTTGCGGGGGAGTGTTGGTGTCCAACCCAGCGCACACAGGGCGAGGACGGGGGACGCACCCTGGACAGGTCGCCAGCCCATCGCAGGGATGGCACCTTGCTCAAGGGTACCTCAGGGCAACCCATTGGGAAGGGGTTCGATCCCCCAATCATGTGGCCAACGCCCTAACCACTAGGCCACCACTGCCCCGATTATCTAAATCCTGTAAATGTAAATATATATCTGCACGCACAGTGAATCAAAGACTTCAGGAGGATGGTCTGGTGTCAAGAAAGGCAGCAAAGAAGCCACTTCTCCTCAAGAAAAACATCAGGGACAGACTGATATTCTGCAAAAGGTACAGGGATTGGAATGATGAGGACTGGGTGGAGGTCACTGCAAATATTGACTCTTTGCATAAACTTAATGTAATTGTCAATAACACCCCATTGAAATTATTAAATGCTTGTAATTATTCTTCAGTTACCATAGAAACATCTGAAAGAAAGATCTAAAAACGCTTAAGCAGCAAACTTTGTGAAAACCAATACTTGTCATTCTCAGAACTTTTGGCAGCGACTGTTCTTTCTATTGTCTTATTAATGTCACTAATAATTTCTGTTTACAGCACATTACAGCACATTCAGCAAATCATAGTCTTAATTGGAATGAAAAGCCAAAGTTTTGGGAGGAAAATTATATAGTTATTATAAAGCATATTTTGTGTTAAGATAAATAAAAATGTTGAGCTATTTTTAATTTTTTGTGGGTTTTTTTGTTTCTCAGAGCTCTTTTTGGACGACAGAAGTGTGTGGAGTGCACCTTTGATATCCCAGACTTTGCCAATCACTATCCTACTTACGTCCACTGCTCTCTGTGTCCATACAGCACATGCTGCTCTCGGGCATATGCTAACCACATGATCAAGTGAGTCAAGCTAATACACTGACTTATGGGTGATTTTTAAGTCTTCACTTTAGTAAACTTATTACCCAGGATATAACTCAGTAACTATTAATGTTTGTAATCTATTTCAGCAATCATGTGCCAGGTAGAATCCAAAAATCTCGACCTAAAAAGAATTCTGTCAGGTATTACTTTTATCCACTAATTGACTTCAAAATGTTGATCTGTTTTTGTTTTTTTGTTTTTTTTTTTGTTTTGTTTTTTTTTTTTTAACATTTCTCCTCATTGCTTTTGCAGCTGGCTAAAGCTAATGTGTGCATGTTGTAACTATAAGACTAGCAATGGAGACCTAATGGCCAAGCACCTGGTCCAATTCCCAGATCACTATTACTGCATCTTCTTCCTGAAAGGTAAGGGTGCTTTGAAACATTGCCCACAACAGACATACGTGTGTAAAGCAGTCTATGAGAAATTGGGCAGCAACAGTTTTTGATGTTTTGACACGTTGCTCCAGCGTTATTGAAGGGATGCCATCTTGCTGGATGAACATGTAGCAATCTCAGCAATCTTATTCCATCAAAATTAAATAAAGTCCTAAACTAACTAAATTAGCAATGAGCTACTTGCTTAAATAAGAGCTTCTTGTATATTACATGGCTGCAAAGCCTTTATACTCCTGTATTTTCCAAGGCCTCTAGGCCACAACCAGATGTATTCAATGCTTCCCTGACTGCACTGCAAGCAGTCATTTGCTGTTCTTGCTTGTCAGTGTGGTCTTTACCAAGGGATTTGCTCAGTCATGTTGCTGTGTATTAATTTGGACAATCAAGGAAAATTTGTGAACATTCATTTGCATCACGTGGTAAACCCTTTGCATTCAATATTGTCCTTGTCTTCTTCATGATTGGCTTGGGTATATCTCCATCGGCTTCCTGAGGGCTGGTTTTTGATATGGTCTGTCAGATAGTTTAGCTGTAACAAAAGTCACATTTAGAATGAACTCGAGGTCTTTAGTCATCTCTCTTGTGTTGGTCATAAAAAATTTGAACAGGCAATTATACAATTACCTATGGCCCACTGAAACACTGACCCCTAACCCTGTCCTTTTTATGACTTAAGTCACTGGTGCCAAACAGTAAACTTTAGAACTCGTTATTATCGTTGTTTATTCTGCTTAATGGATTTGTAAGAAAATAGGTATGGATAAACAGAAGACTAAAGAGGGGCATTTAACCATGTTTTAGGTTGCTTTACCAAAAATTTATAAACTTTTGCATTCAGTATCTTAGTTAATTAGAGCTGCAGCATTGCTCCTTCATGCTTTTGTAAATTATTTAATGTAATTGTCCTGCTCCGTAAAACACATTGTTTTACTTTTTTGTTTTTGGTATTTATACAGTGACAAAGTAATTAGAGGTCAGTGATTAACATAATTAGGATTTTTTTTTCATTTGTTTTTGATATTGTTGCTTCCTAAAATGTTGAATGCATCTTTATGGCAAATTTTAAAAACAAATCAATAATATAAAATATTTTTGGTTCCTCTGTAGAGACCGTGTCTGTTATTCCCTCTGTATCAGAAAAATAAATCTTTAGCAGTGTAGAAACATTAAGAATGCTAACTTTCAGAAAAAGACATAGCAGAAAAGACAAGGGTTAGACCATTTACACACTTGGTTTAGGTGGCATACAGTCAATCACACAATATTGTTGTTATGGCAGTAGAGAAGCACATTCTCTAGCTCTAAATCAAGGCTGGCAGGTCTAGCTCTACATTTGGAGGGCTAAATGATGATGATAGCTTTATGATGTTCTTGCTCAAATTTAGTAATTAATTGCCAAGTTAAATGTATTTGAGAAGCTGACCAACCTGTGCTGGACCCGCCAGATTTAGAATTCATGTAAAACCCATTCCGGATCTAGATTTCCAAGTATAAAAGCAGAAAATCATGGCCCTATTTCTTTTTTTTTTTCCAAAGAGAAAAACCAAATACTTATTTTGAGTTTTCACAGTTTTATGCCAAAAGAAATAATCATTTAATTATATTTGAAAGTAGATGAGAATGGCTTTTTTCTTTCCTAATTATACAACTTATGTATTTTTCATGAACAATATGATACTGTATGTTAATTATTGTTGATAAATATTTAGGAGGACATTATTATGAACCTTTATCATTTCTTACTATCAGTGTATGACTCAAACATGTGTAATTAGTTCATGGGAGTTAACCATCACTTCTTCATTCATAAAGTTTTTGGTATTATTTCACAGGAATTAGTGTTAATTTCAGCAAGAGTTTGTCAGAACACTGGGGATGGGTAGGTAGATCTATACTTAAGCAATTCCTTCAGTACACCAAGTGAAAGGAGACAGCCAGAAGGAATTTTAAAATGCAACTTAGAAGGAGTATTTAAAAACATGCACTCATACAAAGGAATGTTTGATGAGGATTGGCCATCTGCATCTGATCAGAAATCTAACAGGCACATGGGAACCACTTCAGCACTGTGTGTAGGATAGTAAAGTGGAGTGATAGTGGTCATAAGGCACCAAAAAGAAGACTAACTCTGTGTTCCTGTGATCCCTCCCCTCCCCTACAGAGTGTCTGGAGACTGATATTGAGTTCTGCCAGGTTGAGGAGGAGGAGGAGGAGGAGGAAGAGGAGGAAGAAGAACAGAAAGAGAAGGAGGTGGAGGGGCCACACGTGGAAGAAGCTAATGATGTTGAGACAAACCCTGACTGGCTGTTCATGGAGAAGTGGAGGACTCCAAGTGTTGGAGTATCTGTGCCAGAATTCACAGAGAGCTGTGGACCACAGCATTTCATGGCCAGAAGCAGTGATGTCCTTGAGTATTTCCAGCTACTTTTCCCAGACTCGCTCATAGAGCAAATTGTTTACGAGACCAATGCTTATGCCCAGTATCAGCGCTCTTTAGGCAGAGGAGACCACACTTGGCGTCCTCTGACTAATGAAGAAGTCAAAGGTTTTGTAGGCCTCTGTATCCTGATGGGAGTGCAGGGTCTTCCTGAGCTAGAGATGTACTGGTCCTGGAAGCACTACCATAGCTGTACAACCTTCTACAGGACCATGTCTACCACACGCTTCAAGCAAATCAGAGCTCATATTCGAATGAGCAGCATGCTTGCAGAGGATGAGAACCACAGTGTGGACAAGCTGTCTTTTTTTCAGTCCATGTTAAAAATATTAGAGACAAGCATGCAGGAAGCTTACAAGCCAAACAAATGCTTGACTATAGATCGGGCCTTGCTGCCAGCTCAAGAAAAAGGAGCTGATAGGGAGAAGTCTACAAACTCTCAGCCCAGAATATGGCTCCTGTGTGACTCAAAATCTGGGTACTGTCATAAACTACAGATCTTGACACAACAGGAGAAGCACACAGATTTGGGGGGTTTGGTTGTTCCTTATCTTGTGGAGGGACTTGAAGGTAAACATCATCAGATTTTCATATCCAGCCTACTAGCAAGCATTCCCCTCATGAAGAAGTTACAAAAAAAGAGCATTTATTGCTCTAGCTCCATCCCCACTCGTAGTCCAGTTCTCCCTTTAGAGTTCTGGAGTCAGCATCCATTGGAAGACCCTGGAACTTTCATTCAATATGAGCACCCCCCAGTGCTGTTAACCAGGTGGAAGGATGCAAAAGAGATGATCTGTCTTTCCACAAATGCTGTTGCTAGCCAGCCTGATACAGTGTGGAGGAAGTCAACCAATAAGGCAGGTGAGCTCTCCACCATCTCAAGACCACTGGCATTTAAGCTGCTTCAGGATAACATGCGTGGTGTGGATATCTGCAATCAGCTGCTGACCTGCAACCAGCTAGGTGGGCTGGTTCTGGACACAAACTGGCGGCGGCTGTTCTGGTTTCTTGTCAACTTAAGCATCATTAACTCCTTCATAATACTGCGAGAGACCCGGAAAGGCAACCCACCTGGATGGCTTCAAGGAGGCCACTTCTCCCAAGCCGACTACCGTAAACGCCTAGGGTACCAGCTGGCCAAGTGTGCTGAAAGAGAAGCGCTCCAGAAGAAAATTGCCAATGACCGAATTCAGCAACGACGATATGAGGGTAGGAGTGAACTTTCTGAGACTTTTGAGGTGATCAGACATCAATTAGCCAAAATAACGTTTAGGACCAGAAGTTGCAACCTAAAGAATCTGCTTCATGAGAGTGTCTTTGGCTGCCCAGCATGCCAAGTCTACCTGTTCAAGGGTCCCCACTGCTTCTGGGACTTCCATTGGTTCTAAGCAAATTTTAAAGGTTATGAGGCAAAAAACTGTGTGTGTGTGTGTGTGTGTGTGTGTGTGTGTGCATGCGTATGTTTGTGTTTGTATATCAGAGTTACAGAAAGTTGAGGAAAGTTGGAAGTTTTAGCTTATTGTCTACATTAACATTTCCTTACTTTAATAGTTCAGTAGTTAAAAAATGTCCTTTTAGTCATCTTTACTTTTTCTTTACAGGAAACCCAAACATTGGAATTGCAGAACCTAAGAGGTACATCTTTATCCTGGCAGTAAAGTTTGTTTGCTTTGAAAAAGTAAACTCTACTTTTGTGTATGTTAAATTCACCATTTCCTCAAGGGTGCCCTATTTTTTATATTTACACTTTGTGAAGTTAATTGAGCTAAACTTTTCAGAATCAGTATTTTTTCATGAACCCCTTGGCAAAAGGCCTTCCATTCCAAGTAAATATTTATAAACTGGAACTTCTTTAACCCTTAGGAGACCCAGGTTATTTTGACCATATCTGCATTTTTTGTTTGCCTTTCAATTTCAAACAATTTTATGAAAATAAACAAAAATTAGAAAAAAAATAAATTGGGTTTTTTATAACATTGATGTACACTGTAAATACACAGTAAATCTTTCTGTGAGCTTCAAATGCAAGGATTTTTGTAAATGTAATGTTAGTATTTTGTATGTTTTTGTGTAAAACCATTTTAAAAACCCCAGAACCAATTTTATACATTTTAAACTTAATATTAACATTAAATTTCCATGGTATGTTCCATGTACAAAGCTCATTGTACTGTCTGAAACCATGACCTTTGTTGCACACTCCCAGAACTTTCATATAAGGTGTTTTTCTTTATTAGCATGAAGATTAATAAAGTCAAATAAATGTTCACACAAATCTGATCCTGAGATCCTTCAGGCATTTGTATAATAATAGTAATAATAATAATAATTATTACCAGGGCCACAAAGGAGCTGTTCTAAATACTGTGATCTATAGTCGTTGCTTGTTAATGCAGTTCTCATACATTGTATTTCATCTTGTTTCAGGGAATGTATTCTGCCTGACCTGGACTCCAGCACTAACAGAAATGTTCCCCATGGGCCTTCAGTAGCTGAGTCAGCAATGGAGGGCTCCTCTACGATGGATGAAGAACTAGATCAGGAACTTGCCCCTCTGGAGGCATCAGATTCAGACTTTGATACTGATGACAGCAGTCAGCAAGAGCCCCTTAAAGCAGAAGATGAGGACAAAGTCAGTGAGACCACAGCAAGGCCTAATTCTCCAAAGGCCAACAGAGAAAGAGAAGAGATGCTATCTGTTCGACAGCTCCGAATACTACTGTTTGCGTTGTGCTCTGGGATCCAGAAAGCAGCCAAAGAAATGGACACTGAACCTCAGCTTATCAGAGCATGGCTTAGAGACAAAGAGAAAAGGCTGGATCATGAGGGTCTAGGCAGCAGCAGTAGTAGTGGAGAGGCTGTAGAGCGTTTGGTAGAGTGGGTATTAGTCCAACGAGAGCAGCAGCATACCATCAATGAGAAGAACCTTTTTCAGAAAGCTTCAGATGTCCACAGTCAAGCTAATCAGAGCAGTTCTTTTCGAATTTCGTACGAGTGGGCAGTGAGCTTTATGCTGCAACATAAACTGGGCCTGCAGAGTATGGTCCTTTCCAGTCACAAGCTTCCACACAGCCTGGAGGAAAACCGCCTCCATTTTACTGGCTTTGTACAGAGGCAGATTCAAATGCACAAGGTTCCTTGGTCTGCTGTTGGTGCTATGGATGAGCTTTCAATTTTTGTTGACTTTGATATGCTTGTTGACGGTGCCAGTGCTTCCAAAGAGGCAGCTTTCCAGTTAGAGGGTAATGGGAAACCTTGGATGAATATTTATCTTTCCCTGCTGGCAGATGGTACGATGCTGCCAACAGCTGTATTTTTTAAAGGCACACTTTTTGGGAGTTTCAGCCAAAAGCTGCCAGACTTGCTACTTCTTGAGTCGAGAGTTGATGGTTTTTCTGAAAATGAGGAGCTTGACATCTGGAATGCTCGTGTGTGGCAGCAGCATTTAAACTCCCAGAATGAAAGTAAGACCATTCTGGTTATGGATGGCCATCATAGCCACATGTCTGAAGGCTTTGTGTCTTCAATGAGTGGCACCAAAACCTTACCTGTCATTATTCCTTCTGGCTGCTCTAGCAAACTGCAACCTTTGGAGACGTGTGTTTTCCCAGTGCTGAAAAAGTTCTTGCTTGCTCACTGGTCACAGTTTGCATCCCAGGATTGTGTAGCAGAGGTGACACCTGAGGAACTGGTACGACTCCTTGTGACCTGGCTTGAGGACTTCTTGGATTGTTGTTCTGGCAAGCCAGAACTGATAAAGTCCTCTTTTTGCTTTGCTAATGTGATTGCCAAGCAAGAAGGTTGTGATAAGGAAGCAAATACTCAGTTGGAACTGATTAATACTCTGATTGAAGCTGTGCTTGGACCAGAGGCAGTACATTCTGAGCCTGTATCAGACGATGAGTCCATGGAGATGCTGGATGAAGGGATATCTGAGACAAAGACAGTCTTGCGCAAAGAAATGAGAAATGAAGATTGTGACCGGACAGGGACAGAAACAGTGGGTCAAACTGAACCTAAAGGCAGAACTGAGATGAAAAATGATTCAGAATCACTGAATGAGACTTCACAGACTTGTTCTTCCGTTCTTCCACCTGAGAAAAGGGAGCTTTTAGGAACCCATCAAGACTCTTATACATCTCAAACAGATGCAGGATTCTTAAGCTAATGCTGTTTTTTCTTAAGACGATGTAATTGTAATGTATTTAAAAGAAAGGGTAGAGACTGGGCATGTTGATTTAATATCAGTCTTGACTATCGTTAAGCTGACTTGCTTGTTTAATAAATCATGTTTTTTTCTCTGGGATGAAATGGAATCCTCAAACCTGGAACGTGGTAAAATGCAGCTCTTTATTTTTCCACCAAAAATTACAAACACTGAATGTGATGTTTTTTTTTTACTGGTTTACTAACCACAATAACACCCACATCGTGATTTATTTTTTTATAACGTTTGTCTTCATGCTACTGAAGGGCTAATAATTTAATGTGTCTTGAATTTCTTTTAAAGTTTGGACTGATCAGAGCTTTTTGGCCACCCTGCACTCCAGGATTAGAGTTGGGCTTAGTTTTAAAACCAATACTGAGGACAATGCGAATAGTTCAGGGTTACATTCGGGTTTGGACCAAAACTTTGTTTCTAACCCCACACTCCCACTGGTCCTCTAGTGATGCAATCCTTTTATCACCCCCACCAAATAGTGGTGCTTTCATCTGTTTTGTTAAGATGGATTTTAAAACATATTGGGATTTTGAGGGAATCTTTTAGAACGATGCTAGAAAACATTTTAGTTTCATGTGGGTCTAAATAGTAAGAGTATCTAATTTAAAAATGATTGGCGGGGGGGGGGGACAAATGGAAAAATGGAAGGGGCCTTTTTCATGTGCACTGGGTTCATTTAGACAAGTCAAGTAGGTATTATTTTCAAGCATATACACAGTACACGGTGAAATGAAACAACTTTCCTGCAGGACCGTATTGCTTCACATGAGACATCACAATAAAACTGAAAGAAAGAACATACTGTGCGAAACAATACGAACATGACTCAAAGTGATGAATGTAATTCTGGGTGCAGAATTAAGTGTGAATGCATTATTCTGTCAAGCCCTGTATTTAGCAGCAGTTCGTTAAAGTGCAGGGTGCAGAGGATTAAGTAACATGCAGCAATATGTTCGGGGTGAGGATAAATCACTAGAGATCCTCCTGTCTTGATGGTTTTTGGGGGGGCAGTTAGAAAAAAGCATTTAACTAATGAAGAAAAACACTGATGGGATGGTATTTGGATGCAGATTCAGTCACCAGCACTCTGAACAACCTCTCCTTAGAGTTTCACAGCCTGAATCAGCTCTGATTGCAGGTCGTGCTGTGTGTATATAATGGCAGAATGAACCACCCCAGCACAAGCAGTCCAACATCTGCCTCTAAACTGTTTAATGGCTTTTAAAAAGCAAACTTTCTGTGCAATTTTGGAAGGAACCTTTTGGTCGTCAAAAAAATCAGATCAACCAAAACACAACAGAAGGCAGACTTCCAGTCGATCTGGAAGTTTGTGTCCAGGTGTCCTCGGTCATGCTTACATAAACGTGGACTATTCCTACACAGCGCCCCCTGGCGGCGCCCCCGGCGCTCTCCACCTCCCCGCGGAGATCTGGATCATTTCAGCGTCTGTCAACTCTGCTCCGGCTCTACAAAATGGGTAAGTACGAGTCACATTTATGATATAGTCCCTGTCTATAGTCGTTGCCACGTTTTGCACCGATGGTGGAGCCACGTCTGTAATCTTGCAGGAAAGTAGGGGTTGAGATTTTCAGACGAGCTATTTTCCACACTTGTGCCAAAGATCATCTGTTCCGTCGTGTAACATCTGTAAAGAGCCCACAAACGCATTCAGAAGCTACAGATGAACTCTCACCCTCATTTATCTCTGCTTTTCCTCAAGTCGTGCTCTGCAGCAGTTCTGGGATCGGTTTTAGTGTGAAGTTCAGTCCCGATCAGGCGTGAAGGCTTCACTAACGCATGTTCTGCGACCTGCTGCTATATTAAACCTCCTTTTCAGACCGAGCAGGAGGTGATGGGATGCTGGGTGGCTAAAAACACTAATATGGAGTTTAAGCCTCCGCTGAATGTTTCATAGTGAAACCCCACCGGCACTGAAACTTAGTCCAAGTCTGGGTTTAGTTCATGAAACCAGCCTGAAAGTGCTTCAGAGCATGAGAGCCATGAGAAATTCTCATGAGACTCTCAGGAAACAAGGCAAATGGTTGCATCCTGTTTTGAAAAGGTGACTGGAGCACTTATTAGTTTGATCATTTATTTATTGGTTCTTACTATCATAGTATGTGGCCTACACTTGACATTTCAATGGGTAGGAGACATGAAAATGCAATGGGTTTCTTTTAAGTTCCCTCTACATGATTCTCACAAATGAGTCCTGTAGACTCTGTGAGATAACTGCAGAACTCTGTCCAATGGGCTTCTCCAGCCCCCCTCTTCTCAGTCCCCTGGAACGGGGTACCCTGGACTACTTATTGCACTTTTGTCTCCACTATTGAAGTCTGCTGTATGTGGGCCCCCCTTTCACAGCTCCCAGAATGAACAAACGGCCACGGCCTTGCCATCCTGCCTTCAACCAGTTGGCAGTCTGAACCATTGTTGACAGAACATGTTTAATCATTGATTGATATCAAAATGATTACATTCTGCCAAACACAGAGCACACATTATCACCTGTAAGTGCAACATGTGATCCTGATCTAGTACCTGGTACTGAATGTGTGAAACAATGATTCTTCACACATTCGTCTGCCAAAAGCCAGCAGCTCTAGTGTTTTGAAGAATACTGGGCAATGTTGTGAAGCAAACGCCTGCTTGTGCAAGTTTTTCCTTTATCCTGCTGCTAGATCTCTGTCTGTGTTGATCAGGTTTTTACCAAAAGCATCAGGGATACACAATGGCGCCAGCAAAAGAGCCTGGTCAAGGACCGAACATGGGAACAGTAGAACTAAATAAACTAAAAAGAAAAGGTGAACAGGGGTTATAAAGACAGCTTTCCAGTAGAAGGGATGCTGGAGCTGTTAGTTTCATTTTAAGTGGCATTGCGTTACCATTAGTCTGACTTTTATAGCATTAGTCAAGAGGAACCTCAGGGAAAAAGAGCAAAACAGCAAGAGGTTTTGCGTAACAGGCTTGATCTGTTGTAAACTGACCTGAGAATAACCCTTAAGTGTTATTTATCAAGGAAAGGAGGTTGTACAATCTTTGGCAAGGTTTTCAGCCTCTGCTGTTTTTGAAGCTTTACATCTGTTGCATTTTTATATGAATCCCTTAAACCACGGGAATATCATTTGCTATCTGCCACAATTGTTTGGTTAGCACTGTTATACTAGAATGGAAGTTATGAGGGATGGGTTTCTGGAGTCACTTTTGCTTCTGTGGGGTTTAAGAGGAGAATATCTGCATTGAACTCTATAAAAAAAAATAAATGCATGTAGTAAATGCATGCATCCAAGTAATAATTGGATTCATTGTTTTTACCCCTAGCTTCCAAGTGCTCAGGATGTGGACCAGGATATAAAAGCCCTCTAGATGCCATGAAAGGTGAGTGGAGCACAGGGCTAACTAATTAAATTCAAATTATGAGGTGCTTATTAAAAACACTGTATGTGGACATTCCCCAAGGGCCCCGGGAGAAGATTGTTTACCTGCCCTGTATTTACCGGAACACTGGAATCAAGAAGCCTGACTACCTTGCAACAGTTGATGTTGATCCCAAATCTCCCACTTATTGCAAGGTATGGTTATTTTAAAGAAAGAACTAGAACATTAATTTTTACGCATGTGTGCTTGTTAAGTAGATCGTGTAATGAACTTAG
This sequence comes from Hepsetus odoe, assembly GCA_017165825.1. Taxonomy (NCBI): domain Eukaryota; kingdom Metazoa; phylum Chordata; class Actinopteri; order Characiformes; family Hepsetidae; genus Hepsetus; species Hepsetus odoe. The sequence continues at coordinate 10,355,149 of CM029379.1, read as the reverse complement.
CTTTCCTTTAATCACTCATTGTTTCTGTTTTAGTCATTTTTTTTGTGGTTAGCTTGTAAAAGTTGTCTATACTGGATGTTCTTAGGTAATCCACAGATTACCAATGCCCAACATGTACGATGAGCTGCACCACTCCGGCTGGAATGCATGCAGCAGCTGTTTCGGTGACGCCTCCAAAAAGCGCAACCGGCTCATCCTGCCGTCTCTCATCTCATCCCGTATCTATATAATTGACGTGGACACAGACCCCCTTGCTCCGCGAATACACAAGGTAAAAATGATCTCAGTTAAATACACAGCAAATTGCAACCATCTCGATTGGAGAAAAGAACTTTATTAGTAATCCATGCAGAATGTCCCAGGAACATGTCTTGGCAAGATTGAGTTCTAAAGATCATCACTTTTTCTATTAATGTCTCTCATCCCTCAGACAGTTGAGCCTGTGGAGATGTTCTGGAAATGTGGTCTGGCAAATCCCCATACGTCGCACTGCCTAGGCAGTGGCCAAATTATGATCAGCACTTTGGGTGATCCCTTAGGAAATGGCAAAGGCAAGATATTCTGATGTCTCTCGATGTGTCCCTTGTCTCAGAAAAGTGTGCATCTCTGTGTTTGTATTTTTCTAACAGTCCTTTGCACTGTGTATTTCTGGAGGAAAGGATAAATAGAAATGACCCAAACATTATTTGGAAAAATCTTTATATTAATCTGATTTGAACATGTTTTTTGTTTTAGGCTAAAATGACTTTTTTTCAAAAGACATGATTTAATATGTATAATATCTGTTTTCTGTTCATTGAAAGATCTTCAAATGTATGGGCAGCAATGGCATTAGACAAAGTATTTTTCCATTTTAATGGTTGAGCCCCATTGAATTGAATGATGTTGGGTTTTTTTTTTTTTGTTTTTTTTTACAGCATGTAATTGCTTCTTTTCTCATGTGTATTGTTAGGTGGATTTGTGTTGTTGGATGGTGAAACATTTGATGTCATTGGCAACTGGGAGTTAACTGGGGAAGCAGCACCCTTTGGCTATGACTTCTGGTATCAACCACGCCATAATGTCATGATAAGCACAGAGTGGGGAGCACCTAAAATTCTTGCAAATGGCTTTAATCCTGCAGATCTCAAAGCTGGTATGTATATATAGAGGTTTGTTTGTGTGAGTGTGTGTGTATATGCAGTAAATGTAAAAATGGATTGATCTGATGGTGATTATTCAGCTGTATTTAAAGCAACATTATATTTGAGGGGTGATCATTTATGTTCAAATCAATAAATCAATCATGTGTGTTTAATCTGAACTGCCCAAAGCTTTGCAGATATATATTACCAACACAGAAAGCTGGTCAGTTTGCTTCATGAAAGCCTGCTCAAAGTGAGAGCTACTGTAATAGATAAATAGCTAAAGTAAGCAAAAACTTTATAGATGAATGGCACAGCTTCATGGATTAGGCAACTCCATCATTAATCCAAGTTTATACCTCTAGATGAGTTTTGTGTGAACACTGTTAACACTGCATGTTATTTTTCACTGCAAAAGCTCAGTTTACAGAATGAATGGTTTATAAACTAGATTTACACAGCTGGCTGATATACTAAGCACTGTGACAGGACAAGCTGCTGTTAGGTCAGAAGTGCATCTATTCTATCTTTTATTTGAATTACAGCTTTCTGATTTTACTTCTTTTTGAACTTTCATCCTTATTTTTTGTTTTCCTTTCACTGTGGGCACACAAACAGGAACCATATAGGTGAGCTGCTGACCTTCTTGGGTTAAATGATGAATTCGCTCTAGGTTTGATGTGTGTGTGTGTGTGTGTGTGTGTTTTTGTGTGCATGTGTTTTAAACCGCACGTGGCAGTTTACTTTTACACTAACAAACTTGGATGGAGGTGACAGTGATTTAAAATGAGCAATTCTAATGCTTGAGAAATCAGTGGACAAGAAAAAAATAATAAAACATTTAGATTAAATTAGAATTAGAACTTTAGAATAATAGGTTAGAATAAATGTTAGCGTTCATAAATGGGTTATTTACAGTATGGTACTCCCTGGTTCAGTGGTAAGTAGAAATGTGATTAAGACTTCTCTCTGCAGGTCACTATGGGCAGTGCATCCACGTGTGGGACTGGACCACACACAAGTATGTGCAAACTCTGGATCTGGGAGAAGAGGGAGCCATTCCTCTAGAGATCCGCTTCCTGCATGACCCTGCTGCAGCTGAAGGCTATGTGGGCTGTGCGCTGCAGGGCACTGTGTTCCGCTTCTACAAAACTCCAGTAAGCACTCATATAGGCAGCCAGTGTTGAACTCAGCATTTATTATAACATAATGGCTGTGTGTCAAAGTTCTCAGGAATCACCATGGTTATTTTGCCTATACAACTGAAACATGTTTTGTGTGAATTTCAGAAGGGTGACTGGGCAACTGAAAAAGTCATCAAGGTCCCCAGTAAAAAGGTGGAAGGTTGGATCCTGCCTGAAATGTCAAGTGAGGCTTTGATGAGGTCTTGGATGACACTTTTCTAGAGATATTTACTAAGGCAGTCTATGATCCTATTTGTTTTCTGCTTCAGGTCTCATTACTGACATTTTGATCTCGTTGGACGACCGTTTCCTGTACTTCAGCAACTGGTTGCATGGTGACATTCGACAGTATGACATCACGAACAGGAGGAATCCACGTATGGTGGGCCAGGTGGGGAGCCGCATTCTTTTATTCAACATAAAAATTTCATTAAAACGTAATATTGCTTTAAAATAAAGATAAAAATGCATTTCACAGAAGTCATAAAAAACGGTTTACCTCCCTTTTCATTTGAAAAGGCCAGCCACTTTGAAATGTGAGTGATGGTGAATCAGGAAATGGTTCAAAATCACTCGCTGCATTAGTTTACATTTTGGAAAGGTTTATTAAAAGTTTTAAAAGTTAATAAAAAATTAAAGTTTTAAAATGGACCATTTTAAGTGACATTTTTGTCTTCCTGCTAAACTGTCTGTTATAAGGTCTTTCTTGGAGGCAGCATTCAAAATGATGGTCCAGTTAAAGTACTGGAAGACAAAGAACTGGACAGTCAGCCACCTCCAAGGATAATAAAGGTACATTGAACAGAAAGTTCCTAAATTTAAAAAAAGTAAGTTCCAAGGATTTTTTTTTTTTTTTTTTTTTTTAACCTGGTATACCTTTTTTGGTTTTTGTTTGGTTTACTGATCTGAACATTATATATATTTCTGTGATAACTTGAACATGAAGCTGGTGAATCAATTAGCTCAAAAGAAAAAATTGAAAAATGGGCCTCTGGCTCTACATTCCCATCAACTTATTTGGATTCAGGATTTGGACTCCCTTGTTTTTGTGTATCAGGGCAAACGGATTCCCGGGAGTCCTCAGATGCTGCAGCTGAGCTTGGATGGGAAGAGACTCTATGTAACCACTTCTTTATACAGTGCATGGGACAAGCAGTTCTACCCGGAAGCCATCAAGTGAGACACACATCCATAGGCTGTTTTATTTAAAGTTGTTCATGGTGAAGTCATAATTCATACCGGTTCCTTTTTTCCTATAGGCAAGGCTCAGTCATGATGCAGATAGATGTAGACACGGTGAAAGGTGGCTTAAAGCTCAACGAGGATTTCTTGGTGGATTTTGGAAAAGAGCCTGAGGGTCCTGTACTTGCTCATGAGATCCGGTATCCTGGGGGGGACTGCACCTCGGACATTTGGCTGTAAATGTTAGCAGCATGACATCATGTTATATGTAAGGGAGAAAGAATGAAGTCTCCACAGTAACCAATCACTTCAAAAATAAAAGACAAAAATCTAAAATCTAATACTGGAAAGAGATAAATACAAAATCTATTTTAAATTGTGATAATGAATTATGATAAACAATATTTCAAAGCAGAATAATCACATTTAAATTGAAATTGAAAAAAAAATTGGTTTAAAAAATGTGATTTGTCTTTTTCTTCCCAATATTCAGCTAATGCTGTGCTAAGCTTTTACATACTACTATACAATATCTTTAGCAGTTAAGGTAGGGTGTACATCAAGCTCTATGTTCATAAGTTCATTGTCCATATTCACCGCATCATGGGTTACTATAGCAACCAATGAGCATATGTCAGCAAATTTGTCTACAGTCTAAACAGGCAAATTGTATTTGGACACTATAAACTGAAAATAAGTATAAAAGTAAAAAGATTAATTATTTTTCCCTCCCATGTGAATAGTGTAGTTTAAGGATAACTGTAAGCAGGTGACTGCTTATGTGCTGGCTCTGCACTCCAGCAGGGTGGATCTGAAATTAAGTGCACCATGTGAACTTCAGTTCAAGAATGCTTCTGGTGAATTAAAGTTCTTTTTATTCATTCATTAATTTTAAAGTGTTTCAGCTGTATGTCAGAACACCATTGGCTTGTTCACAAGAATGAAGGGTCCAGCCTTGATTCTGTGTGGGATCTGATGTCTGTTGCTGTTCTCTCTCAAAGATTTTTCAGTGAGTGTGAAGCAGGCTAAATGTACTTTTTCAAGAAGCATGAACACACTGGTGAGCGTAGCAGTAGCAAAGAAACTAGTTGGTCAGGATAGAAGTGGATGCCATCTTTGGGTAACCAGTAACCAGGGTGAATCCTGCTTTAACTCATACACAACATTTTCTTATAGTAAGAGGAACCAGTACTGCTGATTATTCTGTCCTGCACCACCAAAAAAATACTTTACACATTATTCCCAGCTTTTGCCTTTATTATACTGGATATTAAGTATAAATGTGGAATAATTTCAATTTTTCATCAAGTATGTTTTCAATATTTACACAGTACCAAAACTTCCAGTTTGGTACAAGTTCTCTGCACTTTTCTCACCCCTGAAGCCCAGTCTGTAAAACACAATACTTAATCCACAAAGGCTGTGCTGCGTTTTAACATCCTTTGACTAGGGTTATGCAATCAAGTCACACAAAACCATCTGTGTAATGGTGGGTCCGGATTGCTGCTGCAGTGCAGCAATAGCTTGAAACCCTAGAACGGGTGTGTTCACACAGGGCTGTCCTTTTGATAAGCGGGGTATGCAAGCTCTGATATGCTTCACTCCTCATCAGTTTCATCTAAGCAGTTAATAATGGCTGAGACTAATCGTATGCCTTCAATACCGAGATTAAAATCAAGAGGTTGTATAGTGTACTTGCAGCAGGGTGTTGGTAGTCAGTGCAAGGGCACCATGCTACACCAATAAGTGTTCCTATTAACACTACATTTGCTTCATCAGTAAAATTATTATTGCTGTTTGCTTTGGATTATCTGCCAAATGTGTTACAGTAAAGTATCTAACTCAGCTTTTCCTTAAAAAACATAAGAATCAAATATTTGATGTAATCTGTGCATTTAATTTTGGGAAAGCCATGTACCATCAAGTCATGTTTTGCTCGCCTTTTCATGTGCAAACTGTATTCACTTCACAGCATAGTCATAGGACTTCCCTAATTCTCCATATGATAATTTTATGGAAAATCTGTCATGTATGATCTTCAACTTTGAATTTTGTTTATATTCTCCAGATACTTTGCAGCTTAATAAAACATGCAAGTTATGGCCATAGTTTATGAATCCAAGTTGGGGATGTGCTTACTTGTTCCTACTGCACTGTTAAGGGCAGATATCTCAGCAACTTTAAAAAGACAATCATCCTTCTGTCCATCCATTCATCCATCCACCCAACTGCACAACCACCCATCCACTCCTCCACTATCCTAACTGCTTATCCTAACCAAGGTGGCTGGAGCCTATCCAAAACTCATACAGCAAATTCAGAGCAACACCCTGAGCAGGTTGCCAGTTCATCACATGGTAAATAAAAACACACTTATACCTAGTGGGTCATTTAGTATCACCGGTCTACCTGACCTGCATGTCTTTTGAAGGAAACTATTGCACCCAGAGCAAACCTTCATAGGTATGTGAAAACCCCATACAGCTAAGACCCAGCTGGGAATCGAACCCAAAATCCCCTCGGTGTCTGCTTTCTATATCCCTATTTTCATTATATCACTGATGTAATAAAGTAGAATGGATGAAATATAGTGGAGCTGTTTTCTGTTATCAATATGCCCATTGCTTTTTGTAACCTTTTATGATTCTGTTTTCCATAATGGCGAATGGTTTTGCTGTCCAAAGAAAACATCTAATTTTTTTTTTTTTTTTTTTTTTTTTTTTTGCCTTTTCTGCATAATTTGAACACAGCGGGTACCCTTTAGATTGTGGAGAACTTTACTGACAAACAAAATAATAGAAATCTTTAAAAAAAAAGATTAAATAATGAATGCTTTTACATTGACTTACATAAAAAAATAAAAAATCTCTTTTAATGTATTAATGTTAATGTATTTGAGATACTTGTAGACCTTTTTTATGTCTTTGATATTGAGATTAATTTGCTATAGCAGCTCCATTTTTGTCCCAGCCAGGCTAATAACTGATACAGCTGTAATGCAATATCACCGAGATCTCACAGCATGTTAAAAACAACCTTTACATGGGGTTGCCTCTGAGAATAACATTGTTTGGTGGCATTGACGGTGAGAAAAATTGCAGAGATGGTGATTTTCTCATGTTCTGTCATGTTTTTTTCAGACTAGTACACTGCTATCATTACTGGATACAGTCATTCAAAATAGATGCAAATGTTTGATTAAAACCATCTGATCTCATGTGTCACAGGTAACTTAAAGCTAACTTTGGCCAAACAAGTGAAGCACAAACAAACAAAACACTAATAATCCGCTGTCTTCTATTCATCTTCATATTTGCAGTTTTTGGCCTTGTTTTACTCTGGGAACCAAGCAATGTCACTGCATGTGATTTTGTATTTTGCACAGTTAAAATGCAAATTATGCTTTTTTTTTTCTCTCTAATGGAGGATTTGAGTGGACAGTCTGTATAATTATGCTTGTTTCAATATCTCAATCTCAGTTTATTCCACAGCTGCAGAAGCAGACAGAGTGAGAGTTTACTTATCCGCATTGTGTCCCAATTCACTCTGTACACTTCCCCTCGCCACTACCACTCGGACAAGTCCATCCTACAGGGGGGCACAAACTACTAAGCCATAGTAATTTGCCATTTTTTTTTTTTATTTCCCCGTGCTAACTCTGGTAAGATAATGTCTAAACTGTGTCACGACTGACGTTTCCAGTGTGTGTTTTGCATTAACTTCAAGAAACGTTAGCGCTTACGTTATGGACCGTACCAAGGTGGAGTGTGTAGGGGAAGTGCGTGAACTTGAATGGGGACGTTAACAAGTACGCAAGCCGGTTATTCGGCACCTGAGGGGAATAGTACCTTCCTAATGGAGCTGTTACACAAAAGATAGACCAAATAACTCCATCACCCAGTTTACGGAGGTAAGATGAGTTCTCTGGTTTCCAATAGGGTCAGTTAACTCGCGCTTTTATCGCTTAAATTGACCTGTATTTCGTAAACGGTCTTAGCTAGCTTGCTAGCCAGTCGCCTCGAGTGTGCGCGCGCTGATCCCTGTTTAATCCCCTGAACTGAAAATGTAAACGAAGCTAACGCGAGCGGATATCATTTCTGCCAGGCAAGAATCTTCTGGACACCTAACAAACGACCGCCTGGTGTAGCCGGCAGTGTTGTTTTAGCTGACAGTCGCTATGCTAAGTTAGCTCGCCCAGCTTTAAATGTCTAGCTAGTAGCTCGTGAGCGATGCGGCGCCTTCACGGTCGGCCTGGGTGATCGCTAGCTAAACCTTCCCCTCCCTCTCTCCTCTCTCCCTCTCTCTCCTCTTTGCCGTGGAAACACTTCTTCCGACCACTTTTGTCAGTGTCACGACTGGCTGTTTTCCTCCCGTGCTAGAATATGCGATCGAGCTTCAGATTAGCCCGAACGCTCGTGTTAGAGACATGAAACGTTAACGCTGCCCAACTTCCACCAACAGTAGTTTGGCTGCGAGGTAGCTAGCTTCATGTAGTGGCCCATTAGCTGAATGTAGCTTCAGCACCCCGAGTCGTCAAGGGTTTTGATCATCAGTTGACCGAAACGATCTAATAATTAAAAATGGTTTGTTATATTGTATAAACTCATCTCGACTGGTACCGCTGCACTGGTGGTGGTCTTGTTTTTGTTGTTTCCCTTCATTATGTGAAACTCTTGATGGATCAGGGAAGATAATACGACTTAGGTCTCAGTGTTTTTGTAGGGAGGAGGCATCGATTGTCAGCATTGGATCTGCCCTGAGCTCTTTCCGTTGCAACCGGAGATGGCAAGCTCAGTAACTTTTGTGGCAGCTCAGACAGAGAGAGGCTTAGGTACCAAACATTCAGGCAAGGTTGTAACTGATAGCCAGGTAGAAAGTGTGGTTGATTGAAAGAACAGAGCTGCGTTGTTATGAAATAGGCAGCGGTGGCCTGGTGGTTGGCGAGTTGGCCCCAGGATTGCAAGGTCGTGGGTTCGAATCCCAGACAAGTAGGTTGCCCTGAGGTACCCTTGAGCAAGGTACCGTCCCCGTCACTACTCCCCAGTGCTTTCAGCAGCTGCACGTGTGTGTGGGTGAAATGCAGAGGCTGTATGTCATTGTGGTTCTCTGTGTGTTGTGCTGTGCATCACAATGACAAGTTGTCACTTTCACGTAATGACAGCCATGGTAGTAAAAACTCTTTTCCAAAAACACTGGAACACTGGAAGTATGTAAAGACTACAGCATAAACTCTTCAGTACATCCACCAGTCAGAGGTGCAGGCAGCTGAGATGCTGTCACCAAACGATCACAATAAAATGACCTACAAAGATTTATTTAACAGTGAACAGTAACAGATGAAAAGTTAGTGTCTTTCTTTTCAAATACTTTAGAATAATTGAAATGATTCCCCGTTGATACTCATGAAAATAACAGCATTTTGAGTACATTTAACTAAGCATATATAAGTTGTTACTACTAGTTTTTATATCATTATTATGTTGTTAAGGTTTTCTTCTAGATGAATTGGGTTTGACTTGGGTTGTGAAAGGGTTGGTGTTTGCTAATTGCTCTTAGCAGAAGGTGTGATTTTTCACAACATGAGGTGTTGTGAAGTAAGTGTTAACATTGTGCTGTCAGAAGTTGATATTGTATTCTGCATCTAGTTTACCAGTTGGGTTTACTCATCTGGCAAAGTTTACTGTGGGAATAAGTGGAAGTTAAAATCTGTGTGGCAAAGAGGGAAGTGACCCTGTGGTTCGCAGAAGCATATGATGGTTAAAATCACATGGAACTTCCTTTTTCAAAATCTCAAGGAGAATCTCTGTTCAGAAGGTATTGGGTTGTCATGACAAAATGCAATGCCTTATTGGCATGATGAAAACCACTAACCAACATGTAACAGCAGAATTCTTGTTTATTATGCAATACAGAAGTATTCCTGTCTGCATTTATAGACTAAATATGTATATATAGACAAAAATGACAACTGTCTAAGTCTAGTGTTATAACCGCTACTGTCTTTGTGGTTTGTCATTATCAGAAGCTTCACCTGTCACACTAGGAAAGATGATACACTACAGATTGTGCTCCATCTGCTTATTGCTTTGTGAAGGTTTCCTAATGCAAACCATGAAAAGAAGAAGAAAATGAACAGTCAAACTTTGGTTTCCTTTAACCTTTAATATGCTTATTATAAATTGCCTGTTACACCAGGATTAATTAAAAGTTACCCCTTTTTAAACATATTTTTAAAAGATATTTAAAAGATACATATTTTCAAAATGTGTTATCTGCAGCAACCTTAATTTTATCATTATCTGTGTTTTATATAGTGGCCTAAGGGAATCTGGCCATGGGTGACATGGAGCTGGAGCTTTCCCATTCCCAGCTGGAGGAGCTGCAGAAGAGTCCATCAGCCTCCTCCACCTCCACTACCTCGTCTCTCTCTCTGCCATCTTCACCTTCGTCTGGTCCACGGCCATTCACCAGTTCCAGCCCCAGCGCCAGTGAAGGCTTGCCTGCTTCTAGCCCTCCCCTGGATGTAATAACTGAGGGTGTGGGTGAACTCAGCCTGGTCATTGATACTGAGGTGGCGAAGAAAGCCTGCCAGGAGGTTCTGCAGAAGGTCAAGCTCCTCAAAGTTGATGGAGAAACAGCTTCAGCTGCTGTTGAGCCCACATTGGTGAATGGGACTGCACACATTGATCCTTCGGAAGTAGATGGCGGAGGATTAGGCAAGCCTTCAAAGATAGTTGAGGATGAGCCTCCCCCGGGCACAGTGAAGAGTGCTCGCCGTCGGCAAAAGAACAACTCCTCCAAGCAATCATGGCTTCTACGGCTTTTTGAGTCCAAACTTTTTGATATCTCAATGGCTATCTCTTATCTGTACAACTCCAAGGAGCCAGGAGTACAGGCCTACATTGGCAACCGACTTTTCAGTTTCCGCAACGAGGATGTAGATTTCTACTTGCCCCAGCTGCTTAATATGTACATCCATATGGACGAGGATGTAGGTGATGCCATCAAACCCTATGTTGTGCACCGCTGCCGTCAGAGCATCAATTTCTCCCTGCAGTGCGCCTGGCTGTTAGGGGCCTACTCCTCTGACATGCACATCTCTACGCAGCGCCACTCACGTGGCACCAAGCTGCGTAAGCTTATCCTGTCAGATGAGCTGAAGCCTGCCAGCCAGCGTGCACGCAGGGAGATCCTGCAGCCTCCCCCATCTTGCCCACCTCCCCTTCACCTTGGGCAGGGCCTGAGCGAGCATGGCCTCTCGCCTTCCAAACGCACTCACCAGAGATCCAAATCTGATGCCACAGTCAGCATCAGTCTCAGCAGCAACCTGAAGAGGACAGCCAGCAACCCTAAAGTAGAGAGCAGTCAGGATGAGGTGAGCCCCATTAATGCAGTCTTTAATCTTGCTGGATATTGCAGAGCGGTGTGTTCCTCATTACCTCTATTCTGTGCTCATTAGGGTTGTGCATTTTTCACTGCTTCAGTTCTCATTGAAGGGTAGGCCGTATGTGCTTGCAGCCTGCACATTTTTCAGCTGTGGTTGTCCTACGATAGCTCTTATGTTTTTTTACTATGAAACATACAGAATGCCATTTAGTCGATGAATAGCATTTATTTATATTCATGCAGGTATTCGACAAATTACCTTTCTGTCTCTTTCAAGTTCCAAGATTTTTTTTTTATTTATTATTTTTTTTTTATTTTTTTTTTTTTATAAACCTCACCTTTGTACTATCATTATAATCTATGGTTTGTTTGAAATGTGTATGATAGAAATTATATATACTGTTTTCACTTGCACAACATGGTTATCATAAATTCAACATATCAACATAAATATCAAACATTGCCATACATCTATAAGGTTATGCAAGCTATTTGAGAGGCCTCTGTAATGCTTACATATGGGGCAAAATTTTGATCCTTTTGCAGATAACAATTATTTGTTGTAAATTCACATCATTAGCCCAAGTGTAAAACCTGTACTGTCTACTTGCAAATAACAAGAAAAATAAGTACACATCGTTGCATGCTATTAGTTGGTGTCTGTTGCCTTTTGGGTGTGATGAAGATTAACAGTTTGAGAGTCGTTCCTGCTATTTTTGCCCAGCCATTATTTATTTATATATATATATATATATATATATATATATATAACAAAATAGGATGTGTAAACTTTACTTTGCCTCTAGTTAAAGTATATGTGTAGCACTTAATATTCATAAATCAAAATAAGGTATATCTGCAGTAAACTGAGTGACTGATGCATTTTAGGGTTTAATTTTTTTTTGTTGCTATGTATGCACCTTTTATCTGGTTGGCAACTATAAGGCCACTTGGATGAACTTTGGTCCTTTCGAAAGAATAAGGCATAAACCAATTACATACTAATTGGTCACTGTCCAGTAAACTGTCCCCTAATCTAAAACGGATAAAACTGACCTTCTGTGCTGTAATGTGGTCAAAGCTGAAGTTGTGTTGCTTTTTAAAATGGCTTGGGGGCCTGTATGCCATCCACAAAGCCATTTAACATTCTTAATGAGTTCTCCTGTTCTTCCAGTATTACTGCAGAAGGTCACAAGGCCATATTCCGCTTTACTAAAATGTGAACCTGCACAGCCATTTATCCATTTCAAACTTTACTCACCTCACAGAGAAAATCCATGCTGAATTAACTCTCTGGTATGGGGACATCTACCTTGGCTTAAGTAGATAGGCACAGCCAAATTATCTGTGCCACCTGGTAAAGAAACAATGAAATGTGGGGAGTGTGTTACCTGAACAGATCCCTGAAATATAAATTATTTGCTTACCCTTACATAGTACTATACATCTTACATATTGCTATATCCTATTCCTATATTTTGCCTACTGTATCTTCTTTTTTTAAGACTTGGCTGTTCAACCCCCCCTTCTCCCACAGATGAGGGGGAGGTGTGAAATGTAACCATCATAATCACTTGGTCATGATCATTATCTTTCCTTATTTATCTCCGTTCAGGATGCACTCTCTTCTTTTGATTTGGCTGTTTTGCTGCCATGACAACAGTAGCGTCACTGCTCACATGAAGAATTTGCAACTGTGACTAATTTAAGTCTTATGGAAGCTTTGATTGTTTACTTCTTCCATATATTTCCTTAGACTGAGCAATGATGAAGAAAATCCCTCTGATTAATCATGGAAAGCTGTTAAGGCACCTGTAATGCCTACCAAAGCATAGATCTTTGTGAAGAACCTAATTAATAATCTGGATGAATGCAGAACTATTTTTTTTATTTTATTTTTTTTATTTTTTTTTGGGGGGGTATTGCTATTTAAAATTAAAATGGTCTTAAAAGAGTTAGATGTAGTGTTAACAGTTCTTCAGGATAAAGAAATTAATTCTTGCTTTATTGTTTTGGTGCAATCACAGCCAATATCCTATTTGGGTCAAAGTGCAATTGTATACTTACACTCTTTCCACCCACCATCATTTTTATACTTGTAAGTAATTTCCTTCACAGGCAGCTTGGTTCTCTTATGTAGGCCAAATTTCAACTTGTCAAATCCCTGACTGCATCAAGGCCTGGAAATAAGATTACTACGTTGGGTATTATCACTGCTAACTATGAGAGACAAACACAGAATGGCTGTAGCATCTTGTCTGACCGCCAGATCCATAAAAGTCCAGGGTGTTGGTGGCTCCCTGAACGGTGATTTGTCTTTATCTGGAGGAGTTTGGACTTCTGCTTGTCTCTGATGAATCACAGCCACTGCCTAACCAATCAGACATGCGCTTTTGTAAACAACATGGACTGAACGCTTGGCAAGAACCCTTTCTCTGTTCCTATGGGCTGTTTTTGCCTATCTTTCTGTGTTATATGTTAGGGAGATTCTTGGGTCATGTGATAGACTAGATGATTATTCTGGGCATTTTTGAGATTAATGCAGCTAAGGCTCTTGAACTGTGCTGGGGAGTTCAGAGTAAGATTTTTCTTATTCTTATCTGAATAAGAAGTCAGCAGTAAGAATTTTTCTAATACAAGCACTGATGACTTATCTTATTGAGCTTGACTATTTGGTTTATTTGGTAATTTAGCCAACAGAGACCCCATTTTGTGAAATAATCTCCTATTCTTTGTTCTTCCCCAGGCACAAGCACTAACTACTCTGATTTGAGGAAGAGCGATCAGATTGCCTCAGACGTCAGGTTCATTGACCACTGTGATTATAAGTAGGAATTAGCCTGCGTCGCTGAAACTAAAGTAGCCTATGGTTGCGGAAATAATCAGACAAATATGGGACAGAATGTGGTTAGCACTTTTCGTGAGCGTTAACTGCCAGAATGATGAAGGTTAGGACTGCTTATTCTGCACTTGGGCCAAACTGGCAGACTTGACATTTTGTACCCATTTAGAAAGTGTAGGCTGGCCTTTGGTTAGGTTTAGTAAATCAGCTTTATGCTGTTAAATGTATTTCAGCTCCTTTACTGTAGTTGTAGTGGAGCACTAGGCATGTTATATCTTGTTTGCAAGGGCTGGTCTCTTTGCAGCTTTTCTCTCTTCTCTCAGAAACACATTTAATTAATCAAGCTCATGCACTTTTTTAGGGCGATGGACTTATAAGGAGAAATCTAAATGTAAATTAGTGCATTAGTGCACAGAGAGTGTAAATAAATTTCAGGAGAAGGCAAAGGATTTTCTCCCAAGGCAGCCTTAAACCAAACCATGGTGATATTGCACATTTTCTTACTTTTCTCTTTTATAACTATAACTTGCAATAACAAAAATGCAGGAACACATTATTACTTTATATTTTAAATGAAGGTGCTCCCCATTTTTTTTTTTCCCCCATTTTGCTCCCCATTCTTTAAAATACATTGTTTTGGTTCTGTATTTTTATGTTTAAAACTCAGCAAGACTTCTCCTTTGTGAATAAAATAACATACCCCTACTGTAAGGTTTGCCTGCTGTGAGTGAGCAACATGGAGAGATCTTTGTTGCTGCTCTTGCTTGTCTAATCCCTGTCCTTGTCCAGTGCTGGTTATGGTGCAGTACTGAGGGGAGATCAGTGCTGGCCTGTCACCTCTGAGGATTAAGTAGAGGCTGACACCAGAGATAAACATGACAGAGTCATTTCAAGGCCTACTTAGTCATGGACAGGTTCACATAAGAGTCATAACAAGATTTTATAAAATAATTGTGAGACTTGTGTTTTTGTGTGTTGTGTGTGTGTGTGTGCGTGTGTGTTTTGGTTTGTTTGTTTTGGTTGGTTTTTTTTTGTTGTTTTTGTTTTTCTTTTTACTTTATTTTTTTTGTCCTGCTCCCCCCCACCACTTTCCCCACTCTTGTACTGTAACCCGTCCCCACCTTTTCCCAGGACATGAGTTCCAGTTCCGACAGTCTCGAGTTTGAGGCTGGTACTGTAAGTCAACCACTGTCTAATATCATCCTTATCTGTGCATTGTGGGATGATGGCTGTTTCTGTTCGCAGTTGGGGTTAGACTCCCAGATTCCTTCAAATGTGTGCCTTCATGATTTGCAAGCATGTCATATCAAGTGATACATTTAAGTTTTGAGTTGTTTTAGTAAAGCAGTTTTATTGCTGTCATCTTTGTCAGCCCATATTTCCAAAATGGCCCGTTAACTGTGTCTTTGAACTGACATGTTTGGAAACATATACATTCTTTGGCTTTATTTTTCCCCTCTGATGCTACTCATAATTAATACTACAATTAAAGAAGGGTTTCTCATTTTTGGGGAATGTTGCCCATTTCCTGCTTATCAAATATAGCTCTTATACAATTCTACACAAAAAGCCATAAGAAAATGTTTGTTTCCTAACATAGAAGTCAGTTTGGGTTCTTCAACCATTCTAGCTGGACAAAGGAATGTTTGATCTTCATATTACTTGATGACTGTGGTATAAGGAAGTACTTAACTCCATTACTGGAAAAAGCAAGAGTAATGAGGGAAGCAAAAAAGACTGCGTGTAACTCAAGGTTTAAAAAAATTAAGAAGTGTGAAAATTAGTGTATATGTTCAGAGTCATGTACTTTCTTTTGATTTGTTTTGGTAAAAATAGTTTAAAATATTTATAGTCTTCCCTGTCTTTTAACTTGGCATCCACTTTTTTTCCTGAAGTTTTACTTCAGCTACAACATACCAGACTGAACCTACAGTCATGAATCAAATACAGAATAGTGGCTTTTTGTGTAGTTTGTCTCTTTTAAATAGTTCAGGCTGTGTTTAAGAATCAATTCTTTGTGGGGTTCTCTTATGAAATGAACTCTTCCTTTGTCAGGTGTGTTCATACTTTTCATTACTTTTGTGTAGATACTGCCTTGAGGTTATGATTTTTTTTTTAATGGCCTTTAGGTTTTGTCTTATACTGTGGATAAATAAATAAATCACTCTAATAATCTAAACTTTTTTTATTTGCAATCTTTATCAGAGGGGATATTCTCTGTAGGCATGTCATATATTATTTTTTTGTTTAGGCTAACAGAGGTTTACAGTCTTGAACACTTCAGCTAATTTGAGTCTTCAGTTCTCTGTACTACTTCTAACTGCAACATAAGAGTATATCACAATAAATAAGTAACCATAGACTGCACATGTGGAAAACACAGATGGAGGAGTTTGATGAGTCTTACTCCACATTTGTCATTGTGGAATGGGCTCATTTATGTGTGTAAAACACAACTTTAATTTCAGATATTATTTCATTCATGCCTCACTTGTGCCACCCAATGGTCAGCTGATGCTAGAAAGCACTTTCTCTTCATTTGTTTAAACCCTCATGCTTCGCTTTGATTTTTTTGAATGATTTATAATGCATGTAGTCTTGTTCGGCCTAGTACTCATTTTTCTGTTTAATATTAGCAATGTAGATGACATCACTGGCATAAACTACTATAATTACATATAGAAATTCATATGTAATGTCCTTGTAGTGCATTTTATCAAATCCATTGATATAAATTATGTTTTCTGTCTCTCTCCTCTGTGTCTGTGGCATTCCTCTCCCACCCTTTTTTCCTGTTAGCCTGTACGCCTGACTCCTCAGCGTGAATTTATCAAGTCTTTGATGGGGATTGGGAAGAGACTTGCAACTTTGCCCACCAAAGAGCAGAAAACACAGAGACTTATCTCTGAGCTGTCGCTGCTCAACCACAAGCTGCCCGCTCGGGTCTGGCTGCCCACGGCAGCTTTTGACCATCATGTGGTGCGGGTACCCCACACACAGGCTGTCGTGCTAAATTCAAAAGACAAGGTAAGCATTTAGAGGGCCCATTTCATGGAAAATGAAATTTTTTTTTCGTTTTTCAATTGAACAATGCAAAATAGTTTGACATTTGTTTCATGCATTAGTCTACACATACTAATTCACAAAGAAATAGCAAAAATGTTTTTATGGAGTGTATGTGAAGGTATTAACAAAACAAGACAACAGATTGAAAAATCCTGTTTACTGAAGTATTCTTACATGTTGCTATGACACTTGCAATTGGAGAATGGTGCTTCTAACATCTATTTTCATTGAAATACTGAAGTCCACCTGTGCTTAATTGAATTCATTGGACATAATGAAGGCAGATTTTTTACAAAAAAGCCTCTATGCCTTAGCTATAAAGGAAACTATGAACCTGATGGTCACTATGAATGAAACCAAGTGTACTTCGTGGAAAAGGAAGAACCTTGCAGTAGGTCAGCCATGAGTGCAACATCAATCAGGCCTTTGTAGCAAAGTGGCCAGGAGGAAGCCACTTCTCACTAAGACGTACATTAAAGCACACCCCCCCCCCCCCCCCCCCTGTGAGTTTGCCAAAAAAAACACCTGAATGACTCCCATAGAAAGCAAAAACCTCTGGTCTGGTCCAATAAGCACAATATATAACATAATAAATGGGACTTTTAAAATCATGAAATTCGCATTCATATTCGTATTCGTGTCACTAAATTGATTTGAGATTGTGTTAGAAATGTCATAGTACATTAATCCAAATCTTGCAAATGAGGAGCAACATTCAAGCTAAAGAGTAAGCTTTAAGTACTAGGCAATTTAATAGTACAGTGTATAAGTTGAATGTAAATGTGAGAGTACCAGAATTACTTTAACAAATGGATTTTTTCATATTTGTGAATTCAAATGAATGAAAATCATGTAAGATTTATGTTTATATTGAGTGACACTAAAATAGTGAAATACCTTTGTAGCATCTTTCCAGCATATGTGAAAACACAGTTGACCTGCAGTATTACCTTGTTGTCATGTACATGTTTCATTCATACATTCTTAGTTTTAATGTTAAAAATAATAGGCTAAAAGGAAACAAATGCTATTAAATAGGTTATGGATATCCTGATAACCATGCCCATTTCTATTACAATATTGCTGCTAAATAACCAATCTTATATCAGTCATCTTAAATTTGGTACATACTTTTATTCCTTTCTATGCTGTTTTTAGGCACCATATTTAATCTATGTAGAAGTTTTGGAATGTGAGAACTTTGAGACATCAAGTGTTCCCGTAAGAATCCCAGAGACTCGAATCCGCAGTACACGCTCTGTAGAGAATCTTCCAGACTGTGGCATCACCCCTGACCAGCGAGCCAGCAGCTTCTCCACTGTACCAAACTATGACAATGATGATGAAGCCTGGTCTGTAGATGATATTGGAGAGCTACAAGTTGAGGTAATAAAAGCTGCGTGCCATTAATTATGAGCATATTGTTTCTTGAATCCCTTTGTAAATACATTGATCCTTTGTTTCTTCCTTTAGCTGCCCGAGATCCACACTAACAGCTGTGACAACATCTCCCAGTTCTCGGTGGATAGCATCACTAGCCAGGAGAGCAAAGAGCCCATCTTTATTGCTGCAGGAGACATCAGGTAAACCTTTTATTTACATTAGCAATCAGTGTCCCGTACTTTTCTGCAAACCCATTGACAATGCAGTTTGTTTTTTAAAAAAAAATCATAAAAGCATAAATTAGGAAATCGTGGATTGATTTTTGTGGAAAGAGTATTGTAAAAATGTTGTCTTAGAAGGATATTGTTAAAAGTATTTCTAAATGGGCTCAGTTATAGCATGAGCTATTTTAAACACTTTTGCCAGGTGTGAATATAAAGAAGATAAAGAAAATACAGTCAAGTGACTCGGCACACAAGTAAAACTAGTTCTAGTAAATCTTACTGAAACTAAACAGTACTGTAAATTCAGAGACACAGTATGGTAGACCTTGATTTTCTTTTACCATAATATTAAAGTGATTCTTCTTTGTCTGCAGTGGTTATAGAGGGAGCTTGATTGATCTGTTTTGGTCACAAATGCTTAAACAGTTGTATTTATCTTGTTTTACCTGGGTTTTGGATTGTGTGCACTTATTCAGGCGCCGTCTCTCAGAGCAGCTTGCACAAACCCCAACCACATTTAAGAAGGACCCAGAGGATCCCTCAGCAGTAGCCTTAAAGGAACCTTGGCAGGAGAAGGTTAGGTAAGTAGAGAAATGCACTTTTAGAAGTAGAGGTACAGGCTGTGAGAGGTTAGGGTTTGGTATTTATTCTTCTTTTTATCTTTTCATACAAACAGACGAATCCGGGAGGCTTCTCCTTACGGGCATCTGCCTAACTGGCGTCTTCTCTCAGTCATAGTTAAATGTGGTGATGATCTAAGGCAAGAGCTCCTTGCCTTCCAAGTCCTAAAACAGTTGCAGGTAGGTTCTTACTTTTATTGTGTAGGTTTCATGACCTATCAAATCATACCTATAAGTTTATTGCAATACCAGTTTTGGTTATTTTAATTTGATTCTTCATGCATTTATGAAAACAGTCGTGACCAAGTATTTGTATTGATACATTTATTCATGAGTAGCCTACTTGCACTGAATCTATGCTCATAGGTAAAGTGAATTATTTTGGCAACCTAGCAGACCTTGTGATGTCCTTAATGCTTCTAGGCAATCTGGGAGCAGGAGCGAGTCCCCCTTTGGATCAAGCCCTATAAGATCCTGGTCATCTCCTCTGATAGTGGCATGATTGAGCCAGTGGTCAATGCTGTGTCTATTCACCAAGTGAAGAAGCAGAGCCAGCTTTCCCTGCTTGATTACTTCCTTCAGGAACATGGAAACTACACTACAGAGGCCTTTCTCACTGCTCAGCGCAACTTTGTGCAGAGCTGCGCTGGTTACTGTCTCATATGCTATCTGTTGCAGGTTAAGGACAGGTAGGACTGGCAATTTTCTCAATTTCCTCACCGATTTTACACTATCAGTTATCTAAATTATTAGGGCATCGTTATATTTCCAGATCTATGCAGACAGACCTTGTAATTAGTGTTTTCAGCTATGGGCGCTTATTGCTGTCACAGATATTCAAATATGCACCCACAACTTTAGCTTTATCTTCACAGAAAAGTTGGCCAGTAAGGGACATTCCATAACTAATTATCCAACAGCAGTTCTCAGATCTCAGTAATGCTTTTATGGCTAAAGACATAAATATCCTAATAGTAGTAACCCTTCCCAGAAAAGGCCATTACAGCATCTAAAGGGGCTAAAAGAAACACTGATTGACATTAAATGGTCTCTACAACCTTTGAACATATGGTGTACCATAGAGGGCATGTACTGAAATGCCTATTGAATAAAAAAAGTTATGAATTCATGAATTTCAATTTTACATCATTTTCTTTTTTTCTTTTTCTAATTGGTTGCTAATGAATTCTAAAATATATTAGGATATTCTAAGTAACAGTGATAGCTTTTCTTAACATTGATTTCTAATTCAGGTAGAAACATATGTGTTTCTTGAGAAGAACAATGTTTTGTTTTCTTTTGCTTTTCAGGCACAACGGGAACATCTTGCTTGACTCTGAGGGCCACATTATTCACATTGACTTTGGGTTCATTTTGTCAAGTTCTCCCAGAAACTTGGGATTTGAAACATCTGCCTTCAAGCTGACCAATGAATTTGTAGATGTAAGGAGATTTATTTAAGTAATTATATAGAAAGGGATTTCAGAACCAATGAAAATACCTGTTGCATACGTTTTCTAAGGATTTCAAACCTGTTCTCTTCTTTTAGGTTATGGGAGGTCAAGATGGTGATATGTTCAACTATTACAAGATGCTTATGCTTCAGGGCCTTATTGCTGCACGCAAACACATGGAGAAAGTCATTCAGATAGTGGAAATCATGCAACAAGGTACTGTATATCTACAAACGGGTCTCCTCTGAGACCTGTGCATGTCGACAGAAAGCATTTTGGCAAATTACAACATTTGTGTTACATTCAGAACAAAAATATTTAAAATAATTGTAATGTAATTAAAATGTAAATAAAAATATAATATGGCAGCTTGCATGATATAAATACAAAATTTAAAGCCGTCTACTGCACTGTTTTAAAGTAGGAACGTGGTCATTGGGCAACATTATGCAAAGGTTTTTTTTTTTTTAAAGGCCTCTCTGTTCATCTTAATTTAAAACTCTGATACACTATTGACAGAAAGTTGTTTAGATACATCTAATGTATTGTTGAATGCTTTGAGATATGATTACCTGATAAATTCATCCAAAAAAGTTGATTACTTGATTATGAATTGAAAGTGTTAGCAGTACTTTTGGTACACCTTTGCTCTAATACTCTGTAATACAATGTTTGTTATTGCTCCCCAGGTTCTCAGCTGCCCTGCTTCCACGGATCCAGCACCATCCGTAACCTGAAGGAGCGCTTCCACATGAGCCTAACTGAGGAGCAATTGCAGGTGCTGGTGGAGCAGATGGTGGACGGTTCCATGCGCTCCATCACCACCAAGTTGTATGACGGTTTCCAGTACCTCACCAACGGCATCATGTGACTGGCTGTGGAAGTGCTGAAGCATGTGCCGTTGTGGACTATAATATTTGAAACTGGAAAAGGCTGCACCACTTTCAGAAGCCACTCCCTTTCTCAATCTTTCCCCTTTCTGCCATCCCAGCGTGTTTGTACAGCCAGACTGAGTTTTGATGATACCCTGACTGAAGAGCTCTCAGCTGTGAAGTTTCGCTTTGTCTTCCCCTCCACCCTGCCCCAGTAACCTTCCCACAGTTTGAACCCTCTCCTCTTTTTTGGTTATGTTGTATTGCATTTCTCTGGATATCCTTTTGCAATTTTCTTCTATCCAGTATCCTAGTGCCTCATTCGAAGCATTAGGCTGAGGCTCAACTCTGCTTTGACTCACTGCTTTTGTACTCCTCCATGTACTGTGTACTTACTGTCTTAAATTCCTATTTGTTCCTGAGCTGTTTCATGTCTGTATCACTAAAGAGTGAATTACCTACAATTTTCACACCTACATATAATGCAGTCACTGCTGCAACAACCATGTATTGGATGAACTGATGAACTGAGGGAGTAATGCATTGAGGAATGTATGCTATATGAGCGAGATGATGGGTAAACAGCAGTGATTTCTCCAGTTTTGTCAGTGTTATTTTACCTAGAGTTTTAAAGAACCACACACTTCTCAAAAATCTGAATATGCTCTAATTGGCTTACTATAGTTGTTTTATTGGATTCATTACCAAACCCCCCCCCCCCCCCCCCCAAAAACATCCCTTTTAAAAATTGCAATATTGTCACTTTCAGCCTCACATCATGCAGGCTTGCAAATGCAATAAAGCATGAGTGTGATATAATCCCAAAAACACCTAGTAACAATTGATTTAGATATACTAAAAGTTTGGTTCTAACCTTTTTAAGTATTAAAGTGTGAAATGGAAGAGCGTGAGGCAAAAACACTATTTATTTCCTATTTACAACTACTTGCATACTTACATGTAAGTTGTTGTTTTGGTTTTTTTTTGTTGTTTTTTTTTTTGTCTTTGTGCTTTGTTTATCAATTATAATTTTTTGGGGCTGACATATTATCAGTCTGTACAGATGTTCATAACCTGGACTTTTCAAAATGTGCATGTCAGAGTTTAAATTTGTATCTTTCATCTGTGTTGTTCTACCCAGAGAGGAGAACTTCAAATAGGGTAAGATTGACAATTGTTTGAGTGAGCTGATCAGTGGAGGGTTAGAAAAAAGCAAGGGCTACACATAAGTGGACAAAATCAATGAATTGTTAATCTTTTAGCTTTAGATTTTAAATGCCAGTAAATGCACAGATTTAAAACTGGTATAAGAAATATTTTTATGATTAAAATGGGGGGAAAAAAGGTATGGCCAAGGTGCCTCATTAACAGGTCTTGTTTTCTTTTCTCCAGCAGGCTTACCATTTTTAACTCATTTTTAGAAGCCCAGTTCAAATTATTTGGACGTTTGAGTCGTTTAGCAGAATGTGTATCTTTCTCGTTACCATTTTATACTACTTTTTTGTGTGTCGGACCCTTTTCTTTCCTTTGTAACTTTGTCGGACGGACCAGCTCTTACTACCACGTGAATGACCTCCCTTAACTTGTGAATGTTCCTTTGTATAATAAATTAAATGTATCTGTTTCAAGGCATGGCTGTTCATGTGACCCAGGGTTGCAGTGGCTGGATTTCTAACAGCTCTCTTCAGTAAAATTTACATACTGGCCATGAAAAAAATGGCACCAAAGCAATGCTGTTTTTCTCTGTCAGGCCATGTAGAATTGATCTCTTGTATCATGGTGCTGGTGCTGACCACGGGGGACAAGCACTGCAGGTCTATCATAATCTTGAAGGTTTAGCGGACAGTTACACAGTTCCCATACTCATGTAGACTGGGACAGCGGTGGCCTAGTGCTTAAGGACTAGGGTCCAGAATCAGAAGGTCATGGGTTCAAATCCCAAAACAGGGTTGCCTTGAGGTACTCTCGAGCAAGGTACCATCCCTATCACTGCTCCCCGGGCGCTTTTAGTAGCTTCCTGCTGCTGCACGTGTGTGTGGGGGGGGGAAATGCAGGGGTACAATTTACTGCATGTTGTAACTCTGTATGTCACAAATAAACTGTACTAGTTCTTAATCATATAATAATAGGTTCGAGTCTCAGACCAGTAGATTAGCCTGAGGTATCCATGTGACTGGAATGTTCCTGGGGAGCATATTATATTATATATTATATTATATATGTTTATCACATACACAGTTAGAGCATGTAGTGAATAATACGCCTGAATTGCTCCTAAGACTGCAATGACAAACTATTTCTTAGTCAGAGTAGAAAAAAGTTTATTTTGAATAAGGACTCTAGATAAATCTAAAGCGAAACAAGTTAAACACTGTATTGAATCTGTACAAGACTAGGAACATGTAAATGGTAAAATATACAAATAATGTGATTGCATAAAATATGTAAAGAGGTGTATCATGCAGGTAATAGTAAATATTAAAAAAAATAGATGGTCATTTGGCTGGTCCAGTTAGTCAGCACAGTGTAATAATCACACTTATTCATTGTATTTGATTACAATTATTATTATTCCTATTATTAACAGCAAAAAGAAAAATAAGTCAATCAGTCGTGTGAGAGATTGGTTCATTTGAACTCCTTAAAGAAGTGATTATCACACTGCACGGCAGGGGGCGCGCTTCCCACATCCTCAATCACTCAAACACGCCTACCCACAATCCCATCCGGACTGGCAGTTCCTTTACCTGTCCGCACTTGCCGGAGTGGAGAAGCTGAGAGTTGATTGTCTTCCTCAGCCCAGGCGCTTCGTCGGACTTTCTGACCTTTATAAAAGCGATGGGGAATCTTTATTGATTCCATTTGTGGACTTTAGGCAGCATCTGGACTCGGAGTGCAGAGCAGCACAGAGTCCGAATCTCACCTGAAACCTGCGGGCTGCTCCAGGTGCCTCCTTCTCCAGACAGAAACTTCTCAAAGAACAGGAAGTGTCTGCAGTTCGCCATGGTGAGCACTCTCCGAGAAAAACCACCATTTCAGCCCTCAGACGAGGACATTTTCCTGTCCCAGCTGGGCTGCTGTATGTTTGGGGGTCAGTTTGGGACAGAAACCCCTTTGAGGGACAGGTGCTGGTGGGACGGGACGGGACGGGCTGAGGGAGACTGTGAGGACAGACTGGTTTGCATGGCACAGATTCTCACTCAGATATAAAATTGACCAGTTTACAAAAAAAAAAAAAAAAAAAAAAAAAAAAAGCAAAACATACAGACTTCCTTGCAGTCATGGATTAACTGTTAGATTAACTGAGTGGATAATGGACAAAACCCTGGGTGCGGTCTTATTTACAGTAGAGGTTTTTTCTGTGTTGTTTCAGGGAGGAAACTGCTGAAGTGAATGGAAAGCAGTGGTCCAGTTTTATTATTTATTTAATTATTTCAATTTTTTGATGTTTGTGCATGTGATGTTTGGGTCATTAGATGAAATATATGTGTATATATATTACATATATATAACACACACACAAACACACACACACAGCCTTTACTTTACTTAGTTACTTTGATTCAAATTTTAGATCTCTCTCTCTCTTTTTTTTTAATTTATATATGTATATGTATGTAAATGAGAGAGACAGAGAAGAACTGTGTGATAATTTTCTCTTCTTATGATCCCCTTAACTTAGACTTAGTCTCCAGATCTTCTTCCCAAAATCACCCATTCAGACAGTCACCGATCCACCTCCAGCTTTCTCTGTAGGAGCAAAACAATTTATGCTGCCCTTTTCCTCCTCAACCACCCAACAACTCTTCAGCTCCCTGCAAATAACTGAAACTTTGAAATTTTTTTCCCATGAGGATCTTGCACACTTTCCAGTTGCGTGTTTATGGGTATTTGAATAAATCAGAGCCTTGGCTTGATTAAATAACTGCACTGACACAGGTGAACCATCACACCTTATGACATGTGGTACCCTCAAGGGCAAGACTGGAAACAGTATTGTGACCGGGTAGGAACATTTACTGTACTGTGCCACTGCCACTGCCTTAATCTTTAGCAAAACATAAGAACCATACTTTCTAAATGAGACTGTCTTGTGTAATCTGGGGACCGTTTTTAGGTCTAAATTCACTTTTAAACTGTTTTCTTTATAAATCCTAAATTAGGAACAACATCCCTCCTCTTAAAGGCAATCTACTGAAGTACTATGCATTAGTATTAACTGAGAATAGAGGAAGGTGGGTCACTTCTTGTTGTAATGATCGCCACAGCTTGTGTCTGTGAAGTTGACTGTGGTCATCTCAGAAACAAACTAGTTATTATCTCTTATCCCAAATCTGTAATGCTCACTAATGGGGGATGGGTAAGCAACTGTGTTAAACAGTATAGAAGACTTCTAAACAGCAAGCAACGAATCATTACTTATCCAGTGTGTTCATGTAGTTGAATACTGTCCAGTGTGTTTCTACACGTCAGCTAACTCATGTATTTAAACACATTTTGAGCCACTCCCCCAAAACCTTGTTGTTCCTGACTCAGTTAACAAGTAAACTGGTACCCATATTTATTAACCAGACCAGCCACCAGCTGCTTTCAAGCTGACACTGTGTATTGCAGCAGCACTACTTGGAAAAATGTTCTGGATCACTTGTGTTTTTTAACATGTTCTATAACCAGACCAAGGAAGTACCTTAATGATGTTTTTTTTTTTATTAGTGTCACTGTTTTTGCTAATTTTCATTTATTTCAGCCCAGCTAATAAATATCCTTTCATTTCCTTCTCTACAGCATAATGTGCTTGTGAAACATAATGACTGTGGAAAAACACCTGCAGTAATCTCAGAAATAGGCAGTGATGTAATAACTGTGACAGGCCTAGCATAACCTCTGGCAGATGAAAATGAAGCATTGGTTATCTTGTTACACTAGACCTAAGTGACTTTGACAAGGATCAGAATGTGATAGCTAGACAACTGGAGAGCTCAGCAAAGTGACAGGTCTCATGAGGTGTTCCCAGGATGGAGTGGTGTGCTCCAAGAATGGCTAACAGAAAATTGCAAAGGTTTTGTCATCACTCAAGAGAACACAGTTCTACTGCTTCACAGCCCAGTGTTAAGACCCCTCTTGCCGAGGCTTGGCATTGGATACAGCCACCTTAGACTCATGTTTCAGATTGTCCAGTCCCATTATTATACAACCTGTATGTGTATGTGGTCAACTGAACACCATTAGTAGGTGCACCTTAATGTAGCTGAATCCACTTAATAGAAGGGGTTTCTGGTGCAAAACAGTGATAAATAAGTTATAAGTTAAGATAAATAATAAGTTATGACTAATACAGCAGAGCAGTAAATGATACAGAAAGACTAGATGCACTTAGCTGATTATACTAAAGGCCCCAAATGAGAGATGCGTATAATAGACAGAGGGATGTGTTGATGGTACAGTTTAATTTTGTACATTGTTAAAGTTGATTATTACAGTATTTATTCTACAGGCAAGTTCACTGCACCTTAGAATAACTGTCTCTCTTTCAGGGGAGTAAAGAGCGATACCACTGGCAGACCCAAAATGTAAAGGTCAGTGGGGTGGATGACATGGTACTCCTCTCCAAGATCAATGAAGAGGCCATCACAGACAACCTGAAGAAAAGATACATGGATGACTACATTTTTGTATCCTTGCAGCTGAGTACATATTCTGTTCCATTTGTGCCCTCAGGGCTGTCAAAGTTTGAGTCTTCACTGAAGGAAGCATTATTTATAGCAGAATTTAAGGGCATCTGCATTTATTTGAGGTGAAATCAGAAACCTAAAACACATTAGTAAGCCCAAGACAAAGGACACTCTTAGTGGCTCACATCCTTATAACATCCTGTTTTCAGCATCTGTTTATTCTTGGAGTTTAACAGCTTTTTAGTAACTTTTAACCTTTGAAAAATCTTCAGTATCAAAAGGAAATATTGATTTTTCGTTACTGATGTCCAGTTGCTGCAGTAATATAAAATATATTGAACATTATGTTACTGTTTGTTGTTTTATTTTACATTATGTGGAACAGTGTATTAGAAATGAATCTTAAAATAATGGGATAAAATGGATAATGTAAATTCTGATAATGTAAATTAATATAATTTTTCTTCTATTATGTTTATTATAGTGTTGTGACAGATTGCTTTGTCATTCTGAGCATTGTTTCCATGATAAAGCATAAAAATTACTTAACCACTTACAAGTTATCTAATGTCAGGTTTTGGTATCCAGAAAGCGTACCAAAGTTAGGCCAAAGAAGCTTTGCATTATTAGGTTTTATAACTTTTTTTTTTTGCTGTGTAAATATAAATAATAAGTACAGTGTTGAATACGATTGTTGTCTGTATATATTGGATTCCAGCTCCTTGACCAGTCACCTCCAGACATACATAGGCCCTGTGCTCATATCTGTAAATCCTTTCAAACAGTTGCCCTATTTTAGTGATCGTGAAGTGGAACTCTACCAAGGAGCTGTGAGCAGAACTGATCTTTTTTAACTTAAAATTTCAGACCAATGTTGCTGTATGCTTTTAATAATTTAAAATTAACTACACTCTTAACAATGAAGGTTCCTAAATGGTCCTTGGCTTTCAGCAGAAACCTTTAACCTTTATTGTACATTGAGTTTCTTTAAAATTTAAATGTTCTTCACACTTGCACATCACATTTAGAGATTTGCTATAAAGATGATTAATTTCAGAGCTTCTTTAGGGATTGTAAAATTGGTTTTCTGTGAACTGATCTGAAGAACCTCTTTTGAGGTTTTTTTCAGGGGTAGCATTTAAGAAGTTAAGGCAGTGAGTAGGCAAGATGAAGCTGATCTAGAAGACCTCCTTCTACAGGATAACCCATTTAACCAGGGCTGGACTTGGCTGAGAAAAACATAGTGGTGTTGATGCATGTCAGTACATGCCACAGTGTGCTCCGAAGCAGTCTGCAGAATGAAGTTAAGCTATGTCAGTGGGTGGGATCTGAGCCTTTAAGTGAACTGCATCACAACATTTAACATTTTCTCACTTAGTCTTAAACATTCTCACCAGATGTTAGGGACAAGATGTCCGAGAGTTCATTCCATGTGGTTACTTTTATACCCTATCACAGTTGCTTCTAAATGATGTGGTAACAAGCAAAAACCTGAACCCTTGTGAATATTTGAATTGTTTCTGTTGGTACTGGTTTCGGTCTGTAGCCAAATTAGGCATTTTTGTTACATGGAAGCATTTAAATTTTTGACATTTCACATTTTGTGGTACCAAGTATGGTCATGTTTATTTGAACGTTGTTTGTACACTAGGCTCAGTATGAGAATCCACCACACATCTATGCTTTGGCTGATAACATGTACCGCAATATGATGATTGATGTAGAGAATCAGTGCGTTATTATCAGGTTAGTAAATTTACCCCTATAATGCATTTAAAATGTATAACATTTATTTTTATATGACAAAATTGTCAAACACTGTGTATATGTAGAGCCTTATCATGAATGTGCATATATTTCCTCTTCACTAATGTCATATGTAAATCTTTATGTATGTACTGACAGCGGAGAAAGTGGAGCAGGAAAGACTGTAGCAGCTAAATATATCATGAGCTATGTTTCTAAAGTGTCTGGAGGTGGACCTAAAGTCCAGGTAGGAAACATTTAACAGGTGGCTGAAATCAAGTAACTGTAGAATGGTTGACAGATGATGTGAACTAAGGAATTCAAAATAAATGTGAACGAACAGATATGAATAAGATGAAAAATCTAAATCAATCCTATCTCCCTTTAACTTGCATTAAATGTCCCGTCTTTTCTCTTCTCCCTACTCAGCATGTAAAAGATATCATCCTTCAGTCAAACCCTCTTCTTGAAGCCTTTGGGAATGCTAAAACAGTGCGCAACAACAACTCTAGCCGCTTTGTGAGTCACGCTACTAAATATTTACCTAGAAAAAACATGAAGTACAAGATAGGAATTGTATGAACTTCTAATTAAGTAAGTTCAACATGTAAGATCTTGCTTCAATAACACGGTGATTGCTTGGTCAGTATGACGTAACTGTTTTATTTGTTCTTTTACTTCTAAGCACATTTTCTTTAATACAGTTGCTATGCAGATGTGGACACCTCTTATGCATTCCAGTCCAGAAACCTTAGGCTCGTGTTAAAGGCACACTGTCTCTTAACATGTGATGACTTGTCGGTGTAGTCCCTTTTCAGTTTCTGCATGGTCCTAGGGTGTGAGCTGTGAGATTGTGAAAGTCCGGACGGCAGACTGAAGAACTGTTTAATAAATTTAATGTGGGGAAATTTAGCTTTAAAACCAAACCTGTGTTTGATTCTTTCACTTTTGTTTATTTTGCTTGTTTTTTTGGTTTTTTTTTAAGACTTGTATTTATTTTCTGGATTGAATGTTCATGCTTGTTTGTGTTTGGCCAGGTGGTGTTCACTGACCTTGATGAGCAATAATTTGTAGAAAATAAATAGAAAACAAGCACTGGACAGAAAATGCACAAATAACATTTAACATTAACATTTAACAAAAGGTTTACCTGTTGTTGGTAGGCTAGAAAGACCGAAGGTGTGTTAGACTTCAAGCCATTTCCTTACATTAGCTGTGCATTTTGTGCTTCAGGGAAAATACTTCGAGATTCAATTCAGCCGGGGTGGAGAGCCTGACGGAGGAAAAATTTCTAACTTCCTATTGGAGAAGTCCAGGGTAGTGTCTCAAAACAATGGAGAAAGGAATTTCCATATATACTATCAGGTAAAGCCCTGCCTCATTTCCATAGATGAGTATCTGTGTCAGTTGTCCTTAAAATGTTTGAGAATGAAAGGTTTATAATAGAAAGAAAGGTGAAGAGAGGTCACCAGTCCGTCACAGGGCACATACAGACAGACACATTTGCACATAGTCAATCATGCCTAGGGGCAATTTAGTAACTCTAATCCATCTGACATTCATGGCTTGGGACTGTGGGAGAAAAACACTGCATCCAAAGAAAACCCATGCAAACCCAATGAGAATATACAGAGAAAATAACAAAAAAAGGTTGTTGATCAAACAAATAGCACAGCGATTTAGTTTTCATGTACAGAAAGGAGGATGGTTTGAGAAGGAAAGACTTTCTCCCAAGATCACGGTTCTCCAGAGATCACAGTCTTTTAAACCACAATTAAACCCTACCTCTGTGGTGGCAAATAGTTTTGAAGACTTGCCAGAAAAAATGCATTTGCTGTTGTCCCACCATAAACATTTCTTTGAACACCTTTGAATTTGGTTTTGTATTTAGATGCAGACCCCGGAGGTGGGAACTGCATAAAACCAATTATGATCATGCTTAAAAAAAAATCTTTATCATTTTTGGACCACAAAGAAGGTTCATTGATCACAGAATGAAGCTGTTTTGTTGGCATTCTCTTCCTCTGACCAAAGGTTGATTGAATGAATATATGAGGAATTAACTAAAGAAGACAGTCCACAAAGGTCTGCTTTCTCATCCAAGTTCATGCAACACAAAGAGTCCATGCTGTTCTCTAGACAAATAAAAAAAGCAAAAAGTACTGCAATAATTGTATTTAATTGTACTTGCATAATTTCATACTGAAAGATTCAGTTTGCGAGATGAACACATTGTGTTTAATTATTATTACATATTTATCCTTTTTTTTCCTTTTTTTTCTTTAATTAATTAATTAATTTTTTTTCCATCTTTAAAAAAGGTGGTAGTAATTCTACAGAACACTGAATGTGTAGTGGAGCAAAATGAAATTTTTATCATTTTATATTGATTTTATGATATTAATGTGCATCAAATATGTTATAGTGATATGTTATGCAAGTTTATTAATAGACTGTAGAGATGAATTTGTAGTGGTTGGCATTTGATTTCCTCTTAATATTGAGTGCGTGATGTCCTTTCTCTTCAATTTGTATAATGAATTTCCATATTTTATTAACAATAGAATTTTTCATGTGAACAGAACCTGTTAATTTGTTTGAGGCACTAATCTGCCACTATATGACTTTTTGCTGTTCAGCTTTTATCAGGGGCTTCCAAAGAACAGAGAGAGAATTTAGGGATTACCACACCTGATTATTATTTCTACATGAACCAGTCTGGTACCTACACAGTGGAGGACGTTGATGACAAGAAAGAATTTTCTGAAACTATGGTGGGTTTTAGATTTGTGGTGCAAATAAAGTGGTGTAAAATAAGGACTTGTGCTTTATACATATTATACAGTGCTATTTGTCTTATAGACCTTACTAATTGACATTTTTTTTGTGTCATTTTGCTCTCTTGATCCTTTTAAGAATGCTATGTCAGTCATAGGTCTGTCTTTGGACGATCAAGATGCCGTGCTCCAGATTGTGGCTGGGATTCTTCATCTTGGTAACATCACTTTCAGAGAGGAGAGCAACTACGCTGTGGTGGAGAGTGAGGACTGTAAGTAGTGGCAGTTGTTCACATGTTTTTCTTGCTTTTAGACTTGACCATTCATGTCTGTTATGAGCTCCAAAGACATCCTGATTTTACACCTTTCAAAGTAGAATTGTACTGCCCAGTACAATTACAATGATGTTTTCGATGAATCATAAAAATGTTTCTTTTTTTTTATCAATAGTACTATAAACTTTCCTTTTTCTGTAAAAATGAAACCTTGTGTAGCTTATGGCAGTCTCTAAAAGTAACAAATAAACTAACAAAATTGTTTCAAATGCCATATTAACAATAATACAATGTTTTCATACAAAGAAAATGTTAAGTTGATTGAGGATTGGGCAATGGGGCTAAAATATATTTATTCATTATACTCCAAAGACACTATATGTCTGTTATGTCTATTTGACTGTTTGGGCCTGTGTAACAGCAAGTCAGTCAGAGTGTCCATGCTGACCCCTGTCTATCACTAAAAACTCCTGCAAAGCATGAAAGCTTCAGGATTGGACCATGAAACGGTAGAAAAAGGTGTTCTGGTCTGATAAATATTTTTTTTGTTAATTCTTTGTTAATTTTTCTGGAAATATAAAAGTAACATAACAATGAATTCAAGGTGTTTACATGACCCCCACATTCACCAGCGAATAGGCATCACCTGTGGTTGTGTGCAAAAAAAAATCAGAAAAATAATTAAAAAAAACATTCACACTTGTCCTGATTTAGTTTTTCCAAGTAAAAATTCTACATTTATATAGATAGTTCATATAGATAGTTTTGTGCAGTGTAGTGTTCTGTTGTGAAGGAAAAATTCCTGCTGTTGCTGAACACTTAAGTAAATTGAAAATCTGTGCTTCTACTAGATGGAATAAAGTTTATTAAACAGTGTGCATATATTTCACATCATAACATTTTTTTTTTTTTTACTTCCATCAATCCTATGCAGTTCTGGCCTTCCCATCCTACGTGTTGGGTATAGCTCAGGATGGCTTGAAGAGCAAACTGACTAGCCGTGTCATGGACAGTAAATGGGGGGGCAAGACAGAGACCATTTCTGTCACTCTGAACACTGAACAAGCCTGCTTTACACGTGATGCCCTGTCCAAGGCTCTCTATGCCCGACTCTTTGACTTCCTTGTAGATGTGAGTCTGGCTTCAACATCATGTATCCTGTTTCATAGTAGAAGAACCCAAAACTACTGTACTGCATGTATTGGATCTTGCTTTTCCTTAAAGCCCTGTTTTTATATTTAATCTTTAATCAAGATTCAGAAATTTGAAGTCCTATACTTCATTTTTTCAGTATGTTTAGAAGATAGGAATTAGCTTTTAAAAGAAGTGTTTTCTCTGTGGAGAATGTTTATTTCCATTAGATTATCAATATACGTGCCAGGGGCACTCAAAAGTTTGAATCTCCACATCTGTCCACTATCACAGTTCTTAACTGGCAATTTAAGTATTCATACAAGTATAAAAAAAATATATATTCTTGTTAAACATTTCCATGCTGAACAACAGACCATTCTTGATAATTCTGTTATATTCAAAGGCAATAAACAAAGCAATGCAGAAGGACCATGAGGAGTTTAACATTGGAGTATTGGACATTTATGGCTTTGAAATCTTCCAGGTAAAAATGAAACTGTTACATTTGCACTTATTGATTATGAATGTGAAACATTACAGTAACGCTTTGTCTGCTTCGTGTACAGCAAAATGGATTTGAGCAGTTTTGTATAAACTTTGTGAACGAGAAACTTCAGCAAATTTTTATTGAGCTCACTCTGAAGGCTGAGCAGGTTAGTAAAGCAGCATAGTTTTTTTTATTATTGAATGACATTGATATGTATGTGTGTTTCAGAGGAAAATGCTACTTCTGTTTTTCTCTTTCATTTTTATAGGAGGAGTATGTACAGGAAGGTATCAGATGGACTCCCATTGAGTATTTCAATAACAAAATTGTGTGTGATTTAATAGAGTCCAAAATGGTGAGTTTCCAAGACAGTATATGAATTTGTAAATAAGTGCTTATGGCCATTAGAAAATAAATTAACCTCTTAAATCACAAATGTTTCTCCAAATGCCAAAAACATCCAATATGCCAATATGCTTCTAAGACTCAAAGCCTCTAAACACTGCATTGCCTAAGAGTTACTGCCAAATGCAGAAATGTAAATCCAAAATGTACCTATAATGTTCCCAGAACCCTGTGGGTATAATGAGCATCTTGGATGATGTGTGTGCTACCATGCATGCCAAAGGTGAGGGCGCAGACCAGACCCTGCTCCAGAAGTTGCAGGCACAGATCAGCACTCATGAACACTTCAACAGTTGGAACAAAGGCTTCATAGTTCATCACTATGCAGGCAAGGTAAAAGGCAGCCCTTTGATTTAAGTGAAAGTGAAAGAAAGTGACTACCCTTGTCATTGTGAAACGCAGCACAACACAACGAAATTCAACCTCTGCGTTTCACCCACACACACATATGCAGCAGGGGGCAGCTATTGAAAGTGCCTGGGGAGCAGTGGCGGGGACGGTACCTTGCTCAAGGGTAACTCAGGGCAACCTGCTAGTGAGGGAATCGAACACAATCTTCCGATCCAGGGCAAACTCCTGAACCACTGGGCCACTGCTGCCCGCAGCTTGTAATGCAATGTAACAAGTCATAATATAAATGTGTGAATAATTCAGTTTACACATTTTAAAAAGGCTAGCATTTGGGAACCACTAGCAAAAGGATTTTTGAATAAACATGAGTGCACACGTTTGAATATAGTGCCCCCTGTTGATGATATAGTGAAAATGCAGCCCGTTAGTGGCTTAACATACAAATACTGTATAATTTGAATAAACATTGATTTAAACATGACTTTAAAACACACATTGGCACTAAAATACCTATGCTAAAATACTTATGCTTCTTAAATATGATAGAAAAACACCACACCTACATAAGCAATAATGTGTAGTGTCCATTGACCCTGTGCTCTGTCAATAAGTACTATTGCTTTACATTAGACAATGGCTTACATTGTGAGTCTTGGGGAACCAGGACATACATGCCTATTTTTGTGCTTCTTCCTTCTTTAGCAAGTCTGATTGTGTTTAAAAGGGACTTGTTAATGACGTTATGACTCGAAACGGGTGTTTAAAATGTGCAATGAGTTGTTAAGGAAGGCAGTTATGTGATGCATGAATTAGTTAAAGATCTATACTATTTGTTCAGTGAACCCAGTAATAGTCTTTGCTTCCCTGTAGGTCTCGTATAATGTGAGTGGTTTCTGCGAAAGAAACAGAGATGTGCTTTTCAACGATATTATAGAGTTGATGCAAAGCAGTGAATTGTAAGTATGGCTTTTGCTTCATCTGCCCCCTTGCCCTCAACTAGCATTTAGCTTGAGTTGGTAAAGTGCCCCCAAAGTGTCTACTTTTTTTGCAAGCAAAATGCTGGCCATCTAGAAAAAAGTAATAATCTAAGTTAAGCTTAAAGTTTTTAAAATTGAGTAGAGGCATTGTAGCAGTGGCTTCCCTTTTGGCAACTTAATTTTGAAGATATAAAGGAAATAACTTTTTCAGAGTTATAGCAAGCCATTTAAGCGTTTTACTAATACATTTAAATGCTGTCTCTGCCTGGATAGTGCTTTTATCCGAGACCTTTTCCCAGAGAATCTTGAGGCTGAGAAAAAAGGCCGGCCTACAACAGCAGGGGCAAAGATCAAGGTACGAAACACAGCACATTTTGTTTTGTTTTTTTTTTTAAACAAGGTAGTGGAGCAAACCTTCACTGAAATGTCTACTTTCTCTGGCCTTTGCAGAAGCAAGCTAATAACTTGGTGCAGACACTGATGAAGTGCACCCCTCACTACATTCGTTGCATCAAACCCAATGAGACCAAGAAGCCACGAGACTGGGAGGAGAGCCGTGTGAAACATCAAGTGGAGTACCTGGGACTGCGGGAGAACATACGAGTGCGCAGGGCGGGCTATGCCTTCCGCCGTGCCTTCAAGAAGTTCTTACAGAGGTGAGTTTGACCATTACACATAATCCATTGTACTGTAACGTATTTAGTCATACTAGACACATTTGATTTGAGAGCTACAAGCCAAAGCTCATGCTCCATCAATTGACATAGTTTAAACTGCAAAGTTGTAAGGTCATTTCAAATAGATGTGGTGATGAGGTTTCTAACACTATATGATTGGTGATTTGCAATGTACACTGAAATCTATCTAAAATAAGCATTCATGTGCAAGGCTATGGGTTCACTCTGCCAAAATGTTTCTATTTAGATTTTCTTAAAGAAGGTAAGTACACAGCCAATGTTCAGAACACATTATAATGTACAGTTATTGTTTGTAATTAGCGGAAAATAATATATTTAATAATGATGAAAAATAAAGTGTTATGTCTAATAGTTATGGTTTTTATTTTATTCTACAAAATGGCTTTAAACTGGCTGTTTTTGATATTATGCATTTAAAACTGATATGTAAATGAAAAGTAAACATGGCTCAAAAGGCAGTCTGGACAGAAATACTGCTTATAATTTCATTTTATAATTTTGTGGTTGGATGGGACTGAATGCTTTTAGGCTGAAAAGACTTAACACTTATAAATGTAAATGTGTTGGTTTCGAGACAACAAAAACCACCTATTTCATCAGCTGTGTTTTGCATTTTCATATCCGTTTGTGGACTGGATGGACTATGGAGTGAACAATATGGTTTGAAACGTTTTTATGCAAAATCAAGCACCATTCAATGTTCAGTCCTTTGCATACCAGTTTATATTGGGTAGCTTAAAGCTAATAGCATCAAGTAACAGAATATGAGGTCATACGATAATAGAAACCACTTCAAGTCAATTCAAGGTTAGGTGATATGCTAGTAAGTATAAAGATTTGGGTATGTTGTTGACACAATGCTGATAGGGTGTGGTATAGGTTTTAATCATTTGTTGCAGAGCAAAAGTACAGAAACCTCAGTACAGAAACAGATGTTTCTCAATCATCTAACCTGATTTAGGACTATCAAATGTTAACTAACACCTGTACACACAGATATGCAATCCTGACCAAAGAGACGTGGCCACAGTGGCGTGGGGATGAGAAGCAAGGGGTCTTGCACTTGTTGAAGTCCGTCAATATGGACTCAGACCAGTATCAGCTGGGGAAGAGCAAAATCTTCATCAAGGCCCCAGAATCAGTGAGGATGCTTTGATACTCAGTATCCCTAAGACTACATTTTGTTGTCCTCTCTGTATGCTTTTGTAAACACATTCTGTAAGGAATCTCTAAAGGTTTAGTGTTCTGTTTCAGTGCTGCTATTATGTATTTTCAGTTTGTCATGGACAAATTGAATTACTTGGCATTTGGTAAAATTAGTACATACCGAAGACTCTCTTTTAGAAGTAATTCACAGAACAGAAGAAAGGAATCTCAAGTCTTGCAAGTGGCTGCCTGCTTCCTGTTAGTATCCTCAAACCTAATCCTACACTTTCAGAAATGAGGCAATATGGAGCAACATTTTTGGTTTTGATTCAAAGCAAAAACAGTTTAAATGTAAAGGTACAGCATGGTAACCTGCTGGTCCAGGACTCAAACCCATGACTTTTGAATTATGGGGCCTAGTCTCTAAGCACACAGCTATGACTGCCCCAGTAGAATAATTGTATAATCCTGGAAGATGCGATTTTCATGGCTGATTTTCAATGTTACCTTTTGTTTATTTATGGAGGACACATTCATAACTGCAAAATAGGAATCAGATTGGTGGTCTTATGAATAATGCATCATTGGCATCTCTGTGCTCTGCAGCTGTTCCTTCTGGAAGAAATGAGGGAGAGGAAGTATAATGGATATGCTCGGGTTATCCAGCAAGCCTGGCGCAAGCATGTTGCTGTTCGCAAATATGTCCGCATGCGAGAGGAGGGTAAGAATGTAGCCTTCTTTAGCCACATCTTCGTAACTCTCAATACATTCTTACTGGCTAGAACTACACCCTTGCAATTTGAGTTTAAAAGTCAAAACTCTATTTTAGCCTCTGACATCCTGTTGAATAAGAAGGAAAGACGGAGGAACAGTCTGAACCGTAATTTTGTGGGTGACTATATTGGCACGGACAACCGTCCTGAGATTCGGCAGTTTGTGGGTCGCAGGGAGAGAATCGAATTTGCTGATGTGGTTGTCAAATATGATCGCAGATTTAAGGTATTCTTAGTGAAAACACACAGGAATACAGCATACTTATTGTTTCTAGAATTGTTTCTAGAAGCTTAATGTTTCAGAGAATCTAAATCTTTAATACACCATTTTTCTAATGTTGCATGATCACCCACACCACTAGACTGTCAAGCGTGACCTCATCTTGACCTCCAAGTTCCTCTACCTTATTGGCCGGGAGAAGGTGAAGCAAGGTCCAGACAAGGGTCAGATTCGAGAGGCCCTCAAACGACAGATTCAGCTGGAGAAAATTCAGTCAATCTCTCTGAGGTATGCTTTGCACAAAGATAAGAATTGTTAGAAGAAAAATAAAGTTCACACTGTTTTCAAGGAATGTTCTTTTCAAACAGTAAAGTAATCAAACAATTTATGACCTCATACCACACATTCACTAGAGCAGCTTTTGCCTTAGCACCCCCAAAAGACATGAATCTGTATTTTTTATATATATATATATATATATATATATATATATATATAGAGGGGGGGGGTCATTCCAGACCAGATTTCTAAACACTAAATCCCATTTTTTAATCACTTTGTACACATCACATTCTCTCTTTGAAAGAAATAATAATTAAGCTTGTCTCCTTTGCCCCTCTCTTTTCAGTACCCTACAGGATGATTTCTTCATTGTTCACGAGGAGCAATATGACAGTGTGCTGGAATCTATGTTTAAAACCGAGTTTCTGAGTCTGCTCTACAAGCGCTTTGAAGAGAAGACCCAGAGGAAGCTGGCACTCAAGTTCAACAACCTGTAACCTGGCTCTAAATTATTACCATTTATCAGGAGTTTGTGTGTTTTAAATGCATTTATGTTCCTATTTTTATAGATTGTATACTATATACTACAGTTATTTTCCCATGGAAAAGATTTACCTACATTGTTGGTATTTGCTACATTGTAATCAGTTTACCCAACATTTATTTATACAAAATTGTATTTGATGTAGCTGACTCTCAGGTACTCAATCACCCTTGTCTTTTCAGACTTGAATTTAAGGTGAAGAAAGGAGGCTGGGGTCCATTTGCGTCTGCTGGCTCTCGGCAGATTCAGTTCCAGGTTGGTCAGGGAGATAATGTGGTCCTCAAGCCCAGTAGCAAGACCCTGATTGTCAGTATTGGACCAGGCCTTCCCAAGAATTCAAGTGAGTCTTTCACTTTTTTTCTCAGGTTCTGTCCGTTCGGCTGTTTGAAATGTATTTAAAAAAAAAAAAAAAGAGAAACATAAAAAGTATGATGGTTTAAGGAGACAGTTGGATCTAGCACTTGGCATGCACTGGAGACATGTATGGATGAATTTATGTTGCAATGAATACATCACACTGTAGAGCAGAAAAATCTGAAGCCTTCCCTTCTCTGCAGGACCCACTCGTCTTGATAAGCGGAAGAGCAGATACAAGGGAAATCCTTCCCAGAGCAGAGGGGGGTATTCACGTGGTAAGACCTCACTTTGAAGAAGTCATGACATTAAACTTGCTTCGAGTTCAGTTGTGTAAAATCCTTTTTAATTTCAGAGACGAGCACGGGTAGAGGAGGGACAAACCGGGGCCGTCAAAATTTTTCTAGAGGCTCAATGCTCCGCCAGCAATCCATGGATCAGCCCACCTTACCCCGCTACAACGGGCCTCGCCCCAGCAAGAAACAAAACCAGATCAACAGTGATATGGATTTCATGAATGTGCCTGACCAGGGAGTGGCAGGGTAAGGTTAAATATATTATTTATTGTCTGCAAAATATATTTGGGTCTGACAAAAATATAATTTGGTCAATAAAATCTGACCGTATTAAGGTTTGTTATATTGGCAAGAAAAAAAAAAGAAAATCACCTCTGGAAATTTTTTTCAAGTACCTAAATATGCATAGTATGTTATATCTCATAAGCAGATGGTTTTAAAGATTGCTATTATCTTACACTGTAAATGTTGTGCTTATTCTATCATCACTATAGCCTTCATCGACGACTTTCAAAAGAGTGCAAGCCTGTCCCTGGAGGAGGGCTGTCCAAGCCCCTCCCAAGGCCCAAACCTCGCACCCCACAGTGCCGGGCACTATATGCATACGATGCCCAGGACACTGATGAGCTTAGCTTCAATGCAGATGACGTCATAGAAATCTTGACTGAAGGTAATGAACTCTTACAAGTTTATATTGAAGTTAAACTTAAACATCACAACCATCACATGCGAAGGCACATTTGCTCTGCATGTGAATATACTTTTGTGTTCTCTGCACAGACCCCTCAGGATGGTGGTTTGGTCGTCTGCGGGGAAGAGAAGGCATGTTTCCTGGCAACTATGTCGAGAAGATTTAGATCATGACAGTAATGGAAGAGTGGTGTAGAATTGATTATCGATCAGTAATCATCCAAAGATGAAAAACAAGTGAACCTCGGAGACCAAACAGCTGACACTCAAATGTAATTTTTTTTTTAAACGGGGAGAAAATGAGACACTTGACATCTTTACTGAAAACATTTTAGGTGAAACGGACTTTTGTTTTAAGATTTTTTTTTTTTTTTATATTTCTGCAGGTACACACAACACAAAATGGAATTCAGTCATTTCTGAAAAAATGAACTGCATGAATACAGCGATTTAATTATTGTTTTTTTTTTCTTAAACTCTCCTTTTTATTAATGTTTTAATGTTATTATTCATTTCCATGTTATAAAATATGATTTTCAATCTTAAAGGCTCTATATTTTATGAATAAGTGCAACTTTATTGGTATAAAGTACTACCTAGCACCGTTTATTAAAAAAAAAAAAAAAAAAAAAAGTTGTTTTGAAGAACATATTGGGCATTTCCCAACATTTCCAGTACACAGACATGTGAAAAAGAAAGTATATCCTGTTTCTGTGTTTACACATTGAGTCCTATGCAGGTCTAAAAAAATAGGTAATTACATACTTAGATGAACAACACATGCTCAGAGCAATTGCAAAAAAAAAAAACGAGAGATATACCCAAGACTCTACAAACCTCAGTAAGTATGTTGCATTTTAAACTTTACAAAAGTACATTTTAGAAAAGACTACAATTTTAGAAAACGATTGAGCAAGTGTGACTTATTTGGAAGGGTTGCCAGGAATGAGCCACAAAAAAAGGATGGCTTAGATTTACAAAGTTTACAAAGCATCTGAAAAACCAAAACGCTTTAGGGACAGTGCTCTTTGGAAAGATGGGACCAAAGTGGCAATGTTTGGCAAAAACCAACCACAGCATATGAACACAAGCCCCCTCTCCCCTCTCATCCATTCTGGCTGTCTATGTGGTAAAGGGGTGACGATGTGGGCTTGCTTTCCAGGCACAGTACCTTGGCATCTTGTAGTCATTGAGTTGAGCAAAATCTCTGTATTACAGATTTCTAAAGTCCAGTGTGATCTAAAGCTTGGCTGAAATTGGATCATGCAACAGGACAATGATCCCAAACATGTCTACAACAAAATGGCAGAAAAAGAAAAGAATCCAGGTGTTGCAATGCCAGACAAAGTCCAGACCTCAACCTGATTGAAATGTTGTGGCAGTACCTTAAGACAGCAAAGCTTAAATAAATTCCTGCAAATTCAATAAACGAGTGGGACAAAATTCCTCTGCAACACTGTGTGAGAATGAAAATGATCACTTCAGGTTACTGCTAAAATTACTTTATTAGATCCTTCTTATGTAAAACCTTAGAACTTGTACTTTTTAAACATGATTTTAGTTTATCACATGGTAGATCAGCTTTATTAAGACACTACTTTCACTTATCTAGGTTTGCTGACTGAATCTGCAGCAGCCAGCATGGAGAAGCCTAGAATGGAGTTGCATAAGGTATCAGGATAAGGGTATAAATATTTCAAAGGTCTTCAGTATCCTTTGGGATGTGGTGAAATCCATCAGTGGCAAAGGGAGAGAAGTTGGTGTATTGCTTAACTGTAGTCATGATTATTCCATGGTACATCCTAAGCAAACCAATCTGCAGTTTTATATGAAAAGTTTAAAAGAAGGTCAAAGTAAAGGTTTAAAAGCCAAGGAATTCCGATTAAGTAAAGCTGTTAGGGCAACTCTCCATGCCAGTATCTGGATGTGCTCACAAAATCCCCAAATTTTCAAATGCGTTCACAATGTCCTCCCTAACGTTCACTTCATGGGTGACGCTTTAAATCAGCGGGCCCTCCTTGAAGACTACATTACCCATAATCTCCGACCACCACGTGGTTTAGGGCGCGTGGCAGTGACGTGCAAGCAGCACAGCCGTGAATCGGCACGAGTCTTCTGCAGCATTAGGGGGTGTTTGTAAACAGGCTCGGGTTTAATCGACACTTAGGGGGCGTCTTCACAAACAGTAAGTGTTCCTCATAGCTACGGTCTTCTTCGGAGGAAATGGAAGCCTATTTACGGAGCTGTCGCAGTTTGCTACAGGTAAAAGGATGCGGTTCTTCTAGGTTATCGAGCTGCTTCTGCTTTTACGTGGTGAACGTTGTGGTTCTGACGGGCTTGCGTTGAAGTAACTGCCGAATATAAATCTGCGGGCAGTGTAAAGGAGGAAAATCAGAGGAGAAAAGTTGCTGAACATTGATCGCGGAGCTCTACTCTGCTAGGGCGCATGCGCAGACTCATGTGTCTCTAGTTCAGTCCTGTTTCAGGTTTTGAGCGCGTGATTAAATTTTCAGGGGGTTTACGCTGTTTTGCATGGGTTTCTGTTGATTAAATTGTGTAATATTTTTAGAATGACCCTTTTCCTGTCTCATTTCCCGCGCAGAGCCACAGGCGGAGGGCTGGGTGGGCTTCAGTTTTACATAAACAGTCGCGCACGCGCGCGCACAGGCTTAATTAAACTATTCTAATTAAAGGGAGAGTCCACCGAATTTTCACAATTTTAGCCATTTTAATAAGTATTCAATGCAGTCAGTCAACATATAAAAGTATAAAAGACAACCATATATTGCACTGAATGATGAAACAGCAGGGGGGAATTTGTACCGCCAAGTCCCTTCATCCACTTAGAGTGTTATGATAATCTTCTGTAGACCAATATCTTATCGCCAAACTCCCAGTAAGCACTGTCTGCAATCAGGCAGGGCATTAGATCATCCTCATGTCAAAACTCTTTGGAAGATTGTAATCTTTGGCAGGCAGGTTCCTATTATCACCATTGAAAATGTTTCTGAAATGTCTAGAATGGACCTTTGCACACCAAACCAATCAGGGACTTGCCAACAGACCTATGGATCAAGAGGTCCCAGGTTCAAATCCCACCTCTAGCACTACCACCACTGGGTCCCTAAGCAAGACACTTAACGCTGATTTGCTTCTGGGGGACTGTCCCTGTAATCAGGACATGGAAGTCGCTCTGGATTAGAGTAAACCAATCTGTG
This sequence comes from Hepsetus odoe, assembly GCA_017165825.1. Lineage (NCBI taxonomy): Eukaryota > Metazoa > Chordata > Actinopteri > Characiformes > Hepsetidae > Hepsetus > Hepsetus odoe. The sequence continues at coordinate 10,311,767 of CM029379.1, read as the reverse complement.
GGACATGAGATATTAATTATCCAGGAATTTTGAGAACGCAGTGGTATCCTGCTTTCAGTCAGAGGTGCATGGATAGCATCACGTTAGTTGTGATATTCCTTTATTCTGAGTGGACGCAGCCACAGGGGATACACAAGCCAGTGCATTGTTTTGTGCTGGTCTCAAGCCTGGGCGAAATGTGATGGGGATCCTGAGTAAATTTTTTTTCCAGATCAATATGTGGACAACGATACAGATTTACACACCAGGTTGGTCAAGGTCCAGATTACCCTATGTTCTGAATGTGTAGGAGAACTGCCTTGGTGTTCACTAGATGTCAACAGTATGCATTCACTGTGTTATTCGCTGTAGCTCTATTTTTAGAACAATCCTGTCATGTGGTGGGCTTGACTATGCTTTTGAAAATCTGTTGTGTTTTCAACCAAAACCTTGCATATGGTAAGTGGTACATGCTGCATGATTAACCCTGGTCATGAAAGACTACTTAACGGTGATGGTTTGTGAGATCTTCTATTTGCAAAAAAGTACTACACAGTAAAAGAGGTCCTCTGTCATATTTTTTAGTCCGTGAAGACAAGGCTCAGGTATTCATTGTCAGAATGGATTAGATGAGATGGTAGAAGCTCTAGACTAATCTGATCAGTTGCCTGCTCTAATTTACAGAGCATACAGTTTGCAATACAACGTAAAGGGCTTGGTAACCAACCAGATGATGAGTTTAGTTTAAGGCCACAGGTCAGTAAGTACTGACTGCAGTGCACAGATATCTATAGTGATAATATATTGTAGCATTTACATATAGAGCATTTATCACTCACTCTTTATCCATAACTATAGTTAAGGAATAGGTATGGGCATCTTTGGGAAATTTTTCTGTCTAAAATTGATATTGCAGTTTAAATGCAACTATTTTTAATTGTTTATATCCTGTTTTTTTCCCCACAACTCTAACAAGAAATTGCTGTTATAACTTTTTCCTCACAATAAAAAATTGAAAAATCTGGCATATAATTAAAGCTGCATCTCTTACAAAATAGGGCTTTGTTATAAAATCGATGAATCATTCAGCCCTCCAAATTTGCCTACTGGCTGAAAGTCCTTATAAAATGCAGAGACTGAGCTAGGGGAGCATGAGCACATTGTCATGAGAAGCAGAAGGTCTGCCTCAGCAGAAATGTGTTTGCACCACACACAGTACTGATCTGCCCACAAGACCAGTCCTTAACAGTTGTGTAAACTCAGGCAGTCATTTTTTTATATTGACTCTGGGGTTTTTTTTGGTTTTTTTTTAAGCTAAAACCAGATCCACGTATCTTTTTATTCTCCTTCAAACAGTTTATTTGACCTGTGATGGCTGTCCATTTAGTAGACTTGTTTGTTAAATTATTATTCAGTTTTTATAATTTTTTCTAAACTATTAGGCTCACATGAAGAACAGCCTGGGGTTACTGCATGTGGTGCTGGGGAACGAGGCGTGTGATATGGACTCCATGGTATCAGCCCTCACCTTTGCTTATTTTCTGTCAAAGGTGAGTCACTCATTATCTTGAATGAGGTTCAGTGGCCTGGGTGTAGAACACTAGGCTTTTCCGTATATGGTAAGAAAGTGTTTATCCTTGCTGTGCTATACTGAAGGTCCTCCTGGCTTTATTCCTAGACACTGGACCCTGGGAAAGCAGCAGTACCTGTACTGAACATCCCAAGAGCAGAGTTCTCTTTGCGCTCTGACAGCATTTTCTTGTTGAGAGAGACTGGCTTTTCCCAGGACTACCTGCTGTTCAGGGATGAAGTGGATCTTTATGGCCTCAAAAAGCTGGCCATTATTTTAGTGGACCACAACGTTTTACCTAAGTATGTGTCCTTGAGTAAACCTTACCCATTGTAATGTTGTAGCGGTGTAGCAAAACATATGTCATAATTTTTCTGCATTTAACATATCAAAATATGTTGTAGTGAAAAAAGTGTAAGTGACAACCCTTGTCATTGCGAGGTCACAGCACAGCAAGCGTGAACCACAACAAAATTGGACCTCTGCATTTAACCCATGCACACAAACACCGTGCAGCAGTGGGCAGCTATTGAAAGCGCCCGGGGAGCAGGCACAGGGACGGTACCTTGCTCAAGGGTACCTCAGGGCAACCTACTTGTGAGGGAATCAATCTTCCAATGCGGGGACAACTCCCTAACCACTAGGCCACCACTGCCCTACTTGAGATCAAAAGTATTTTGATTCTTCCATTCTAATTCTATGATATATCCATTTGGTTTGGCTGAAGTAAATGCAGGATCTCAATTAGGTCTTTTTCAATGCTTGCTACTCAAGCCTTCTATCAGAACAAACCCAAAAATCCATTATCAGGACTAGTAATATTTTGAATTTGTGTCATGTAACCATTTAACAGGATTTTAACAGAATGCCTTCATGCATGCAATTAAAAGGCAGATGATTTTTAAGCCTCTTTCTATTATATCATACAAAATACACTCTATGTAAACTGTCCTTTCTGCAGAGCTGACAGTGCATTAGAGAAAGCTGTGGTGGAGGTCATTGATCATCATCGTCTAGAGAGGGCTCCCTCTCCTAGTTGCCCTGTTACCATGGAGGTTGTGGGCTCCTGTGCCACCCTGGTGACGGAGCGCATTGCCCAGAAGGCTCCTGAGCTGCTGGACCAACAGGTGGCACAGCTCTTATATGGTAATTACTCAGACAGTTACTTTAGTATCGGGAAGTAACAATATTTGAGAGGGATTGGGCAAATAACCTCCTCTGACACATTGTTTTCCACCATAGCAAATTTAACATTCAACAGCAGGGATTAGCATGGTCACCTTAGAATGAGAAGATTCCCTGGTCATTCTGGTTATGATTCAAATATTGAGTAAGGCTTCACACAAGTACATGATCACATGGTACTATGAATGGTTCAAAAATGGTCCTCAGATTTTTGGAATAAAAGATAAGAGCTCTACATGGGGGGAAGAAAAAAAACATTCCTTTTAACATTAAAACCCTTCACTAGTCAGTCAATTTTAATCATGTTATACCATACAAGGATATTTGAAGGTGGTTTCTAAGTGTTATCAGTGCATGTCTTACTGTTTGGGTTTTTTTTTTTTTTTTCTTTTCTACAGATAATTTGACATTTGTCAGATACCATTTTGAAGAAGAAAGATAAAGAACTAGATGGCATTTAACTTTAGTGGCCTGTGAAGCTGCCACTTTAATAAAACAGGCCATTTTAAACCAAAATGTTTGCGCTCACAGCCTAGTCTGTTGTTTGCTTGACCTGGAGTCAGCTGGTTTAGCTTGGTGTGTTTATTTTAGACACAGCACTGTTTGAAAGAGATAAGACACCAACACATTTAATCTTCTCACTCCAAAGTTATGGGTATATTATAACAAAATACTTTGGGTGGCTGCAAATTGCAAAAGGCTTGGTAATGTCTCTGCACCATTAAAAGACAATGCTTTTGCCTTGTCAGGTACTATTATCACTGACTGTGTTAATATGGCCCCGGAGGCAGGAAAAGTAACTCCCAAGGACAGCCAGTATGCTGTTCTCCTAGAGACACGCTTCCCTACGCTCCCTCCCAGGAGCATCCTCTTCCAGTCTCTTCACAATGCCAAGTTTGATGTGTCAGGTAAGCTTTTAATGAGTGATTGGGGAGAACACAACAGGTTTCTTGGCTTGGGGAGTGAATGAAATGTTTTATTATGCAGAATTTTCTAACAGTTAAAGGCATATTTTGTGTGTTAGGCCTCACCACAGAGCAGATGTTGTTAAAGGATATGAAGGCGGTGTCAGGCGGAGGCCTTAAGCTGGCCATCAGTGTTATCTTCATGACACTAGAAGTAAGTGTTACAATGGGTTTTCTACCCATTGTGATGTATTCTTCATTACTTAAGCTTTATGTACAATGTAAATGTAAATGTACATAAAGTGAGAAAAGGTGTATGCCCACTCTCTGATTTCCTTGTGTTTTGTTTATTCCAAACACTTATCCCCAATCACCAGCAGCCAGTATGTTTAACACACTTTGCCAATAAAGCTGTTTCTGATTGTTCTAAAATATGTTTAATACACAAGACCCTCCTGAGTAAACAACAGTTTTCAAATTATCTTATGATTTGTTGAACTCCTCTATCACCCATATGAAAAAGTCATTGCCCCCTTAGTCACTGGTGTGGACCTTTGCTGCTTTATGGCCTGGGTTCCTCGCCTGAATGAATCTCTCTACCAGAAAGTATTAAAGGATGTCTGGTTATCAGTCCATTATCTGAAGCTCAAGTGCAATCCAGGACAATGAACAAAAGCACAGGAGCAAGTCCACCTCTGAATGACTGAAAGGCCATAACAGTAAGATTTTGGAGTGGCCTTATCGAAGTACTGGCCTGAACTTTGTTAAGATGTTTTGGCAGAACCAGCAAAGCGCAATCCATAGTCCAAAACTCTCCATTGTGTTACTGAATTCAAAAATATTTTGTTAAGAAGAATGGACAAAAATTTCTCCACAGCAATGTTGTTGACTATTCTCCTGTTACTGGAAGCATTTGATCAAAGTTGTTATTTCTAAAGATACAAAGCCATGGGTGATACAGGATGATATCAGTGTTGCTGAGTTTCTGACCTTCAGTAAATCTTAAATTATTTGAATACTGTGTTTCGCTTTTGCTTCTGTTTAATTACACTACATTTTTTGAGATCAGAAACGCAAAATTTAAAATGAAAACAAAAGTAGAGAAAATCAGAACGATGTTCACAGCACTTAAATGTATAAAAAGCACAATATTTCATATCTGTTGCATCTTGACATGATTGAGAAGCTGCTGAATTTGAAGTAAAGATTTATTGTCTTTAAAAAGTAACATTCCTGGTTTTCAGGGGCCCAATATAGATTCACTCAGCAGCAATGAAGTGCAAGTGTTGTATGTTTTCCCCAGTCCCAGATATGTAGACATATGCACTGTTCACATTTAAAGTGATGTAGCTTGTTAATATGTTAACCACTTTAATTAGTAATATTGTAAGGTATTGTAATGACTTTCAACCCACGCTACCCACCATGCCGTGGGGTGGCGGTGGTCTAGTGGTAGGGTACTTGCCTATGGACCTATGGCTCAAGAGGTCCCAGGTTCAAATCTCACTTCTAGCACTACCACCACTGGGTCCCTGAGCAAGGCCCTTAAGAGTTGCTCCAGGGGGACTGTCCCTGTAATTAGGACATTGAAGTCACTCTGGATAAGAGTGTCTGCTAAATGCCGTAAATGTAACCTTTAGAGTTTGCCTATACTGAGAATAACCTGTATTTCTAGTCTTTCCTGCAGAGACAGCATCTACAACAGGAGCTTTGTGAGTTCTGTCATAAGCACAACTACAACCTGGTGGTGGCCATGACCATCTCATTCATTGAAAACAAGGAGCCTTTCAGACAGCTCGCAGTTTACAGTTCCAGTACGCATTACAGAGAGGAGGTACTTCAGAGTCACTATGTATAAAATTATTCTAGTATCTAAGTCCTGTGCAATTTAACAGGCTCCAAATTATAAGGCTAGTATGACATTAGAAAGATGTAAAGAAATGTGACCACAGCAATAAATTGTCTCAGTTGTGAGAAAACTATAATAGAAAATTACCATTATTGTCACTTCTTAATGGGTGATGGTAATGGTAATTTTATACCATTTCTCTTGGTCTGTTTTTTACCATGAAGTGTTCACATATAGTAGTACATAAAGGTAGTAGTGGGCAACTTGCAAATGGTGCAAATAAGAAATAAATAGGGTTTATTTGAGTATGCATTAAATATGCATGATTTTTCTGAGAGATTTATTTACTGGTATTTCATTAATCCTTTATTATTTGTTCTCTCAATAGGTAAGCAAAGCACTAGAAAAAGCCAGAAACCCCAGTCTGGATCTCGGTCAAATGAGCAGTCCCTATCCAGACATGAAGGCTTATGTCCAGGGTAATACACTGGCGTCCCGAAAGAAGGTACTACCCATTATTTCAGACTTCCTTAAGGACAGGGAGAGGAAAGTGGAACAGGGTGGCAACCTGGAAGACCTGGATCTAGAAGAAGAATACACACTGGATCACTGTGACTTGCAGCAGTGCTGTGAGGATACTGCCTTAGAAGAGGACTCTGATGTCCCACCAACCCCCATGAACAGCCTGGTTGAAGGCTGCCCTTTGGACAATGGACTCCCCAAAATTAATGCAGAGGTGCTTGTGGAAAAAGTCAGCAAGATAGCTAGTGAAGAAGACTGGCCCTCTGAAGGACAATGATGCCACATTCACTGTTTCACTGATGCCCACAGCCTCTAAGGATTTTAGCAGTTGGTAAAAAAAAACTTTCTTCTTGTTCGAGAGCATGCACTGTATATGCAGAATTGCAGGGCACACAACACAAAAAGCTCCTTCCTGGTCTAGAAAACTGACAGGTTCTTTGGAAAGTGGAAGGACACTTTCCTGTTGTTCTTAAGTACAGTGTAGTAGACGGCATGGTTTATGTAAAGAATAGAAACCTTCTAGTTCATGTGTTCAGTATTTACCTTACTGAAAGATTTCAGAATTTATTTATATTACAATGCGTCTGTATTAATACAAGTTTTATTTGTATTGCATTTTACCAAATTAGTCTTGACTAGGAATCTTCAGCACATCATATTCTTCTAGCTGAGAAAGCAGCCCGTTGCTCAGGTCCCCTTTTGTATTATTAACTAGTTACAACTAGGAAATGCAGCTAATTAAGTGAGGGGATAAAGAGAAATAAGTTGACTAGACAGAATAGAAGAAGATAAAAGGTGCTATTACCACTGAAGGCACTGAACTGATTTGTTTTATTTGGTGATGCTCTCCTTTCGAATGTAGTGTCAGGAAAAAAGGTACTGTGCAGGGATATTTTGGATTCATGAAGGTACAGACAGTGTAAAAGTACTCTCAGTGGTACAGTATGGTCTTTGATGTTCAGATTTGTACCTTAAATTTATTTTTTTCCACATGAAAGGGGCTGAATTGTACCTCCTTCATAACCTTATGTTTGAAAGTAGAACAGTAAAATAGAATAGTTTGGAGTGAGGAAGGCATGCATGGAGAGTTTCCATAGTGCATATACCTGCAGGAGAACATTGTGAAATTATGTTCTCAGACTACAGGTATTGAAGGGTTCCCTTGAGGATACCACCCCAGTGACACTGACAAGTGTATATTTAAGCTGTCACATCTATATTTCAGTGCACATCTTTCATATGGCTTTATTAAGAATTCCAACACTATAAATGGACATTTAGAAATGACATCTGATATGTGCTTTATGGCTCTGCTGAATCATGTTTCATTCTATGAGCCTTTTACAAAGAACTCATTTAAAGACAGTGTTTCATTTGGATGGATGGAATTATTAATATTAAAGTCATTATAGTATATAAATATGTAGCAGTATTGATGTCGAGTTGTTCATTCTGCAGCCATTTTATTTTTATTTACATTTTTCATCAGGATAATCTTGCATATTTTTGACTTTGCAGGATTATGAATGATTCAGCAGAAATGACTGTTGTGAATTAATCTAAATATATTTCTTGGCAAGCGTACACTGTTGTGCATTTAAAGTTTATTCATCCATGCCTGGTGGATATTCATATTACTCGTTCATATGTTCTGCAGCTCAGTATGATACTACACTCTGGTGCAAGGCAATTGCTGTTCCATCTTCTCCAAAAGAGATACTTAGGAAGAGTAATGGATTTCCACAAATGAACTAGGAGTTCAAGTTTGAAGCAAACTGAACACACTTTGCAAGGCTGTTAAGTATTAAGTCATGCAGTTTGCCAAGTTATATCTATAGCTCAACAACTTGATCTCTTCCTGAGAGGTAGCAGCCAGTTAATTGTGTGAAATGTTTAAAATTAGTAAGCAGCGATGCTTTTAAGCAAAGGTAATGTTGCAATCATTTGCATGGATAAAGAATCACCTGCATCTTTGAGGTTGCAAAGAGATTTTCATTTGATACCAAAGATTAATACTGCAAGCTTCTGCTTCTCCTGTGGGAGAGGGAGAAGTTTGTAGCTGAGCATGTACTAAAGCTGATTTATATATGTGCCTATGTAGCTTTATGTTAATGTTTTCTTTATCTAAGATTATTTGTGTGTGTTAATTTGAGTATCTGCAGTAGGTGTTTTTTTTTTTTTTTTGTTTTTTTTGGGGGGGTGTTTGGCTTTGCTTGTTTTTTCTGTTTTAATTAACAATTTGGGAGAAAGAAATTTAAGTGAGATGCCAAGTATTACCAGCATGCCAAGTATTGCTATTTACTATGATGTAATCAATCAAAAATGAATGAAATTCTGCTGTCGCTGGTGTAGTTATAGTTGGTAATAAGTAACTGTGCTGCTGAAAATTCTTGGACAAAATACATTATTTGAATTTTTCATCAAACCAGAGAAGGATTCGAGCTGTTTCTGTTGGCCTCTGAATGGTGTGACGTGTTTTGGTAATGGCTGTCAGTTTTACAGAAATTGTGTGAACATGAAAAGACTGTAAGAGCTTCTCACAGAACTTGTTTCACAGGATAAATGCAATTGAATCACTGTGAAAAACTTGCATTATATGAAGGAATTAAAAACATGGAGCTAGGTGTGTGCGTATGTGTAAGTTTTGGTTAGTTCAAAGTTCTCTGTAATGTTTATAGTAGGGTCTCTCTTTTCTGTGAGCTCTATGTTTTGTAAGATTGGACAAGGCAGGAATTTATAGTTTTATTAATCAGACAATTGTAGAAGTGAATTACACTAATTTAAGTATCAATAAGATCAAAATAAAATTTAATGAATTATTAATGTGAAACCGGACAATCAAGAGCACATGCTTCTGTTCGTGCTCCTTTTTAATTTTAAGTACCCTTAAAATGTTATGTGGATTAATTGTTAAAAAAAATAAAGCTTGGTGTTTGTGTACATGATTATTTGTTTTGGCTTCTTGGGAAATTGGGAAAACAAAACAGATTACTAATTATTGTAGTGCATTTTCGTTTCTTAAATAAGCAATAAATATTGCATCTTTTTCCCCAATTTCATTTTATGGGTTTTTAATGTTCTACAGGGATTAAATTTCTCTGTTGACATGATTTTTCTTCAGTTGGGTTTCAAAGTTGTTTTTTTAGAAGCCCTCTGCATTCATGCATGTGTGACTTTATGGTTTTTCACCCCCTCCCCAAGGCAACAAGGTAGTTTCTTCTGATAATTTTCTCTGCTTTTATCCTTGGTTTAAAATAAGATCTTATTATACTTAACTCTACTCTTAACCATAACTCTAAACCTTTATCCAAAACTAACACTGCTGGCAGTCCTAGTCAGTCTATTTACAGGACTGAAACTTGTGTGACCAAAACATCTGCTTGTTTCCCCAGTTGTCGGGCAGCGGTGGCCTAGTGGTTAGGGGAGTTGCCCCGCATCGGAAGATTGTGGGTTCGATTCCCTCACAAGTAGGTTGCCCTGAGGTACCCCTGAGCAAGGTACCGTCCCCGTCACTGCTCCCCGGGCGCTTTCAATAGCTGCCCACTGCTGCATGGGTTAAAAGCAGAGGTTCAATTTCGTTGTGGTTCATGGTGTGCAGTGCTGTGACCTCGCAATGATAAGGGTTGTCACTTTCACTTTCACTTTTATGGCGTTAATGGAGTACAAGCTCTTCTGCAGAAGACCAGTTTATGGGTCTGAAAAACTGGTTTCTTATAGCTGCAGTTTTCCAGTCTCACCTCATGAGCAGTCATTGTTACGTCACAGACAGAGAGCATGTTTTAGCAGAGATTTTGAAATGGGACAGTACGATGTCATAAACAGTGTTCTTTTGCTGAGCGTTAAGAATCACTGTCACGATTCTCATCGAGTGACTGGTGAGTTGCCTCCGATTGCTCTCCGGGAAAAGGGGCAGTGGTGGCCCAGTGGGTAGGGAGTTGGCCCCAGGATCAGGTTGTGGGTTTGAGTCCCAGACCAGTTGGTTGCCCTAAGGTACCCGTGAGCAAGGTACCATCCCCATCACTATGCTCCGGGTGCACTTTCACAAAAACTATCAAAGGAGGCTTAACATGTTTGAGTTAAAACTTAATAATAACATTGATTGTGTTAAGATCTGGTGTCTGACTTTGCCATTCCTAAACTTTACCCATTGTACCTCCATGAAGCCCTTGAAAGTATTTCATTGTCATGCTGCATGATCATTCTTTCTGATTAGTTAAATCTTTCTCTGTAAATTGGTTGACAAAATGCTTTTGTAGACTTCAGAATTCATTCTGCTGCAACCATTGTGAGCTGCATGATCAATAAAAATGACTGAGACATGCAAATTTAAGCCATGACACAAATCTGCTCTGCAGATGAGAATATAACTTTTGGGTCATGAGCATATCCTTTCATTCTTCAAATTCCAATCCAAAATAATTGTACTGGCTATGACCAATGTTAGTGAAATGCTCTAAAAGGATTTTTCCAGCTTTAAAATGAACTGCTTTCACCAATAGACTGTTCTCTGGTCTTAATGCTGGTTTTCCCCTTTTTAACTAAATAGTGTGATAGTGCAGTTTCTAGTTTAAGCAGTCAAGCTTACAGGACAAACCTGTATAACAACAAACACCTGTCAGACACTTAATTTTTTTTTTCTTGAAAAAGTGTGGACAGATATAAAAGGTGCTAAACATCCATCCATCCATCCATTTTCTGCCGCTCGTCCCAAACGGGGTCGCGGGGGAGTGCTGCTGTCCAACCCAGCGCACACAGGGCGAGGACGGGGGACGCACCCTGGACAGGTCGCCAGCCCATCGCAGGGAGGAGCGGGACGGGATATAACATATTTCACATATCTAATTTAATATATTTACTAATGAGAAAATACATTCTGAAAGTCTGATCATATATATATTTTATAATATTCATCTTTTGTACTTCTCTAGTCCTGTCCTCCTTTTTGTTTTCGACTGCTCCACAGCAGATCATCTTGTCTCTATTTCTTCCTGTCTTCTTTCTTCCTTTGGCCTTGCTCTTCTCCTCTTTCCTGGCAGATCCATCCTCAAGGTCCGTTATAATCTAATTTTTCATCCTGTTAATTACTTTTGCAGACAAGAAGGAGTTCAGCGCTGTTCCTTGATGTAATCCCGTCTCTGCTCTACACACATCCATCACTCATACTGCAGACCTCAATGCTGTCACACCAACCTCATACATATCCTGTACCACTCTGACATACTTCTCTGCCACTCTTCCTTTCAAATATATTTCTGTCCATGTTTCCTATCTTCCAGTCTCAGCTAGGAATGGCATTTGATGCTTTTGTGAAGGTTCACCTAGGCAGAACATCAGACGTATTAAAACAAGCCCTGTGGAAAGATATACTTACCATAAGAGAAGAGGCCATTCACCTGAAACAGGTAAACCAGTACCTGGCCAACTTTGAGTACACAGTAAGACAGCTGCAGCTGGAGAACATGCGGCTGGACACCATGGTGTCAGCTCTGCTGGACCAAGCAAAGGTGGGCACTCTTGTCAATCACACTTGCAAGTGTGATTGATTTTAAATATAAAACACTCCCAATTTTGCTTCATTTACCTTTGGAGGTATAAGTCTGGTGTCGCTAACAAACATTAAAAGTTGCCCAAATCTATTCTTTAAATGCCCCAAATATTCTCTCAGCTCAATCCACATAGAGGTCTTTAAAGGTGACATTCAAGCATACGTGTGGTTATGGACAGTAAGGAAAGCCATTTCAAGGAACACCAAAGTTGCAGAAGATGTATTTTGGATCTGAGTCCTCAGTATTTTTGATGGTTGTGGCCTTAAAACTGATCTGCGCTCTTACTCCTGTGGTGATTTGTGAAAACAAAAGGCTGCTAAAGTGTTCAGTAGCATGGAGAAGACTATTTTGTTTGTTTTTAATAGCTCATTTGAAGTCATACTGTCTCCCTAAACCACACATCTGCACCTTATTGAGTTTTAAGGGGCAGCGGTGGCCTAGTGGTTAGGGAGTTGGCCCCACATCGGAAGATTGTGGGTTCGATTCCCACCTCAGTGGGTTGCCTTGAGGTACCCTTGAGCAAGGTACCGTCCCCATCACTGCTCCCTGGGCGCTTTCAATAGCTGCCCACTGCTGCACGTGTGTGTATGGGTTAAATGCAGAGGTCTAATCTCGTTGTGGTTCATGTGTGCTGTGCCATGACCTCGCAATGACAAGGGTTGTCACTTTCACTTAAGTTTTGTTTAAAATTGACTAATGTTTAGTTCTGTGAGTTCTCTTTCTTAACTAAAGCAAAATGTGGACTCCAAATATGGTTCAGCTGATCTTCTCAAGTAAACATTCAGAAAAACTTTCATTTTGATAAAAAAAAAAAAACATATCCTATAACATAGATTTTACATTGTGAGACTCTAATTATTGCTGTCTAAGAAATAAACTGAAAGGTTGAAACCCTAGTAGTATGTTATAAGCTGTAGTTAGAGAAGGATAAAATCTGTAAACAATCCACAAATAAAAAAGCTCAATAGTGGTATGGTTAGTATTGTGTGGATTCACTGATGTTAAAGCAACAGGCATTTGTTTCTATAACTGTGTACAGATCGCTGAGCGGGCACTAACACTAGCCAGACAGAGTCGCCATCAGAAGGATCTAGAGATCCTACAGCTGAGAAAGCAAAACCAGGCTCAATTTCAAAGTATTCAACAATTACACCAACACTGCAAGGAGAAACACTTCTGCCAGCTAGACTCCCACAGTCAGTGCAGGGCCATGGGTTTAACGGACAAAACTATGGACCAGGAGCCGTCATCATGGCACACTGAAAAATGTGAACCAAAGCCATGGCCACAAAATCATGAGGAAGACTTTGCTCTGAACTTTCAGGGAACAAAGGTTGTGCTGCCTGGACATGCTGATGAAGACCTGGTTGATTCCAACTTGTGTGTTCAGCACAAAGACAGAATTTGGAGGCCAAGATATGAAGTGAGTATGAGGTCTACCACTTCACACAAGGAAGAAAACGATGCAAACACAGAAGCAGAGGCAGTAATGGAATCTAGTAGAATTCAGTCTGGAGGACAGTAAACCTGCATAAAGCTTCATCACCAATATCAAGAACTCTTATTTGGCTGAACCTTGAGTAAACAAAAGAACGTCTGCATGATTGGTAGTGTTTTTTTCTGGGGATTAAAACATTATAGATAAAAGATCATAATCCAGAAGTAAAAAAGATACATAACTAACTGAATATATTCTTTTTATTTGCCTGGAAAATGTATTTTTGAATTATACATAAATTTAAAAATATTAACCTTCAAAATGATTTATTTTTGATTGAGTTTTTTCTTATTCTGTAGAAAAAAGTTATGTCCAATATTCATGTACCAGTAACAAGGTTGCTGAATAAAAATAAAAAGAATATTTTAACTAGAGAATGTGGACAAGCAAAAGATGAAGCAGAAGTCAAAAAGGAATTGATTAAATCCACGTTATCTATATAAAATAATATCATTAAGGCTAATTCCTTTTACAACAGAGAATCAATGTCAAACAGGTATTAGTCTTGCTGTTTCAAAGACTTACCATAGTATCTTCTTCTTCTTTCTTTCTTTAGAGGTCGCCACAGCATATCTTCTGTTTCCATTTCTTCATGTTATCTGCATCTTCCTCTTTCAAACAGACCACCTGCATGTCTTCTCTCACCACGTCCATAAACCTCCTCTTTGGTCTTCCTCTTTTCCTCTTTCCTGGCAGCTTCATCTTTAACATCTTTCTCCCAATATAATCCTCGTCTCTCCTCTGGACATGTCCAAGCCAACACAACTTCACTTCTCTTACTTTGTCTCCAAAGCATCTAACCTGAGCTGTCCCTCTAATATACTCATTTCTAATCCTGTCCATCCTGATCACACCCAACGAAAATCTCAGCATCTTTAACTCTGACACCTCCGGCTTCGCCTCATATCTTTTCATCAGCTTCACCATCTCCAACCTGTATAACATAGCTGGTCTCAGTACTGTTCTGTAAATCTTCCCTTTTACCCTTGCTGGTACCTGTCTGTCACAAATGACTCCAGCCACTGTTCTCCACCCATTCCAACCTGCCTGGACTCTCTTCTTCACCTCTCTTCCACACTCACTGTTACTCTGAACTGTTGATTCCAAGTATTTAAACTACTCCACCTTTGTCACCTCTACTCCCTCCATCCTAACCACTCCACTTTCCTCCCTTTCATTCACACTCGTATTCTGTCTTTGTCTTACTCACTTTCATTCTCCTCCACCTTTCCAGGTTCTCCTCAAGCTGTTCCCTATGAAGCCAGTAAACAACCGTTACAAATTTGAATAATTCTGATGTGTATGAGTATCATCTTTTCAGAAAGCAATGATGGAAGTAAATGGCCTTAGGTTTTCCACGTTAGGACATGCTTACATAGTAATAATCTTAGCTGTATTATTGTGTTATTGGAATTGTTGTTGGAATTATAAAAAGGTTTTTAATAAAGTATGTAAACATCATACTAACAAAACACTAATGTGTACCAAAGACCATTTTTAATGTGCAATAGAACCTTTAGTAACACTTTACCAAACAGCAGCATTCATAAGAGTTACATGACACTTACATGAGCATTTTATGGCAGATAACATATTACATTAATTTGGTTTAATGTTTGTTTTTCAACTCTTTTTGTTTCACTTGTCATAGAGTACCTTTGCTAGTGTATGCCTTGAAAAGGTTAATGATCATGGACGCTTGTTGGAGTAAGCTTTTATAAATGTCTGTAGCTTATTGTGAATTGTTATAAAAAGGCCTCTGTAGACGTCAGCTTTATGAACGTTTTCCAAAAGTGTCACTGTGACTCTTAAACTGATTATATTTACCAATACTTTGCTTATACCAAAATACATTATTTCAATAACATTATGGAAACGTTATATATGATCACATTATTCAACAAAGCATTTGTTGTCTTGCATTTATTTTTATCAAAGGAGTCATAGCCTTGGGTCTCTTTATCACCATCCATGGCTGTTGAGTCTCCTTATGATGAAATCATTAAAATATGAGCAAACCTATTTAGAGTGGGGTGATGTTAAATGTTCCATAAATCAGAACTGTTTACAGTGGGGTGACAGGAACGGGATGTCTGAAGAGTTTAACGTTTCTAAAAATTACATCAAAAAGGTTATTGCATAAAAAGTAAGTAATATTTTGTGTGATTCCTGAGGCACTTTTTTCTGAAGATTTTGGTTTCAAAAGAACTGAAAGCACATTTATGCTGGGGAGGTAAATACAGTATGTTGTACATCACAAACAAAATTGAACTTCTATTACAATAAAAAATCAACTGTAGGTTCACTGGTTGTTAAGAGAGTGTAAATAAATGGTTTTCCATTCTTCCACGTGTCCCTACAGCAAACCATTTTGCTTAATACCATCTATACCATTACATTTTGTCCACTGTGTTGGACTTTTTTTTTTCCTTTCAAGTAGGTGACAGGGAACAATGAATAACACTTTGAACAGAACATAACTGCACTTTTCCATTATGATATATTTAATCCCCATTTAGCACTGGCTAATCAGTAATGGTTCCTTTTTGCAAGGCATATTGGTTTTAAATGTGGCAGCGGTGGCCTAGTGGTTAGGGAGTTGGCCCCGCATCGGAAGATTGTGGGTTCGATTCTCTCACAAGTTGGTTGCCCTGAGGTACCCCTGAGCAAGGTACCGTCCCCGTCACTGCTCCCCGGGTGCTTTCAATAGCTGCCCACTGCACGGTGTTTGTGTGCATGGGTTAAAAGCAGAGGTCCAATTTCGTTGTGGTTCATGGTGTGCAGTGCTGTGACCTTTCACTTTCTTTCAAATGTTTTAAAGGTCTGGACAGCTTTTAATCCCGGCATTGTAAAGAGTGGCTCTGCTGAGAGTATGCAAGTACATTTTTAATGCACGTTTCTGAGCAAAACCTTTTCTACATTGTGTTTCTCAGTAGTGTGCAACTTAGAGTGAACAACAAGTGAGGATTTTGACAAAAAACTTTGCCCACATATGTTACAAATGAATTTATATTTAGGGTTGTAAGCATCTGGCTGTGATTTCTTCCTGTGCATAATTTTATGTCTTCCAAAAGCGCTTGGGTCAGCAAATGATCTTGGGCACAGTGTACAGGCATAGGGTCTTGCTCCAGAGTGGACATTGTAGTGGATATCCAGGTTAAATTTCTTGGCAAATCTCTTTCCACACTGTGTGCATGTGAAAGGCTTCTCTCCAGTATGCAATCTCAAGTGACAAATAAACGATCTTTTTGTCGTTAGAGTTTTCCCACAGATATTACAAATAAATGAACCAGTCCGTTTTTCGTGCTTTCGAGAAATTGAGCCTCTTCCCACAAAATGTTTAGCATTGGGGGCCGTCACCCCTAAACCAAAATCATGATTCAAATTTAATGGCATACTGCAGTCTGGCTTAGTAGATTCTGAATGATTCTCTCTCTGATGTATAGAATGAAACTGTAGATCAGGTGTCAATAAGCAGGAAATGTCAAACTCTTCCTCCTCTTCTCTTTTAGGTTGAGGAAAATGTTGAGTGCTTTCTCTCTCATTTTCATCATCCTGCACTGCAGTTTCTTCATGATCGTCTTCACAATCTGCATTGACATCAGGACTGCATTCTGACTTCTGGAGACCAGGTACAGCAGTCTCAGATTCAGTCTTGAGTTCATAAACTGCTTGGTTTACTTCTGTGACCAGACAAACAGCATCAGCGGATATTGCTGCGGAACGAGAGTAACAGAGAAAGGCATTATAAATAATGAAAGAATCTGTTTACACAAGCACAGAACAGAGGTTCACTGCAATAAAAAAGATCACAAATAGTTACTTTATAGTAGACGGAAAACCAAATCTTGAACTAAAGGGAAATTCTACTGATCTTTTTTAAGAATTCAGCATGAATGTGTCTTTGAGGCAAATTCAATCGAATTGGTTTGATAGATGCTCTGTCCTACAGAGACTTACAGAGTGGTTTACACCTGTGGTGAGAGGATCCAGATGTCTGAAGCCTCTATAAGCTCTGAACTGTTTCCAAAAACACTGAGACATTTTTTTCCAGTAGGTCTGTTGGCCTTTAACACATATTTTCATAATCCAGGGTGACCAAAGCAAACTTTTGCGAGAATTTCCACTATTTTGCCATAATTAACATATAAAATCTTTGAAGGCTGAGCAGGATCTGTTCATTTTGGATATAAAATATCATGAACATATTTAAACTGTAGGCATCATGATCCCAAGTACATACCTTCTTTACACTTAACAAAGAAATCTTACCATCCTGCTTTTCCTCCTCTGTTTCACTAATAGATCTGTCCATTGCCTCTACTTTTGCTCCTGGTGCTGGGTTCCATTTATGAAGCATGACACACTAGGAAAGTAAATAAATAAATTAGTCAAAGACTCCTTGCTTTTATTTCTATTGCCTGTCTGATGTCCTGTTTTAATGGCATCTAAGGTCAATGCATTCTAGTGTTCAAAGCTAAAGAACCTGGAACCTATGAATAATTCCACATACCCTTGATCGTTTATCATTCTCCGCATTTAACATGAGCAGCTGTAGCTATTTGATCACTTTTTATTACTATGATCAGACAGAGTCTCAGCTACCACAGGCATGCGTGTACAGACAAGAAAATGTATTCTTGGTCAAAATAACCTTTGGATTTTCTATCATAAAACAAAAGACTGCCTGTCCTTTCCAAGTTTCCATTTAAATCAAGCTATAATCTGCTGCTCTGTGTTATTGCGGATTATAGTGATAGAAGATTTGTTTTCATATGGAATTATCTACCATGCAGATATCTAATGTTATTACCCATTGTCCGCTTTTGGATGTTGCAGATTCTGTTTCTGAGTTTTCCATCATTTTCTTAGAGTCTGCAGAAATACAATCAAATGATACACAATCAGTCACACCATTTTAAACCTCTGACAGATGAAGTACAAGAAGGGCACCTGTTAAGGCGTGATGTATATTAGGCAGAAACTGAAAAGTCAGTTTTTAAAGTTGGTGTGTCATAAGTAGGGAAATAGCCATGCTGACTGTGTCAGGGCTACTGCAAACAGCAATTTTTGTGGGTGTTCCTAGTATGATTGAAGTGCTGAACAAAATTAGTTCATGGAAAGACAACTCAAGAGCACCCAAGGCTTGCTGACGCGCATTAAGAACAAAGGCTACTCTGGTCTGATTCGACAGAAGAGCTACTGTATAACAAGCTGCTGTAAATTTTAATGCTGGCTTTGATTAAAAAAAAAAAGTTGTCAGAACACACACTGTATATGAGTATGAAGCTGTGTAGCTGCAGACCAGTCAGAGTGTCCATGTTGATCCCTGTCTAGTGACGAAATATCCTACAAATGTCACATAGAAATCAGTGCATTAAGACATTGAAGATGGCCTGCTCTCTTCCATGACCCTTTTTTTAATCATGTGGATGTGTGTGTGTGTGTGTGTGTGTGTGAGTATGTGTGTGTGTTTACCTGGAGAAGAGGGGGTAAAATAAACATTCCAGGCAGGTTCACTCCAACCCAGGTTATTTAAAAAGTTATTTTTTGTCTTTGGAGTGAATGTGAGCTATTCTTTCATATCTTCAGTGTGAAATTGGGAAAATGAAAGAATCAGTTTTGCCAAAATGAGTGCCACAACCCTTCTGGGATGGCTCTGCAGAGGTTGGAACATTGCTGTGAGGATCCGACTGCCTTTAACGCGTAGGTGAGATGTGGTACTGATGCTGGACTCACTCCATGAGTACTGCATGGAGCTCCATCTCTCCAGTGCTGGGGGGCTTTATACCCCTCTTGCCTTTGCATTGTGACCTGAGATGACCTGAGGCTCACATCTGGCTGCATTCCAGCTGTGTGTGCACACCTGTGTCAGCAATGGATGCATCTTTATGTAACTTCAATCACTAATCAAGACACTGCCAGACGAGCACTCAGTGCACTCACATGCAGGTCTCAGCTGAGGTTTCAGGGTTGAGTGGTGATGGTTGATCCTCTCACTCACCGGGTCTCTGTTCACCGCCAGCGGCCGCCTCTCCTGCCCCGCTGTCCTTTTTCCACATGTGAGGCTGCTGCTGCTCCAGGAAATACAGTTTGTGTCTGAGATTCTGGTTCTCCTGCTGCTCTCTCCGGATTTCTTCCTGTAAAGAGCGGACCCAGCTGTCCGCCAGCGCGCAGATGTCCGACACCGCCGTTTTCATCAACACGTCCAGGATGGCCGTGAGCTGAACGTGGAAATGAGACTCCTCCATGTTTCTGTCCGTTTCTGATCTCTGACACTAACTCACAATCAACAACACAGCTGTGGCTGTGCTGCAATAAACGTCCGTGTTCTAACTAGGCCCCCTAGTGTTTAGAATTAGGACACTACAACTTTAGTGGGGTAAACAGATTTTATGCTCTTTGTGCTTCCAAGTACACATTTTGATTGATTTATGTGCGCAAATTTCTCATGTGATATATGTAGTATTTATTTTGTAGCTGACAACAACTGATGCCAAATATACAAATCGTGCTTTTGACTTTACTTTTACTTTTTACTATATTAAAATAAAATGTCTAATCTTCTATTCCATTCCATATTACTGTGTTCATACCAACAGGCTACTTTAGATCAGGGCGTTTGGAACACAGCCCTGTTCTTTGTTCTTCGCCGCTCGGCAATTTTTTACTCATCAGAGACCTTTCTCGCCCTCTGCTGGCGAGACATAGGAACGTCATAAGCCCTGCTTAAACAACTTGTTTCCGTTTAGTGCTGTCAGTGGCTTTTTTTCCTATTTTAAAACGTGGGCATAATCAACACTGAGCCCAACCAGGTATTCCAAATGTTCAGTTAAAAATATATTATTTTGAATATTTATACACATAATAGATTTATTCAATGAAAACAACTAAAATGCATCCAGAATATTTATATTTTATATTTATATATTCATTTTGTGACTTGTCAGACCACATAAAAAAAAAAAAAAACAGTTGAGTTTGACCAAATTACCTTTCTTGGTATCAGTTATGTTTATGCAGGGAAAGTACTATAGTTACTCTTACAGACTACAGAGACTCTTATTTAATAAAACATTTTTTTTATTTCTAAAAACAATAATTTAAAGCACAATTCAATAATACTTTTTTAAAAATCCAAGGATTAGAGCCCTTATTCACAAAGCTTTTCAGAATTTGAGTGCTGATCTTGAATCAAACAACACAATCTTATCTTCTACTGTTAAAAAAATAAAAATTAAATAAATAACTTAAGTCACTGGCCAATAGGATTCCTGTAGCCCATTATCTTAGTAATATTGACATACGTTGGAGTGAAATGTTTTAGTGATCTACTATTTATGAGGATTTTTGAAACATATATCCATTACATCCCTGCGATGGGCTGGCGACCTGTCCAGGGTGTGTCCCCCGTCCTCACCCTGTGTGCGCTGGCTTGGACACCAGCACCCCCCCGCGACCCCGTTTGGGACCAAGCGGCAGATAATGGATGAATGGATGGATATCCATTACAACTTACATTGGATTGGTCCATGTTATGGAAAACAATATTTTCGTTCACACGTAACAGTGAGCTGTGAATTTGTCGTCTGCATTTAACCCCTCCAAAACCCCAGGAGTGAACAAACACAGCGGGAGTACGAGCAGTAGGCTGCATCTGCTGCACCCGGGAAGCAGTGTTGAGGGACTTTGCCTTGCTCACGGGTAACTTAGGTTACTAGTTCGGGACACTAACCCTAACTTTCTGATCATGAGGGCAAGTACGTAACCACAAGGCCACCGCTGCCCCAGAGACAGTATTAGTATCATTCAAGAAGGTGTTTCAGACTATAGAGCAGAGACAGTAGAAATGCTGGGGTTTGGAACCAGGCCCTCATACATGTGAATTAAGCACTCTTCCAATGAGCTACACCTCCAGGAAATCAAGCATGGAAACTTGCTGCTGGGGAACCGAACCACGGTCTTCAGTATGACAGGACGTTATGTTCACTCCCTTTTCTATACAGGCAATCTATATTTAAGCTTCACTGAAAAGCAATAGGATGAGATTGTCAATAGAATGAGATGGAGCAGCTGCACTTGAGCCCATGCCAAATACCTCGGATGAGTTATAGTGTAATTTGTGGTCAAGACCTAATGATCCAACATCAAAATGGGATCTCACTAATGCGTTTGTGGTTGAATGCAATCAAATCAAATATTATTTTAAATCTATATCTAGATCATCTAGATCATCTAGTGCAACGTCTCCCTAGAAGAGCAGAGGACATAGAGGACACCATAGCAAAGAAAAAACTTAAGAAAAAAGAAACGCTGGCTGTGTCAACAAACGTTTGGACTTCCTACTCTGGAAGCTAATATTCAAGGTCTACACATGCATTCTTTTATGTTTCTTAAGACTGCTGGGGTCAGCGAAGGACTTTGGGCAGAGTGTGCAGGCATAAGGTTTTGCACCAGTGTGGATATTCTGGTGGATTTTTAAGTTATGTTTCTGAACGAAGCTCTTCCCACACCAAGTGCACGTGTAGGGTCTTTCGCCAGTGTGCATTGTAATGTGATACGACAGTCCTTGTTTGGTTGAAAGGCTTTTCCCACAGATATTGCAAATGAATTGACATTTAGGACTGTGGATGCTCTGTTGTAATTCTCTGCTGTGCATTCGCTTGTGCCTTCCAAAAGGGCTCGGGTCAGCAAAGGACTTTGGGCAGAGCGAGCAGACGTAAGGCTTTGCTCCAGTGTGGATATTCTGGTGGATCTGGAGGTTAGTTCTATTAACAAATCTCTTTCCACACTGTGTGCACGCGTACGGCCTGTCTCCGGTGTGCAATGTAAAATGAACACTAAGAGAATATTTTGACGAAAGACTTTTCCCGCATAAATTACAAATAAATCTAGGTCCTTTCTGCTTCATATTCTGGGAGGGACCCGAGACTCTCTCAGCTGAATCAGAACGTTGATCACTGGTATCTTTAGTGGATACACCAGCACTTCCCTCCATTATTACAAACAGACTGCAGTCTGAGCTGCTAGGTTCTGAATTACTGAGCAAAGATGTGGAGTTCAGCTGTGGATGAGGGGCTAATAAGTGTTCCTGCTCTTTGTGTTCCTCATCATCCTGCTTCTCCTCTGTTTTAGGCAAAGCGAGGTGTCCAGGTTTTGAGCTCTGATCTTCTGCATCACGTCCTTCATCCACAACCAGACAGTCCTGAGCGTCGTCTTCATGGTCATCTCTGCAGAGTTCTGGGTTTGGGATCTCAGGCTCAGTGTTGCTCTCACATTCACTCATGAGTCCAAAGTTTACTTCTGTTTCTATAAAATGAGCTGTAGGTGCATCATTGCATGCAGCTGGTAAGAGAGAAGTATGAAAAGTGTCACTGCTTAGTAGGTTTTCAACAGCCAGGAAAAATCCACTGAAATCAATGCAATGCAGCCAGGCCCAATAATAATAAAATTAATATAAAATTTTAATATTAAAAGGGCAAACATTTGACAACTTCAATCTTATTTAAACAGTGCTTTCCTGACATGTTTCTAATTATTATTATTTTTAGCTGCAAGCCACAAAAATTCTGCTGCACATAAACTGTAAAAGATTACACACAGAAATTACGAACGACATAAGTTTTTTAAAAAATAATTGTAGTTGCTAAGTTGCAGTTGTTATCCTAAGTGCTCATTGATGAGGAAGGTCTTCGTTTGAAGACAGTGAGGGTCTCAGGGGAAGTTTATTTCACCACTTAGGAGCTGAGACTAAAAAGAAAATATGTTTATTCAATACTAAGGCCTATTAATAAGTTATAACACTGACAATATTCTTATAGAAGTGTGTGAAAATGTTTGGAAGCTGTCATGTGCCTACCATTCAGTCTATACTGCCCTCTGCCAGTGACAGATATCTCCATCTCTTCTTCTTTCATTCCTGATAACGCAGGGATCCTTTCCTGCAAAACCACACAAGGAGGGAAAATAATCTTGGCTGATTTTCCCAAGAAACCTTTCTGAAGTTTTAACCATGAACATATGACCAAATAACTGAACTGTTGTCTTACTGTAAAGCTCATGGTCCCCTCTTCAGGCTTTTAAACATTATGACACTGAAGTTTACACTTTGACATACGTTTCACTGTAGACCCTTCAAAAAGGGCCAATACACTGAAAAAATTCAGGGTAAAACAGTCCCATTTCACAGTACATTTTTTTCAGGAAACTAAAAATAATAGAAGCATGACTTCAGGCAGAAGAACAAGTAATCTGTTCAACAAATCATTTCAGGTTTTTGATGATTTTCATCATGAGTGTAACTTACCCTCTGACCTCTGCTGTGACCTGTAGGTTCAGTCTCCAAGTTTACTGTCTTTATTGTGCACACTGAAAAAAATTGAGTAAAAAATGAAACATATTCTAATGTATATTATATATATATACAGATATAAAATTTATAGCCTTTAATATGTGCTACTACCTTTATGGTAAGAATGCCTAAGAGTGATGCAGCTTGCGTCCTGACTTTAATATTACTGCAATATTGACACACCATGAAAGTGTTATAGGGATTCTGTCAAATCTGAACACATTTCTTTCAGTTATCAACAGAGATTCCAATATAAATTTGCATTCACAAGGAAACCAGGAGACAGGATTTAATCGATAAAGCTCATCGCTATGCAACACCTACACAACAACATCAAAGTGATATCTCAGTAAATCTGCTCTAGGTTGTAAAAAGATCTTCTTGGTATTCTCCCTGTTCTGCAGCTGCCCTGCCCTGTCTTTTCATGACTGTGGTTTTACATATTTGTGCTTTATTGCCAGGAAGGAACCACTAGGTGAGTGTGCACCTGTGATCTCAGGCTCTATTGCAGCTGCTCCAGAGTCTCCCATTCTAGAGGGTGAATGTGTGTGTGAGTGTGTGTGTGTTGTATGGTGAAGGGTTGGACACCTGCGTCCAACACCTGTGTCCAACAATGGTGGACCTTAAAGGAGCTGAATACACCAGTTAATACAAATCTGATGTGTGGACATACAGTGCAGAAGTAAATCATTTTAGCCTTTAATGAATAACATCATAACAACACACACACACACACACACACACACACACACACACACACACACACACACACACACAGTGCCCCACCACTGACCGTGGCCTGTTTCCACGCTGGCCGGCTGTGTGTGTTGGGCAGGTGTGTGAGGGTGCTCCGTGTGTGTCCTGTGGGACAGTGTGTGCTCCAGGACGCGCAGTCTGCGTCTCAGCTGTAGGTTCTCTCTCCGCAGGGCGGCGCTCCAGCGGGCCGCCAGCGCGCACACGTCTCTCAGCAGCGCGTCCACAAGAGTCTTCATCTCCACATCAAACTGAGAGCAGCTCGGCACTCCCTCCGCCTCCATCAGTCCTGTTGCGCGGACGTTAGTAGAGTCACGCAGCTCGATTCTGCGATCAATTACTGTCTCCTCCACGGACTGAGCGGCTTCTCGCCTTCGCCCCTAAACTCCGCCCCCACAGCGCCACCTGCTGCAGCGGAGCGCTAACATCTGCACACATCTGGCTTTAATTATTCAGAAGTTTTTAACTAAAACTAATGTTTGATAATCGAATAGGTAATTGTCCTGGATTGATGAGGAAGAAGTAATTCAATTAACAGAGTATATAAGGTGTTATTTATAGTATGAGCATATATAATTTAATAATTTAAAGTTATATTTTAAAACCCCAAACACCAAAATGTGTTGCCATGGTTAAGTAAGATAGCATATATATATATATATATATACATAAATCAATACCGTCAATGCAGAGTTGTCTTAGCCCTGGGGAAAGCCTCTTCTCTTTTGGCTGCTCCTGTTAGGGGTCAACACAGCAGAACAACTGACACCATTTCTTCCTGTCATCTGTATATTATTCTTTCAAATCAACAGTCTGCATGTCCTCTCTCACCACATCCATAAACCTCCTCTTTGGTCTTCCTCTTTACCTCTTGCCAGGCAACTCCATCTTCAACATCCTCCTCCCGATATAATCCTCGACTCTGGACATGAGTCCAGAAATCCTCTGGACATGTCCAAACCAACGCAACATTGCTTCTCTAGCTTTGTCTCCAAAACGTCCAACTCGAGCTGTCCCTATAATATTCTCATTTCTAATTCTGTCCATCCTTGTTGCACCCAACTGAAATCTTTCATCTTTAACTCTGACACCCCCAGGTCTGCCTCCTGTCTTTTCATCAGCATGTCTAGCCCATATAGCATAGCTATAAACCCAGCCACTGGGGAAGCACAATTCCAAGCCCGGATAAATGAGGAGGGTTAGTTCAGGAAGGGCATCCGGTGTAAAACTTTTGCCAAATCAATAATCGGACAACAAAAGAGATGTAGCACAGGGGAAATATAAGAATGTGATATCAAATATAATATCAAATGTTAGAATCAAATATAAAAGTTTATGGTTATCTTCTTTAACAATCTACTGGAAAGAAACTGGAGTGGCTTTTAATTTAGAATCTGTTCTAAATCTTAACCGTACATTGGATTTAAAATTTCTCACAAATTATCTCATGTTGTAATTGATTTCCACTCTCAAAGACACTCTCAGATATTTGTTTATGATTGATGAATTGTAATGAAGTGAATGCACAGGTTAAGTGCACTCGAGCGAGGGGACAGGACGAAAGGCTCCACTCGAGTGTTCGAACACAGCCCGTTTTCACTCGTATCCGCAGTGCGCATGCGCAGTGTCACGGCCCTCTCTTCAGCGCGCAAGCGCAGTCTCTTCTAGTGCTAGTGCTTCTACAAGTGAAGGGCGCAGCACTGCGGAGTCGGTTAGCTCTTGTGGTTGGTGTGGCTCCATTTAATCGAAAATGCTGAAATTCCTTCCCAAATTACTCCTGCTAGTGTTGCTGGCCTTTCCAGCAACACTTCTGGTGAAAGGTGAGTTCTTTTTAACATGATATTACAGAAAATGTTTGCTGTGGCGTTTCGTTTAGCATGTTTGGCTAAGTCTTTTAGCTGCAGGTTCACTTGCAGCGTACAGATGTTTCATAAAGAGAACACGAAGAGCTTTTATGATTAATGTCCTGTAATTTTCTATGACTACTAAGAGTAAAAGATGTTTGTGCTTAGTTTTGTGTCCCTGTGAAAGCTGCAGCTCCCTCTCCGCTGGGCCACAGCCCACACACGCTGAGTTTTACTGAAAAGATTACTTCACTCGATTAATATCAAGTATATAAGTTAAATACAGTCTGGACTGCTCGCAGGAAAGCACCTTATCCTGGCTTTAAGCGCAGGTAAATTGATCTAAAAGAGCAGATTCAGCCCACTTCAGTCTGGGACCGTGTGGACTGACGTGTCCTTACTGGGTAGCTTTAGCCTGTTAGCCTCTGATTCCACCAGCAGCATGAAGATGAGGCACAGAGCCCAAATTCAACAACACCTCAACTTGGCTGGAAGGCAGAGGCTCTCAGATTCCATAAATGAAAATCTGTAGCACAAGCACATTTTGTGAGAGGCGGCTTCAATCAGGATCAGCGTGAGAAGCGTGGAGGATAAGAGCTCGGTGGTGCTGATAGAGGAGCTCTGTCTGCATCGGATCATGTGTAGGAGAGAGTCCAGGACCACTGTTAGTAAAGAACACCTTTCCAGAAAGAAAATACTAAACATGAACTCTTCTAAAGCCAGGCTTAAGAAACGGTGGACTTAACCTTTGTTCCAATCAAAACATCTGTCAGATAAAGGAGAAGTAAAAACTCTGATGAAGATACCAGGGCTGGGAGTTAATTTTATTGAACAGTTTTCTTAAAATAAAGATGAAGCACATTTGATGTATTCTCAATCCACTAACAGAGAGGAGTTTGAGGAGTTTGTATGGCTTTTTCTTATTTTTACATTATTTGGTAATGTGCTTTTTATTGACTGGGCAGAGAAAGAGATGCTATTCATTTCTAACAGTAAGGATTGCATTCGGTGTAGTTTTAAGTCACAAAGTATGCGGATTTGGAGGAGCTGTGGAAGTTGATTTATTTTATTTAAAAATAATTTTCCCCATGTCTGATCTTTTAGGCCCATTAGTGGCTGCACAGGATGTTACCGAAGAAGAGGAAGCAGCTGACGAAGATACTGCTGATGATGTGGTTGCTGAGGATGAGGATGATGAAGCAGAGGTGGAAGATGATGACAACACAGAATTGGTAAGGGCATGTGGTGATAGCATATGTTTTATTTCTGGTTATTGAATTGTGAGTTACATAAATATGATCCATATATTATGATCTTTCAGACAGAAGATAAAGATGAAGAAGAGGAGGAAACTTTGGCAGGAGAAGTGAAGCCTTCCCCTAATGCCGACACAACAATTCTCTTTGTCAAAGGAGAGGGTAAGCTGCATTCACGTATATCAGCATTTTATGCCGAATGTTTCAAGACAAGTTAAAGACTCATTTGGATGCATCTTATGGAAAGTATTTAGACCTTTTGAGGTTTTCAGTCTATACACACAAAACAAACGTTTTTTGAGTGTTTATATTAAAAAAAAAAAAAAACACCACACCGTTTCCAAACCCCTTAAAGTTTAAAAAAAAATTGTTAGTTTTTTGTTCTGCAATATCTGTAAATATTTGTTAAAAATTACCTTTATCAAAAAGATTAGGTTTTTTTATGCAGGTTTTTTCTGACTAATCACACTTTTCACATGCTTTGTATTTACTAGGTATTTATTATTATTATTATTATTATTATTATTATTATATTAACAAACTACTTTCCCATCCTGTCTGGTTCTCCATTATTCTTCTCCAGACTTTCCAGCCAACAACATTGTGAAGTTTCTTCTGGGTTTTACCAACAAAGGCAGTGAAAATTTTGTGGTGGAGTCTCTGGATGCTTCTTTCCGTTACCCTCAGGACTTCCAGTTTTATATCCAGAACTTCACTGCTCTGCAGCTGGGCACAGTGGTACCTCCTCAGCGCCAGGCCACATTTGAATATTCCTTCATCCCTGCTGAACCTATGGGGGGACGCCCTTTTGGCTTGGTTATCAACCTCAACTACAAAGACAGCAATGTGAGTAGTGGGTTAAAGAAAATATGTGGACAGCAATTCACTCCACCAGGACCCCTAGTAATTGGTAGTCCTTATTGTGATGATGCTGTCTGATATTAGACAAAACTGCTACCTTAAGCTATTGTAAAATCAGAAGCCTGCATATCAGCCTTTGCATACAGTGTAAATGACTTAATACCTAATGGATTCTAGGAATGCCTGAGGGTGGAACATGTAAGCATGTATGTTGGGATATATAATCAACTTGACTTGAGAAATTCATATTCAGCATTATTAAATAGTGTGTGTGTAATATATATATATATATATATATATATATATACATACACACATACATACATACACACATACATACAAACAAACAAACAAACAAACAAACAAAAATGTTTTTTTTTTTTTTTTTTTTTTTAAATTTAGACTTCAAATAAGTGCAGGGTCATTTCAGAAGAAGGGACCAGTCACTAGCAAAATGATTGTTTCTTAAACACAGTGTGTATGTGAATGTTTACTGCAATGCATGATATTGTTGAAAATTCTTGTACCATTTAAAGATTTTATAAAAGTTGAAGTGTATATTCACTATGTAAAATTTGCTTGTTTATAATTCAGGAAAAACATCAGGGTAATGTACTTCTCCATTTTTCTTATGACAGGGTAACGTTTTCCAAGATGCAGTATTCAACCAGACTGTAACCATCACTGAGAGAGAAGATGGACTGGATGGTGAAACGTATGTGAACCTATAACTCTGAATTATTAGATCTATAATTTTAAAGAAAAGGTTTCTGCTGTTCAGATGGACATGCCATTTCTGTCTCACACTGTTTTTGTGCCTCCCATAGACATAATAACCCCTCTCTGATTTGCAGGATTTTCATGTATGTGTTCCTCTCTGGGCTTGGACTACTGGTGGTTGTTGGCTTGCATCAGCTTTTGGAATCCAGGAAGGTAAACACCAGTGATAAAATGAGATTGTGATTTACAGTTATTTTGTAGCTGCTTGTTAGTTTTCTACACGGTGAACTAAGAATTGATTAGAACAAAGTTAGCTTTGTGTGATGCACATAATTGAGGACGGCCAGAGAGATGTTTTGATTAGTCTAACATGCTGTCTTTCCCTGCAGAGGAGGAGACCTGTGGCTAAGGTGGAGATGGGAACCTCCAACCATAATGATGTGGACATGAGTTGGATTCCGCAGGAGACGCTCAATCAGATCAGTAAGTCTCGTACGTGATATGACTACTTCAGACATCAGATTTACATGGATTGAGGAAATAAAATGCAACCTGGGCTTCACAGTTTCTATGTAATATGTATTTTGAGCCTAACATTTACATTCTATGCTTTCTGTTCTTTTTCTTTGTAAAGGATTCTCTTTTGTCTTTCTCACTTGTGAATGTAGAACTGCTTTTCAGAAATACTGCTATAGTTTCCATTCTTTTGTGTTGCATGGTCTTTGCTGGTATGCTAATAGGTTGATCTTGCTTGCATTCTGGAACACTTATTTTCTTCTTTCTCTCTTGCATCCTCAGTGCAAAGTCGGAGAGGTGAGACTTCTTTACTCCTGTCAAGGACATGCAGTTGTGCAGTAATTTAGCACATAGATGAGAATTAGAACATAGAGAATTTTTTTTTTTATATAGGAATTTTTTTTTATTATTATTTTTTTAATAGTTGGTCAATTTTACTACCCACTTTTCTAACGGATGTGTATCCATTATGACAGACAAAAGAGGCATGAAAAAGCTGTAAGTAAATTTCTTATCTGATTTGCTTCTCCATTCAGATAAGGCTTCTCCCAGAAGATCACCTCGAAAGAGGACACAGAAACGGTCAGCAGGATCAGACGAGTGAGGAGTGTGTAACACTGTGGTTCTTGGTTGTATGCTGTACTGAGCTGAACCTACTAGGGACCAGCAGCCCTGTCCATCTTTCAACACTTGTAGAGACTGGTCCAAACATGCATACATCCTAAATCCTCAAGAACATGCTCAAATGTTTTTAAAAGGGTAACAAAATGAGCAAAAATATCAAAGCAGAGTAAAATGACCTCATCCTTTGGGGTTTTTTTTTTTTTTTGGGTCAACTCTTCTTTTTAGCCTGTAATGAAATTTGGGGGCGTCATCTGTACTAAAAAGCCATGCCTCTGAACTTCTGCCACATTTTGAAGTGCACTGTGTGTGTGTTTTTGTTTTTTTTTTGTGTGTTTTTTTTTTTCAATTAAGGAGGGGAGGTACTTTTTTGCCGTTTTGCTTTTGGAGGATTTCTGACTGTATGAAATTCATCTGTAATAATGGACTCAATCTCAGAATGTGCCTGTATTTCTCTTGTTCTCATTTTTTTTTTTTTTTTTTTTTTTTTCTCTCTCTCCCCATTTCATTCTTTAGTATATCCCCACACTCAGTTTACAGGTGAGTGTTTGTTTTTTTTTGGGGGGATTTACAGGGCCGGGGGGGGGGGGGGGGGGGGGGGGGGGTCTGCATTTAATTTTTTTTTTTTTTTCCTAAGTCAGGCCTATGAATTTTATACTGTATCTTTATGCCATTTATTTGGATGCCCATGTCTTGCTGTGTGCTTTAAGTGTGGCACACTACTGTACCCAAGTGGGTCATCGACTCTAAGATACTGTAGGCTTTGACAGTCCATGGTAAATCAGCAGTCAGTACTTTGTACTTAGTTGTACATGCTTTTTAGTAAGTGTTTTTTGGTTTCATGAATGATAACTTTCCTACAGATGTTTTTAGGATTGACGGATGTCTACACATTTAATTGTGAAAAAAAGCTATGAATTCATAAGTGACTTGCTTTATGCTTGAGCTGAAATCAGATGTCAAATGTATCTTGTCATGGCTTTCTCTCATTGAACACTTCAATCTAGTCTGCTACTCAAAAGTGGCTGTTCCCAGCCTTTTGTTGTAGATGTTGGAATTATCTTTACACTGAAGTAAAGTATTGTAGTGGAAAAAAGATTTGAATGAAATTGTGAGTTTACCTTGGGGGGGGAAATAAAGGCAGAAAAGGATATGCATGGATTTTTTTTTCTTTTTCTTTTCGTCAAGTAAGTTTCTTTGTGAAAGGAAGCTTGCCAAAGAACACAGTTTTTAGAATGACACAAATATTCATTTTCAGTGTTTGCTGCCTCAGTTATGAAGGCAATTTGCATTAACTCTAGATTGTTACAAAGAGCAATCAGATGAATTTCAGTTATTTGCATATAAGTCCCTCCTTCCCATTAAAATGAACATCATGCAAAAAAACATTTCCACTGCATTTCAGCACTGCCACAAAAGGACCTGCTGACATAATTTCAGTGATCCTCTCATTAATGCAGGTGAGAGTGTTGAGCAGGACAATAGCAGACTGGATGCTTTTAAAGGAGGGTGGTGCCTGAAATTATTGTTCTTCCTCTGTTAACCATGGTTACCTGCAAGGCATCACCTAAATCAACCATTTATCCAATCATTAAGTACTCCAAGGAAAGAGGCTCAATTGTGAAGAGCTTCAGGTGAGGTGAAGACTTGAGAATGGCCTGGTGTCAAGAAGGGCAGCAAAGAAGCCACTTCTCTCCAAGAAAAACATCAGGCACAGACTGATATTTTGCAAAAGGTACATGGGTTGGGCGCAGATTTTCTCTGTTGAATCCCTTTTCCGATGCCCCAAAGAGGCATCCGGAAAAAAAGATTGTCCCTAGAAGAAAAGGTAAAGGCATTATTGTCGTTTTTGATAAGTCCGAGCATGAATTTGACAAAATCAGGTGTTCTGTGATGTCTGCACAAAGACATACAGGAGGCATTTCATTGTATTGCACTGTGTGTTCAGTGTCCAACAGGGCATGAGATTGGGGAAGGGCCACCATGATCAGTGGGTTGTGGGTTTGAGTTCCAGGCCAGTAGGTGAGCACACTCAGATGTGCTCTTGAGCAAGGTACTGTCCCCAGCAAGGCACCCTGGGCACAGAGATTGCAACCTACTGCTCCTACTCCTAGTATGTATTTTCACTACTGATATGTTTGGATGGGTTTGATGCAGAGGACAAGTTCACTGCTCGCTGTTCATGATGTGTGAGTTCCAAAACAAGGAATTTCATTTCATTTCAACATCAGCTCCAAATGCCATTTTGCAAGGTTAGGCCTCTGTGGATCTGATTAGTTTGTCTGGCACATCATCAGATTGAGATCTAAGGAGCTTTGCCATCTACCTCAAACAATTTCTGGAAATTTTTTGCGGTGTGGCAGGCTTTGCAGACCTACATTAACCTCACTGAAAGAATAAAGAATACCGTTGCCATGAATGGGGTGTTCTCAGCTGCAGTTTTTAGGAAAGTGATGAATGTAATTGACATGAAAGTCAGGATCCAAAGCTTTCTAGAAGAACATTGGCCAGAGCGTCCCTTGACCTGCACCAACCTTTTCCCATATTGCAACCAGGTGCCATCTCTTCCCCAGGTAAGTCAGGCACATGCACCTGACATGATTAACGGGAGTCTTGAAACCATGGTGCTTTGTTTAATTGCACCATGGTCCAGTACTGATGCTCATTTGATCATTGTATGCTTTTTTTTTTTTTTTTGCAGTGCAAAGAGGGTAGCACTGGGACACAGCAAGCTGTGATGAATTGTGTGTTCTGATGCTTTTCTATCGTAGCAAGCATGAGCGTTATCTGCAATTTGTTGCAGAGTATCTCACCCGCAGGATTAGACCACAAGCTTGCCTTCATAACCAATGATAATGGGATAAAGATAATGTATCTTTGGTGCATTTTACCCTGTCTCCAGGTTTACCATTTTTAACTAGCACTAACCATTGCATATTGGGATTGCCCATTTTTCCTGCTTCCAACTCATCAACTTCAAGAAAAGACAATCCACCTATATACCTCTATCTAATATATCTCATCCCTCACAGATGTCATTGTAATGAGATAATGAATACTATACACATCCAACATGGTTTCTGGTTGATTACTGTTGCTGATCATTATACGAACTTCATGGACTGGGACTGTCTAAACACTAAATATGTGTAGTTTAGAACCTTAGTGTATCAGCAACTTCTCCTTTGCACTTCAGCACCACCTATAGCACCAGTACTGAAAGAGCTGCAGTTGCACACTTCCTTTGATGGCTGCTATTGTTTTTATGTTTTTTCAGCCTGCACACTTAGACTACAGCACACAGAGCTGCACAGTAAGTCTGCTAGTTCAGGCCAGTGACCCTGAACCTAGATTTGAGGAGTGCTGCTGTATTACTTACACTGACTCATTTGTATTTACATAGCAATGGTAAATACAACTCATATCACCTAACTTGTGATTACACTCCTATAACAGATACTTAGGTGCACTTTTCCTGCCACTCCTTTAAATAAAAAAAATAAAAAAAAAGGAAAAATTCACCAAAGTTATTTGTTATGCTGTCTCTTGTGGTCACTTCTAAAGAGTTGGGTGTGGATAAGACTTGTGTAAAGTTTTTTTTTTTTTTTTTTTTTTTAGTTTGTTTAAATTTGTGCACCAAAAGTTGTGCACCAAAGATCCACCAACATGTTTTCAACAAATTTGTTGAACATTTTTATATATATATATATATATATGTGATGTATTACTAAATTATCTAAATATCACTCATTGCATTTTTTTTTTTTTACATATACAATTTAGATCCTAGAATCAAGCGTTTGAAAATGCCAAAAATTCAGTCCTTTAATCTAAAAAACTGAAAATGCTTTAATGTCTTACGTTTCTAATTGTGGCGTTATCTCAGAGGTGGAGTACTGAGCACTGTAACTTCATGTGATTCTTAAGCTAACCTCAATTAGTCACGCTTTATGCATTTCACTCATGATTAATGTTTCTGCTTTATCAAAATCAGTAAACACATTTCACTTATATTTTGTAGGTATGCACGTCTGTTATCCTTATCACATTTTTTAACAATTTATTTGTGATAAATAGATGTTGCTCTATCAAATGAGACCCACCCATGGGAACAAAGGGGAAGGATCGCCTTTGATCTCATATATTAACAAGTGGAAGGGTGTTAGAGCGTTCTCACTTCTTCCAGCAACATGAAGCTCCTCATCCTGCTTTCCATCTGCTCCTGTCTGGTGCTGAACACCTGCGCTCAGCCAACAGCATGTGGTAAACTTTCATCATGAATTCTTGACAGCTAGATATACGTAATGATCACTTAATCATCATAACACAAGATACTTTTGCTAATCATAAATAATGTGAGCTCTCTTGTTTACAGTGTCACCTCCATTGCTGGTTGGAAGCCTTGCAATAGTGAGTAGTTGAGTTTAAATTACTGAACATAAAACCCACATGTTCTGGGAATATGAGTAATCCATTCTTGTCTCTTTGGACTGTTGTAGACTGGGAAAGACGGTACCATCATGTCTGTAGGCCAATATGCGTATGATGCTGTGAGCGAGCAGATTCATTTGAAAGACTACGGAACGTACAGTGGCAAGGCATTTTCCATAGACATACTCATGCAGTTTAAACAGGTAACTGTCACAGGTTGTAAAAATAATAAATCTTTTTAAAAATACAATTACATATGCATTATATTACTGTGTTTCTCTTGAAATCAACGGTGTTAATAGGCAGCTGGTCCTCTTTTTTGCTGTAGTAACAGACTCTTCAGAGAAGCCTTTATACTTGGGACATTCAGTTCAGAAGGGGTGTCTGGATACTGGCACATCTGTTGCACATGTGTATTGGACAAAACACTATATGTTTCCAAACCTTGCTCCACAGGGCTTCATCTACCAGATTGACTCTTCCAAGTCCACCTGTAAGAAGTTTGCACTGAAAAGCTCCTTCCATCCCATGCGCATTCCTACAAATGCGAAATTCCTGAGTGAAGTCATTTTAGGAACTACTTCCATTCCCCAGATGGGTCTACAGATTACCTCCTGGGGAGGAGAGGATACACAGATTCAGGGTAGGAATGAGGATTATAATGGGATGTGGGCTTCAATAAAGGGACATTTCAATTTGATCTAGAAGCCTGAACTGTAACACTGCTTGTGAGAATTAAAAAGTATTTATTTTAGCTTTAATAATTAAGTATTTGATTGAATGATAATAAATGATAATAAAGAAGTAAGAGGTGATTGTGCAAAGGGGAGAGAGGAACAAGTTGTGAAGGTATGACATTGTAACAATATAATAATGAGTCCTAAGGTTTACCGTGCATTATTATCACTGAAAGAACTTCCAGTTCAGTGTAGGGGAAGGGGTGCCTTTACTAATGCAAAACTGCCATTCATGAGGCAGACTTTTAAAGTTAAAATCACTATCAGAATCAGATTTCTAGGCTTTTCTTCAATTATGGAATAGATGACATCCTGGTACTATGCAGTGTACAAATAATGCACAGTACTGTGGAAAAGTCGTCTAAAGTCTTAAATTGCTAAAAATAAAATAGACAACAGGTGTATGTATTTATCTGCAAACGCTCATGTAAATGCAACATGTAACACAGTTAAGAGCGTTGACATAATTCAAATGTAAAAAATGAATATGACCAACGTCAAACTTCCTATTTTAAAGCAGTCTTCAGGAATTTGGATGATGGGTGACTGGTTGTCGGATGTTGATTTTTCTCCCGTCCTCTGTCAAGATAAGGCCACACTGCTTCTGCCTCTGAAACTGGTCAGATACAGGGACTGGACTTAAAATGAAAGCCAAAAACAATTTTTTTTAGTTCAACTACGACTCAGCAATATATTAAGCAGAAAAACCTTTTTGGAAAGAATATATGAAGAAATGAGGGGTGGCTTTGCACAGTACCATAAATAAAGGTATAAACAATATACAATCCAGATTAAAATAGCGCTAAAGATCTACTATTTTACAGACATTACATAATTAAAAAATTATTCAAGCTATGTGGAGAAAGTGACTTACAGCCCTCATCTCTAGAGCTACTTAACTTTGCTAATGACAAGAACAGTCTCCTTAGAGCTACTTGGTGGAAGGGCCTTGCTCCAGGGTTCAAATTATGTTAATGAAGGACAAAGAACCAGGCTCAAACCCACAATCTTCTGGTCCACAGCTGACTTTCCCCTAGACTGCCACCAAACATGAAGACACATATTGTAAGGATGCTTGGAGGAAAAAAGAAACATTTAAAGATTAAGTTGGCATGTAGCAATGATGCTTTTTTTCAAACTTTCTGCAGATCAGTTTTTCAGTCCTGGTAATTACCAAACTGACATTTCTTCTTTGATGCTCTTCCTCAGCCAATTATGTGCTCACCTTCACTGACTATACCTGTCTGCCAGTATCAGCTGTGATCCACACCAAGGAGTCTGGATGGATAACCGTGGGGTTCGTAAAATAATGCTCCAACAAAGAAAGATCCATGAGAATAAACCCAATAAACATTCAACGCCTTTTTCTATTCTTGATCCTCAGCTTCTACAACCAACTCCTTGGGATCCAGGACCCCATGGCCTTTGTCCCTCCTCCTTTCTGTGATACAGCTTCAGTGGAGAACCTGCCCCAGACAGACTTCTTCAGAGCCCTGAACTTATCCGTGTAAAATGCTAATCAGAGTCTCAAAGCAATATTTCTCAGCTATTACTTTTTTTTTACTATTACTATTTTTGGGTCTTAGATAGTCATGATCAAAGTTTGACTGTTAAATTTTATTAGGTATGCTCTAAATGTCAATAAATATTCATCTCTGAAATCCCACATTCAGCGAAAGCTTGGCCACCTCTGGTGAAATGACATGCTTACTGAAAATCACGTGCGCATGCATTATTGCTTATAGTTTATCTGCTGAATTTAACATGTGCAAAGGTTATGGGTCCTTTTTTTTTTCTAATCTTAAACTCAACAAATAAACGCTCGTCTTGCGTTAAAACATGGAGTTTGTTCCCCTTCAAAAAAGCAACCTTGTCACCTCATTGGGCGTTTACAAATATTTGCATGTGACTATTAGATAATCAGAAACGTTTAATTGGATTCTGACTAAATGAAAACAGTCTCAAAAGCAAATCTGTACAACTGTTATAAAATAAAGCAGATTTATAGCACTTTTTGTGTGGTTTTCTGTGTTAAATGGATGTTTTCTTCTAAACATAAATGATTACTCATGATTTCTTTTACTTGTGTTGTTTGACTGTTTTTTATTGTCCATTTTTTTGACTAGGCCAAGTGTATTTTTCACTTTTCTTTCTCTTTTTCCTTGCTATTTTTGTAATCACTGCCAATACAACGAAAACGAATGAAAAAGGAGATTTTTGCAGACTTTTCTTCTGCAAGAGCTCCAGTGCTGTGTTGTAAAAAGTGGAGGGAGCGTGTGTGTGTGTGTGTGTGTGTGTGTGTGTGTGTGTGTGTGTGTGTGTGTGTGTGTGTGTGTGTGTGTGTGTGTGTGTGTGTCTTTAAGGCGGCTGTTGCTGCCTGGCTTTGTGTTGAAGGAGAGCAGAGGGAGTCACGCCAGCCTCACAGAACATGCCTTAATTACACCCTGAAGAAGTGAGGAAAGCAAGTTTGTAGCGCTCAGAAAGTCCTGTGCGGGCTCTGTTTTCTGAAGACGGTGAGTTTTGAGGCAGTGGTTTGCTTTTGTAGTCTGTTTATTTTGCATTATTTAAACCCGTGTCGGACGAGGCAGGCATTTCTCTTTTCTCTTCCTCAGCCGAGTCAGCCTAGTCAGTCTAGTCAGTCTCTCAGGCAGTCAGTCAGTCTGTCTCTGTGTAAACAGGGCGTTCATGAGAATCACTCGGTAATGATGAGAAACAAGCCTAGTTTCAGCTCTAAGAGCAAAGAAAAGGCCAGGAGAGGGTCAAACATGGACGAATGACTGAAATTGGATCACATTAAGGGTGAGGGCCTGTGTAAGTTTTTAACCGCACTTTTCTCTTTGGTATGTCGGTTTAATGCTGAAGGAGGTCAGTACGGTCTGTTTTGTGTTTCTTCACCTGTTTTTAGTTTTTCCATGATGGCTTTTTGAAGTTCCTCTCGTGGTTCACATAGGCGAACCTACCAACTCCCTTTTACCGAAGTGTTGCGTGTTTTAATTTGTTTATTTTACAAAAAGGCCCTTTTCCTTGCTCGGTAAGAAGCCCTGAATAGGCTGAGGTGTCACATTTATCTGCTCGACTAGCCGAACTTGTGGCCACTGCTTTGATGCTGCCGCCCCTCATTAGCATAAGACTGGAAAGAAGAGTGCAGTCTGAGCTCGGTCTGCTTTTCACCTGTGTGTTAAAGCTTCTCTCCTGGTTAAGGATTAAAAATAATAATTATAATAAAGAGTCAAAATCCAGCTCCAAGCACCTAATGCAGTAAACTGTATCTTTTGAAACGTTCTAAAGCTGCTGTATTATAACTATGTTGCTTGTATCTCCATTGTGGGGCAGCGGTGGCCCAGTGGTTCAGGAGTTTGCCCTGGATCGGAAGATTGTTTGTTCGATTCCCTCACCAGTAGGTTGCCCTGAGGTACCCTTGAGCAAGGTACCGTCCCCGTCACTGCTCCCTGGGCGCTTTCACAGCTGCCCCCTGCTGCACGTGTGTGTATGGGTGAAACGCAGAGGTTGAATTTTGTTGTGCTGTGCTGCATTTCACAATGATGAGGGTAGTCACTTTCACTTTTCACTTTCAGTATTCCCTCGAAAGTAGTCTAACCTCAAACAGCTACACCAAAATGGCCATGTTGCTAATGCTTCCTCCCATGTTGGACCGATGGGACCTATGCCTTACTGATGTCCTGAGAAGTGTGTGATGTTTGTGTTCGTTCCTCCGTTGACCCAGGGTGGAGGAGGCTTGGCCGTGGCGGAATGCAGCCCAGACAGGCGCACGTCTCCCTCTTCTCTGCGCTTCTGCTCCTCCTGTCTCTTCTCTCCTTTTCTGCTGCCTGTAATAAAGCCCTGTGTGCCAGCGACGTTAGCAAATGTCTGATCCAGGTAAGTGTTGCTGTAACGCAGCCCCCCCCCCCCCCCCCTTTCCTTGCAGTTCATATTTCAGGAACTGTGCTTCGTTCAGTCGTTTTAATGGCTTGTGGGATTGTGGTTGCGTATTGTGGCTGTTCAGACTATTTCCCAATGTTATGGAAGGCTGGGATGACCTCAGAGTTTAATAAAAGCTTCAGGCAGGAATTTATAGAGGCCTACATCTTTTATATCATGTCTTCTCTGATTGTTCCAGATAAAATCTTGATTTCTTTACAAATCCAGCTGTATATTATGCAACTTATAGAGTACTTTGTAAGGTTTTAAATCTTACAGAGGAAATTAAATAGCTATGGTTTCCAGTACACCAAAATGGCCATGCTGGACCAGGTTCTGTATTGTTCATGCTGGAAGGTTCGGCCGACTACCCCCCCCTTTGTGCACATCTGGAATGTGACCTCAACTCGGAGCTCCTCCTGCTGTTCTAAAGGCAGTGTGCAGTGCACTTCAAAACCTTGACACTCGCACTTCATTAGGATCAGCTCTGTGCACTTCATTAGAAAAATGTCTACACACACACAGTCCGTATCCGCTTAGTGCTTTCCTATAGAAATGACTGACCTGCACTCATTTTTAATTAACATCAGCTGCATTACGCCTGAGTCAATGTAATGTCAACATCATGTTCATGTTGTTTCACAAGTCAGCACAGCAGAAGTACTTTATTCATGGTAAGGGGGGAAAAAATGGGGAAAAGATTTTCTCACTTTCTAGCAGAGCCTGAGTGAATTGCTGAATTTCCTTAAATTAAATTAGGGTTTCTTATATACACACACAGTACTGTGCAAAGGTTTTAGGCAGGTGTGAAAAAATGCTGTAAACAAAGAATGCTTTCAGAAATGGAAGTGTTAATCATTTATTTTCATCAATCAACAAAATGTAGTGAATGAACAAAAGAGAAATCTAAATCAAATCAATATTTGGTGTGACCACCCTTTGCCTTCAAAACAGCATCAGTTCTTCTAGGTACACTTGCACACAGTTTTTGAAGGAACTCTGCTGGTAGGTTGTTCCAAACATGACTGTGTTTCAACCTCCGTGTGACATTGATGATCATCAGCACCTGTTTGGTAAAACTGGTTGATCATACACCGACTATAGTCCTACAAAATCCCTGACTTTGTGCAAGTGTTCCTAGAAGAACTGATGCTGCTTTGAAGGCAAAAGGTAGTAACACCAAATATTGATTTGATTTAGATTTTTCTTTTGTTCGCTCACTTTGCATTTTGTAAATTGATTAAAATAAACAATCATTATTTATATTTCTGAAAGCATTCTTCGATTAAATTTTTTCACACCTGCCTAAATCTTTTGCACAGTACTGTGTGTGCATCCTTTTAAAATGTAGATTTTGCTTTGGTGGAATTTGAGTAGTTTTTCTTTTGAATAACTTTAAAATATGCTACCTCTGTTTCAGAGTGAAGACTGGTATTGTTTTGTACAAAGGTTTTACCCATCAAAGAAAACATATATTTGAGGAGTTAGGATTTATTTTGCTCAGAAAATAGTGATTTGATGTATTTCAGTATCTCGTTAAACCTCTCCTCAGGGAATCCCAGGGTAATTTCCTGTTTACTACCTGGTTTTGCTAATCAAGGTTCCCTGAAGGTAAATAAGATGTGCTGCTGATGGAAATGTACTGTTTACTGCATGACTGCTTAATGCATCATGGAGAAAATTTGGAACCAAGACTGTGTTCTTAAAAGCTACTAAAAACTACTTAAAAAGTGTGTCTAAAAGTTCTGCAGAACACTGAATATAATATATAAAATACTGTTTATTTATTTATTTAATTGACTGCTCAGATTATATTCCTGTGAAATTGCTGGTCTCTCTTTGCATTTTAATTTAACTTCAGTTGCTTCAGTCATCAGGAAATGTTCCCACAATTTAATGACTGGAAGTCAGAAACATTACTGTATATTCATGTCTCAAACACCCTTTTCTAGCTCTTGTTTGCATGTCACTTAAACGTTTTAAGGGAGCTTATAGTTGAGGATCTTCATTCTTTCTTTGCTGTATCAAGTGTTGGGTTCTAATAAAAATTTTTTTTTAAAAAGTAGTGTAATTAAACAGACATGCTTTTGGCTAAATGGGGAAACTGAGTAGGAGTTGAGCTCAGTGATTGTGCTCTTGCCTTTTTTTGACCTGGTCTTTTTCTTTTTACTTTTTGAATGTTCTTGAGCCAAAGTCTAAATATATGTTGTTTGACAGGAACTGTGCCAGTGTAGGCCGTCAGATGGCAACTGCTCTTGCTGTAAGGAGTGTATGCTATGCCTGGGCACGCTGTGGGAGGAGTGCTGTGACTGTGTAGGTGAGTGTCAGCTTGGTAGTTGAACCCAAAACACAACCGTTCTCTGTTCCATGGTGCTAAGGGATTGGAATCAACTTTTTAAAACTATATCTGAATTGCTACCTTTTTTTATAACGGTCATGGAAAGCAATTTTAAGAAGAATGTCCGAAGGTGAAGCTTTTGGAATTGATGCTATAGACTGACTCTGTTTCTGATACTTCACTGCAAAACAGCCTTTTACAGAAATATTACTTTTTCATTTAATTCTCTGTGCTGTTCTGAGAATATTAAAACAAACATTTAGGAAATATGAGCTTTTTTTTTTTTTATATGGTAGGCTTGTTTTGCAACCTGCTGTATACTCACTGTTCGAAGGCACCACATGCTGACGTGCTTTCTTGTTTGAGGATATCAGTTTTTTGAGCACAGCTGTATTTACTTTGGTTGACTCCCTCTCAGGCATGTGCAACCCTAAGAACTATAGCGACACACCTGCCACCTCAAAGAGCACTGTGGAGGAGCTCTACAGACCTATTCCCTCGCTCTTCAGAGCACTAACTGAAGGTGAAGCACCCATCAACATGATGGTGGTTTCCTTTCCTGTGGCTGAAGAGCTCTCTTACCATGAGAACCTGGTCTCTTTCTTGGAGACCATGGAGGACCAGCACCAGAACGTCTCACTCCCAGGCAACAGCATCCATGCTAGTTATGATAACACTCAAGGTAGGTACATCCTGACTTAGTTCTGCATCTTTAGCTTATGTTGAGCTGTCTAACATTTCAAGTCTAGGGCATTTTATGGGCGCCTGCTCTTCTAGTTTTAGCCTTGCTGGTGAACTTTTCCAAATTTACAGTGAAGTAGACTCCTTGGTAATGGGCAAGTGCCCTTGATGTGCAATCGTTGTAATTCCATCTACGCTTCTGTAGTTTCCTCTTGAATCAGAGGCCTCTGTAGAAGCTCATGTGTAGTTTATGTTTGGAAAATATAATCTGGTAAATCCTGTGCTGCTCATTATGAATATACTATTATTTTGTGATCTGTTTCTCTCCCCTTTGCAGACATGTGCACCGTGGTGTATTTTGATGACTGTGTGTCGATTCGTCAGTGTAAGCAGTACTGTGAGTCGATGGGGGGCTCAAAATACCGCTGGTTTCACAATGCTTGCTGCGAGTGCATTGGGCCCGAGTGCGTCGATTACGGCAGCAAAGCAGTAAAGTGTATGAATTGTCTCTTCTGAACCTGTGCTGTTCGCATGCCTTCGTGGGTGGTGACACTCATGCCACTGGAGGGCGCTACTACAGGACCACAGGATCAAGGGATTCTGACCTGAAAGGAAAAAAAAAACTTCAATCATGTAAATTACAAGCCCTTGTTTATTGCTCTTTGTTAAAGTTTTTAATTGTTTCATAGCAGAGATTTGATATATATATGGTTTTTGTCCTTTTTTTTAAATTTTTTTTTTTTTATATACTTTCCTAAATGTAGCTTTACAATGTCAGTTGATCTCCAAGTGGTACTTTCTATGCCAAGCAAATAATTTGACAAAGTGTGAAGAGGTCTGCTGTACGTAATAGTGTTTTGTAGTGAATTGTTGACATATGAGCTACAATTTTATGAGGCATTTTGGCTTAAAAAAAATAGATCTGCTATTGTGCATGTCATGCAACTTTTAACAGATTTTAGGTATTTCCAGTATGATTTGGAGTATTTTTAGCCATAGAAATTCTTGTACATGTGGGCCCAGTGGTAAAGTGTATGACTCTTCTCAGGGTGTGGATATGAAACTCATCCTTCTGCCATTCTTAGCCTGAGGCTCTTTATACATATGGAGCAGGTTTGCTATTCCCAGAAACCTATGCCTCTCTGCCTTCCAATAGTGCTTATTAAAAGACAAGAAACATTTGGTTCTGATTATGCTTCTGGAGTAACAATATAAAGAGAGTCTGGGTAGTCTCTAATTACAGCATCAACTGGGCATATAGCAGCACTGCTACTTTCCACACATACAATAAGTGACCAGAAGGCCAGGATGGGCCGCTTGTTTTATGGTGATAATTTGAAGTAATGGGGCCTGGCAAATGCTAAGGAGTCTGGCTGATTTAAAAGTTGAGTTAGCACTACTTATGATGTCAGTAGGAACTTGGTCTTTAATTTGCAGTAGAAAATGCAAGCCAAGTGCTGTGATGTGCAATATTTGATCCTTTTAATTTTAAGGCATATTTCATCACTTACGTTAATTACATAGTGTCAGAACTACTATTGTTTTATTCATCTTTGGGTAGTTTCATCATGCAGGTGCAGGTGAAAGGATGAGGGAGCCAGACCTTAAACATTTTTTTGGGGGGGGGGGGTTATGTTGGAATCTGGATTCTGGGTCAGATAACCCATGGTCAAGCTCATTAGAAGGGTGATGCAGTCTCCTCCCTCTGTGTTGCATTCAGAGTCACACAAAAGAGTCTTTCTCTTTTGGGAAGAGATGGGAGAGGTCACGTGACCACTCTTTCTTGGCACTAGAAGTAGAACTTCAACATGCTGCCA
This sequence comes from Hepsetus odoe, assembly GCA_017165825.1. Taxonomy (NCBI): domain Eukaryota; kingdom Metazoa; phylum Chordata; class Actinopteri; order Characiformes; family Hepsetidae; genus Hepsetus; species Hepsetus odoe. The sequence continues at coordinate 10,267,869 of CM029379.1, read as the reverse complement.
TCATTATGCACGATACAAAAGCTCTTTAGCATTGCCTAGTTTTAAGACAGCCAACTTGCGACTCTATCTTAAATGAGAGGTTTAATTAGGAAGAAACAGTAAGCGTGAGCTGCAAATCAACTGATCATCATAAGGCATTATCATTAGGTTTTTTTTTTTCTTGGTCTTACCTAAGTTGATCTCCACAGTTCCTGTTATCTGCCATTTCTTAACATTACAAACTGAAGAAATGGCAACTGGAAAATGCTTTGCTTTGCCTGCTGCATTGTTCACATCATTTATTTTGTTTTTCAGAATAAGTCTTTATGAATGGGTCAATGCATGTCCAAACAGTGCTATTGTAGCAGAGATTGCTGAAAAAGTTAATACTGTCTTTGATAGAAATTTGTTGAGATCTAAAGAGGGCAGAGTGGATTTGAAGACTCAAGGAGGATCTAAATAATTACCAGCAGTTGTTTTAATGTTCTTGTTGATTCCTGAATTTTAGTTGTAATTAGACTCAAACTGCAATCAAGTGCCTTAGTAGTAGAAACAAATACCATTTTTGCATTTCTCTGATGTCAAAGCTGTTGAAGCCTCACAAAGGGAGAATGCACAAAAGAAGTGATCATACTCGACATTCAGAAGCACCAAAGTTTGTTTTTAGTTGTGTTGTTCCTAAATAACGTTGTTGTAGTGGTACCAAATATAAAACAGCAACTCCGACCAGCGTAGAAGGTAAGAAGTGAGCCGTTCTTCTGAAGCAGCCCTTCCCACATGCATTTTAAATGCAGCATACTCTTCAAATTGCGCTGGTTTAGTAACTTTACCTTTCTGTTTCAATTAGGGCTCCAACTACGTGGCCATATTTCAGTAGTATTATAGTAAAAGGATTTGGAGTATATTAACATTAAATATATTACAAAACCCTGTATTCACCTTTTTTGGGAACTGAAGTATGTACAGTGCGAAACCAAATTTTAGTCTACAATGTATGTTCACATCTCCCAGCCCCTATTCATACTTTCCAGATATGGAGGCTAAACTGCCCTTTTACAATTAAATATATACTCTTGATTTATGTAGCATTTTGATACACAAACCCAGAAAAATATTGATTATGGGCCCTTGGATTTTTTTAAAAAGTTTGGTTATGATTGAAAGGGTAAACAAAGTAAATTAATAGAGTAATTGAAATTAGGGTCTGTTAAAGAAACTAAATCCACTTTGATAAGAATATTACAACCAAAGTAGAAACAATCTAGGCAAGAAACTGCTTTTGAACTTTTATTTTGGACAGGTTAAGAGAACATTATAATCACAATTCTATTTATGATCACTGATCAAAATTAAAAAAAAAAAAAAAAATTGATGAGGATATGTACAGTGCAGGTGATGCGTAGGTCATGATGAAGCATTTAATTTTCAGGTTAAAACACCCCAAGAGTTATGTGATGTGCAACAACCACACCGATTTGATATGTTTCCACATACTCTGCGAAATGGACCGCTTGTGGTTTTGGTTAAAAAAAAAAAAAAAAAAAAAAAAAACAGTTCTTTTTCCAATTAAGACATGAGGGCCTGTGTGCCTCCATGTTCACAGGTACAACAATGTGCTGCACTAGACTTAAAAACAATGGCTGCTCGAGCCCATGAGGAGGGGGGGGGGAATCATGCTTCATCAATGGCGCAGCTCCCGGACTGCGCTGAAAAAAGGCTGAGGTGGTTACACTGTCCGTTTTGAATAGATCTGCAGCATGTGTCGCTCACACAGTACAGTATCAAAACAGCCATAAAGAGATAAAACAAGGGAAATGCCTGGCGCTACAGTCTTTACTAACATGGTCTTGAAAAGCTGAGAATTACTGACATCCAGCTATGGAAGAAAGGAATAAAGGTCCATCAGTATGAGAGCCAGAGAAAAGGAGAAAGAATGGGTAAAGGAAGATCAAGATCACCCACTTTATGGGTTTGAAATTTGCTGACATTTCAACGGTCTCACTGTAGTTTGTTGATGTTTTGACAGCTCCAGATATTCAAGTATTTTCTAGTTTTAAGGAAGACACTTTTAAGGCTTCTGTGGCAAAAAGAACACACAAAACGTTTTGTTGTGAACTGCTCTCAAGAGAAGCAAATTGTTGAAGATTATCTCCGAGCAGTCTTTGTGCCCTTGGTAGAGGACAGTCCATGCCCTTCAACCACCATCCAGCATGAAGCTGGTGGGTAGTTTTGTGTGCACTCAGTAGGTCGAGGAAGTGGTGCTCATGGCGTCCTCATTAATGCGTGTGCTTCCTGGGTGTACGCTGGCAAAATATTTGACATCTTTGTCCATGTCCATTTGCAAGGAAACTAGTGTCTGCTCCAGGGCCTCTTGGTGCGAGTTGGCTGAACGTAGAAAATATTCTGTGAAGGAGAAGAAATTAAATTTAAGCTATCAGGAGACACACCAAAACCTTACATTCTGCACAACCTTCTCAATGAACATACTTTAAATAACCCAATAAATAAATATATATATATATATACACACACACACACACACACCTCATTAGTTTTTGCATTTAGAACATTTCTGGTGGTGCAACTGTCCAACTTTACGTGCACATTATATATTTCTTAACAGAGTAAGAAAGAATGAGCTGCAAACGAATAAAGGTGATAAGAGCCATCGTGTAATGCCAAGTAGTTCTATTAATGTATTTTTTATACTTGTGTTTATTAACAACAGTGTTTTGGAAGCAAGTGGTTACTGCACAAAAAAAAAAGTTTTCATATTTTAGTGGACTCAAACATTTGCCTGTTCTGTACAGTACGGTGAAAAGTTTTAGGCAGGTGTGAAAAAAGGCTGTAAACAAAGAATGCTTTCAGAAATATAAATAATGATTATTTTTATCAATTTACAAAATGCAAAGTGAGCGAACAACAGAAAAATCTAAATCAAATCAATATTTGGTGTTACTACCTTTTGCCTTCAAAGCAGCATCAGTTCTTCTAGGTACGCTTGCACAAAGTCAGGGATTCTGTAGGATTATAGTCGGTGTATGATCAACCAGTTTTACCAAACAGGTGCTGATGATCATCAATGTCACACGGAGGTTGAAACACAGTCATGTTTGGAACAACCTACCAGCAGAGTTCCTTCAAATACTGTGTGCCAGTGTACCTAGAAGAACTGATGCTGTTTTGTGGCAAAGGGTGGTCACACCAAATATTGATTTGATGTAGATTTCTCTTTTGTTCATTCACCGCATTTTGTTGATTGATGAAAATAAATGACTAACGCTTCCATTTTTGAAAGCATTCTTTGTTTACAGCATTTTTCCACACCTGCCTAAAACTTTTGCACAGTACTGTTTAAACTTGAGTTCAAGGTTTAAGAATGTTCATATAAAGGCCAGCGTTTTAAATCATATTAAACAGAATAACCCATTTTTCTATCTAGACAGTAGGTACAACCAAAGTGTATAATGGCACAAGATTATATTGTTTAAAATAACTAAATTTATATTATATGCAATAAGCTTTTTAAGTCATTGTTTTAAAAGCCACTTCATCCATCATAGTCCATAAAGTCTTTAAGTGTTATCAAGCACAGAATAAGGCTAGACTATGGCTTAGACAAAAAATGGCCCATGGGTCCAACCTCGTTCCATCAGACTCTGGCGCAAGGTCTTGGCTAGCAGCACACGAACGTTGGGCACAGGGTCAGATGCCAGCTGCAGCAGAGGAGCCAGCAGGTGCTCTGAAAATTGTTCCAATGCCACACAGTCCTCCTCTATAGCAAGCTAGAGAACAAGGGTATTGAGGGAAACAGGAAAGGGAAAAAAGAAAAAGAAAAAGAAAAAAAAAAAAAGAAAGAAAACAAATGAAATGGTGAGAAAACCACCACCAGGCAAATACCCTAGATAGAAATAAGAAGATACACTAGCAAGAGAGAATGTGTGTGTACTTCGAAACAGATATTGTTTAGGTTTCTCTTTTGTTGCTGACTTAAACCTCGGGCAGGTTGCTCCAAAAAAACACAAAATGAAACACAGTGGAAGCAAAAACCCCTTTGCACTGACCATTTGGCAGCAATGCTCCAGTTTCACCTATTGTTTATTAGTCATTTTCTAAACCAATCATTCTAAAAAGATGTGCATGTCACAGTGCGTTTCATAAAATGTTAGATTTTAAGGTCATAACATTCTTAATAAAATAAAAACATTTAGCTAGTTTGCCCTGATAGGAAAACGTAGATGTTAGTTCTTACCTGACATACAAAGGCAAAAGCTTGGCGCCCTGACCATTTTGGAGAGTGGCAGAATTTATCCACTAATTCACCAAGGAAATCCACAAGCAGTGCAGGGCATGTGGAAAGCTTCCTAATAATCTCACTGACCTGAAAAGAGAAACATACAGGGGGAAAAAACAAACAAACAAAAAACATTTATATACATGCAAAGAAAAACAAAATTAGTTTTCTGTATGATCTTCAAGTATAATTTAAACACAAATACACGGGTGAGACATAATGGGCTGCGTAAGTGTAACAAGATGTACCAGTCTGTAGGAAGTCCATCGTACAGAGGAGACTCTGTCTGTGCAGAGGCAGAATGCCAGAGGTCTAAGGTAGTCATACACATCCTGCCCACTATACAGCTCCAACAGCAAGACTAGCTGCCTGCCAGACAGAACACACATAAAGACAGTTTAGACAATAAAACTGCCTACAAATTAGATTAATATCACAAAAGTCTGACTCTATAGAAGACACCATTGGTCCAGACACTCATTATAAATTTGATTATTTGTAAACAGATTAATTAACCACCACTTAGAATCTTATATCATAAAACATTTGGATTGCCATCTAGAAACCACCATCATCCTGTTTGCAATAAAAAAAAAATTGCTACAATAGGTGGTGCTGCAGAATTACACTGTAAAAGTAGTGGGGGGGGGGGAGAAAAAGGAAAAGAAAAAAAAGCACTTTATCCAACAACAAATCATTCTCTTGGTGTTGCATTCTCCCTTCCTGTCTGCTGGGGAATAGCGGATGACCAATATTATAGGCATCTTCTATAATCTAATATTCTTATATCTTCTAATATATAAAAACTAGGAGGAACAAACTAGTTAGCATCATCTAAAAAGGTCATACTCTGCTAGCTCTGATCTGAATCTCCAGTTCCTGCTGTTGTCTGTGACGAGGAACTCCTGCAATTGGTACAGGTACTTCCGCCTTGTTTCCTGATGTAGCAACTAAAAAAGGGAACAGAAATAAAATGTGCAAAGTTAATACCCACGTTGTGTAATTGTTAGTGTTTGGATCAGTTTCACTTCTCACTGTGTTGTCAAACACACATTGCTCAAGTTTGCACATCAAAAGTGAGAAAGAACAAAAGTAAATAAATAAAACTACAACACATTGAATCAGGTAGATTTAAATGTTCCCCATCAACAACTTAAGTGCTGACCAACCTTGAGGAAATCGTACAAGTGCCTGAGGACTCCTATTCGCACCTCGTCCAAGTCCTTCAGAAAGCCATTGAATATAGGCACCAGGTCCTCTGCAGTCAGCTGGTCACCTAAAATTAGTGCCAACTCATGTATGGAGAAGGCCAAGGTCCGCCGTACCTTCCACTGAGAGAGGAAGGGGTGTGAATAAGAAAACAAAGGAGAAAATATTGAATAAACAGATTCATAGCTTCCTAAAACATCTAATGGCATGAAAAGTTTTATTTATTTTTTAAGTGTCCACATGCTGTCATTTCACTTTATGCAACAAATTGAATAGCTGTTCTGCACACTTTCATTTAAAACAAACAAAAAAAATGTTCTAATCAGGAAATAAATGTTCTCCATCTTATAAAGCCATTGTGCAATTTATTGATGATGAAAACAGCAGTTCCATTTCCCTTATTGCCATAAAAAGTGTCTGTGTGCATGATCAGACTGTTAAAACCTCTTTAATGTCAGCACGACCAACACAAAATGTTTAATAAAGTGGGATTACTTTAGAAGAGGTGAGCCACATAAACAGTAAAGGGAGCACACCTTTCTAAACTTTTACAAATTTGACCAGCAAGGGTGCAAGGTCAACAATTAGTGGAGATTAACCTGCTAAACTATGACCAAGTGTACTGGTGGTCTATGTGAAACTGCTTTTATATACTCATTGTACCAAATTAGAGTGTAAACTCTGTTTAAAAAAAGAAAACCCAATTAATTCCATACACAAATAAAAAGCACAAAGGAAGCAAAACCTGTGTTCTAATGCAAGCACAGTAAGTTGTTCAGGTAAAGTATGTAATTGAGGTTGCATTAGACACATGTTGTGTTTTACAGCACCTGCATGTCAGATGCCAAGGTCTCAAAGGTATCTCTGAGGCAGTGCCAGTTTTGGCGGCCCAGTGTGAGGGCCACACCTGGCAGGCTGTAGGCACAGTGCTTTGCAATCTCCATATCAACAGTCTGGGCCCGGGATGGGTCCGTCATCGACAGATACTGATCCAACAACGCTTGAGGGACTACATCCTACAGCATACCAGAGACACAAGAAGCAGGTTTACACATGCCTGATAGGAGATTTCACAAAGGCTTGTAAGCAAATAAGAAACAACCTGAACATGTAGTGTTTAAAAACTGTTTAAGGTTGAAAACTGCACTAATGAGCATCTTAAATTAATTCAAAATATCTTAAAGCAAAAATAATATAAACCATATCAAAAAAGTCACAATTTTTCTAGGTAAAAGGTTCACCTTAAATTAAACCGATTTGTCCTTGTATACGTTTTACCTGTTGTTTGGATTTTTTTTCCTCTTCAGGACTCATACTGCTGTCACTTAACTCTGACTCATCACCGTGACTCACTGTTAGGGTGGAATCACGACTCTGAAACACAAACATCTCACATTCTCAGACGTGTGTTTCAATGCAAAAAAATAAATAAATAAGTAAATAAATAAAATCCTAACTTCTATCATAAGGAGAAATGGACAGATTTAAATAAAATTAAAACATATCCAAATATACAATTTTGTAAAAATATTGTAAGTTTAACTGATCTTAGATCAAGAGATTCCCATGTACCTCTACATCAGAAGAGTCAATCAGAGGAACACGGTTAGAGCTGAAAGGGTTGTCATTGGCCTGCCGAGGCTCCAGGAATGCTTCCTCATGACGAGTGTCTAACGATGTGGCTCTCAGAGCAGCAGTCAGCACATCTACTTGCGCTGTCAAAAAAAACAAAAACAAAAAACAATAGCAGATCAATATTAAGGATGTTGAACAAATATTGATGTTTAAATATGAAGTTAAGTAATTTTTATTAATAGCGGTATGTAACAACATTGGAAAAATACATGAATAAAATTCCTGTTGAGTGTTCTCCAAATTGCATTTCCTGGAACACATACACTCTGAAGTCAAAGTCTGCTATGCAGAGTTTTTGTTTGATGCAAGTCTGAACATGCTATCTACACATGTGGAAAACAACCTATGATTAACACAGATGTGTGCTTGTATTGTATGCAATGTATGTGTAATTGTGCAATATCCTGACATTGATACAGGTCATACCAATGAATGTCAGTAATAAGTTTAATTTAGAAATAATACTTACCCCACCTCCAAAAAATAAACAAATAAAATCTTATGCAATTCTGAAAATCTGTTACTATTAAATTTTAGTTTCTTAGCAATTACTGAAGATTGAAATAACACTGCCTTCACATCAATTTACAGGGAACCAAGTAAGGTACAATTCCAAGCAAGTGTGGAAGATTGTCAATAGATCCATAGCAAAGAAATGCAGCATTAGCCCAGCTGCAGTGAGGAACTGATGACCTGATGCAGTTTGTGGCACAGTGGAAATAAAGCAGCACTGTTGGCTAATGAAAGAAGCATAGAACTTTCTCTGAATCAACGCAGCATGGAGAACCCCACACAAACACTACTCATGTTAAGTGTTGGGTTGAGGATAGCAATGAACTTTTCCTATGGATGTATTCACATTTTATATATAGCACATCTGAGTCTGTAACCTTTAAAAAAAATAAATAAATTTGGTAAATTTGTAGCAAGCAATGTATCTAAAGAAAAATTATTTGCTTGCTAATTTACAATGCATCACACTGTAGTCAACATTTTACACACCCTTTTCTAGTCATTGTTTGCCAAATTCCCCAAGGTCATTTCCTTCCATTAAAAACAAAAGCATCAGGCCCTGACTGCACCAGCCATTTTAAGTTTGATGAGGAACAATTTCTGAAATCCATTACAGAGACATATGAACATAACTTGCACTGTTCATTTGATCATAGAAAACAAGTACAGTCTCAATAAACACTGCATCAAATGTGGAATTACTGATAACCTTTAATAAGCCACAAGGTAATCATATGCAGTTAGAATGCCAAAGAAGCCTTATTTGCAAAGCAACTATGAAAATATGTAACAGGAAGCAAGTAGCCAGTATTTAAATATGTAACAGGAATTAAAAATGCTGAGACAAGCCATCAGTTAGCAACTCATGTTGATGACCTATGTACCTGCTGGTTACTTTTGCTCTGGATAGTTTTTTCTGCATTAATTATTTAAATGGACTAGATCAAGCATTCAATTTCAAATTTTGAAATAACCCCAAAAAACTGCTGATACGAACGGGTTGCTACTGGCAGGCATCCTGTGATTCAGTTAACAAAAAAAAAACAAACAAAAAAAAACACCCTACTGCAGGAACTTAATGGCTGAATACATAGCATAAGCTAAATCTTCAAGCTTAGCATAACATTCTGCTTCATGCTGTATATTCAGGTGCATCAGCAAAAGAATGCTTAATGTTTTCAGGGCATATTCTGGTGCTTTTTCCCCCCTCACATAATTCACTCTCACATAATCAGGAATTTAATTTTTTGGAAAGTTTTTGGGAAGCTAGGCCTACGTTGTCAGACAGCATGAAACCTAATACCAGCAACAATACTAAAACCTTGCATTTCACTTACAATGAACATTTAAAGCAAGCCATTATATCCTAGGTCAGAAATGAAGATGACCAAAAGTATGGCTTTTGGATCATACAGAGGTCTGAAAGTGTTTCCTTGAAGTAGAGCAGTCACATACATCTCTTACTTTCTACTGAAGCACATTACCTTAAACTACTCCAAAAAAGGAGCTCTATTGTTTGCAGTCTGTAAACTACAGCTACTCTCTAAAGACGTACCATTCACAATTAAATGATTCTAAAATAAGCCAAAGCCAAAAAAAAAAAAAAATAATAATAATAAATAACCCACTGCTGAACCTAGGCCTGACCAACTTAACACAACCCTAGATCACTAGGGTGCTTGTAACAAATTATGCAATTTGTAACAGTGTGTCCTGTTTGCAATTTGTCCCTTTTGCAATAACAAATACAGCATTTTTCCAGACAATGATACTGGCACTAATATGCCATATTAGGTTTATACCATCTTAACTGGTGTAGTAAAGGGGTATGCCAGGCCCAGTAAACCCTGGGGCAATCAAAATCCACACTCCAAAAAACAGTACTCACCTTTGACATCAGGGTCATCAATATGGGGCTCCAAGTTCTCAATGAGCTCTTCCAGTTGCTTCCTGCCCAAAGTAGGGGTAGAAACCTGGTGAGAGGGGTGGTTACTGGAGACCTCACCACTGGTGTTGCACTGCTCCAGAAGCTCTAGGTCAAGGTCTATCTGTGGAATGGGCGTCCTCCAGTAGTGGAATGAGTTAAACAGCTCCTGCTCTGGAATATCAACCTTTTCTGCCACGTGACATGGCAATGCTGGGGCATTAACCTCTGACCTGGGATCTGCAGAAGCAGAGACTTTGTTAAGCAGTTCATCCTCAGCGGTGGTCTGGGATGAGTGTGTTGGATCCTCTGCAGCATGGGCTTCTGAGTTTGAGTGGCCTTCCTGTGCTGTGGTTATTGCTGCTGACAAAGACTTCGGTTCATCTTCAACTTGACCAGGGACTAGATCATCTGGCTCTTGAAGGCACTTAGGGCTGGACCTCTCTGAGTAAACATCGCAGCAGGACTCATCCAGTGGCAAAGCTTCAGCAACCTGCTCCCCTCCCCCCTCTACAGCCACGTCCACACCCTCCTGCTCTGACCTGCACAACTGACCTTCACAATGCTCCTGAGTACAAGGAGAATTTTGGGAAATACAGTCCTGTTGTGGGGAGACCCCAGTTTGCTCATGTACTAAGCTTGGAGTACCATCTTCTACAGAGGTAGGGTAACAGTCTGGAGCAGGTGAAGTAGTGCTTTGGGATTTCTCACCAGACCTGGAGAAATAAGACCAAAAAGAATAAACAATTGATCTTATTTCAACATTAATTTGCAAAACACCTGAGATTTACCATTCTTACCTCTTTTGTGATTGCTGCCCACTCCAATTAGCCTCCTCGGACCCCTCTCTGAAGTACTGGCCAACGTTAGTGTTCGGACTAGCAAAAGTTGAGATGAATTGGCCCAGGGACTGGAAAGCAGCCTGCCGCACCTGATAGTCACATTAAAAAAAGAACTGATCTATACACAGTCAACACTTATGATTACTGTTACAGGTACTATGCACACATTTTGAAAGACAAATGTAAATCAGAGCAGCTCTTGAAATGTATCTAAACTGAACATCAGTAAAAGAATTATTTAAAAAAAAAAAAAAAAAAAAAAAAAAAAAAAAAAAAAACTAAACAAACTAGTCCGCCTGTTCCAATTCAAACTCAAACAAACATCCTGGAAGGAGTTGTCCAGGGGAGTGGGAAGTCACGCACCCAGCGGGAGGGATCACTGATGAGGTTGATGAAAAGAGACGAGAGTTTGGTCCTGCGCACTTCCTGAGAGGTTGCTGAGGACACGGTCATGAAGCACTCTGCACAGGCCTTCCTTACCCCCCACACGTTATCTGAGCATAGCTGGAAAAAACGTGGCAGCTGCACAGGAAAAGACACGCAGGAAAAAAGAAAAAAAAAAAAAACAATAAGGCAACACTTGGAAAGGGAACTCACTTCCCCTGAAACTCAATTCATTTCTTTCCAGTAGCTTGTCATTATGTGCAATCTGGTTAGTACAATTTTTTTAAGTTAAAAAACTGATTCAGAAACTGGAGCTAGCCACACCGTAAACGTCTGATCCATGATCAGCAGAGATCCAGGAGTTTTTGCTTCTATATATTCTCATCTAAGTGTTTACAGTTTGGTGCAAACAATTTAAGAACTCAAACAAATAAACACATACCAGTAATTCTTCTGTTGCTTCTCCTCCAACAACACTACAAATATCCCCAAAATTTGCTGCACAGACCTTTGAGAAACACATGGAACATTTATTCAGTCTATACCAACTTTGATTCAAGAAAGCTTTTAAAGCAAGCAAATCACAGATAACCACCTTGCGCACATGGAACATCCTGCAGTCACAGCACATCTCACAAAAGCGTGGAAGGAAAAGCCGCTCTGTAATGTCCTTCCCCACCATAGGTGCCATTTTACAAATAATCTGTTTTCAAATATATATACACAATTTTAACAAGATAAGTTAACACCAATTACACAAACACTGAAATTTTGCACTGTAACACTGATCAAAAACTGCCTGATCAGACAATTATACAGTCTCCAGAAAACTCACCGCCATAGCCTCAGTCTTGACATCATCATTGCTGTCTGGAGCGGTAAGGTCCACAAGGACAGGACAGACGAGATTCTCTATGTCCACTCGCTCTATCAATTCCTGCTCCAGAAGCATCAGGAGGGCTGCCTGGCTTGTCTTTCTAACCTGCCAAGTAATTAAGTGAGAAATCTCACATACTTTTAAAAATCGGCAATCTTACATTTAGCTCCCCTGCTTGTGTATTTGTGATGAACTAATATTAATAGGCAAGGAAATCCATATTTACTATGAGAATATCTGAGTAACCTTTTTAATAACATCAATAAAATCCATCATTCCAAAACTCAAAAGGAGGACAAAAGGTGAGCAACTGTAAACAAAAAAAAAAAAGCTTTTTTTTGGTTTTTTAAAAATGCAGTCTTGAGTAACAGTCAGTAAAACATTTATTGACTTAATACAACAAATTTTGTAAACTTTTCTATTGAAAAGTAGATCCAAGTTAAAATGAACTTACCAGGTTGTTCTGGTCGGCTAAGTATCTCACTACAATTGGCAGCAAATACTTTGAAAATGCGAATGGAATGGAAGGCCTGTTCTCTTGGCAGAAAATGGCGATATGAGGAATTTGTTCCATAAGCTCTGCTCGAACTGTGGGCTCTAAAAAAAAAAGAGTCTTCTTTAATACTTAAGATTGAATAAGATCACTAATCACAGAGTTAATCACAGGGTTATCATTGAGCATTATATTACAGAGTTGCAGTGTAAAGAGATTTCGCACAAAGTGAAAGGAATGAACATTCAGCAACATGGCAGATAGAACAACAGCATCTGTGCAGCCTTCAACCCCCTGTAAGCTGGTTGCATTTAATTAGGTTGTACTCCAAACATACACAAGAAAAGTAAATCAGTTATGTTCCACATTGCCACCATACTCTAAAAGTATTGTTAAGACTCATAACCATCATCGTTATTGCTTCACTATGAATCTACACAAGATGACAACGTACCAGGTATTCCCAAGCCAGCTTGATGAACTTGTGGTGCACTCTCCAGTAAGGACAGCAAGCTATATTTCCAAAACCTCTCTATGGTTTATGATAGAGGTAAGTGGATACGATTACACAGCTAGCTATATCTGCAAAACCTAAAAGCATTTCTCTTTTGTGAAATGTTAGCCCAGTGCAAATCCTTTAATAAGTCACACCAGTCCCATCAAACATTAATGAGCCCCTCAGTCTTGGTGTCCTGCCAAAGGGGGCATTGCTTTGAAAACTTAACCTTAGATACAACAGGGGTAGAGGATACTCTTGTGGGGGTGAGGGAGTATAGCCACAAAAATATGATGGGAGAAAAAAAACAAAAACAAAAAACAATACAGTAGAAAAATATTAAGAGACTAAGCTCTTGTATCAGGGTTCAAATTATGGCTTACCCGAGTCATCAGCAAGTCTGCTTACTCTCTCCAGGACTGCAATACAATCCCTCTCATCCTCACTGACTGCTTTTAGCGTATCTAGCAAACTCCGGGCCACCATCTGTCTGTGGGGAAAAAAAAAAAAAAAACACTAATGAATGGTGTATCCTATGGCAAGCAGCCTCTGCATACTGACCAATATTAGTTAGACAATTTTACATCTAATCCATTTATTTCAAACCAAGCACTTATTGTTTTTTCTCTCAGCACAAAAACTGAGTTATTGCATAAAAATAACCACCATCAATCACTAAAATATGCCTATCTGCATCTGGTGACTGTCTGAAAGCAGTGCCACTGACAAATACACACGAGAGAGTTTAGAGGGACCAAAAAGTAAATCTACTGTACATAACCGAGTACCTGTTAAATATGTTTTCGCTTGCGACGTATTTATCCAGTCTCCCCAGGGGCGTCAGCATCTCATCTTGCGATACAAAATCCAAGGCTGAAGGTATAATAATGACGTCAGACTCTGAGCTGTAGTCATCCACACCAACTATCAGAAACATTGGAAAATAATGAGCAGGACCCACCACCCAAACTCGCTCTGGTAGTGATGAAGACCCATACTCCATGGATGAAGTGTGCTCACCACCAAGTTTAGCATATTGCAATAGAAGACATGCCACATGTAGGTGGCACATGGAGACATATGCCACCTCTGATGTTGAATAAAGAAGCAAAACATGCAGACGAGGAGATTAATCTGCAAGTTTCGGAAGAGCACCCATGGAGGAAGACCCAAGGTATTTCGTCCAATGCGTTCATGCTACTTTGTGTGAATGTGTAAGTGACTACTCTGAAGCAGCTGTTTTCATAACGTTTCCTTCAGTAAAGTATAGGAACTGACTCTCGTCCTTCCAGCCTTGAGGACGGGTAGGGCCACTACAGAAAAATTAAGTATTCGTTAGAAAGGTGATCAGCCATTTAAACTTCCCTGATGAGAAGATCAACTTTTTAAACCATCTGTTAAAGTAAATAAGCAGACAGAACCCGTTTTGCCGTAAACTGACATCGACATTCATTTCTGTCAGATAAACAAGTTCAATCCGGCGGATTATATAGTGCTAACAAGTTAGCTCGTTCAGTTACCGGCACAATTTAAATTAAGCCTAAACTAGGCCCAAACCTGGTACAAAAAGGCAGCTCTGTTTCGAATAAAGTGCTTCAGTTAGCTTTTTAAAGCTGTTCAAATTATTCTGCCAAACATTAATCCAGTCGGGAGGCAGCTAGGCTAACTCGCTAGCCGGCTAGGTGGCTCGGGTTTGTGCTCCGGTCACTCGAAAACACGAAAAAAGTTTGTTTTAACTGACAGGGGAGCCAAAGCAGAACATCCAAATAGTTGCATGCTGAAGGAGGGCTTAAACCGGTGCACCGAACAGCGTTAACACGAGCGGAGAGCGCCCACAAAGTTTGCTGAGGGTGAGTTAGCTCTTCGGCTAGCGAGTCAATCAGGCGAGCGAGCGCGACACAACTTACAGCCGTCTGTCTCCTCCGGGCACTCGTCTGGGAGCAGCGAGAGATCTGGGAGAAAACAGACGGAAAAAATCAGCGTCAGACCCGGGCGAAGCGAAATTCACAACAGCTAGCCGGGCTAGCATGTCTTCCGTCGAAGTTAAAGCAGGGAGAAAGAGAGAACTATAAAGAGAGAATTATTTTCTTTTACGGCGGCTGTGAGCCATTACTCTTCAGTAAGATCAGTAAATATTACCCGCCATCGTGTCCTGGTCCTACATTTAAGCGCGCTGAGTGCCGAACAGGCAGCGGCCGCACAGCGAAACAGGGGCTAGGCTAAGCTAGGCGAGGACTGGGGTGATAAAGGAGCCCGTGAACACTTCAAACCCTCCAGAGCTCTGCGTGTTTTCGCTCACCGAAAGTGCGCATGCGCGGTGCGTGCTGCTGACCGGCTCGGTGTTTTTTTTTTTTTTTTAAGTTAAAAATTGCGTCCACCTTTTTAGGGTTTAAATCCCCGCACGGAAATCTGTCAAGATTAGGAAAAAGATTAACTTTCCCAGAACACATATGTTTCAGCGGGATCCTTATGCCTCGCAAAATCTGTGTTTTTACAGCCACCTACGGGCTCATGTCTGAAATTAAGTTTGAAAAATGTTAGACGCAATTAGGCAATAAACAAGCGTTTTTTCTGTGTGAAAATAAAAACAACGTTTATTAATGATAACTGTCAGCTTCCACCGTCCAACTGCTTCCACGTCTTTATTGCAGTTTTTATTTTATTTTATTATTCAGGCAGAACGATCAACTTTGACGTTTTGTTGACAAGTGGAGCAGGGACCTCCTTTTGGAGCATTACTGAAGTTTGAAAAAAGAAAAAAACCCACATATGTAAACTAAAAAGAATATAAGAAATGCTCAAAATAGAAAAAAATATAACATTTAAAAATGCGAGCAGCGCTGTGATCTCGTGAACGCGCAGAACGCAGTGCGCGCCGCCGCCGCGCTCGTGTCCGTGTGCGCGCTTCCGTCTGTGTGACTCAGTGAGATTGAGCGCCGATCAGGCGGACATCCACACAGCCTGCCTCAACACCGGGAACCCGCACTGCCTCATCCTCAGCGGGAAGACATGTCCAAACTGGAGCAAATACTGATTCTCGACCCGCCGTCTGACTTAAAATTTAAAGGTAAGGCTGCGGACAGTCCTGCCCTGAGAGCGGCTAGCCAGCTAGCTGCTCGCCAACGGATTATTTCGCTAACGGTTAGCGCGATAAGCTAATTCACCTCCAGCCTCAGGGGCTACAGTTAGCCAACTAATTAGCTAACCAATCGTGAGCCTTAAGGTTTTTTCATACCGATGAGAAAGGTTTCAGACACCCGCATATTTATCTCACACCGCCATTTTACACCCAGTGGCGATCCGTAGGCCTCTGGCCGGCTTCACTTTCCCAGCTATACTGTTTTATGGCCGCTTGGCAGGTTTAACCCTCTGCGCTGAGCCTCACCGACTCATAGGTGGACTGCAGAGCAGTTGCTGATGTTTAAATAGCATCGGAAATCAGCTCCTGATATATCTAGCTAGCCGGAGTGTAGCAGTGGAGGCGTAGCTTCTTGCCCTTCTGCATTGGCCACGCTAGCAAGTGTGATTCGCCAGCTACATTACATCAGTTAATATGACACTTAAGGAAATCAAGCTAACGTTACTAAATCATTCAACCGGTTTGGTTTGCATAACTGCTGGTGGTCTGGAGCAGTCCAGATCCTCACTCCAGTTTTTGCCAATACCAGTGCAGACAGTTCACACCCTGACAGATACATGCAGCTGGCCCAGGAGAGTCAATGGACTGGAGAAAGCTTAGTTTAATTTCTTAAGAGCTTAGGATCTTGTGTGCTCAAAGAGCAATGTCAGACCAAGAATGAAAATAAGTAACTGTCATTATTAACACACGGCACTCTGTAAACCACACCATAATGCTTCTCTGCAATGAAGCCGTACACACCGTGCAGCAGTGGGCAGCCATATATCCAGTGCTAAGGGAGCAGTGATGGGCATGGTACTTTGCTCAAAGGTACTTTAGGATAAACTACTGGTCCATCTCATTATAGGGCCTAGTTCCTAACCACTAGGCCACCAGCAAGCATTCATTTACTTTCTTTTAGAACAACCATCAATACTCATGTATACACCAGAGTGTTACATCATTGATGTTCTTAGGACATTAACATTTCTAGTTTCGACAGGCTCTCAACTTGGTAACCTGATCAAGTATAGGCTTTTTATGCCCTTTTCTCTGGCTTGGTGTTACAGAGCAAGTCACTAATCCTCAGCCATAGTGTACGGATACAAAATTGAGCTGTAAGAGCAGCTGCCCTGTTATTCATCGAAGCTTTGTGTTTGAGATTGGATTCCACTGGCATGGTAACTTACCTGTACATGTGATGGATGCGGGTGATGATGGTTTAGTAGTAGGATATTTGCCTATGGACTAAGTGGTTGCAGGTTCAAATCCTACCTCCAACACTACCACCATTGGCTTCCTGAGCAAGACCCTTAACCCTGAATTGGATGTGGGGTTTTTTTTTTTTTGCTGCCCACAGGTCCCTTTACCGAAGTGGTGACCACCAACCTAAAGCTCCGCAACCCGTCCGACAGAAAAGTATGCTTCAAAGTGAAGACAACAGCCCCGCGTCGTTACTGTGTGCGGCCCAACAGTGGGGTCATTGAACCTGGTGCCTCAGTCACTATCTCTGGTAAGACATGCACAATCATTATTTATCGACACATCCTTGATATCCCCATCTTTTGTCATACATCCATTCCTAGTGCATGTGTTACCACATCTGCTGGATAGTATTGTGTTTTATTTTTATTAAGTGGTTTGACAAATGAGAATTTTAGAGAATGTCACACTGACTGAGCAATGTTCTAAAAAATCTTCATATTGGATCCTATAAAGAATCTCTTGATCTTCAAGCAGTCTTATTTTGTGTGGTGTTTTTTTTTTTTTTATGTTAACAGAATTTATTTATTTATAATTTATTTATTGTTCCTTCAGGGCAGGATTTAGCATTAAATATTTTAACACATGTGCCTGCATTATTTAATTTTTTAGTTTATGATCACCAGTAATCTATTTTAGATTAGATTCAGCTTTGTCGTTGAGCGGAGTACAGGTACAGAGCTAATAAAATGTAGTTAACATCTAACCGGAAGTTCAAAGAATTTGGGTAAATACAGTATAAATTTAAAGAGGAAAACTGTGTATATGTAAGTTATATGTACAGAACGATATGTTTAGGGTATGTACAAATATACACATGGCTTTATAAATGTGATTGTATAAAGGGAAAAATTTGGTGATTGAAATTTGATTATTGCATATGTGATTGCTACAGATGTATTTTAAAGGAAACACTGTGTTCATGGTTTTTTTTTGGTCTTTTTTACTCTAGTAATGCTGCAACCTTTTGACTACGACCCAAATGAGAAAAGCAAGCATAAATTCATGGTCCAGACCATATTTGCACCACCCAACATAACTGACTTGGAAATGATGGTAAACATTTGTTTGTTTGACTGCTTGAAAATGATGCTTCATTTTCTGTCTGTATCATTGTGATCTTCTATGAACTTGATAGCTGTTTTTCATTCTGTGATCCACTGATATTCAACACTCTTAACATGATGCATCTAAAGGTATTTAAATTCTGTTCATTTGTATTTGACATATTACATCATTTTTTGATGCAGAAGAGTTTTCTGCAGTTTAAATTGTCTTGTTTTCTCTGTGGCAAAGATTAACATTGTATATTGTTCCTCGTCAGTCTTTAAATAGGTAAAATGGCAGGAAATATTTGATTTCATGCAGCAATGTTTAGTGTTGACTATGAATGTATAAGGTAATGACATGCATTCCTTAGTAGCCACTTTCACTATGATTTATTTATTTTCTCGGTTCAAAACGAGACATTCTTTGTTATAATTAATTGAATTACCTAGGTCTCCATGTAAAATTGATCCTCTCCTGTCTGAATAATATTTCAACCAGAAGAGGGCAGCAGAAGTTCATGCAGAACTCATGCTGCAGCGCTCATCTTGTATATTTAACGTGTGCTGGTCCTGCTGACCTGTGGGGAAATAGTATCACCATCTTTTTTTCCTGTTCCTCTCTTGCTTTCTCTTCTCAATATCAACCTCCTTTATTTATTTTTTGACTTCCCTCTGCAAATGCTTTGTGATATTGGTATCCAGCACTGGTCTTTGATTGCTGTGATACATTTTGCATCATGTAGTCATGAAAGACCACTACACTGAAAGAAAATTAAATCTATATCAACTTCTTTGACCTATCGATATGTTTGGGCATATTAATCTGTTAACAATCCATTTTGAATTTCTACATCAGAAAATTCTGACATGATGTCAGTAAAACATTTAACTTGTCCTCATGTACGTTCCTCTTTCTAGTGGAAAGATGCAAAACCAGAGGACCTAATGGACTCCAAACTAAGATGTGTTTTTGAAATGCCTTCAGAGAATGAGAAATTGGTGAGTTTTGTTTTATGTTTTTCTCCTAGAAAGGCTTGAGTAATCAGGATAGGGAGTTAGAATTGCAATTCAAAAATGCATTTGGAATCTCAGTGTCAAAGGCTCGTTTATAGTTATATATATTTTCGGAAGTATCCAGACTCCACTTTTAATTAGGTGCTTAGGAGGAATTGTTGAAAGAGGTGTTCATTTGTTCATACACTGCCTTTCTATTATTATACAAGCTTACATAAGCCTAAGGTCACCATGCCCAATATCATTTGTCAGCCAGTTCAGTATAAAGCCTCCAAGAAGTGGAACAGCATTCTCTAGGATGACTGAGCTCTGATCTGTACTGTAAGGATGAACTGGATTAGAGTTATGGTTCAGAGCTAATAATTCAACAAAAGTATCCTACCTTATTAATGTTCTTGGGGCTGATTAGAACCAGATCTTCACAGCAGTACACCAACATGTAGCTTTATAATCCCTATGAGGACTCTTGATTTTAGAAAAAATCTTTAATAAGCAGATGTCTACAAACTTGAATATACAACACATTTCCTGTAAAATAGGTTGAAAGGTGTATATTCATAGTTTCAATCAAACTGCTGGTGCAGGTCAGGGCTCTAAATTAAAACTGAAGGTAAATGTGTGTTTCTGCAGAGGCTTGGAATGCGTCTGTTTGAGACTAGAATGAGTTAAACTAAAAGATTCAGTGGTGCTAAAGCACTGATTCATTGGTTAAGCATAGCTACTGATTAGGTTTTTTATATATATATATATATATAAGTCTGAGCTGCTTAAGGCTACTGTGAAGATAATTTCTCTGTGCTTACTGTTTTTTCTGCTCCAAGAGAATCTCTGTGGTCTCACTTTCATTTCGCTATTGCAGCTTCATGCTTTTGTTTACCAAGTTCAGTGACCTTGTTGAATAGTTTTTTAATAGTAGACTTATAATGCTGACTTGTACTGCTTTCCTCACAATTTGTGTTGCTGTTACGCCACCATACTCTGCCCTTTTAAAGTCAGGTATCAGCTCCCAATGTAGCCAGCCTCAGCACCCCTGGGCTGAGTCATAGACTGAAGAGCTATATGACTGACCATGTGCCCCCACTCCTGGAGAGTATTGCACTCCTGTAAGCAGCAGACACTGAGAGATCTTCATTTGTCCAATCCTGGGCCATACCATGGAACAGGGAGGGGTGGACTGAGTCAGGTTTGTGAGAAGCAGCCATGATAACATGTCATGAGCAAGAGTTAAAGATAGCTCGCCCGTTCCCGCCGCTGTAGCTCACCTCCTGACTTCAGCCAAGTTCGTAAAGGCTGACCAAGACAGAGCACAACAAAAAATTGCGAAATAGCTGTTCGTTTATCATCTAGACTGACCATCAACAGCGTGAGTATGAGTATGACGCGTGTGGAGTATGTTACTTGTTCCGAGTGCTTAGTGCCGCGTGTTTAGTTCTAGTTTAGCTGCTTTTCTGTCGCTAACATTAGCGCTAAGTTTGTTTGTGAGAATTGTCAGTATCATCCTTGATGGAGAAGTTGGAGCGTGTCCGAACTTTAATGAGTCAGACTCACTGCTAGCTGCTCTGGGTGCCTCAGGAGTCTGCACACCCTCGACTTTGGCTGTAGAGCCGTGCCCATGTGTCTGTTCCCCGAACAAAACTACACAAAAGAAAAAATCTGAAAACCTGCTTTCTGCATCAGCCAAGAGCAGCACCTTAGATCCTTAGATATTTTCTCTTTGTTTGAGATGGGTGGTGTGTGGACAGTTAAGGTATTTCCGGAAAGCAAGCCCATCAATTTCTATGAGGGTCTCCTGAATTCCATACCAGCTTCTCCACCAAGTCGGTGAAACTACTATCATATTTCTCTCCTGACCTGAACTTCAGATCAGCTACAGCAGCTCCTGCAGAAGAGCCAGTCTGATGAAGATTCAATCTTCAAAAGATTGAAGGTCCCACCATTAGCTCATGAACCTCCTATTACAGTCACCAATGGACTCTTACTGTAACCCATGCTTACTGGAGGTCATCACTATACAGGGTTTTTCTCTTTCTTTCTTTCTTTTTTATTTCCGGTGTCGACCAAAGGAGGGATGGGTTGCCCTTTTGGGTTTTGGTTTCTCTCAAGGTTTCTTACTCATGTTTGGGGGAGTTTTTCCCTTGTCTCTGTCGCCTTCGGCTTACCCAACTGGGGCTTGGACCCGGATTCTGTAAAGCTGCTTTGTGACTACAACAGTTGTAAAAGTGCTATATAAATAAAGTTGACTTGACTTGGCTGTTTTTACCTGTTAAACGTTCTCGGTGTCAACTTTTGTTCGTTTTACCTAAATGTGTTGGTATCTGTTTAATACAGAATGATGTAGACCCGACCAAAGCTGCACCAGTCCTTAACACCTTGAAGGCAGAAAGTACATCAGGGGCCAAGCCCAGCAGTCTGTCCCTTGATGATACAGAAATGAGGAAGCTGATGGAAGAGTGCAAGAGGCTGCAGTCAGAAAAGAGCAAACTGGCAGATGAGAACCGGCAACTTAAGGTAAAAAGGAGTGAATGAGTTAGACACTTAACGCACAGAGAAAAACATTTATGCCCGTAACTACCCAGAAACTATCCAGAAAGGTTTGTTTCAGAAATTATTACATGTGGATAACTGTTGATTCTTAACAAATGTAAACTTTTCATTTGGTTCTGGATGTGTAAATTGCTCCCTCTCGTAATTTATCAGGATGAGGGTCTGCGAATGAGGAAGACCCAGCGGTCGGACAACATGGTCTCTAACACAGCAGGCATGATGAGGAAGGAAACCAGCTCCAAGTCTCTCCCCTCACTGCTTGTGGTCATTGCGGCCATCTTCATTGGATTCTTCCTGGGGAAGTTTGTGTTGTAGAGTAAAGGCATCTGTTTTGCCCAGCTCCTTTCAGTCTCTTGTGGGTCTGAGGGGCAAAGCGTGTGTTCTTGTCGTTCAGCGTCGCATCAGTCCTAGTGTGGCCTAAGGCGGCGGAAAAAATGCGTCTGTGTACAGAATCATTCAAACAGGCCTTGCCTTTTTGCAATCTCACACGGTTAGTACACATACACACTCAGAAACGAGAAGAACAAAGTCTCCCTTTTTGTTTCCTGTTATTTTCTTGTGGTGCTGGGTGTTTTTTTTTTTTTTTTTTTGTTTTTTTTCCCCCTTCCCCCCTCCCCTTCCAAGGGTGATATGGGTAAGGAAACTGTACATTTATCAAATCATCAATTGCAGTCAGATCCAGGCACTGTGTTGAGACCTTGATGAAAATTGATAAAAGAAATCTATAATGAATAAATAAAATCAGTTGTTCTGTTTCTCTCTGTGGATTTAATAAGAGTTGAATCAAATGTTTTAAGTGTCTTGTACATGTTATTTTAATCCTTTTAAGAAAATGGAAAACTCAAAAAAGGAAAAAAGACTTTGCTACGTATTGCTGGATCGTCTCCTGAAAGATAAATAGATCAAATTCAAAATACTTATTTTATTTTTTTTTCCTTTCTTGAATGTTAACTCAGCTGGGAAATATGTGCCTCTTCCCATGTACGTTTTCTCCTAAAGACACCTGACACAAACACGTCTTACAGTTATGTCAAGTCTTACTAAATTTTTCTTTATGCAAATTATATACTCATGTGTGAGGCAACTGTTGACTGAATAAAGATCACCACTCTTACAGTCCTGTCCTATGGTATTTAACGTTGAGGAAATGAGAACCATGAAAATAAAATCTCTAACATTCTCATTTCACTGGTGGTTTGGCATCTCTGTAGACAAGTCACGGATGATCTTGATAAACTGCATGCAGTGAATGGTATGGCATACTACAAATGAATGTCTAGACAAATGTTTTCCTCAACACATTAATAATAAATAATCCACACCTCAAAGTGTGTGTTCTTTGCCCAAGGTAAAGAACAAGAAGAGAAATGTGAGTAATTTTCTGTTTGTTCTTGTACACTTGAAACTGTAGTTGCAATGATAGTGGAAGGGAGGATATGTGTTGGCATTTTGTCTTTTCAGCATGCATCCTTTGCTCTAGAACAATTACAGAAAGGATATTTGAGCTGCCTGCTTGATCTGTCTTACCATAATGTACAACCTTTTCACACTATAATCACAAGCTGCCTCTATTTGTACTGTTGAAGCCATAAAAAGTTACAACGTAAACAAAAACCCACATATTGTCCAATGATTCTCCAGAAGTACTTCCACGGTATCCATGGCAATCTCAAATAAGTCCTGCGATTGTTTGGAAAACGAGCTGCATCGTGGGTCAGTTGTCCTTGAGCAAAAAGATAGAATTGACCCTTGGTCAGCATTTTGGCAAAGTGGTTGAAAAAAAGGTTTCCTCATATCATGACCCAGAAGACAAGTGTGACCAAAAGGCTGATGTGTATTAGGAGCTGCAGTGACTTGCATCCATTCCCCAGTCTGAAGTGATGGCTTCCCTCTTTACCAACTCCTGTAGCTCCTTTCTGACTGGGATTGCAGCGTATCAGAGGGGGCTGGTAGGAAGTGGCACGCTTGTGAGGCTGGTCTGGGCTTGAGCCGTTGGTGGGTCTCTGGCCATTGAAAAGGAGGCTGCGACCATGTGGGTCTCGGCCCATGCTGAAGAGCTCATACTCTGTGTGGGGCAAACGGATGCCCAGCGCGACACAGCCTGAGGTGGACGTCACATCCTGCTGGACCCCCAGCTTCCAAGAACCCTGCTTTCCACACTCATCCCCTTTAAAAAAATTCAAGAGAATTGTAGTGCTGATGTCCATGGGAGTGACCGTCATATTCGTCACTGGAACAAAAGGAAAAAATATATAAAAAATGAGTCAGCGTTTAAAAAACTTGAAGAGCAAAGAGGGTTGATTAAAAAATTATTCATATCTTTTAAAGCTGGTGGGCCTGCTGCCTTTCAGTACTATATAACAGCCTTTTGCAAATGTTTATTATTTAAACTTTATATGGCTCAGTCCATATGAACTGATGGTTGGTAGAAATGTGCTAGTAGGCTGCCAAAAAAGGTTTAAAAATAATATTTCATTTTTGGCCTCCGTTTATTGTGATTAAAATCAGATTTTTCAAGTAAGAATTATATATTTCAGAGAAATAGCAGTTATAAGAAGTTATTTTGTACAATTTATTTTAGAAAGCATTATTAGAATGTCAACAAGTGACCCGATCCTAGTAAACACTGCTCTTACAACAAAACTCCCCTCAATATTTTGAATTGAATATGGACATAAAAATGTAATTGTTCATTCAAATTTGAATTTATATTGAAAAAAGAAGAAACTTCAAAGTTACAAAGTTGCAGATGTAAAGTCAAACATCTGCATTCCTAAGAAGCAGATCAATCCAATGAATATAAAAGACACATGCATACAAATCAGGTATTACTCAAAATGAATTACACACTCGATGTTTACAGCTACAATTTCTCATTAGCTAAAAGAACATTTCATCACCCATCAATATAGCTTATCCAACCTCAAACAGCCGCTATGAAAGTATGAATTTGTGGGACATAGGCCAGTTGAAAGTTGCTTGCTGGAAAAAGAGCTTTTAAACCACTCTCTACCTGTGAAATTGAATTCTGTGCCTCCCATGACAGCAGTGGAGGGAACTCCTTGGCTGTAGTATCCTCTTGCAGAGATACTGAAAATGGGGCGCTTGCAGAACGGGTCAGAGAAGTGGAAGTAGTGACCCTCCCAAACACCACTGGCCTCGTTAAAGACAAAATGACGGGTGACAAATAAGACTCCTGGGCGAACCTCGCAGCGTCTGCTAACCCAGTTGCCATAGAGATGCAGGGGGCGCTCATTCTGGGATGGTAGAGCAGGTGGCTTGTGAAGATCTGCCTCAGAGATGATCTGACATGCTGCACAGCTTATGTCAAAGGTCTGAAAAGATAGGAAGGAAAAAGTCTTTTTTTTTATAATAATGAACTTCTGAAAAGCTCTGATATGAACTATTTGATTTAAGAGCTGCATGTTTAAGACGAGGGATCACATACAGATTTTGAAACCAACTGCCTGAATGCTTCTATATAGTCCACCCCCAGATTGGCTGGTACATCTGATGGGGGACAGAAAAACCCTGATGTCTTTCCCAGCCAGTAAGAGCACAGGCAGTTGTACTCTTGTGGTGTAGTCAACAGATGAAAAGGCAAGGATTAGTGGTTATGAGGCATGGCTCTACAACACAAAGCTGCTCATGAGTAATGACAGCAATAAAACAATTATCATGAGAAACTAAGGCGAGTTTGGCAATTTGAAAAAAGTCTTTCATCCCCATTTCTAAGATTGGGCTAAAGGCAAGTCTTTTGAAGAATTCATTCTGAGCCACAGTTACTTACTGGGTTTCATTATATCGGCTTTTCTTACATTCTAATGCAGTGCAAGTAATGTTTTAAGTGCAACGTGTTTTCATACATACAGATGCCTAGTTCTGGTTTAAAAACGATTTGCAGTGAAGTTTCGGCATTAACTATATAATTCATTCAAGGGCAAAGCCTTAGCCTACATCTGTGAAACTGACAAACTATTTCTCTCTTCGCAGTCCACCAACTCTTATTTTAAAGTTCAAGTCTAATCTATACTTATAAGGATAAAACATAGAGGGCGTGGTGTATTTATTGGAGGCAAAAGCTTGACTTCTGATAAGTTGCCATTTGCTTGACTGCCATGACTCAACATCCTCGCCATAAATTATTCAGCTTCAAACTAGAATTCATTAACTTTGCATTACATCTTTCATAGTGCCTTTTTGTAAGGCATCAGAATGAAGAGCAGAGGATGGTAGTGGGGGGGGTTGTGGGGTGCACACATGAAAGGCAATAATCCAACCGAAAGCCCGCGTTCCACCTCTCAAGTCTGGCTGCAGCTTTCTCTCAGCCCTGCCATAGCGCCTTAGGCACGCACCAAGTCGGAGCTGGAATTCAGAGCGATGCCCTTTGCAGTGCTATTTCCCCATTCCCTTTGAAGCATACAGGGGATAGCAGCGGATCAGCAGCCTGGGTATGCTCTAACACCAGCTGAAATCACACTAAAACGGCAGGGGAAATGCTGATATTTGCTCTGTATCAGTCTTGTTTGAAATAGTTGAGTGGTTGACGTCGGATCATGGTAACACTGGAGTAAAACTGCATGAGAGGGGAAAGAGCAAGCCAATGAATACATAATGGACTCAGCATGTACAAGGAATGGCATGACAGCTACCTGATGCAAGCGCACACAGGATGATGAGGACAGTCTAATGACATGAATTAATTATGTCACAGTGTCACTTCTGACGTCAGATACAGTGTTATGTATTATAAAACCTTTTACTTTACACTACACGGCACTTAATAAATTAAACATGCTTCCGTCAAACTGTTCATCTATTTTTTAGCTTTTGTGCGTTTTTACCGTCAGACTGAACACACAATGTGATGGACGTCTACAGTGAAACACCACGACTGCTAACATCTTTCTGGCTCCAAGAATTAATATTCATGGGCAAAAGGGCCCTTTGCTTTATGGTGCTCTAACTCGTCTTCAGCTGCCCATTTATTACAGTCGTAATAGCTGAACGTAATAGGTGCACATTGTGGAGGCATAAATATGAAGCAGTGGCTGTTTTTCTGGCACAGAAGCAGGACCTGTTTACTGTCATTGGAGGACACAATCTTGCTGTTTCTTTCAGGCTGTAGCAAACTGCTGCTTTGTGCTGTAAGTGGGCACACTTTACTGGGATGCTGATCTGCATCTCTGCTGCTGATCTGATATTGGGGGGGGTCAGGTCTGACAGAGTGCTGATGCAGCACAGAATGTGGGTATGTTGATGTTAAGGAGTCTGCCAGGGTCAAGGGAGCTTTTAGCTAAATACAGTCTTTATTATAGAGATTTAGAACCAGGTGAGGCTACTTTTTGGACACAATGTGACAAATGTGTGGGCAGAATGCTGAACTGAAGGTGCGCAGATATAAGTGCTTGTAAAACGGTTCCAATAACCGTCTCTTGATTTTATTTAAGCTACTTCATACTGTAATGCATAAATAGTGCGAGCAAGTTAGAAAAGATCAAACCTTCTGGATCACTGGTTATTACATAGGCTTGCTCTAGCTAAATCACATATTTTTTCATGTTTGCAGTATTTATGATACAATAACACAGGATCATGCAATCAATCGAGAGCCAATTATGACAGTAACTGAATATAACTTTAGAAGTCATTATGATTTTCAGTGTCAGCTTTGGAAAACCCAGGGTGGCCACTCTAGAGCCTTTCATTATACCCTGCAGTGCGTGAGCCGAGCCACTCACCTTGACGCTCTGCAGAGGGGGCTGGTAGCCTGAAGGCCTGTGGAGTCTCCTCTGAGCCCGCTCAGTGTGAATGTCCCCCAAGAACAACTCTTCATGGCGATGGCGTTTCTCCATGCGCAGCAACCGCAGCTCCTGCATGCTGAAGTCTAAGCCGCGGGTGCAGTCACGACTGGGGTGCTCAGAGCTGGTGGACCACAGCTCATAGCTTTGCCCTGGCTCCAGATGCTTTGTCAGACCACAGCTCTGCTCCAGTTTCGCCTGGAGCTCCTTGGCAGCGGCGAGGCTGTGGCTGACCAGCAGGACATTGCTCAGCATGTAGTCTGCCTCTGTGCCTCCATGGACGACCAGTGATGCTTGACATAGGTGAACGTGGCCTTGGATGAGCAGAGTGTACCTAGGCTCTGTGCAGTGGTTGTCCTTGTAGTAAAACTGAAGGGCTTGGAAGGTGTGGTTGGAGAAGAACTGGTAGGATCTGGTGAGGAATTCTGGTCCAGGTCTTACCTCACAGCTTTCAAGGAGATTTGAAGAAAATTAAGTTAAAAAAGAAAACTGTTATTTACTAAAACCTTTATACGTCCTTTCCATTTATTCATCACGTTCTGTACAGCATGTAGGATTAAACCCTTGCCTCGGTTACTTAGAAAGTATAAAAACCTTAAAATGTTTCATATTTTAATAAACTTAAAATCGTCCTTGTGGAAGGAAATAGCCTTGGGCTACGGTGTCACTGCAAAAGACCTTCCCAGGGTGAGACTGGTGCAACACGTAGTGCGAGTTTAATAGTTTGCTAAAACCCTAGGGTAGAATGTTTCATTGTATATTTTGGGCATTATGCATTTTTTTAAAAATCTATAAATATTACATCTGTGTGGTCATGGTGTGTATTAGGTGTGCTGTTTAGTATAAAACATCTTAATGTATTTTACACAAACACAATATTGATCATTTTGGTTCCTGAAATGACAGATATTGTACATTTATGGCATTTAGCAGATGCTCTTATCCAGAGTGACTTCCATGTCCTGATTACATGGACAGTCCTCCCAGAGCAACTCAGGGTTAAGGGTCTTGCTCAGGGACCCAGTGGTGGTAGTGCCAGAGATGAGAGTTGAACCTTGGACTTCTTAAGCCATAGTTCCATAGACAAGTACCCTACCACTAGACCACCACTGTAGGTATTGTTGAGGATAGAAATTCTTTTTGTTTCATCCTTGAGCAGAATTAATAAACAGAAAGGTGCAGACACCATTTATATATTATTAACGGTGCAAAACCCTTTGCATAGAGGAAAAAAGCAATGGTTACCTGTCAGACACCCAGTGACCTGTGATATCAGGAGGCGTGCGCACACTGATCTGGTCTTCCTCTTGAAGATGCTTGAGCATGTAGTGACACTGGTTGTGTCTGGAGTGCCTCCCATGGCTCTTCTCCACCAGTACCGGGTTGGACCTCATCAAGTGTGGAGGCAACCTCTCACCCCAGCCTGCAGAGGAGGGGTAAATCCTTCAGATCACTTCAAATACACATCCTGGCTCTCACACCGGGGTAAATGACATCCCAACAGCATCAAACCAGGTTCAGAGATCCTGTTCAGATATCTGACAATGAGCCTTCAGAGAGGCAGCAGTGTCATTCTGGCCTGATTCAGGGATCATTTACAGCGTTTTGGGGAAGATTTCTCTCATCCAACACAGGCAAGCCATAAACATCAGCAGCCTTTTGACAAATGGACGGACTGAACTGAAGGGTCAGGGAATTAATCAGACTTTTTCAAATCGAGTTAACACACAGGCTCTGCCTTAATCACCCACCAAGGGGTGTCTGAGCTGGAAACCCCAGGCTCAGGGCTTGAGGCTGAAGTTCTTTTCTCATTCCAATTTTCCGTTCCACCTTAAATGCATGTAAGTGAAGCTGCCGTTTAAGGTGGAACGGTGTTGCTGGGTACTCACCAGCGCTCAGGAGGACGAGGACCGCCGTGCTCATCGCCGCGTAAAAACACACGAACATGCTCCCAAACTTCTCCTGCTCTAAAAAAAAGGTGCTTCAAGAAACTTGCTCACTTGGGAGATGTTGCTCTCCACACACACACACACACACACACACACACACACACACACACACTAAAGTGTTTTTAAGTTAGACATCCTTTCAGACTCTCTTCGCCGCGCTGCTTCTCCCCAAACTATGGCTCAGTTCTGATACCGAATTAAACTTCACCGTTTCTCAGAAAGGGGCGGAGGACGAGCCTCCCACTCTCTCCCACCCCTTATACACACACTCACTCACACACACACACACACACACACAGCCTGTCTCTATGACTGGAATATCTCTTGACTGTTTACGCCCCACTGAATGCGTTATCTCCTCGTTTTCCCCGCGTCATCGCCTCCTACTCCCGGTCCTGGAGGTGGGAGCTCCGTCACGAGCGCGAAAGTTTCATGTAATTATTTATTTATTTATTTACTTACTTATTTATCTTATCCATCGCTTGTCATCCCGCAAGCCCCGCCCCCCTCGCAGCGATTGGTTACCAGTGATTTTTGATCGTTATCGCTTGCGGAACCGCGTTCTGGATCAGGCCAAGCGCTCTAGAACGCAGTTCTAAGGAATCGCCAGGTTCTGAGCTGAGAACGGTGGGAGGTTCAAAGTTACGAACGTTCTAGAACAATATTGAAATGGTAGTAGCCCACAGTCATAGGAAAACTAGCCAATCCCAGCGCAGAAGACTAATTAACCAATACTAATTAAACAATTGCCACGAATGAGGGCAATTGTGTGTGTGTGTGTGTGTGTGTGTGTGTTAGTGCTAGTTATGTGATGAAACATATGACATTTGGATTCAGTACATGGAGAAAGGTGGGCTATCTGTATGAGTCAGCAAGTGTCATCGCCGGGTTAACTTTTAAAGGAGAGATTGAAAGAGGCAACAGCCTAGCCATGATGTAATTGGCTCCAGGGCATTATTGTAATGGCCCACATTTCAGTGCAATGCATGCAGCACAGTTAAGATATTAGAAATCCATCGTTTTCTCTTTGTGCTCAAGAGTGTAAATGCGTAATGTTAGCTGAATAATTACACGTGCTTTTCTTTCATTAATATCAAATTAAGTATATGAGAACATTCAGTTACCCACTGCCAGGTTCATGTTTAATTCGTAGCAATGTTCTTTTCATAGTCACCCTAAAGTGATTAGTTATTTATTTGGAGAGAGAGAGGGGGGAGCAAAAAGCAGCTCAGGTGCAGAAAGAAAATCTATCATCACATGTTGAGAAATTTCTTCACACCTCAGCCACCTTCACCACATTTTTAAATGAGCTTAGATTTGTGTTCATGTGTCAAGTGCACTGTGGTCTATGTGAGCCTGGAGCTAAACACATCACACCATTTACTCTCATCACACAGGAAAATTCTGAAAGCTGTTTCATACTTTATTACTAAAAATGTATAATTAAGGGTTAATGAAGTACATATTTTCCTGTGCTCCCTCTCTTTTGTAGACACATTAGGACATTTAAGTCGCTCTGGATAAGTCGCTCATTTAGCATCTGCTAAATGCTGAAAAAGTACATGTAAATGACACAGAAACGTTCATATTTCATGCTCATTTACATTCTAACAAACATATAGCATTGCGCAACAACCTGTATCACATGTTCAAGGTGATGGCATGGTCACCTCACAGTAAGAAGATTCTGGGTTAGATTCTCAGCCAGGTCAGGCAAGGTTCTTTCTTTGTGGAGAACATGTTGGAATGGGATTCTTCCCACAGTTCAAAGACAGGCACATCAACTGGAGATGCCCATTGCTGTGAGTGCATTAGTCTGCATACCTGTGAGCAACTGGCAACCTGTCCAGGTGTGTATCCCTACCTTTCACCCTAGGAGTGCTGGGATAAGACCCTGTAACTCTTCAGGGTCCCTAAAACTCTGTTTACTCTGGAACTTGGGAAACTGGTTAGGATAAGTAGCTGTGATAATTGATAATGGATGGATTAATAGAAAACAATTACACATAATCTGCAGTTTCTGTCAGTCAGTCATTTTCTGCCACTTGTCCCAAGAGGGGTCACTGGAGTCCAACCCAGCTCACCAATCCATCGCAGGGAGGAGCATGACAGGGACAGCACCTAGCTCAAAGGTACCTCAGGGGAACCTATTGGGAAGGGGTTTGAACCCCCACTCCTCCGATCACATGGCCAACGCCCTAACCACTAGGCCACCGCTGCCCCATTTGTAGTTTCTATTTATTTACTATTTACTTACAATATATATATATGTATATATATATATATATAAAAAATGTGTCATTATGTTTCACAAGCAATTTATCCTCAAAATGTTAAATTAAGCAAATGAACAGCAATGAAAATGTGCTGGAGTACATTTTCAGTAAACCATGTGTTCTTATTTTTGCCTGGAAAACAGCAGAACAGGTCAATTTACATGGGGTGCCCAAATTTTTGAACACGATTGCTCATGCAACTTTATCCTTGGCCCTCCCATCTCCTACAGCACTGCAGTGCCTCTTATCTGAAGAGTCTCAGTGATGCAGACTTGTCCTAAATGTTCCTTCAGTGCTGGCAGCTCTCACCTAGGTGAGCGGGTTTGCAGTGCACAGACGGCTATTCCACTGCGCTGGCCTGGGCGTCTGCCAGCCTGCTCGCAAAGTCTAGTGCTCGGCCGCCAACCCATCTGGGAACTAAGGCATATTTAACAAGACCAAAATATACTGCTGAGGGCATTTGTGATGTGTAAGGAAAACATGCTAGCATTTTGCAGCTCCTCAGAACCTCAAATGTGAAAATGTTCGAAAATTAACTTTGGAGAATGTAAACAAACACGTCCATAAAGGCCTCCAAAGCTTGCTGAAGCTGAGGTTGGGCAATCCAAAGTGAATTTGGGTTTAATGACTTTCCTGACCCTTCATCTCCTGGTGAAAACATGTGGCCAAATTGGCAAGGGGGCTTTCACGCGCTAATATTGACACACCATTACATATATTGGTTCACTTCGCACCATGCCAATCTACACACTCCGACATGGCGAAAGTGGAAAAAACACACTCCTGCTTGGCAGCTGCTTAAAACTGCACTCACGAGAAAGAGCGAAAGGCACAGAGAGTGCAAAGGGGAGATGAAAAGAGCAGCAATCTTGTTTCGCCCTCAGCAGGGTCCCGCTTGCACACAGAGGGGATCTGCTAGTAGATTACGGGTGAAATCCTTCGGGCCTTTGTCACCATCCATGACAGCGAGTTGGGGTTAAAGGTTGCGTATGCCTACTGAGGGGACTTAGCTGACCCCCCACGACACAGCATACCAAAAGATGAAAGGGGTGAAAGGCAACCTGAATCAGTTCAATTGAATTCTACAAGCACTGGTATGAATAAAATAATAAAAAAAAAAAAAACTAAAACACTTTTTGGAGGAAACATAGAGGAAACTAGAAGATCTTTTGAGAAATGATGAATAAATGTATGAGCCAAAAACTACAGACTGCATCTGCTATTAGGGCAGAATGGATAATTAGCTGGGTGCTCCAACAAGTAGGAAGCGTGCACAGTCACAATATTATGAAAAATGCATCGAGGGAAGAAAAAAATCAGGAGCAAAGCTCAAATTGTGGAACTTCATCAAAGACATGCCTGTTTTTTTTTCTTACTGTACGGCTCACGGACCCCTTTCGTATCGCTAATCAGACCTCTCTATTAAAAACTCTCTCAATTAAAAGCGGAAGCATTGATCTTGGTTTTGCTCTAGGTTTTGCAAACCCTGTCACATTCAGCTGATTACCATGCAGAGCAATTCCCTTCTTTCCTTTCTTTCTTTCTTTGACGTTCTTCTTCTCCTGCCAAACTGACAACATGAACCAGGGAGAAGATGGCAAAGGCAGCTTTCAAATCTCAGTTGTTACAACATCTGCAAGCGATGGCGGGCATATGCGACGCTGACAGCTACAGTGGATGAGAGGAAGACGTGAACAGACGCCACTCCAGTCACTCCAGCTGTTTGCTTCACAGAGACTTCCTTAAATGAGCAAAGGCCCAAGCAGAGCAGCCTCCCCCCAGCACTGCGGTGTTTCGCTGAATGTTGTGAGCTGCACTCAAACTCAAAATGTAGGCAAAGAACCTACATGAGAAAAATCGACATGCCTCGGTGGGTTTCAAGCCGAGTGTAACACTCTCTCTAATGATACGTGTGCATTTGCATGCACTCACACCCTCATGCTTGCCTCAGGGTGTCGAGAAGTTGCAACTCCATTCTCCTTCCTGTAATTCCACACTACAAACAATGGCTGCCCTCTTCCTCTCCTACACGCCAGTGCAATAACAGCCATGAGACCATGATTATTGGCAAGCGGCTATGAGGAGTATCCACAAAAACAACGCCAGAAGGCAATGAAATGCTTTAATCAAAGTGAAATCACCACATTTTTTTTTCTTCTAATGGAGGAAATCCTGCATCAAGTACATACTCCTCCAAGGACAAACTCCCAATTTGCAGAATGACAAATGACAGAGGACAGAAATGTTTTTTTTTTCCCAGTGTGAAGGCATCTGATTTGGACCTCAGGTGCTTGTTGTAGCTGCAAAACCCCCAGTTGCTAATCCTCAGGGCAAACAGAGGGGAAAAAAATCCTTGTTAAAAAAGCCTGTGGAGCAGCTAAGACTACTGATTAGGATCAGAGTGACTTTGTAGACTGCAGAAATACAAAAGCACGGATGAAGGGCTTTACCAAGCTGGAGGAGAATTAGACTAGCTAGAGATCTGAGACTGCAGTATGAGATGCAGATTTGACATTACATGGAAGGTCAAGCTGTTTTTCATGTATTTATGCCAAAAGTGAAGCTCATGACCATCTACCAGTTTTTATACTTAAGCCCTTTCCCTTTATGTTCCTTGTAGGCCATAGGCTGAAACTAAGCCTGGCTTTCCCAATTTATTATGCACATTCCCACCCACCGCAAGTCATCAGCCCTTCCCAAACAATTCACATATATGGCGGCTTTCTAGTACAGTTTGATATTTCATACAGAGCAAAAACAAGCTCAGTATACTAATGAGAGTTTCCCGGTTGTAAGTGCTCGCCTATAACTTCAAACAGGAATGAGTGGTTGCAGGTGGCAGAGGATTAGATTAGGTTTGAAGTCAAATGATTCCATCATGCATGCAGTGAATTCTTCTTTGTTTGGTTGCTTTATTTTTCCTAAAATGGAACAGATTTCATGATTGCACCACTAGAAATCACCAGTGTATTTGACCAAAAGTGTCCGAAAAAACACTTTGGATTTAAAGAGTTTCACAAAGCTAAAACCACATTAAAGGTAAGGAGGGGTTCCATAACCAAAAGCCCACAGTCCTCCAATCGCTTTCTGTGCGGCTGGAAAACAAAGTGGCACTCAGGCCGTGTGCGGCTGGGCTGTGGAGGGAAGTGGACTTTGTTCCAGATTTCCTCTTATTCTTCAGGAGGGGCTGTGTGTGGCTTTGATGTGGTGCTGGGGAGTGCACTAACCCGAGCCCGTCCAGATGGGGCCTCGCTTCACTGGCGCTGGAGGAATATTTATGAAGATTCGAAGCATTCGCAGACACAGCACTGCTGTACAATTCAGCAGTTTACCAACAAAGAAAGTCCTCCTAATAAGCACACACACAGGCAAAAAAAAAAGAAAGAAAAAAAAGGAGACAAAAAGCGCAGGATCGAAACATTTTGCTCCAAAAGCAGGAGGGATCTTTATTAGCCATACTGACACAAAGTATTGGTAAAACAATCAGCCTCTCCAAGGTCACACACAAAGCACATTTGTTATGAATGAATGATTGGTACAGTCCTTAACCTTCCACAGCAGCAATCTTTTGTTGTGTTTTTACACAACCATTGGAGAGTACATAGTGCATTTGAGGGTGTCCTTCAGCATCCCACATTTGTTACTTCAGCAATCATGAGAAAAGGATGAAGGAAGGACGCTCAAGGCTGTTCTGAATCAAACAATTTAGATGGAGTAAAAATGCTTTTTGAGGCCTGCATGCACTTTTAGATATCTCCGGAATCAACAAAACTTTTCAGTTTGTAGCTAAAAGAAGACCATGATTCTGGTTTTCACCTCGGGCAGTGGTGGCCTAGTGGTTAGGGCGTTAGCCGCATGATTGGAGGATCGGGGGTTCAAACCCCTTCCCAATAGGTTGCCCTGAGGTACCCTTGAGCAAGGTACCGTCCCCATCACTGCTCCCCGGGCGCTTTCAATAGCTGCCCACTGCTGCACGGGTTTGAGTGTGCATGGGTTAAATGCAGAGGTCCAATTTCGTTGTGGTTCATGTGTGCTGTGCCGTGACCTCGCAATGACAAGGGTTGTCACTTTCACTTTTTTATTACAGTCACTATAAACATGAGGGAGATACTTCAATATTCTTCAAAACAAAAGATTTCTAAATAACTATTGACTAATGGCTGAACAAAAAAACTCATTTAAATAGAACCTTTTAGAGCTGCAACTATCATGAACTGATTCTCATGGCTAAACTGGCTGGCTGCGGATTTCCATTACCCTTTAAAAACCAAAACTCAAACTGTTTGGCCGAATTGAACACCTTACAATTTACAAAAGGCCTTACAAAAGACATTTTATAATTATCTGTGGAATATTAGTCTGTTTAGTCAACTAATCCCATTAATTAAATGATAAAGATGTGATTCCAGCCAACTCTGCACTCTTAAATAATGTAGGATTTGAAATTTCTTTTGGCTGATGTCATTTGCATTTGAATGTAGAGAGAATGATGATATTTTAATTCCAACTCTGTTGCAGTCCATAAATTCATATGGTCACAGAAACAGTACAGTCACCTCTCACGACGAAAAGTGAGTAGATGAATCACAGGGGTATCCATTTCACTGTTTAATTCACATGTTATTTTTTCAGTGGCAGTTGAGCAGCCCCTGCCTATATCCTCTCAGCATGGGCCTAATCCTGCTGCATTCCTAGTGCTTGAGCCCGGATACGGTGGAATGGCAGCAAATATTCTGCTCATTCAACTCCACTCCAGCATGATGTCACACCTTGAAACTTTCTACTTTTCACCATGCTGAAGGAATTTCAACCAATTTTTTGAGCTTCGGGCTATTTTGACTACATGAGTTGACATTGTGGTTATTTTTGTAAAGATATCAAGGCCATGGGAAGTGGATTTCCCTTTTTAGCTCTAAAGAATATTGGGCTTCCGAAATAAACACAGTTTATAAAGGAAAATAAATCAAAGACTGCACTAATTTGATGGGTGGTCTCTTTACTCAAAAATTTCACACACCTGGCGGCAAAGACCGTCACTGGTTCAGTCTGTCATCAAAGCTGCTCTGCTAATCTTAAACTCTGGATGCATTTTCAAAGACCTTTTTGATTTTGAATTTGAAAGAACCTGCCTGCTCTCTTATGTCTTGTTACCTTCTTATTTATGGTCCATATGAAGACACTCCACCCAGCAACATGCAGCAGCTTTTTAATCATGGCTGGTTTTAGGGCCTTTTTCATGGGCACGGACTAAATTTGTCAATGGGGATTAGCCACGAATAACTTGAACTTGAGGTTGGAAATTCATTCAAAATTCATTTTAGGCACATGGCCAGGACTTAGAGATCAGTTCTTTGTTGTAAAAAAAAAATAGCTTCTTAATTGTTGGCAGGAGGCCTGTTAAAACTACAACACATTAGTCTGATCTCAAAAATTTCCACAGACTTTGCATAATCCCAATTATTTAACAAACATATAACAAACAGTATGTCTTTTTTTCAGCAGTTAGACTTTGGTAAATATGTATAATGGTGCTTGAAATGCTTTAGGGGTTTTTTTTTTTACATTACTGTATTAATATGAACAAAAGCAATCAGATAGAAAAAAAATATAAAAATATTATATGGCCATTTATTTATTGTGGCAAAGAGATCCAATATTGCATATCAGTTTTCAGTCGCATTCATTCAATGGGAATGCAATTTATTGTAAGTGCACTGTTTTATTTAAAGAACATGGATCAATCTTCACAACACACCAACTCACATACAATATTTTGTCATTCTGTCTTTTAACTAGAGCAAGCGTCTTTGCAAGGTGAGAGTATCTTTTAACAAATCCAGCGTTCATATCCATCTTATACATTGACCTACAAATCAAACTACAGCATATTTAGGTTGGAGTTCATGTGGGGAGATTAGATTGTTATATTTTTGCATATTTCTATAAGATTTTTAATTGCTTCTTAAATTTCTTTCCTGTGTGCATGCTCCCAGGACCCCCAAGAAGCTTCTGAATAACCAGAGTTCACCCCAAAGTTAGAACCCTGTAAAGAAGCCAGATCTATTAGAATTTTTTACATA
This sequence comes from Hepsetus odoe, assembly GCA_017165825.1. Taxonomy (NCBI): domain Eukaryota; kingdom Metazoa; phylum Chordata; class Actinopteri; order Characiformes; family Hepsetidae; genus Hepsetus; species Hepsetus odoe. Next base: position 10,230,129 of record CM029379.1, on the reverse strand, counting down.
CCGGAGATCTAAAATTGCTGTTTCAAACTTATATACTGATGCAGTGAGTACCAAAGCTTACAAAGAGTTGGAAAGTCATACTTGCTATTTTAGAGCATGGCCTTACAGAAGTAGCAGTTTTTGGATGGCTTATTTAAGTGCGTAGATAGGGTCCACAGTGCATGCTTTTTCCACAAATGACCTTTCTGCACTCTATGACTACACCTACGGCATTTTGAAAGGAAGAATCTGAGCCTACTGCTTTTTGATTTAGTTCTGTGAGATCTGAAGGCAAAAAAAGTCAGAACGGCTTTGTGAATTGCTTGGTTCAGTGGATCTGAAAAGCGAATATAAGGGACACGGTGTGGTTCAGACACGACTTCAAAAATAGTGTTAATCAATAAGACATCCGGAGTAGACTTGCCAAAAAACGATAATACATCTCGCTCACATGAACATGAACTTTCTAAGAATTTCCCTCACTGAAAGCAAGGCTCATGTGGGCTGTTAAGAGAAGCAAGAGTAAAAGACTACAAATTAAAACCACTTCCCAGATCAGCCACACTAAGCACAAGCTCTTTAAAAAAAATGAATTTCAGATTCTCTGAGTAATGCCCAGTGCACCATGACATGAAAAAGTAGCCCTCTTCTTGGCCAGCCCAGGAGGATTTATGCATATTATTCTTAGCAGGGGGGTAGAGCCATCTAAAGCCTCTTCTGCTAGAAGCAATTTCATGTACAAGGTCTTCACCTGCATTAAGATCTATGCTCAGAAGCTTCAGTTTCATATAACAGGTGCTGACGGTGTAGGTAAGCTCATGCCCACCACTGCCAGCAAGAATATTAGAGCAATTTGTCTTTAGTTTCTAATGAGTCTGTTGTGCAAGACAGGAGAACGTCTCAGTGGGGTAAAACCTACAGCTCACAACCTCAGACTCACTATGCCCAGCAGCTCTTTCCATGTCATCAAACCTTACTCATAAAGCAAGATCCCCTGCTCAGACATGCTGGCCCTACAGCAGTAAAATCATCTTTCCACATAGATTTAAACAACTGAGCTGCTCTCTATGTTTGACAATAGCTCATAAACTTATTTTTTCAAACAATATCCACACTAATTTTAGGTTCTAATGCTAAATCAGAAGGTCTTGGGTTCCAATCCAAGACCCGTAGGTTGCCCTGAGGTACGCTTGAGCAAGGTACTGCCTCCGTCACTGCTACCCGGGTGCTGGATATAGCTGCACTCTAGCACACGTTTGGGTTAAACGCAGAGAATGCATTTCATTGTAATTCACTGTGTACCATGCCATTTCACAATGACAAAATGTCACTTTCACTTTCTTTAACTAACCACGCATGCTTTTTTGAGTTTGGAGTTTAAAGGTCCTTCACCCTGTGTGAGCTGGGTTGGACTCCAGCACTCCCTCGCGCCCCCGTTTGGGACAAGCGGCAGACAATGACTGACTGACTGAGACAGACAGAGTTTAAAGGTTTAAAAAACATATCCTTTTGATCTTTCATTCAAAATACAAAAGTTTAACCTTTCTTTGAACAAAATGTTCATTTTGTAATATATAGTTATTAAATCAAAACCGACTTGGTCATCAACTTCAAAATGAACCATGGCTGAATCCTCTAACAGCTTGCATTGTGTGGAGAGACGTGAAAAATCTGGGAAATTTTGTATGGAGGAATGATCTCCAAAGCCTCGGTCATGTGTTCTGTAGTATCTTTGACTCTCGAGCTTTAAATTTGTAAAGGGAGCTTCCCCCCCCTTTAGTCATTTTACTTTAACATTTGATTCTTATATTTGGAATGAAAGATAAAGGTGATTAGATGATTTGCTGCCTGCTTGGTTCATGTTTTATAAGGGTGCCACTATTTGTGGGGGTGACTAAAATTGCACTTGTATTCTGAAATTTACTTCAAATAAAGGCCTCTGGTTCCCTAACACTTACTAGAAAGATGAATCAGCTGCACATTTTAATCACAGTGCTTAATGAGGAAAACTAGTCTCAGTCACACTCATGTCACAACTGAAGCTTCGGTATTTAAATGTTCTGCTTTAAAAGAAAAACTTAAGAATGCAGAATAGAAACAGTTTATACGGCAGCTGCTTAAAACACATTCCCCAACCAACCAACCTTCAGCTTTGTTATCCACACTTTATTGCATAAGTCCAACAGAATAGACAATTGTGTCATATTAACTACATTTGGAAAATAAAGACATCACATGAAAGAAAGGCCGCTTTATGTGATCAGAATAACAAAGGAAAAGGGAAAAAAGCAAAAACAATGAGAAACACATTCTCTTCAGCTTCAGAACTGGAAGTTTTCATCAGTCATGTCGATGGCCCAGGCAAACTTATCCCTCTGAGTCTTGTTGTAGATCTTCTCCAGTGGAACATTATTTTTCTTACACCTGCTCGTGGAACATTTTTTTTTCTAATCAAAACAACTGAAAACTCAAATGTAAGACTCAGCCCCTCTGAGGGACCAGTCAAAAAAAACTGAGCAAAAAAAACAGTGAGAATTTGTCCTACAGTCATCGCCTTTAATCAGCACAACTTCAATGTGGACCTCATTGTTTTAGCTACATGTCTATTATTCTATTTGCAGACTTTGTAACATACTTGCAAACAACATCCCTAAATGATGTGTGGTCCTGCATGAGCGAGAGCTTGCAATGCTGCTTCAGAGCACTGACCGCAGTCATCTACAGACAATCCTTTACAGACAATGAGCGTAAACAAGGCAATTACAGCCTCAAAACATATGTTCGTGACTATTGGTTTTTGCATCTATAAATTTAAAGGGAAAGCATGTCTTCAGTCCCCTCCCTTTAAGCTAATTTAGAGCAGATGTGGTCACTGCAGGTCTTAAAATCACAGAGAGCCCCTTCAGGGTCTTTCTGTTAAATGAAGCACATTAAGTTCAAGGGCCCTCAGAGAATATCCTATGAACTTATTACCTTTCCAATTATACACACATACACTTCCATATAAGTTCTTTTTAATCGCTTTCTGTTTTGACAGGCACATTACTGTCATGCTGCTAATCACATGGCTGGTCATATATACTGTGCAAGCCTTCATGTCTCATCACAAGTGCAGTAAGTATATATTTCCATAGTCATCTTTTTTTTTTGCTATGAGTCAGTACAATATTCAAGCACACTAACTGCCAACACAAACCCCAGGCAGTAGAGTGGATGTGTGTAAGTGTAACATGGATGCGGGTGTGTTATGCTTTACCAGGCCACAGAGATGCGGGGGTCGAGGTAGTTGAGCTTGGAAGTGCCCAGAGCAATGACCTTGTTCTCCTCTCTGTCGGTCTCCTGCAACTGGAGCTTCTTTAGCTGCTCCAACAGCTTCTTCAAAGCCTTTTCCTTCTTTTCCACCAGCCTGACAAAAGAAACAGGGACAGAAAGATTGGTTTTCAGAGAAGGAACACACTGCAAAAACAATACATGTGTGTGTTGATTCAGTGTTTTGCTTTTATTCTACAGAAATTGGGTGGTACCAAGCATGGGAGATATTTTTTTCCAAGCTTCGAAGCAAAGATTCTTTACAAAGAAATTATATGCATGTGTAATGTTTTGCAAGGTGACTGCATAATAAAAATGTATTTAAAATCAATTCTCATTCATAGCTGTGACCTTAAACACACAAAATACAATCATGAGTTTTGTGTGGCTTTTTGTGACATACAAAAAAAAAAAAAAAAAAAAAAAAAAAGAAGAAGAAAAAGATGATAACCAGTAACCAGTCATGTTAATGATATGTTGCATTTCAACTGAAACGGAACTGAACATCTGCATATTTTTTTTTGCTTTGAATAAGTCTGGGGCTGTTTTTTGTGCATCTTCTTTGAACAACCTCTTAGCCCTTGACAAGTTTGAATATTTAATGTTGTTTTTACCAAAACATGTCCAAAGGCTGTTGCCAGCTCAGACAAAACACTGAACAGACCAACCTTGAATCAGGTCCAAAGACATGACAGCCACAGAGCATACAATGGTAGTGATTTTAATGCTGATTTCTTACTTCTTAGACTTCTCCGACGGGCTCTCCTCGTGTTCTTTCTTTGCTTGTTTCAGCTCCTTTTTGGCCTTCTCCACTTCCTCCGTTTTCTTTTTGATCTGCAGTAACAAAAACATCATCCTAAGCAACTTCACAAGGTTACAAAAAGAGCAAATACACACAAAACACACAGCAATGAGAGTGTACTCTTAGCAGGTTAATGTAATGATTGCTGAAGTAGTAATTATTGTACTTTAAAAGGAGGGCAGCTTAACCTGTTGGGAAAGAGAAAAATTATTTATATTTGGGCTTGAGGCAAATATATTCTGTGACTGGTACAGAATTTATGCAGCCAAAAAAATGGCATGTTGGCTGAAATTTATAATATGGCCAGAAGAAAACAGGCTCTAACACATTTAGTTAAAAACTCTAATGATACTGAAAGAAAAGTCTTTGGAAGAGATTCCAATGTAACGCCTAAATGAAAGCAAAAAAAAAAAAGTTAATAAAAGTGGTTAACGTCTCAGGCTTGGTAAAATCCCAATTTACTTGTATAGGACAACAATACCAGATGATATAAAACTGCCAACCAATTTACAAAACAAATTAAGTAAGCTTATGACATGATTGAGCAGGCAGACAATTACAGTGCTGCCTCTATTTCACTCTTTACACAGTTGCATAGTCACGGCTAAAGCTCCTAATGTTTCAGCCTGACATCTTTTATACTTTATACATTAACCAAGCCATTGCCAATTCAGGGCTGACCCATTCAATTTAGAGTTATTGCTAACACCACATAAAACTGGGGAAGGATATCAGTTCCAGCCATTGCTTCCAACCTGATATCACACTTGGGAGCAGAGAAATTTCAGAACTGCTCCAACTCTAGCATCAGCATTTATCTGTCCACATAACTGAGACAGACAGCATCTAGGTAAATTTTTCAGACCCTTAAGTTTTTTCCATTTTCTTTTCAGACCCATCTTAAAATTATTTGCTCATCAAAATACTTCACAATTAAACAACAAAAGGATCTTGAATTTCTGTGCATGTCTGTCAAAAACAAATGTTCCTTTTACAAGAGACCTTTTACTTAGCACTTGGTTAAAGCCCCGAGACATGTTCAAGCCATCTTGGGAACGATCTTACATGCTTGGCATAGCTTTCTTTTGGAGGTTTCTCCTATTCTTTTTGGCAGAATTGTGTAAGCTCAATTAGGCTGGATGAGAAGCATCAGTGCACAGCCATTATTGGGTCTCTGTTGAGATGCTCTTTCGGGTTCAGGTCTAGTCTTGGCTGGGCCTCTTCTAAATTTGAACAGTGATCCCAAAACCGCTTTGGCCATAATTTGCTTTGGGTCCTAGTTTTGTTGAAATGTAAACCTTCAACTCAATCTGAGATCAGGAGCCATCTCGAAAAAGGTTTTCACCCAGGACTGCTCCATATTTTTTGCATCCATCTTTCCTTCTATTCTGACTAGTTTCCCCTTGTCCCTTTTGAAGAAAATGCTCCCATAGTATTATGTTGCCACCAACATGTTTGACTGCAGGGATGGTAATAATGAGGTGATGCTCATTGCATGGCTTCTGCCACACATGCTGTTGGGAATACAGCCAAATAGACAAAAAATTTTTTTTTTTGAGTGGTCTGAAAACTAAAAAGGGCCTGGAAATCTTACAAAGCCTTAGAAAGACGATGGTAGAACACCCAGCTTCACACAGAAAGTAAGACAGGCATCTAAATTTATTTATTTGTCCTGGTCCTGTCATACTGAAAGTACATAATCCAGCTAATAATTTTAAAGCATTGCTATTTTACAGACCAGCCTCACATGAAACTAGGCTTTATAGTGCAGAGGGTATATGATGTGAGCTGTTAGTAGAATGGTTATCATGAATTTTCATAGAATGTAAGTGAGAAGCTGTACTGTACAGGAACTGCACAGCAGATTTAGTCTCACCTTCTCCTGTAGCAACTGCATGGATTTCTCAAAGGTTTTGGGTGCTGCCCTCTGGTGGTTGCAGAGTATAGCCACAGCTCTGTTTGCACGATTATAGGCCAGGATCTTCTCCTCCACCGTCATGTCATCTGACATTTATAGAACATATATAAAACATTAGCCCTGTGTTAGTTACTTAAGTGAAAAATAAAGGTCAAGTCCATGCATGCTTTTTAAGTAGAGAATGCTAATGGACGAATTTTACACAGGGACAGTACGACCAGTTTTTTTGTTATGTAGTTCTGTTACTAGATATTGTCAATGATCTCAAGGGTGTTAACAGGATCAAATCACTCTCAACAGGGACTTTGACGGGTCTGGTTACCCTCTACTTCCTTACTCAGAAAATTAAGCCTGAACTACCATAAGCCATACTGAATACTTAAAGTCACTGCAGTTGAAGGTTGTGGTACTTTTTTCATCAGTATTATTTACAAACATATATAGCTGTAGGCTTTGTGAGAATCCTCCTGATCATAGGCGGCAAGATCCAGGTCACTCACGGGTGGTAAGCTTATTCAGTTGATCCTGCAGGGTGGTAGAAGCGTTGAAGGTTCTGAAAACTTTAGCTGTCAACCCTGGCATGGCCTCATTCAGCTTTTTATTGAGGTATCCTGTCTGCAAATGACAAAATTATACATGCGGTGCATTCAAAAGTTATTTCACAGCATTTTACATTACAGCCTTAAATCTTCCCCAAGTTTGTTTTAAAAAAAATAAAAATTTTGGAGTATATAAATAAACATGGATATTTTTTGATACATTTTAGTATCCTTTAATGTATAAACATTAAATACCCCCCCCAGATACTCAAAACTGAGCTCAGGTCCATCCTTCTTGAAACTTAACTGTGGTCACCTCCCTGGACATGTTTAGAAAAGCATGCCCACTGACCTCTAAAACAAGCCTGTGTCAAGGCATGAATCAAAGTAAATTCTGCAGCAAGGAAGGTCTTCTTATTCTTAAATGGAAGATGCTGATTGTGACAATGACAGGAACAATGACTGTGACTCATCAGGGAGGTGACCAAGCACATGAAGGTCACTCAGGCAAGACTCCAGAGTTCCTGTGGAGATGGGAGAACCTGCCAAAAGGAAAACCATTTTTGCAATGGTTCACCAAACAGGCCTCTATGGTTGAACACTTAGATGGAAGACAACCCTTTGTAAAAGGCACACAATTTAGGATTGGGCAAGATGACAAAAAGCTTAGGGATGCAGGGTGATATTTATAATTTTAAAATTTTATGGTCTGATGAATGCTAAGTGTTAGATTTGGAATAAAACAAACATTGTTCATGACTTGGCAGATTTCATTCCTACAGTCAAGCACCATGACAACAGAAACATGGCGTGGAGATGTTTATCAGCAGCAGGAACTGGAGAGCTTATCATTACTGAGGGGAAGATGAACATATCCAAATGATCAGGGTAGCGATTTCACCTCCAGCAAGACAATGACCCAAAACACACAGCAGAGACAATGCCAGAGCAACTTTGGGACAAGTCTGGCCACAGCCAAACTTGAACATCCCTGGAGAAATCTAAAGGAGTTATGCAAACACATTCATTCCATTATTTTTATAATAAAAAAAAAGAGTTTAATTTTAGAATAAGACTACTGTATGTATAATGAGGAAACTGCAAAGAGGCCTGAATACTTCAATGCACTGAATTTTAAGAATACTTACAGAAATTCTGTCGAATAAATCATCCTCTGGATTTTTGTATTTCAGAAAAAGCTTCAAGTTTTTGAAGACCTGAAAACAAAAATCAGTGAGTAGTCAAATTAGTCACACCTTTTCCATAAAACTCACCAACTTTACAATAGCTTGCATACAAATAAGGCAGGAGCAGGCAAAGAAAGCAGCACTCACTTGTTTCTCTACTGCCACTTTATTGTAGTAACGGATTGAATCTTTACCCAGGAAGTCAAACTCCACCACATATTCTTGGCCATCCAGGTGGCGGTGTAGGGTGATGTGCTCCACACGTAAAGAACAGCATCCAACAGTGTCTGCAGTGTCTTCATCCTTCTCATTACCAGCCCTCAGTGCCAGCTGCACACATAAGCAGACAGCGCCCAGTCAAAGATGAACAGACTGTTAAACAGGCACAGAAATAAATACATAAACATATGCTGATCATCCATAAACATGAAAACCATATGCCTAATACTGTTTAAATCCCGAGCATGCCACTAAAACAGCCCTGAACTGTTGAGGAATAAACTCCATAAAACCTCAGAACGCGTATTGTGGTGTCTGGCATCAAGGGGTTAGCAGTAAATCCCAGAGGCACTCAACTGAGATCAGGGGAACTTGGAGGCCAAGTGAACATCCCTAAACTATCATCACGCTCCTGAACAATTTCTGCAGTGTGGCAGGTTTGGAAAAAAAAGCCAATGCTTTCATGGATTACTGCTGCCATTAGTGTGTGCACTTGGTCTAAAACAATGTTTATGTGGTAGCTGCAAGAGGCATTATTTACAGGAATACCAGGATCCAAATGGATCCAAATTTTAATTTGATGCAATCACACATTTTTGGCTCAAAAATAATTAAAGGAACCCTTTTAAATCAGAGTATAGTATCAAGTCAGTTAAACTTCTGAGATATTGATCTGGTCAGTTAAGTAGCAGTTGGGGTGGTTCATCAGTGTCAGCGGTTTCGGTGTTAATGAAATTAACAATAGGTGCACTAAAGGGGCAACAATGAGACGACCCCAGAAACAGGAATGGTTTTGCAGGTGGAGCCCACAGACATTTTATGCCTCCTCATCTTTTTTGACTGCTTTTCAGTAGTTTCATTTGACTACAGTCAGTGTCACTACTGGTAGCATGAGGTGATACTGGACCCTACAGAGGTTGCGCAGGCAGTCCGACTCCACCAGGATGGCACATCCTGAACATTGTTCAGCATGATCGGTTTGGTGGAGGGTCAGTGTTAGTCTGGGGAGGCATATCCATGGAGGGACACACAGACCTGTACAGGATAAACGATGGCACCCTGACTGCCATTAGGTATCGGGATGAAATCCTTAGACCCATTGTTAAACCCTTTGTGGGTCCTGGGTTCCTTCTGGTGCATGATGATGCCGCCCGGCCTCATGTGGCAAGAGTATGCAGGTAGTTTCTGGAGGATGAAGGAATTGAAGGAATCTCTGGGACATCATGTTCAGGTCGCACATCAGACTGTCCAGGAGCTCAGCGATGCCCTGGTCAGGATCTGGGAGGATATACCCCAGGACACCAGCCGTCATCTCATAAGGAGCCCTGAGGTTGTCAGGTATGCATACAAGCACATGGGGGCCATACAAACTGCTGAGAACCATTTTGAGGTTCTGCAATGACATTTCAGCAAGCAGGACTCGCCTGCCGCATCAGCTTTTCAGTTTAAATTTCTTGGTGATTTCGAATTAAGCCCTCTGAAGGTTGATAACATTAACATTACCTATTCCATATCAGTATGGATTTCCAGCATGAGTTTTTTTTCCCCCCATTTGAGATGTAATGTCTTTTCAAAGTGCTCCAAATTTTTTGCAGTGTATGTAAAGAACCTTCTTATAATGTTAACAGTTTAGTGACTCTTTCAAAAAACTTAATGCAGATTATTTTTTTTAATAAAAAACCATCACTTTCCAATTTCATTAAAGGATCTTGTACTAAAAAATTCTGTAGAACTATTTTTGGTTTCCTACAGCAACATATAGAAACCTTCATTACAAAACTTTAAAAGAATCTTTTCTTTCCCATAGAAAAATGACCTGCTTAGTGATGAGATCATTTACCTTGTCAATGAAGTACAAAGCCACTCCGCGTTGTCGCTGCTTCATCTCACGAGCTCTCCAAGCCCTTCTGTACTCACTCCTGATTGAGTCCACACTCATTTTCAGTTTACGGGCAGTTTCAAACTTCTGCCAGTCTTTCTCACCCTGCACAGCACAGAAAAATGTACACAGAACAATATAATGGTGGTAGAACAATTCTGAAATTGTCATGGCTGGATGACTGACTTTAAAAATGGAACAAACCCCAGTTTTATTAACAGTATATTTAAAACCGTTTATATCAATTGTAACGATACCATCAAATGAAGGAAGTGACTAAAGGCATGTCTGGGACTGTATTAGAAAACACGGAATGAACAGGGCAAGAAAGTTTTAGCAACCAACAACCCTTAACCTTGAGTTTAGAGCTGGGGTTGAGCATAATGTATTTGATGTGTCCATGGATATTCTCCACCCAGGAAACCAGCCAGGTGACTGTGTTATCATGCTGAACTCTCTTCCACACATGGCCTGCAGGGGGCTCAGGAATCTTTACATCTCTGAGAACACAACGTGCATTAAGCTAACATGCAAAAACACACAGATACACAAAGTCTTCTCAAAGTGAGTTAATTGACATGCAATGCAATAAAAAAAAAATCCTTATAATTGCTCAAAGCTACATTAAATTCTATGCACATACATTTTTCTTTGGACACTTCTATTTTGTTAAGCACCCCTTTTTATCCATCTTTACTTACTGGCTGCAGTTAATGATCACATCCTCAGGCTGAACACGTTTCTTCAGTTTGCCCATTTTAGGATGCTCCCCTCGCCCTCTAAACAGTCCTGGAGGCTCCAGGCGGAAGTTACCAATTTTCTCTTTATGTCCGTCCAAGAGACAGTAGCCATACTCTTCTGCAAGTTTATTGGCTTCATCCTTTAAAATCTAGGTGGTAGCCATTTAATACATTTTCAGTGCTTTATATAAACACAAACTAATAATACTGGTCAAATTAACTATCCCTAAATGATGAATTAAAAATCTGGCATGAACATACAAACACACCTGTTTTTCTTCTTTAGATAAGTTCTTCTTTTCTTCTGCTTTTTCTGTAAAGTATTTGTGGATGTTGCTGAAATCACACTTGGAGAGCTTTTTGATTAACTGCCTCTCGCTCTCTGTCATTACCTAAAAACAAAAAAGTAGTAATAAGCAATTTAAGAAATTTCCTTTGGAACCAACAAAGTTATTTTATCCGGATGGAATTTCAAATTCCTAAAACAGTTTTAAAAAAAAAAAACATTAACTATTATTCATGAGCTCTAACCTCCCTCCAGTCATTAAAGAAGTTATTCTGAAACGTCTCTTTCGTAGTGTACTCATGATCCAGCATCTTGGCATAGAAAGTGGCTACTTCCTCAGCAGGCAAGCTCAGCTTTACTGGCTCTCCTACAACAAAATAAAGGAGTTCAATACATCTTTAAAGAAAGAAAAAAAAAGAGCCCGTCACATAGTAGTTAGGGTGCTTACCATTGTATACAAATGACACATTGATGGGCAGCGGTTCATATTCTGGTGGAAAGAGTGGTCCTTTGTGTTCAAGGCTTTTCCACTTCTGACCATCGGCATGCCTCCCTTCTTCCCACCTGCATAAACCATTATGATTATTAGGGGATGCTGGCTTTATTAAAACAGAACTAGAAAACAGCACATTAAAGGAAAAGGGCAAGAGTTATGGTCAGGTGAAGCAACAGGGGTCACCACAAGGGCACTAAAGAATCAGAGTTCCTCACAGCTGGATCACCTGAAACGTTTCCAGGGACTATTTATTGTGCACGTGCTTAACTAGGAGGATAAACCAGTGAACGTACTGCTGACTGAACTGACCAACCTCGGAATGAGCGCTCTCTCAGCCGCAAGAGCAACATTTCTGACGGAGTAAAACACACAGGCGGCTGTACGAGTTCTGGCTGAGATCCGAACGAACCGGGAAAAGGCATTGTAACATATTTTCATTACAAAATGTGAAGTTCATGGACAGTGAAAAAAGTTTCTCCACATGAGCTCTAGAATCTTAAATCCCTGTCAAACTAAACACCCGGTGTTGCACCCGGCTGTGTCCGTCCTGCAACTAACAGAGAACTTTAGTTCCGCGCAGCATGAGGTCAGGCAGTCAGACGCAAACAAGGAGGATCGAGGGCTCTGTCGATTTATCACCATTACTGTTAATCTAAGATATCAGGCCACTCGGAATTTTTATTTTATATATATATATATATATATATACACACACACACACACACACACACACACACACACACACACAGTGTGGGTGATGGGAACTAGACGTTCCAAGACAGCTGACTGAAAGATCTTACATTAAAAAGTTGTAAATACGCCGATACCTGACATACAGGACAAAAACAAACAATGGCATCCATTGTAAATGGGCAATGGGCATTTTTTTGTGTGGCAGGAACAGGAGTCTGTAAAGCCCTTCACCACCTATTATATATGATAAATATCTGCGATTATAGCCCCCCTGCCTAACCCCCTCAACAAAAGCTACCATAATAATGTTCAACCTCTTACCACTTCCATTTACTGGCCTCCTCTTCTGATTTCTTTCCTTTTTTTTTCTCCTTCTGGATTTTGTCATGGTCATCGTCCTCTTTCTTGACCCTTTTTTTTCTCGTTGCTTCATTACATTCAGTGCTCTGAGATCTTCTTTTCTTGTCTTTTTTCTCTTTTGCGATACTCACAGAATGATTTTGCTTCGCAGTGTCATCAGCACTTTGTTTTTCTTTTTTAATCTGGACTTCTCCACAATCCGAGACTGGATCGGAGTTTTGAAACTCCTCATCTTCCTCCTTCGTAGCCATCAGAAACGTGGAGTCACTTTTGGAGCTTTTTGCTTTGGCCTATCATGATCCAAAAGTACCAATGAATGCCAGAGATGCGAGTCCTTTTCAGGAAACATGGATTTTATTCCATTGTGTAAAGTTTCTCTTTTACATTCACTTACATGGGTTCTATCCTTCATTTCATTGGTGGAACCTTTACTGTTCCGGTCATTTACTGATCTGCAGGGAGGAAAGAGAATGATTTAATCCTACACATCATGCTTACAATTTTACACAGTTGCTGTTCAGAAGTGTTGGCCAATCTGATTAGGGGACCTGAACGCGTCTGCACAAGGATAAACTCTATTTCCAGCTTGCGAGCTAGGGTGAAGGAACTCATTCAGTGGTAAACAGAAATAAAACACATCCAGGCACTCCTTCTACTTTGTCAATTCAGCGGCTTATGGTGCACCCATTACTGACACAGTTGTTCAGCTGCACAAATGAGCCTAAAGGTCACAATACTTTTTTTTTTTACCTGCCCCTTTGTGGACCAGGATCTTTGTTCTTTTCTTTTTTCACATGATTGTGATTTCCTCTAGGGCTCTTAGTTTTCTCCTACAAATTACACAGAAGAATGAACAAGTAAATCAAGCAACAACAAGACCAAAAAAATAAATAAATAAATGCAAGATTAAAGAACTGCAAGGCACCTTGTGCTTGCTGGTTTCTCCATTCGACTCCTTTATAGCTCTAAATGACAACCCATTAAAATCACTGTTTTAACAACTGCATAAATTAGTATGTCAAAAGATTTTAAAAGCATTTTCTTCATATCCTGATTACCCATGTCGTGGAGTCAAGTTGTTGTTTCCATCCAGTGACCCCACACTAGAAGGCAATAATGAAACAAATCATACGATCATATGCTGAAATCAACTTTTTGAAAACACAGAACTTGCAAATAGCTTGCCTCTGCTCAAAGCTTTCTTCAGTATCCTAAAGAGGGGGGAAAAAAGAGCATAAAATATACGATTTCATACAGGAATGGCAAATAACTAAAGAAACTCCCAGAGGCACAGAGAAGGGCCAACATTTCAGAAGCAGAGTTTGTACCGTGTACATGCCGTCAGTGTCCGATCCGCTGTTGACAGTGCAAGACTTCAACTTTTGAGAGCTGAAACAGTACCATTGAAACATAAGTCACAGTCTCACACACCCCACCAGGAGAATTAAGGCCTCAGATCCCACCTTGTGACTTTCAGCTCCTGCAGAAGTTTGCCTGATGACTCTGAGCTGGAGTGCTTATGGGAGGTGGAGACAATCAGACACATTTATTTATGATCTTTCTGACCACATGCCACTGTGTTACACTGCACAGGTCTTACAGATGAACTGCTTTCACATCTACCTTTGGAGATGATCTGTAGCGCTTTCCATGTGACTCTGAAAATTTCTCATCCTTGGCTATCTTTCTGCTTCAAAACAAGACCACACAGCATTAAGTGATCAACCTGTCTCTCATCGCAAACACACATAGTGAGAGGTCCTCCTGCCTGTGCTCGTGTTTCTCACGATGGACTGATCTCCTGCCCTGGTCTCTCTCCTCCTCCTTCACTTTCATCCCTCACTTTTTGAGACTGCTCGATAGAATAGGGTCACAGTGAAAGGCAGGGGACCCACCTATCAAATAAAGACTCAAAAAAGCAGCGCAGATTTGTTTTATACAGTCTGAAGGGAACTCCAGAGAGGTGACGCTGAAAACACGCTGATAAAACGAGGACTTACATCGCCTGCAGGTTGGACCGATTAGAGCGATTAACTGCGAAAAAGCAAAGCGATGGACGAGTGTTAGAAAGAAAACCAGAGAGCTTCACATACAGCCCGAGCTGGAGAAATAATCACTAAGTCACACTCCCATGAAGATTTCCATTCCCACACTCACACCTGAAAGAGCTCGTCCTAAAGGCAGGTAATCGCGCATGCGCGTCAGACAGCATTGTGAAAGTTGGCCTCGCCAAGCCGCGCGCTTAGAACTCGTCTGACAAATAAAAAAAAAATCAAAAGGGGTCAAGAATCATTTCACCTACAACAGCAAAGCACGCGGTCAACCTGAAAACGAGATCGCCATCATCTGTACAAACCAGTTCCCTCTGCAATTCACACCCCATGGCATGAACAACCATGCGCAGGACTACTGCTCTCCAAGATCTGGTTTCTGAACCTCATGTTCTTCAAACTGATCCAGATAGGACTGGTAACAGTCAAGAGAAAAGTCCAAAAAGAAAAACAGTTCTCAGAAAATCCATGTTGAGTTGGTTTAACAGAAAACTCACTCCCATGGTGTAAAAACAGCCTCGTTAACAAAACGGTTGTGCCTACAGCCAGGAGACCAAAATCATCATCCTATAAAATATGTAGAAAGATACACGCTTTGTAAACAAGTCACATTCACATATTAATCAAGCACAAAAATACTCCCCGTAGGAAATTGATTTTATTACAGCAAAAATATCATATGCTAAATCTTCATCTCATCTTGCAACAAAATTGATGGATTGATCAACCACCAAAGATGTATTTGTTCAGTTCATTCCTCCTCTCCAGTCTTCTTAGTAAAACCGGTGCTTTATTGTCAGCAAGTGTAAGCCAGTGCAAATGATTCACCGTTTGTCCATCTGACTGCCACAATTATTCAAATATGATAGGAACTGTACAGTGAGAGGAGAAAAGTTCTTGCACCATTTTCATCAGAGAAAAAACAAAAACATTCAGTGTAAAATCAACTCATCTGTCTAAAATTAAGAAAATCTATACATACTATGGTGATCTGAAATCCCAACAGTTCAAAAAAGGAACTCGTATCCCAATCAACCAAAACAATAAGACTTGGACTGCTTAACAAAACAAATGTGAGTAATAAAGTATTCTTTTACAGTGCATTGGTGCGTGTACATCACTCAGTGTGTTATGAGCATGCTATGGATTCCAGTTGTTGCTCAGCCTCTGCAGCCATAGCTGCCGCTTGCAGCTGCTCAGTCTCACTTTGTAAGCTGTTGGGACACAGCTGCTTACGTTCACTATGCATGTTGTTCTCATGTCTCTTTAAATCAGAGGCTTTGGCAAAGGCCTTGGGGCAGGCACCACACACAAAGGGCTTTTCACCTCGGTGTCTGCGCTCATGGTCTTTCAGGTGGGACTTGTGTTTAAAGGCTTTCTCGCACATCTGGCAGCCGAAGGGACGCTCATTGCTGTGCACTCTCTCGTGTTTCTTTAGATCCGGAGCTCGGATGAAAGACTTGCCGCAGTCATCACATCGGTAGGGCTTGAAGCCAGTGTGAATTTTCAGATGCTCTTTCAAGTGGGCCTGGGTGGTGAAAGCTTTGGGACATATCTCACATATAAACGGCCTCTCGGCAGAGTGTAACTTTTCATGTTTCCTCAGCCGGCTCTCGTCAAGGAAGGACTTGCCACAAATCTGGCAAGCAAAGTGGTCCCGGTGGCCATACAGTAAATATTCCAACTTCATTTCTGCAGCAGCTGTGGTCCATCCGGGGGCTTGTTCGTCCTTAACCTCACCCATGCTGTCCGTAAAAGAGAGTGTCTGGGTGTGAGTGGCAAGTTCTTTGGGCTCAGTGTCCATTGCATCCACTTCTTGATCGTAGCAGCCCACCTTGTTCACTTCCTCCTGTGCCAGCTCCTTTAGTATTGCCTCCTCTACTCGAAGTGCACTGTTGGGTGATTTGTCCAAATCATGGTTGCCTTGAGCTTCCTCAACCAGGTCATCAGAAGGTGCGTCATCCTGGTCCCCAAGCACCTGCACGTCATTGTCTTGAGTGTCGTCTGTGAGCCCAATTTTCACAATGTCGTAAGGAAATTTGGAATTCCTAAGTTCGTTTTTCTCCTCGGAGGACATGTCCCGTTTCTGAGAGCACAGCTTATCCAAAAACCGGATGCCAAGGATCTGTCCAGATGACATCATTAAATTAACATCTTTTTTCTTAACTGAAATTTTTGCGGTGTACATATAGTTCAGTACCTCTTCGAAGATGTCCGAGCGGATGAAGTCGATCTCAATGACAGAGGAGCTGTCCACCTCGTGTTTCTTAAAAAGTTTTTTGAAGTAGTTGCTGCAAGCTGCTAACACGCATCGATGGGCCCTGAACTTGACATCCTCAACCACTACTGCAATGTCGCAGTGTTCACCCTCCAGCCTCTGCTCATTCAAAATCTTCAAGAAGATGGTTTTGTGATCATCATCCACATATTTCACAGTCTCTGACATGCTGGGACGGGCTCCGTCTGAAGGGGGGACAGGGAGACAGAGTGAACGAGAGATAAATTCATGTTAGATTTACATGACAAAGAAACATCAAGTCATCTAAGCAGCAGAGTCACCTACAGCACCTTCCTCTAACGTTATAAAAGAGGCAAGTGGATCAGACTTTAAACATGCAAGCAACGTTACAGGGGTCCTAATAAGCGAAGCAGATGTGTCTTAAAAAAGCCTGATTAAACTTTTAAACGGTATAGCAAACAGAAGGCCTGTTATGGGAGTAAACGGCAGGCGAGCAACTTTAGCCTCCTGGCTAGCCAGCTAGTTTTTGTTTTTAGCCCTTGTGAGGTAAACTAGCTTAGCATAAACGGGCGGTTTGACGCTGTTAAAACCTCCTCAAGCTACCCCCCCATTAAAACAGACACTGTACTGAAGTTAGCTGAGCAGTCCGCAGTTTTTAGCTAGCCGCTTAGCAAATGTCCTACTGGGCTATAAAAACTAAAGCTAAATGTTTGTTCAGCATCATTTTATCAGCGAATTCCAACCGGCTAACCGGTTAGCCGGCGCCATCCGCCTCCTGCAAAAATATAGACATTTCGGCAAAAAGAAGGGCTCGGAAAAAAGGGGTTAAACGCTCCTTGTACACATGTCGGAGTTGTTGTTTTTAGTAGCGGCGAGTCCACTCTCGTATCAGCGTTAAAAAAAAATGGAGGTCCTCAGGACGGCGCCGTTCCCGATACTGAGGACGAGCACGCCCAGCCTCGCACCCGCGCGCGCGGACAGCCCGGGCCGCCATGAGGGGACGAGCCGTGCGCGCCGCCGCGGGCCCCGCAGCCTCATCTCTCACCTCTGCGTGCCGTTTTCACCCACTGGAAAACTCTGAGGGGGAGTGTCACACAGCCAGGAATTAATAATACACTTTTGGTTTTAGTTTTTTTTTTTTCAATTTTTTGTCAGCGTCGAGGACGAGCACAAACGCGGAAGGAGGACGCGCTGCGCCAGCTCGAAGCCGCAGAGCACGACAACGTGCGTAAACACCACGGCGCTACGCAAAGAGCGCAGTCGCGGCCCGCGCTGCCACAGCGGATGACGGAGCGCCGCTACGCACCGCGGGGTTGGAGAATAAAGAGGAACGGAGCGCCGAGCCCTGCAGGAGCGAGCGGCGCGCGAGAAATGCGCGGGCACGAGGGAGAGGGAGAGGGAGAGGGAGAGGGAGGGAGGGAAGGGAGGGGGGAGGAGAGGAGGATAGGGGAGGGGAGGAGAGGGGAGAGATAAAGAGGAGGAGGGGGGAGAGGGAGAGATAAAGAGGGGAGGAGGAGAGGAGAGATAAAGAGAGAGGAGAGGGGAGGGGAGAGAGAGAGAGAGAGAGAGAGAGAGAGAGAGAGAGAGAGAGAGAGAGAGAGATCCCAATGGCTCAAAGAGTAAATCACGCCTTTTAGGAGTACGAGGATAATTTGAGCAAATTGTAGAGGCTTTATACTAAATAATTATAAAGTGACAACCCTTGTCATTGCGAGGTCACGGCACATGAACCACAACGAAATTGGACCTCTGCATTTAACCCATGCACACTCAAACCCGTGCAGCAGTGGGCAGCTATTGAAAGCCGGGGAGCAGGGTACCTTGCTCAAGGGTACCTCAGGGCAACCTATTGGGAAGGGGTTTGAACCCCCGATCCTCCGATCATGCAGCTAACGCCCTAACCGCTAGGCCACCGCTGCCCCAATATTACTTTCAATGTAAAATATTAAACTATATAGCATTTTCGGAAGTAGGAGATGAATTTTGGACGCTTAGTGTTTTCTATATTAATCATAATGTATTAAGTAATATTTTAATTTCTTTGGATGTGATTAACTCACATATAATATAATGTAATATAATATATGATGACCTAAATACAGCCAAATTCTAAGCATAAGCATATGTTTGAAAGATTATTATATCAAATTAAAGCAGACTAGAAGTTAGAAGCTCTGCAGTCCTCCTGACCTGCATTTCTTGACCGCGGGCGGAAAACCCTCAGACATGAAACAGTGCAAACCACACACAAAAAGCATCCTGGGAATCGAACCCAAGACCTCGTTACTGTGAGATGACAGCATTAATCACCTGCTCTCAAAAGAGTTAACAGCTGAAGAAGAATCTGCCAGGATTTCAGGTGAATGAACTCATCCTGATCTCTGCGCATTGTTTCGACACGAACGTGCATGAGCTGCTTCATCAGGCTGGTTGACTTGCTGTGGTTCTTCTTTCACCATTAACAGCTGGTTTCTGTGCAGATTTATGCCCCCATATCCTCTGCAGCACAGCCATTGCCCTTAAGAAGACTTCATCCACATCTGAGAAATGACTATCCGTATAACATTCTGTCAGCACATAAGTGTGAAGTTAATTATACTGCAAATGAGAAACGCTCAGTAATATCTGCAAATATATTCAGCAGTAAATGTCACTATAGTGTGCAGCGATTACACAATATTTTGCCTGAGGGATAGCAGGCCAGTCTGTCCTCTTAATTTCTCAGATGTTTAGTACGACTGTAGAATAGAGATTAAAAGCCAAAGAAATGTCTGAAATATATTTGCCATTTTATTTGAGCTCATGTGGGAAACACATTCAACATGGACTGCAGCGTTTGACAGAAGGGTGGTTTATAAAACACACGGTCTAATGACAAATAATAATAACAATAATAATAATAATAATAATAATAAAACCAGAGCACGAGCACACATAACTGGAGATGTTCCAGGTTTTCTTTCCAGTTTACAATTTAAGGCTTAGGTATGCCTCTCTGGGCATGGACAAATTGGGGAAATGATTTAAAAACACAACACTGGGCAGCAGTCACTTAAATTCTGTATCAGTGACAAATGTGGTCACAGTGCCAGTCTTCATTCTTGAGAAAACACAAACAAACAAAAGCAGTTAAAAGTTCCCACGTCTGCCTTTCCGTCACTAAATGTAAAACATAAAAATGTACACATAATTCAAGTAAAAACAATGTTATTCTACTAAAGCATGATCTACAAAGCGAATGGGTGCATCATTCATATTCTCATTCAGATGAAGTACGTTCAACATGAGCACATAAGAGGCAGAGGGAGGGGTGACAGGACCAGGACATGGTGACTGGCAGCATGAATAGCACACCTATTGCATGGTTAAATACTGTGTGCTCAAACAGATACAGTCTACTGTTATTATTTTTTTTTGTACTGAGCATTATTCTAATAAATAAATTGCAAGTATTTGTACCAGTACTATTTTCAGATCTCCTGTCTCATACATTCTTCTCCCTTAAGGAGGAGCACAGATGGCAGACTGAAATTTACACCGCAATCATAGAGTATTTCCTAAAATGTATATATCTTTTGTTTTCTTTATAAAAAAGCAGTTGTTCCCTTGTCATGCAATATCAGCGATCCAGTGCTGGACCAGGCTGCCCGGTAGCTCTGTAAGCATGTGTTGGAGAGTGTGAGTGAGTGTGTGTTTGTGTGTGTGTGTGTGTTTGTGAGAGGCTACTCCAGCGGTGCTCAGATGAAGTAATATCCATTGGTTCATTTGTGGTGCTGTTTCCGTGGGTGACTTCTCCAAAGTGTCCTCTGTTCTGCATGATGCAGAGATCAGATTTATCCAGAGAGTTCGAAGAAACTAATCCTAGAAATGTATGGAAAAAAATACTCAGCATAAAATTTCATAAGAGGATGGTCACATTTATTGTCTTCAACAATCATCACCATAAAGAAGATTTATGGAAATCGTCACTGTTTTAACAAATTTACCCATACAAAACATGACGCATGGCGGCATGTGTCATGTGCTTCTGAGTGCTTTGTGCTGAAGAGGAATTTACAGCGCATATTAATAAGAAATATTTAAAGCCATGTGCATACAACACAGACGATTTCAAAGGCATGCAGAAATATTAGGGTTATTAGTCGTCTGCAAAGCAAAGACTCAAACCATGCTTTTATATAGGTCACAGGAGGTTTTGACAATAAGGAATATTGCGATGCAGTCCTATTTATGAAAGTCCTATTAAGATGCAGAGAGCCGTTATTTCATTTTTATTGTAAACATTACAGCATACTTTTAATAAACACTGCAGTCCAGCAGAGGGCACTATACACTTATACACTGATGTGAAGTGATGTGGGGGGGAGGTTATTTCAGGAGCAAACCACGATTTCTTTCAAAATCATTGCTTATTGTCAAAGGAAAACAAAATCTATAAATAAATAAATAAATAAAAAAACAAAGGACAAATTGGTTGGTTAGTATGTAATTTATAGCACACCATTCCATGAAGTACAAACATCATAAGATGTCTGTATGGGATACTGAGGAATTAGACAAAATATAAACAGCCAGTGCAGCCCTGGGGTTAGGATGTTGGCCAATAGCAGCTCCTGAAGCTTTGGACATTCAGCGAAGCGGTGGCTAGGTTAGCCAGGTCCAACAGTGCCATTACTCTTGCCTTACCTTCGTCACTCCTCGCCCTCTTCTGGCGTGATTTCAGTCTCTTTGTGGACCACTACTTTGGTCACTGACATGTCGGGATGCTGCTCTTTGGCTTCTTTAATGGCCTGAGCCAGGGCCTGACCCCAATGGCACCCCATAATGGCAAAACAAAGAGGTGTAGGGATGGCAGTGGTGAGAATTAAGTCTTTGAACTTAGCAAGTGATTGTGGTTGTCACCACACTGATGCATGATGAACACTTAAACAATAAAGATGTACACCTAATAGTAGCCATCAGGTCAGGAGCAGATATTTATCAGCATTTTGTGAAATTTTAAAACTGCTTTTAGCGAAAACTTTCAATGAACTGACAGTGAGATTCTCACCTCATCATGGTCGATGTCTGCATCCCCCGAGATGACAATTCTCTTCTCAATCCTCGTTTCTGAGATACCTCCCTTCACAGTCTAGCAGAAAATCAAAGAGCACAATCAAATTCATAACCAAACCCACACACAAACCCCTGATGCTTCAACTATAAGACTTAATATATGTACAGGTTTCATTAATTATCGCTGGAATTGACATTTTAGATCAAACTAACAGAAATTAACGCGTTACCATCGCAACATCTAAGTAATAGAAAATGTACTTATGTACATCGTAACTGAGGGCGAAGGGGGTCCATATTTCATCATGTTTTAATGGAGATTTCTATCACGCACACCTCATGCAGCAAATTAACAATAAATTAATTCTACAAAGTGAAGTAAGAAAGTGCAGAAGCAAGGCTGAACCTTAGTGATATGCGTAGTGGTGGTTGTACTGGTGGTCTCAGATGTGATGGTCTGAGCACTCATCAGAATCCCAGGCTCTGAGTCGCCATCAGTGTCACCCTGTCAAAAAGCAAAGTGCACCTGTGTTAGTCTGTGTCTGACAGTCAGGCAAATTGGCTTTTTCAATATGTGCCACCTAACAGACATTTCTGATGCACAACTGAAGGAAAAGACAGCAGATCTTTTCGATTATTCAATATTCCTACACCCAACACAGCCATTTCAGTAAAACACACGTGCTGATAGCTTGTCTAAACACACAAATCCAATCAAGTAAAGAAGAAAACATCTGATTTGAGCATCAGAACCTGCTGAGCAAATACCCACATGCAGAGCTGGCTGTTTTCCAGAAATTCAGTGCACTCCTTTTATCTGTTTTATGATTATAAATTAATCATGTATTTTAACCCCATGAAACCTAGGCACCTTGACTCTGGATACATTTCACAATTCAGTCACCTCTGATTGTTACCATGTGAATAACAAACAATGTGAGTCACAGAAAGCTCCAATGCCACATACGGATGTATTTTCCTCTTCTTAATATTGAAATGCAACTTAATGCAGCTCTTAATGTATGTTGTGTGTGAATGGAGTGTACCTGCAGGGTCTCATATGTTATAGTCTTCATTTCTGTGTGGATCACTGGCATTTCCCGTGCCACGAGCCTCTCCGTCTGTCCTGACAATGCATCACCAAAGGTTACAACCTCTGTCTGTAGCAAGGAGGACAGCTATCAAGGGAAGAGGGTAATTCATTAATATTCTGAAGGCCTTCTCTCTTCATGCACACACACACACGCACGCTCAAAAGCACACACAAAATCAATTCTACTTGTATCTTGGGATGCACATTTAGAATCAGACACCATCAATACCAGGATTTTTTTCATGACTGTTGCTCCTGGCCAGTTAAATACCTTGATTTTGGGTAACTGAGGTGACTATGATATTAGTGCACATTTGTCCAGTAGAATGTGCTGGAATTCAGAATTAGAATCAGTGGTTTATAATCAGTGCATCCCAAGATGATTAACGGCAAATACACTTCTATTATACAGGATATTCAAGGAAAGTAAGCAAAGCAACAAATATTAAAAACTCTGCTCATAATGGCCACTCAAAACTCTAAATCAGATTAAATAGGGATGATATAGTATGCATAGCAATAACTGTGCTTGTTTACTGCCTCACTCTGGATGAACTCCTAGCAGTCATCAGATTAACATACTCTTCTATTATTCTTACAGGCCGACGAGAAGCCGTAATTAACAGTAAAAAACAACTTAAAATATTCGGATAAAGACGCAGCTGTCAACGCATGCCTTAATTTTCTAATTAAAAAAGGTTGGTGCAAAGCCTGAAAAAAATACATAGACCAAAGACAACAGTGGCCCAACAAAATGAGAAACACAGCTGGGTTACAAATAAAAATAACAAATTACAAATACCTAAAAGGAAATAAAAAATTGCTTTAATAAAATTTTATACTGATATAAACTTTTGGAAATGATATTATTCCAATTTAAGCATCTACCTGCATTATTTCTAATCTGCCAGTTAAAAAGCTGGTTATTGCAAAAAAAAAAACAAAAAAAAAAACAAACAATTGATCTCTGTCTTGCTGTGTCTTCTCAAAAAGCAAAGTTATAGGGATACATTGACTGGAGAATGGGGAGAGTCTGAGAACAAGGTTTGTGGAAAACTGTGATGGTGTCTACATCAGTGCAAAGCCCTTGTATATTCTGCACAACTCACACACACACACACACACACACACACACACACACACACACACACACATACACACACACACACGAGAGAGAGAGAGAGCTATTCTTATCCATCTCCAAATCTGTCAAGTTCAAACTAAGCCCATCAGGAGATGTGTGGTGTAACTCACAAGTACTTTCTGCCTTTTTTCTATAATTCTTTTATTCAGCCCTTAGAAGTCGAAGTACTGCTGACAAGCTATGAAATTCAAATGGAATTACAAAACTACAAGTCATGCACTGAAATACTTTTACATGAAAGCTGGGAAATGTGACAGAATTTATTGTTTTGTTAAATTCTGTGAACATATGTACTGATTTGTCTCAGTATGCTTGAAATATCTTCAGTACGTCATGAAATCTATTAAACTTAAACTTTTTTTTAACTCAAACCAAGTGAAATTTGTGCTGTACTGAAATGCTGAATAAAAATTTTAGATTTTTGTAATCAAATGTAGAAAAAGAATATGTACTGAGACACATGCATTTTTTTCTGTTTGACCAAAAAATGTGAAGTTTTTCTTTGTGTACAAGACTGCATGTGCCACAGTTACTTTTCATTGAGCGAGAAATGTGTAAAGCTAAATGACTCTGCTTTTGGTAAAAACCTCTAAGGGTTAAAACACTCAACAGAGATTTGAGTGAAGCTCCATGCTCACTGATGTAAACACTGACACTGCTTCACAATGGGACTTCAGTACAATGAAACTACTGGCTCACATTACAATGGAAAAGAGGTGTTGGGGTAAAATGCTTCAGTTTGAAGGATTAGAGCCTTGGATCTGGAGGTTTGGGACTATGAGGTTCAAACAAGAGGGTCACCTCTAAGCTGGGTGTATGGAGATCTACCTCCTCGCTGTGGCCCTCAGCAACCCCCCTCTGCTCTGTGAGCTGTGTGGGGGAGCAGGGTACCATACTGGGCGACTGGTTTCCTGATCCTGCTTCATCTTCATTGTCATCATCAGTGGACAGAGAGAAGCTTTCACCACCAGATTCGCTGTCGCTGGGTGAGAGGGCCTTGCCAGCATCATTAGGTCTGAAAGGCGCGTCGAATTTAGCAGAGGCCACACTTGCGGAGTCGCTAGTGGCCTCGTCTGAGTCTGTGTCTGATTCAGAATGGTCTGAGACATGCACAGAGCCACAGGGCTCATCGCCGACATCACTGCAAACCTCCATGGCACTTTTAGGAATATCAAGCTTCTTGGACTCAGCAGGAAAAATGGATGGATCTACCTGTGACTGGTCCAACTGCTTATCCTGCTTCATATCAGGTGTCTGCTTCTCGTCCTGTTTTTTTTCCAAAGGTTTTTGTGTATCTGCTGTCTGTGGAAGACCCCTCTCTGGACCAATGGATGTCTAAAATAAAACAGAAAGCATTTCTGATCAGTGTATATGATTAAGAAACAGCTGAATTTCATATTATCACACATAGAACTTTTAACAAGAGATAGAATAGACAGCTTTTTGGTCTACTGACAGTTTAAGTTATCTGGGCAGCATTTGGCACCATTGTAAAACACTTAATGCTCTACAGAGAATAATTCCTGACTGTATTGTTGTTTGGTAACCAAGGCCTACTATGAACACACTACAATGTTTGGTATAAGACGTGTATATTATATAACACCAGTATAATCTGTATACTATAATTAATTATTTTGACACCTGGTGTATTTTACTACATTCGGTTAATTCCACATTCTCTAAAGGGATAACTCCACATTATCTAAAGGGATAACTCCACATTATCTAAAGGGATACTCCATAAATGTGGTAAAATCAAGGCAAAATATAACTTCTTAGAGCTTATTTTTTTTATTTTCTTCTTAATAATTCCCATGCAGACATACAAGGCCTTTTTCAGTCTCACCACCTAAAAAGACTTAATAAAGCAAATGAAATGCATACTAACACCTTAACGTCATGCTAATGTCCGTAACATTGCCTGGCGCTCTGACACTGAAAAAACTCTTAAGCCCTTACCAATACACACATTTTGTCCTCATAAATCTGTCCAATGGAAGGATAATGGATGGGCTCAGACAACAAGAGACGGAGAAGAGAGGCAAAGTACGTGTAAGGACGCGAGGACACACAGGGCAAAAAAAAGCATTCGGTATGCCTGGCTGCATAATAACAGATCAGGCACTAACTATCCTCAAGCTAGCTTTGAACAATCTAAACAACCACAGCAGGGCCGTTTTCCCTTTCAAGCACTGATGAAGTACAGCTTTGCTGTGGGTGCTTCCCCATGCTACACTCATCAGAAATGGTTCTATTTAGTAGCTCTTTGACTCCACAATAGTAGAATACTTTTGGGTGCCATATAGGACTAGTTTTAAAGAACCATTAACAATAGGGTTAGTTCTTTTAGTGAACATATTTAGTTTAATATATATAATGGTTTCATATATATATATATATATATATATATATATGAAACCATTATATGAGCAAGGCCTTTACTAAAAACCCCTTGCTGAACCCTAGTATTCCCACACTCTCCCTAGTGTAGTCCACCTTAAAGAAGGCCTGATTATGTGCGGTGGTTGGAGAGGATGAGGCCCAGCTGCGTGTGCTGATCTGTTCGCGAGCAGACTGCAGCAGAGCAGTGAGCTCCGGGGACATCTCATCAAACGTGGGCTTAGGCTGAGTTGAGACAGAGTTGAAGGGTTAAAAACGCAGACATACATACATGGACACACACACACAGTCAGATGAGCCAAAGCTGTCATGATTAAGAAGGGGACAGTAGTGAAACGAATTATCAAGGGCTATTCATAAGAGAGCAAACTAAATTCATATAATTCAAACAGCTAGAATAACATTTTTGCCATGACATGTACCAGAGGATCCCTGAGTTTGATTTCCACTCAGCTGCTCACTTAAAAAATTATTTTCACAGCAATACATTATAACCAGCTCTGGGTTGTTGTTTTTAATGTCCTTTTCAATTTGAAAAATGCATAATCTGTGCTGCTTTTAGTTTTTAGATCATTTTTTTATTTGATTTCTGTAACAAATTGCTGTGAAAATTATTTCTTAAGTGAGCAGCTGAGTGAAAATTGACATTTCTTAACAAAGGACTAACATCTTTCAACTCCACAGTGAGTATTTTCAGGATTCATTTTAATCTGGACCCTGAACGTTTTATAAGGAAAATGTGAATGTGAGGAATATATATGTGTGCACAATTATTAGGCAACCATTAGTGTGCAGAATTATCAAATTTTTCACAATGGAAAAGAGGTGTTGGGGTAAAATGCTTCAGTTTGAAGGATTAGAGCCTTGGAGCTGAAGGTTTGGGACTATGAGGTTCAAACAAGAGGGTCACCTCTAAGCTGGGTGTATGGAGATCTACCTCCTCGCTGTGGCCCTCAGCAACCCCCCTGCTCTGTGAGCTGTGTGGGGGAGCAGGGTATCATACTGGGCGACTGGTTTCCTGATCCTGCTTCATCTTCATTGTCATCATCAGTGGACAGAGAGAAGCTCTGAAGTGATGCCACCAGATTCACTGTCGCTGAGTGAGAGGGCCCTGCCAGCATCATTAGGTCTGAAAGGCGTGCCGACTTTAGCAGAGGCCACACCTGCAGAGTCGCTAGTGGCTCAAGAGTTCCCAGGTTTGAATCCCACCTCTAGCACTACCACCACTGGGTCCCTGAGCAAGACCCTTAACCCTGAGTGTCTCCAGGGGGACTGTCCCTGTAATTAGGACATGGAAGTCGCTGTGGATAAGAGCGTCTGCTAAATGCCGTAAATGTAAAATGTAAATATAATACCAGCCCATATTAGTACCCCGCCTCCACATTGCTGGTGTCTGAGTGGAAGTGGAGCTCTGTGCCTGTTACTGAACCAGCCACAGTCCTGTCCATCTGGTCTGTCAAGGGTCACTCTCATTTCACTCTCAGTCAATAAAACCTTTGAAAAGTCTGTCTTGAGATATTTCTTGGCCCAGTCTTAACGTTTCAACTTGTGTGTCCAGTGGTGGTCGGGTTTCAGCCTTCCCCAGCTTTGCCATGTCTCTGAGCACTGAACACCCTGTACTTCTGGACACTTCAGGTAGGTTGCTGTTCTGGAATAGGACAGCACTGGAGGATAACAGATTGTTACGTTTGACTCTTTTCAAATCTTTGGCAGTTAATTTGTGTCTTTTTTTCTCAATGTGTTTCTTGCCACCCTATTGACTATTTGCAGCAAACTGTTTGATGGTTCTGTGATCATGCTCCAATATCTTAGCTGCATCCCCCCTGAAAAACTTTACAGACAATTTTTGACTTTACAGAGCCAGTCATATCCCTTTTTTGGCCCGTTTAGCCTGAGGAAAAGGAGCTGCCTAATTATGTAAACCTTGATATAGGGTGTTGATCTTAGGCCACAGATTACACAAATACACCGGATCTGCTTCAATCCAACTACCATTCAAGCTTATGAAGCTTGGAGTTGGAATATATGCATAAAAATTATGATATGGTCAAAATACTTATGTACCTAATAATTGTGCACACAGTATAATTGAGACTCTGCAGTCTTCTCTTTCATGACCTATGAATTCCAGATCACAAATGCTTTGGAAAAAGTGGAGTTACATCAGTATGCCGGATTCAGTGTACCCTCTTATGAATAGAACCCTCATCATTCCACATCAAGCAGCATAAACATCAGAGAAAACTCGAAAGGAAAAGAACTCTGCCATCTCTTCAAACTGTGACTGAAGCCAAAGACATTCCACTTGTGTGACTGGCAGTAAAGGCCTAGTTAAAAACCAGACAAAAAGGGGTGAAATTAAAACAAAAACAAAGCTGCTTATTTGTGTGCCCAAATGAAGTAGGTCAAAGCGGGTCAAAGCTGGTCTCATAAAAAAGCAGGCTTAGCATTAAAAGCAGGAGTGACATCAAATTCCATGGTGAGGGATTTGTGTCTAAAACTGAAAAAAAGAAAAAGTAACCTAGCAAACTGATCGAACAAAAGATACATCCAGAGCACTCATAACCATTTAATGAGACAGCAAAGCACTGGCTTTTTTTTCTTTTCTTGTCTATTTTTGGATGCCAGGCCTAGAGCTAGTGAGCACTTGGAAAAGAGTGCGCTGCATGGTGGGAAAAGTGCTGCACTGTTGGTGTGGGAGTTATACTACCACTCTGGCTGTTGGGGAGGTTTTAGTTAGATAGGAGCTTGGGCCAGGGCTAAGATCCATCGGTGACTTTGCTGGAGATCTGAGCGGAGATTTAAGTTGTGATCTCAGTGGGGACCGGACAGGAGACCGTGGAGTAGGAGGGGCGCCATCCCTCAGTGAAGGGTCTGTAAGCAGCCTTAGGTCTGCCCTTTTCGCTTCCCCGATTTCATCACTGGAATGGATGGTCACAAACGTTCTCAATACACTCCCTGCAGGTTCAGAAGGAGATGGGGTCCTGGCTTCTTTTATGGTGATAACCGGTGCTGTAGTTACTTCTGTGGCTGATAGGGCTCCAGCTGAAACATGCTCACCAGAAACTGGAATAATTTTAACGGCTGCTGTGCTGGTCTGGTCCAGCAGTTGCTTCCTCTCTGCTGAGAGTGATGGAGATGGGAGGTCAGCCTCAGCAGTCACAGAAACAATCTTTCCCGAAGTGGTGTCATAAGACTTGCCAACTTCTGCTCTCTTGACCTCTGCCTCCACCATAGTGCCCTCTGCAGGTTTGAGAGCTATGTCTCCCAGAGCCTCATTGGCAGTGACAGTGCTAGTAATGCCCATTAGTTTGTAGCTGACTATGTTTTTCTTTTCAGGTACCTTAGGTGGAACCTTGTTTATTATTACCCAACCATCAGACTCCTACATACAAGATACAAAGAGGCATGTTAGGGAGCTTTGGAAAGGATACATGAATGTTAGTCACACACATAAAGCTTGAGAAAATGCAAACACTTCTTTATTAGTAATTGTTTGCCAGTTGCTAATAACACAACATTTAAAAAATACAGAACATGATCTTTGTCTAACATACAACATCTATTTAGAGATTAAAACTATACTAACACATGCCCTTAGTTACTTAGTTAGGTCAGTGGCTATTTACTTACCACATCAGCTTTCCCATCTTCCACGCTGTCCGGTAATTCTGTTCCGCCTGCAGCCTCCTCCCTCACCTTCACTGCTTTTGAATAGTCTTTGGTCTGTAAGAATGGCAGAAAAAAAGTGATAATAGGCACATTTAAAAATCAGCATCATATGCTGACGAACGACTGATAATCATTTCTGCTTGTTACTCTGTTTCACAAGTAATTGTAGAATCAGATGGGCTGACAACATATTTCCTTCTTTCCTTCTTACTATCAAGCTAAGTAGAATGAAGGTTATTTCAGTTAGGATTTTCTTCCACTGTGTCCAGTGCGGGATTTAAGTAGGAAGGAACTTAGTCTCTTCAGTTGGGTCTGATCAACTTACATTGAGTATTGTAATTAGCTAGGCTTCTTGCCTTAAAAAACTCCATAATATAATGCTTTTTTGTACTTTAATATCAAAACACTTGGCTGCAAAAGCCACTACAAGCAAGTAAAACTGATTTGGCTCAACTTGATTTCTGTTACACAAAGTCTGACCTCTGTTACAAAATAAAAAGCTTATAAGGTGAAAAAAGCCATGGCTTCTTCTTTTTGGCTGCTCCTGTTTAGGGGTCACCACAGCGGATCAACCGTCTCCATTTCTTTGCATCTTCCTCCATCAAACCAACCACCTGCATGTCCTCTCTCACCACGTCCATAAACCTCCTCTTCGGTCTTCCTCTTTTCCTCTTTCCTGGAAGCTCCATCTTCAACATCATTCTCCCAGTATAATCCTCATCTCTCCTCTGGACATGTCCAAACCAACGCAACCTTGCTTCTCTAACCTTGTCTCCAAGACGTCTAACCTGAGCTGTCCCTTTAATATACTCATTTCTAATCCTGTCCATCATCGTCACACCCAACGAAAATCTCAGCATCTTTAAAGACAATATCCACATAATATAGATATAAGGCAATATCAAAAGACCATCTGTGCGGTGATAAAGACATCTTAAAAAGACTGCATGTACAGAAGAAGATTAAAATTCCTTTTTCTCTCTTGAATTGAGGTCTGAAGCAAGGCTATATGAGGCTCTCTCTGCACCTGATCTTTCTGCCTTTATGAGAACTATTGGCTGCTACCTCATTTACAGCCATGCGGCAAAAATCAATGCTGTGCTGTCTTCTGATGGCAAATCTTTCCTGCTCTTAACTATGGCTACGCCTGCTTCCATTCACTTCAGATTCAATGAGCCTATTTTTTTTTTAATCAAGCCCTTATCATTTCCCTGCATCTGTCAGCTGCTGCTGCTACCACAGCACTAATGTCTTAAGGTTAAGAGTGCTGAGTGTAATTTAAGCCATTTGAG
This sequence comes from Hepsetus odoe, assembly GCA_017165825.1. Classification (NCBI taxonomy): domain Eukaryota; kingdom Metazoa; phylum Chordata; class Actinopteri; order Characiformes; family Hepsetidae; genus Hepsetus; species Hepsetus odoe. The sequence goes on along the minus strand of CM029379.1, from coordinate 10,198,773 downwards.
GCATATTCAACACGTTTCTGAATGTAGTTATTTTTCTGCTAGCCACAGCAGAAAAGGGACACATCATAAGAGAATCATAAATATAATTTGTCTTTGTGTCTATAATATATGTCATACTAAGTGAGTGGCTTAATCAGTATCCATGCTTACATCCTCAGGCACTAAGGGCTCGATCATGGGGGCTTCATCCAGCCGAGGGGATCGCAGAGGAGAAGAAGAAAGTCGCTTCTCCCACTCTGTCAGGCCTGACTTATCAACGCCACCCTCCAGGAAAGTTCTCTTCAGCTCACTAATGTTAGTCTGGTGTTTGAGCAGCTCATCAGGTGTTTTATCTACCTCCTGAGAGGAAAAGAGAAATAATAATTATCATCAAGTTTATTACTGTTATACTATCATCACAAAGAAATGTAAGAGTAAACAAGAAAAGGAAGAAAAAGAAAAAAGGAAAGGAGGAAAAGAAGATGAAAATGGGAATGATGGAAAAGAGATATGATTGGGGGAGGAGAAGAAGAAGGGGGAAAGTGAGGAAGTAGATACATAAAAAAAAAAATCAGGGCAATTTGTTAATTAATTAACCGTTAAATTGTACTTTACTGCTAAGTTTAAAATATGACTAAGCAATACAATATTACTAATTTGTTACTAAATTTACTGAAGCTGACAAACATTTGCTTTTTGTTTGCTGTTAGTGTAGAACAAAGCAAGCTGTCTGTAACCTAACCACAACCACAACGCCATAGAGATGCTAATTGAAAGTGAAAAAGTGAAAGTGACTACCCTTGTCATTGCGAGGTCACGGCACAGCACACATGAACCACAACAAAATTGGACCTCTGCATTTAACCCATGCACACTCAAACTCGTGCAGCAGTGGGCAGCTATTGAAAGCGCCCGGGGAGCAGTGATGGGGACGGTACCTTGCTCAAGGGTACCTCAGGGCAACCTATTGGGAAGGGGTTTGAACCCCCGATCCTCCGATCATGCGGCTAACGCCCTAACCGCTAGGCCACCGCTGCCACCATAATTACAGTGGTAAAGCACTAACACTACTAACCACAATCATCTCCACGCCTCACAGTGCTAGTAACTGTGAAATATGCAGTTAGAACACAAACATTAAAAGAGCACACAATTTTGATTGTTTTTTAAAGTACTGACTAGGTCAGCAGAGGCTGGGGGTTATGCAAACACACTGCAAACACGTGCTGCAAACACACAGCACTTATGTCTAGATTTTTGGTGTTCCATGCACTTTTGTGCCACTCATTACCAACCTCCAGCATCAGGATACTATGTCTGATAAACATATTCTCTCCCTTTATTCGCCTTACAAAACTGGGCTGAGGAGAGACAGAGACAGATCTTTTTATTTGCTGAGAGAGATTCCTGTAATTAATGACGAGTTTTATGTGACCTCGGCAGTTGTTTGTTGGTAGCGTGAGACTCTAAAAATGTTGATACTGAATCTGAACGTCTCATCACTAGAGCCACAAAACTCGACACTCAGCACATACAGACTATACAATGGAAGAATACCTGTGGACGAAGCTGTATTATAGACTTAGCTGAAAACAGTGGGATGAAGCTTCAAAGAATGGAGAGAATATCCTCACCTGTGTCTGTATTTCAGACACTTCCTCCTGGTCTGACTGCAGACACATACACACACCGACACACACACAAAAAAAACTGAATTTAGTGATATCAAATGAGGGTAATAAAAAATACAACAATTAAAAAAGAGAATTGTTCTTAAGTAGTTAATGTGAAAGATGGTGGCTGACTAAATGTTCAATGAATTTATTATAATTTCAATATTTTTTCATTAGTTTTTCTGTTCAAATCTGCGGCTTAAGGAGCTCTAGGGCAGGAGAGCCAACTGTAATGACTGTAAACTAATGAAGTGTAAGCCTTATTTGACGAAGTGCTATCTCTTTTGTGTTATTGTCATACTGAATGTTTAAAACAGCTCAGAAACATACTTTCATCTATGAAGAAGCAGCAGTGCGTGCCAGCTAGATAATCATGCAATACACAGCGGGGGGCTCTCTCAACAAACTGCCAGGTTTAGATTAATCATTTGGATCCCCCCCCCCACCCCACCCAAAAAAAAAAAAACAAGCTGGCATGAATTCTGTCTATCACTATTTGTTCTGGAGTACAGCCAAGAAAAGCTCAAAGACTGCATAATCTGGGGAGACGTGATCTGATACAGATTCTGGGGGTTCTGATACAAGTCATGGATCTGGGTCATAAAGTCTGTTAAAACAGAAAGCTGTAGATGTCCTACGATTATTGTAACACTCGGACTAAGTAAAGCTACTTTCTCAGATACTAGAAATGCACAAATGAAGTCTTCATGAAGAATTTGCTACGTTAATATGGATAAAAAAGCACAAAAACGGATGAATATGAGCCACAAGTATAAAGAGGCTACAAACCTCTGTAGCTGTCAAATCACCATCGATAGCAGTGTCTGTAAAATCAGTCTAATGGACAGATGAACACATCCATATGAAAGCATGAACAGGAAAAAGAGAATCTATTAGCTCTGTGATATTTACCAAAATTACAACAGTTTGAAGTATTTTAACTTCATGAGGCAGAGAAAGGGATGAAGCTAAACAGTGTTTGGGCTTGCCAAGCGAAAGGCATGACCTCACTGCATTACAGCCATTAATAAATTAGACGAGAGTGCAATAAAAGATGACTCATACAGACTTGGCGGTGCTTCTGGGAACTACATCGTGACAAATCTTTTTTTTTTTTTTAGTTGTGCTACTGCATGGTCTCTGCTTTAAAATGTTCTTATACTGTAAATCTGTGTAATAATGCAGCAGACCATGTTAACTTAAACTCATCTCAAGCTGAAGAACTATTATCTTTCAGAAAAGAAACATCTCAGTTTGGACGAATAAAGATCACTGTTCTTGTTAATGCTGATGCTGACTTGACTACAGAAAAGTAAAAGGGTTTTAAAAACAGTGTGGGCACTCTTTCATTAAAAACTGAGTAATGCATGTTCCATTGGAGCTAACTGGGGCTAATTTGATAATAATGTCCATAATGACAAAGGCTGAAATCTTTGGAGAAACAAATTGTGAAATCAGATATGAAATCTATGCTTAACTGAAACCCTAATTATATTATATAATTATAGAAACAGTTAACACATACTTGCATTATATATTCGAAATGCTTTGGGGAGACCAAAAGTTGAAGAAACATTTGTCTTGTAAAAAAACCCAAATGTTCTTCCTATGATTTCATTTTAAAGGTTATTTTTAAGAGGTACCTTTAACTCATTAAAATCAACTATCAAAGCATGTCCATGTTAGGTCAAATGGATTACTACATAAAAGGAGCACCATGGTATCTTTACTGTTGGAAATGCTGCAATTATTTCTGAGCGAACATGTGCACAGTGCATATTTTACATTAGTTGAGAGTTTATTAGTGATTTTTTCATCGGAGAAACAATAAAAGGGGGTGTCTACAAATTCTGGAACAAAGAGCCTGATAAAAATCACCCAGACAGATTCATAAAAGTGCTCTGACAGATGTATAATAATATGGAAAGGTAATAGCATCAAGCAACATCTTACCATTCAAAAATAAAGCATTTCAGGCCTTTTTTACTGTCAACATCATCTGTGGTGCTGGCAACCTTTGCCCTATTTAATGCACAGTTAGTGATTTATAATAGCAGAAAAGTGCATGAACAAAGCCTTGTGTTAAACTCCCCCAAGAAAGTAGCATTATTTATTATTCATTATTGATATATAAATATATAAACTATTTAATGTTATGAAAGATAGAAAATAGCCCTTAATAAGTCCTCATATTCCACAATGACATGTGTTGTATATATAATCAAAAATCGGGAGCGCTGCTAAAATTCTCATACAATAAATATACATCCTCTCAAGGCCTGTACATAAGCCCCATAAACAAGAGGGCTTTAACCATTCAGATAAAACAGAGATGGACTAAGGAGTAATAAAAAATTGCAACTCTGTAATGACTCTCTGACACGGTTATAATAGGAAAGGAAAGCATTTCCTTTTTTTTTTTAAACCTTTGCTGCATTTTTATCAAAGAGAACTTGTACAGTTTCACCTTGATTTTGTTGGGCCTTTACCAAGAAAATGTACAAAATAAAATTGCATAGCTACTTGACTTTCTTCTACATGACTTTATTATCATGCCTCACATTTAGTGGCATGGTTTGCTTCCAGTTTTCATTAAACAGGCTTATATTGCGTATTTCTAAGCATTTGCTTGATTTCTCATCAGGTAGAAATAAAATATGTAAAAACTGTTTGGCTTTGGTAATTCCTTACTTATCAAAATAAATGCAACGAAATATTATCAGTAAAAGAGAAAAGTAGATTAAAAGGCAGAGAGAGACTTAGCCCAATTAACTCTTGGGTCACAGGAGTGATCATGATTGGATCTCCTTAACACCCAATAGAAAAGCTGCACAAGCTACTGACTAAATCTGTATGGGTGACTGCAGGAAAGATGAAAGAATCGAAAGAAAGAGTGGCAGAGTATGAAAGCGAAGGACAAATAGACCCAGGCAAAAGGATCCGTTCTGCCTCACTAGGTCAAATGAAAGAGACTGTCTGGGCTCAGCTGGATTACTATGGCATGTATCGCAGCAGCTGATAGAGCTGCAGTTTTTTTTTTGGTTGGGATTCTGTCCAAACATGTCATCTTAGAAGGATGATAACAGCATTATGGCCTGTGCCATCCCCAGGCTGAATGAACAATACAATGTAGATATTTTGTCAGGGACATGCTAGCTGTTTTGTGAAAAATAAAGAATCCTGATACAGAGTGTTTTCAAATGAGGATAAAAAAGCTCTGAAGTTTGGAGCTTTGATATTGTGAGAACATAGTATTTATTAGGTGCAAAGCCAATTATAGGTCCACATGCTCTGTAAGCCCACTTGAACATTATTTGTAAAATCATTGAATGAAATTAGAGAGCTTTTGTAGTATGCGACCTTGAGCAGGCAGCACTCAAAATTATGATTGTGCCACTGTCCAGTTACTTACAGACCACACTTTATGTAATGTCAAAACGAATAAACAACACCCATCATTGTTTAAAGGTTTCACAAAAACTTTAGTATAAGGCAACGTACCCTTGTGTCTTGTCGAACAGGAGTTGGTGGGCTGGGCAGTGAAGCTTCTGTAGCCTTTGTCACCTCGTCCTCTTCCTCCACCACAGCAACGTTTTCTACGAGCACCACTCCTTCCTCGGCTCTTTTCTCCTCTGCCTTCTTCTCTGGTGTAACTGTGGTGATGAGATCACTCATGGCAATGCCTTTCGCAGCCCCGTACAATGCTGTGCCCATCTCTGCAATACACACATGCCCAACACACACACACATGCACACACAGTAATTTCAAGCTGCAAGCTTTTTATTCATTTCACAAAAGTTGCCATATTCACTGTTTGTTTGAAGCATGGATGCTGATGTCACTTCATTGCAATCTGCATTAGCACAGCCATCCTGCATTCATTTTATAACCTACAGGGTAAGGGGGTAGCATCAAAGCAAGGGTAAATTACCATACCAAACAAATATACAAAATCACAGCTCATATCTCCAGATATTAGCCTTGATTTTTTGGCAAAAATCAAAAGCAATATCTCCACATGTCACACGGTAATACAGTTGAAGGTTTGTGGCTCCCTGGTCAGTTAACTGGATTAGTTGTTTAATTAGGTGAAAAGAGGTTAATGCAACATCTGCATGAAGTAAACCTAAACTTGACATGTTAATATACTAGAATATGTCCATCCCTCCATTATCTGGGCCATTTATCCAAACAAAGAAAATACTATATCTATGAATATACCAAATCTACTGCTGCATTTTAGTACTTCTATATATTCTATATGTATATATATTTGAGTCTAAAGCTTTGGATTTTGTTTTAGCAGCATTTCCATTTTGGCAACCAAATAATTTTCAATGTGCTTTACCTCGACTTTGATGGGCTTTAAGCAGAACATGTATTAAAAAAAAGATATAAGCTATATATAAGCTTAAAAAAAAGCTATATGACTTTAATTCTAAAGGACTTTATTATCGTGCCTCACATTTTTGTGGCTAAGATCTGCCAAAAACCTGTAGGTATATTTAGCCAGCTCTGCAATACTGACGCACTGTACCACTCTGCAATATTGTTTCAGAAAATATCATTTGACTTTAACTAAGGAATTTATAATCTGTATTTTTTTAACAGGCTCTGCAAACAAGACCAGATATGAAGATCTCTGAGGTAGAATCATTCTGCTGGACAAAGTACACAAGAATTGCTATATCAAGAAGAAAAAGAATTAAAATTAAATCTTAGTTTACAGGCACATTTTGTTTCAGGTCACTTGATGAGAAAAAAAATGGAGTAATCAATAAACATATGTTGCAATTAAAACATAGGATTAACCTCCTTTGTGTCCTATCTGTGATTTATTTGCTACATACAATAGCTGAGCTATATTGTAGTTATTCCATAATTTATGTCAAGGTTTGTCGATCATTTCAGCCAAGGAAGGATAGTAAAGTGAAGATCAACAAATAAATAATAACTGTGTGTTAAATTTAGAAGAAATATGTCAAATTTAGGTTTGTTCCAAGCAGAGCTGATGTTACCTTCTTAGAAAATACAAAACACAAAACATTTTTATATTCTGATACACAATTTTATGGGAGTTTCTTTGGTTTGCTGATTTGTTTGTATTGCACCCATTTAGGCAGACATATTACATGGATAGTAAGCTAAACATATACCTAAATGAGGGTTTAGATGGCATAAAAAAGACTATTACATGGTTGTTTTCCACTATTATCCTAATATGCATACAACCCAACAACTGAAGATCCCTAGTTCACCCTGGAGAAAACCCCAACATTAGATCAGTGGGATTAAAAAGATTACAAATCACAGACATTAGGTGACTAGTTGAGCCAATCTGCAATACATGACATTTCAAATTCCATTCAATTACCTTTTTTCTAAGTTCTAGACGGATTGTTTCCTGGCGTATGATCCATTTAAATACTTTGATGGAACAGGGTAAGGCACTCTGATCACAAACCTTAAAGGGCAAAGAAGCACCTCTGCAATAGCTACAGCAATATTCTGGGCTAATTTCTCTAGTAAGTTAGCACCAGGGTCATTGATTGCAGTATTATTTTCACCAAGCTGGTCTAGAGGGCTGCTGATTGTAATGCAAAACTCCACATAAGGTGCCACATTCAAAAGAATGAAGAAAATAATCGCAAGCTAAGCAAAGAAACACTGCAGCTAACAGTGAACAGACACACGTGCTAAGGCAGAAGCTCAATCAGTCAGGAGCATGCAGAGCTGGGCCTGAAGATCATTAAAAAATGACTGTGAGCTGAGATATAAGGACCTGACCAAGTGCAAAAAAAGAAATGAAGAATGCACAGAGCAAAACGTAGAGATAAAGAGGAGACCATTGCATCTACGTTCCAAACGAAGAAGCTTTTAAGATTGGGGGTGATTGTAGACACACAAATGCATCTACCTGTTGGTTTAGTGCCATTCATAGCAGTAAGTGGTTTATATCCTGGAACTACAGTCGGCATGTTTTGTGGAATGCTTCGTTGAGCTGAAGAGATTGACAAAAAGTCAACACTATAACAAGACTAGCTGCCAAAGTCAGGTAATAAGACACTATTTATGCACCTCTACAATGTACAGTTGTCTAATAACTGATATATTATTTTTAGTTACTTTTAAATGATGAATAAGAACAATTAGAACCTTATCAATGATAAGGGTGGCAAAATGGTGCATTAGAGTGATGCCATGAGTCATGAACCAAGAACCATCTTTGTCTCCCTCAAGAATCTTTCAGTGGATGGTTCTTAAAAGCACTCAAGGATAATCATCTACTTTTTTCCTAAAACCATGCACGGATGTCTAAATTCATTGTGGAACTTTATTTTTGAGAATTGCAGCTTTGTCGTTGCATGTGCCAACAAGTCTACAAGTTTCATCTATTTTGGAGGCCTTAAAACAGACCAATGTAACATCTCAATAATTAAAAAAATAATTTTTTCCCCGTGTTATTATAATCTCCAGATTAGGCTTTTTCATTATGCAGTCCAGCATCAACTGAATGATAAAGAGTGATTTGCAGCTACAACAACAGAAGACATTTAACCACAGCCCTCTCATACAGTGGAACAAGACAAGTCAATGAGTTTTAATGTACAAATATTGTCAACAGAAAATGAATCAATAGTTTGATCAACATCTCAAACAAGGGAGCTCTCTGTTCTGGCAAGCAAATTACAGCCTTAGCCAAGGAAGCTTTTCTTCACTGAATCCAGGTGCTACAATTACAGCATTAGCATTCGAAACGCTCTTCAAGTCCAAGAGTGACAGCCCCCGCCAGAGATCAAGTGAAAAGACTGCCTCCGTCGAAGCTCTCGGGGGGTGCAATAAAATTCAAATTTGTCAGTTAATTAAAATAGAGCAAAAGAAGAAAAGTGTCTGGGTGCTTTCAAGAGCAGAGATTACAATACAAAGGTAAGCCGAAAATCCCTATGGCGAGTATTTTTGTCTCTTGTTTTTGTTAGGGTGTTTTCGAAGAAAGAGGGCACAAAATGAAGCTGGGACTCATCAGAGGAGGCACCCGGGCACAACAACGAGCACTTTTAGGAGGAGAAACCACAAAGCTGGCAGAATGGAGGACATAAATGGAGGTCTGGTACCAGTTGATAAAACAGCAAATCAGGGCAGTGCTAGATGAAAAAGGCAATGTGAACACAATGGATAACAATGACGTAAATTCCAGTGAGACTGACTGACATGCTGGCATAAGCAGCGGCACAGACGTGCTTTGGCATTAGTCTGAGGAAACAGCTCGAACTCTTAATGCCTGTTAGCTTTTGTAGAGCCGATTTAGTGGAAAAATATTTGCATAGACAACTGAATTAAGAACAAAGAATATTCCTGTCAATAAAGCAAAGGAAATCTTAATCACCTCCACCAAATGTCATTGTAAACTTATTTACTACTGACTCGAACAAGTAGGCAGCCACTGCTACTTGCCTCTGTTCATGAGGTGAAACACATTTTCACTGATAACTTAAATCATCTGTGCACATTTTACTTGCCTATCTTATTGACTTCTGCACTTTAAATTAGAAAAGCATAATGATGAGAATATTAATTAGTTTTTGCTCTTTGGGCTTCTGCAATATGCTAATTATAAAATTATAATGGATTCAATTTACGCTCAGAATGCTTTCTGCATCAAAATGAAGTATCATCATTTCTTTACAGTGATGTTCTACAAATAAGTGCTCTAATGCATCAGACCAAAATTTATGTTAAGTGCTGTTGGCTTGCCAACCAAATGCAGATGTTCTTTTTGAGTGTTGTTTAAACAGACTGATGAACATGTGCCAACATAGCAATGATAGAATACAGACAAAACATGCAATCTTTGCTCATCACACAAAGTTAAAAATCACATTACATATTCAATATTTGTTCAGACTGAAACATTAGATTACATTAATATCTAATAGACAGATATGCTGATTCCAGCTTCAGTAATTGACCATTCTGACACAGGTTGCAAAGTTAAAAAGTGAACTAACCTCCATCTAGGCTGCGAGACATGGTGTAGCGTTTGCTGGTTGAACGCTCAAAGTAGGGAGCTGGGCGAACTATCTGTGAACTGGCCCTTCTCGTTTGGACCTGGGTTCTGCCACTGTAGCGAAACTTGGAACCAAGGGTCAGGAATTTCTTAGGAGGTGTTTCTGGAGATACCAACCTAATGAATAATATTTGAAAGTGAAAGTAACTATTCTTGCCATTGTGAAGCACAGCACAGCACAACACAACGAAATTCAACCTCTGTGTTTCACCCATACACACACGTGCAGCGGGGGGCAGCAATTGAAAGTGCCCGGGGAGCAGTGACAGGGACAGTTCCTTGCTCAAGGATACCTCAGGGCAACCTACTGGTGAGGGAATTCGAACCCACAATCTTCCGATCTGGGGGCAAACTCCTGAACCACTAGGCCACCACTGCCTATTTGCATGCTTTGATTACCAACTGGCATACACCAACCAAAGATCAAGGGGACATGATTCACAAAACAGATCTTGGGTCCACCTTTAAAGAGTATAAACTACTGCTCCAGTAGTTCTCACCTGAAGAAAGTGTGGTGCTCCACACAAACCTTCCACAGTCTCTTTGCTGCTCTATGGTTGGGAAGCTTAAAGCCAATCGTGCTTTCAAACTGCTCAAACTAGAGGTTAAGAGAACACAAAAATATATATGTATAATTATTTTGACAACATTCAATAAAATTCGAGGGTAGAAGTAAGCTTTGAAGTTTTCTCACCTCTCCCGGTCGGATTTTGATGTAGAAATTATTCCGCTTGTAGGAGATCTTTAGAACTTTGGGCCAAGCGAACCTGTTGATGCGCAGACGATCACGGTAGATGAGGAGGCCAGAGGAACACACTCCTAGCATGATCTCCACTCCCTCAGAATCCTGATAAAAGATTTGATAAAGGAACCTGAGCTGGTAATCACAGACAAAACAAATCACTGGACAGATGACTGGACTAATGTTTTCCAAGTGCCTCAAGAAGAACAAACTGATGTTATAAAAATGTCCAGTAAAAACTGGTGTAAGCAAACAACTTCTAGTGGTAAATCAAGCCTATCAGAAAAAGTCAGTAACAATGGCTGTTCAAAATGCAGAATGATTTTATTTTCAAAGAATTGAAAATAATGTGTTATTGCAGTAACATCCGTTCTGAGTGTCCAAATGTGAAGAAAAGTTGAGCAGCCCATGAGGTAATACCCCTGAGAGAGAATATGCGCTACACATACAGAAGGCAATTTGCAGCCTAGTCTCCTTTGTTTCTTGGCTGTTTAAATGTCACTGGTCAGCCCCCACCTGTCCTCAAGCTTCTATTGTCTGCTGTACTAGCATCACATAAGAATCTGTTAGATCCATTTCAAATGGCTGCTCACAAAAGAGTGTGACTGTTTCTCCATTCAGTACAGCTAATTATTGCTTTGGGAATACCTGAACTTTTTCAGGTATTGAAAACCTGACAAAAGCCTTTCAGATGGATACCACTTTCACAGCTGACAGATGTTAAACCTGGTTGCTATCCATTCTGTGAAATGTCTCTTGTAAATGAGCAGACTGTCTGTCAATATGAATGGACTTGATAATCATACACATTAAATTACACAGTTATATTACAACAATCTTTCAGGAAGGTTTTTAAGGGAAGATAATGAATGTTAATGTCACTTGCTAAAACACTAGTTGTTAATGTGGTGTTTACTGAATTATGATGGAGGCTTTTCCAAAATGTTTGTCGATTGGGTGACTGAGTGGTTCACGAAGCAGATGGAAATGGAAGCTTTCACCCTAAAATCGCTCTACATAACAATGAGCTTCTACATTAACATGTGACAAAGAACTATGATGTGGTCTTTCTCTGGGGAATGTAACCTCCGTATACGAGCACGCTGAGAATTGGCAGTGGACCACAATAGCATGTGTATTGTGGCCAAATCAGCCGAAGCTCAGACAATGGGACTCTTCAGTCCATAGTCATGCACGAAGACTTGGGGTCAGACAGGAGGAACATACACACACAAACAAGGACACATAAAAGCACAAATGCAGCCTTACCTCTCCTTTAGCTGGAGACAAGCACTCAAAGAAGCTTCCTACCAACTAGGCCATTCAGTAAGAAAAGGAGGAAAAAGAAGAGGGGCTGAACCAAATTGAGGGACAGTTTCCATGCTGATCATTTCTTGGTCTCTTCTTGATCATTTTATTTGAAAGGAGACCGCCCAATGACCATTTATGGAATGATAGATGCCTTCTGAAGAACTCTGACTTAATATAAACTACATTCAAATATATAAAGAATGTCTCATAGATTGTTTTGAAAGTGTTAAAGAGTTTTTACAACAGTGCCAATGATGAAAAAAGTATTACTGTTGTTACTGTTACTGACTTCTACTTGTGAATGAAACTTTAGCAAATGAAATTAAATACATTAACTAAAGGGTATGTAGCTGCATAAGAACAATCTGAAATACTGTATATGCTATGCTTTACTAAAAGTGATTACAACTGAAGCCTCATACTATGGAAGCATTCTCCCCATCATTACCAATCCTGCCTAGTAGAACAAATTGAACCTTGAAACTGTGATGCCTTTCCTATATTAATCACATTTGTTTCACATTTGTTCACTACTTCCAATTGAGACCTGCTTCAATTGGTGATACACTTTCCTACACAGAGGAACAAAGTGTGCTTGTAGCACGACAAAAAACAGCAAGATCCCTGAAGACAGAAGAAAGCTGTCCACATTAGAAAATTATGGCTGCAACAACTACATCTATAACAACAACAATAAGAAATAACTGGCAACAAATCTATATTTATATCACACATTTAAAAGAAAATACAGAAAGGTCAGACACAACCCAAAAGCCAAAAAAGATGGAATAGGAGAACACTATAACAGGAATCAGCTTAGAGAAAAATGTTTGTGAGAAACTGCGTGGCTAAATTGCACTATTTTATTACTTTGATAATGTTTTGTAAAATGTTTTTGCTTAAATAATACCCAAGAAGGTGATTTTCAAAAACTGATTTCTGTGATCTTATCCACACATGCAGGTTTCCTGTGTCTGCTTTGCTGTGTAAAGCTTTAGAAGTTTGTGTGTGCTTGTTATCAGTTTTTCTTTTAATGTTCAAATCAATTCAATAATTTTTAGCATTGCAGGGGAAATTATGTGTTCATTTGCACCTTTCACGTGGACTAAAATAACCTTTTTATCTAATATTTAATAGTTATTTAGTAAAAATGATGCTTTAGGAAACAGGAAATGTGTTTTTTCAGTCTTTTTTCATTTTCAGTCTTTTATACACAAAAATTGTGATGTTTATATATTCCTTTAATAAAACAAAATGCTTAGAAATTTTATGTTACTACTAATAACCACATTTATATTTTTCCTGATTACTTAAAACCACAATATACTGGTTATGGAAAAAGATCTATTTATGCAGGTTTGCTCATTTTCTGTAATGTTTACATCTTTTATATCTTTCTTATTTGTGTTTTTTTTGTCCATTTAATTATTTGATCCTTTTTCACAAAAGTGCATATTACTCAGTTCATTAGGAAAATAATCAGTACGAATGTAATCATTAGTGTCAGTCCAATATGGGGCTTTTGTGCTTTTCTGCATACCAGCCCCTTTACTCTCATTTTCTAAAGCCCTGCCTGTCCTGAAAAGACCTCAGTTCCTTTTGCAAAGCAGCAGTACTGCACAAATAAATCTATCATGGGTGGATGCCAAAATGTGTCTTTCATGTACTACACAAATACAGTTACCTAGTCTGAAAGGCCTGTAGGCACTCTATGCCTTCATTGTCACCAATGAAAAACAGCACAGATGACAATACAACAAACCAACAAAAACATAAATAAAACAATAAACATAACACTCTAAACACAAAACACTTACAAGCTGTCACCCATAGAAGACTTTCAGGAGAGTGTAGTTCACAGAAAATAATCAATGTGAAGGGGAAACATAGAATCATTATGTGAACATGCTTCATGAAATTAATGGTCAATCTTGATGATTTAGGGGCCATGGAGCGCCACTGTGTATTTATCTAACTTTGATTTGATAATCATAACCAGGTCTGAAAAGCCTGAGGGGTAAATAGAGCCTTGAATTGCCCTTTCTATGTGGAAAAAGCTTTGTAAGGCCCTGAGGCTGTGATGGAATAGCAGCCTGCCAAAACCCAAAATGGTGAAAACAAATGGCAGAGAAGTCAAAACTGAATCATGTTGCAAGTTACCAAAGGACCCCTACTCCATATGCCTTTGGAAGCATGATGAGTAGCACCATGGACACAGGAGTGGGCTCTGTACCTTAGCATGATGGAGGTCCACTCCATACATAGACAGCTTTTTCACATTCTCCAGAAAATGCATTTCAGCCTCAGCTGGCGTCATCCCTCTGATAAGAGACAAAGATATGTAGAACATTTCCAAACAAAGCTGGTAAGGCAGTATCCAAAATATTACAATAACATTGTGACTGGGATGGCCAATATCACAGTATATTATCATCATTGTTATATATTGCATCACAATAACATTTTAATTTTAAGTACATGATGGTTATTCATAGAACACGGAACAAATGACCATAAAATATAGGAAAATTACAGAGAACTTAAAATAACAACAATCAATCTGTTATAACTACATATATTATTAAATGGATTCTCTTATATACATATGCATACATACATTTAGTATATATATATATATATATATAAAAGTAAGTCTAGATGGGAATTGTTAAACTCACTTGTAGTTCTTGTGGAGATCCATGACCTTGTCTTCCAGCTCCTTGGTTTGGTGTGGGGCAAAACGAAACTCACTGACGTAGTCTGCGCCATATTCTTCTGGATCATAATCTCCCAGCTCGGACTGGACGGTGTAGGAACCAAGCACTGTGTGTGTGGCAAAGGAACAGGGAAGGCGGCCGGACACAACATCATCTCTCAGCTGCAGACAAAGGTAATACCTGATACAGAAAGAAAAAGTCACAGATAGCATTGTAGAAAAAGAAGATGAATTAGTAAGCATGCTATCAAAAAGGCAAGCAGTAGCGGTGAACTCAGTTCATTTAATAGAGCTCAACTAATTTAATAGTGCCAATCAAAATGCATCCACTTCATTCATGTCAAAGGTTACCACTGAGGTTCAATAAAATAGACATGGTGTTAACAGCTCTCTGTCACAGTCTGCTTGAGAGCTTGCAGTATCTCTGCGGGCTTTAATTGACCGAGTGCACTGAAGACCGGCAGCAGTTTTCTGAACAGCTCTGACCTTGTAATGTCTTCAGAGAGCTGAGCAGGGTCTGGAGGATAAAACTTCACATTGAAGGAGAAATTCCAGGCAACTCCTGTGCAGAACAATAGCAGTAAAACAACATGACGGACTGAAAGTGTGAATAAGAATCCGTTTTTAAACGCATTCCTTAGCATTTTACTGAAACAGAAATACTTTCATACCTTCATTTAATATTTTATGTTAGTTAAAGACACTTAAGGATAAAAGGAAACATGATGACATGATGATCACATCACCAGACAATGAATTGAGTTGCTTTAAAGAATAACATGTTAAAGGCCACAACAATTCTTACTTTTTAGTATTCTAAAGCAAAACCATATTGGTCTAACAGGCTGTCCTTCAAATCCCCAAAAAGTATTTCAGTGGATTGACCCAGACAGGCTGTTGATCCAAAGATTACCCAGTAAGCTTGCTACCCCTTTAAAAGGCAAAAAGATCCAGCTGATTGGCATAATTACATATCATTTCAGACTAGCTAGGCTTGCCAATATGACAAAATTAAGTACATGGGTCTGTGATTAATTTCTTTTTACATGCAGACTAGCTGTAGTCTAGTGCTTGATAGGCAGAGAGGTTGCTTTTTTTCTGAATCCTAGCTTTCTAAAATTGACCAATTTCCGAACAGATATTTATAAACCAAGACCTAGAGAGAACAGTAATTACCATTGCAATTACTTTTTAATAAAAAATCTTGAAACACTCACCCCTGATCTGCTTTTTCATATCTTTGGCTGGATCCAGCCAGTTCTGTAAATAACATGAGCAAGCAATTAATTTCTCTATAAGCAGAATTTAGTATTTTTAAATCCATGAAACCAAATGCATACCTTTTGATTCTCTGCATCACGGAAGGTGACACCAAAGTAGTCCCTCTCCAAAAGGTTAAGATGTTCACAGACTTTATCCAAAAGCACTTGGCCTTTGTCCCGTTTCTGTAGGAAATGGAAGTGGGTGTAAAATCCACCGTTTTCAATGTTAGAATGTTTTGGTTTTTTCAAAACTGTGAGGAATTGATTTGCTCCAATAACAATGCATTAATTAAATAAATTAGACTTAAATACCAAGTGAAATATCAACTGGTATAGCAATACCAAGTGCAATAGTCTTACTTCCATATATAACACAACTGTCAACTTTTAAGACTAATGACTTCAGAACTATGTTAGGATTATCATTATCATCCTTGCTATTGGCACTATGGATCACATAGATCAAATGATGCATGTGAGCTAAAGAACCAAGACAACACTTCCATGTCCACTTAATTCAAAATAGCCTTGTCACTGATTTCTGATTTCCATTTATCTTAGACCTTTATACTATAATGTTTTGAAGATTCTGTGGAGAAAACCAACAACCTGTCTTTGAACGTTGACAAGACTAAAGAGATGGTTGTTGATTTCACGAGACCACGTCGGGACCACTGAATATCAACACTTCACCTGTGGAGATGAGCACCAAGTTTCTTGGTGTTCACATAACCGACCACCTCACGTGGACCCTCAACAGCAACTCCATCACAAAAAAGCCCAGCAGCGTCTCTACTTCCTACGAAGACTGAGGAAAGCCCATATCCCACCTTCCATTCTCGCCATCTTTTACAGAGGAACCACAGAGAGCATCCTGAGCAGCTGCATTACTGCCTGGTACGGGAACTGCAACATCTTAGACCACAAGTCCCTACAACGGAGAGTGAGAACAGCTGAGAAGATCATCTGTGTCTCTCTGCCCTCTGTAAAGGACATTTTCACCACTTGCTGCATCCGCAAAGCAACCAGCATTGTGGATGATCCTACACACCCATCCCACACTCTCTTCTCCCTCCTGCCATCCGGGAAAAGGTTCCACAGCATACGGGAATTTACTTACAGGATGGGAAATAGTTTCTTCCCCCTGGCCATCAGACTTACATTTATATTTACATTTACGGCATTTAGCAGACGCTCTTATCCAGAGCCACTTACATGTGCTAATTACAGGGACAGTCCCCCTGGAGCAATTCAGGGTTAAGGGTCTTGCTCAGGGACCCAGTGGTGGTAGTGCCAGAGGTGGGATTCGAAGTATCCTACCACTAGACCACCGCCACCCTTCAGACATTAACGGTTCAGACTTCTTTTTTCTATCATTATCTATTTATTTTCTTGTTGCACTCTGCACTTTACTGATAACGCTGCTCCGTCACACTGTTACACTGCCCAACAACCTATTATGTTGTGTCTTATGTTGTCTGTGTCTTATGCTGTGTCTGATGTTGTCTGTGTCTTGTGTTATGTCTGATGTTGTCTTGTGTCTTGTGTTGTGTCTGATGTTGTCTTGTGTCTTGTGTGTAGCACCAGGGTCCTGGAGGAACGTTATTTTGTTTCACTATGTACTGTGTATATGGCTGAAATGACAATAAAATCCTACTTGACTTGACTTGACATGACTTGAAAAATATTTGTATGTAATGCACTCTCTCAACACATTAGAGAAACCCCAGAGATTCAGATTCCTTGAAGCATAAAATAAGACACTTCAGCTCTTTGCATAGAGCAGTTCAGAGTAAATGAGCCACTAGCCTTTAATGCAGCAAAAGAGGAAAAATACAGTGCCAAAGAAACACACATATATTGAATCAATCAGCAACATTTAGCACACAGGTCCTCTGGGGACCTCTATTAAGCTCCACATTTTTAGACATTGTAATTACCCAATGTCACTACAAGGACTTGCCTGCCATTACATGGTCTGCAGTTATCAAACTTGACAGGCAACCATGGACCCATCGCATTATGAAAAAGATGTGATCTAGAAAGAATCTGTAATTGTAAATGACCTGGATGATAAGCAGGGTTCTTGTCACCGATGTACTGAGAAAAACCTCATTTGGCACATATTTCTCTTTCTTTCTTTATACCCTAAGTATAGGAAGAAGCTATTTTTAACAACATAGCTCCTTCTAATCAACAAGCAGTTCTGTTACAGTTTATTAGACTCAGTAAACGATGAACAAGAATTTTCTCTTTATCTTACTCCCTCTTTGATACTGCTTCAGAAAACTCAAGCATTACTTTCAAATATAACACTGAATTGTTCCCCAAAGCGCATTTATAAGGGTGTGTGTAGCTGTGATACCTGCTGGGCCAGGCACTGTCAGATATAGTGTTTCTGTCTGGAACAGGGCACAGCACCACGGAGAAGGTCCTGCTCCCTCTCAGAGACACTGTCTAATGCACACAGAGAGGTTGGAGCGGAGGGAAAGACTGTTGCTCTTCCCCACTGCACTCCTCCTATCATCATCCCTCTTTCCAGCTGACTAATAATGCCATCAGTTGCTCAGTGTGTGCTAAAAGACTGGGGGGCAGGATTAGACACTAGAATCAGCTTTCTGCAGTGTGAAGCTGCTTGTCACCACCATAAGCTGCTGTTAGTCACAGGCATTAGCACCTAGCACTAATGGCTCATTTTAAGCAATGGAATCTTAGACCTGGAGGAAAAACTAAAGCCTACCTTAAGGATAAAAGACTTTGTGGCATAGTAATGCTTCTTATTATATCTTGAAACTGCTCAAGCTACTTACCACTGTTATAATAAATGTTAATATCTCCAAAGTGGTAATTTTACAGTATAAGGAAGAAATTGTTTTGCAAAGTACATTACAGTAACAAGACCTTTTTCTGATATTGATGTCCATTGCCAAAATCTGTTGGCCCATTTGTAATGAAATGTTCCCCTAAGGTTCAGCACATAAAAAGACATTCAGACATCACAAGCAGAGATTAAAAGCTCAAGACAAAATATTCAGAGGATATTCACCACCACTGAGAAGCTTTTTGGTCTAATGACTTTATCCTGTCTCTTTATCCTGATTACTTATGGATAAGGGATACAAGTGGCTTAATGAAATTACAGGTGATGTCATCCATGCACATTAAAACCACAAACTCACAAACCAAAACAGCAAAAAAAACAAATAGGTTTTATGATGTAAACTGAATGGATATCACAGGCCAGCTTCCCAGACAAGGATTTAGCCAAGTCCTGGACTACATACAATTTCCACTGAAAAGAAATCATAGCCCTTGACTGAGTTTAATCTCTGTCTGGGAAATCTGCCCCTGCTCTAAATCCAGAGAACATCTAGATTTAAATTCCGTTCTTTTGTGTGTTTCTGATTAGAATGAGGTAGTCTATCTTATTCAGCTCAGTAATTCTTATTAATAAGATGAAATATGCAATAACGTTTCAATGCATCACTATACAAGTGCAAAGACCCAGCACTATTTTAACATCCTTAAAATCCTTAAAATGAACTTTTAGAAAAATAGTCTGTACAGATATATTTTTGCAGTCAATTAGATTTTTTTCCCCCAGGAGTGCTAGAGAGCATTTGCTATTCTGTACCCACCTGCCTCAAAACCTCATTAAGATATAAGCCAGCAGGTTCACTCTGTTAGATGAAAATAAGATTGTCAGAAACACATGGTACATGAACACTGTTTTCTGCTTCCAAATCATTGTTTGCAGATTAACCTTAGAGGTTATGTTATACAAATATTGTTGCACAATTCAAATATAAACCAATCAGCCACAATATTACAACCACTCAGAAACAATGTCAACAACATTATCTCATTACAATAGCACCTATCTTGGGATAGGACGTACTGAAAAGTGAACAGTCAAGGTGAAGTGAACGGTGAACAAGAAAAATGGGCCAGCGTAAGGATCTATAAAACTGTGAGAAGTGCCAAATAGTGATGGGCTAGATGACTCGGTCTGAGCATGTGCAAAACAGCGGGTCTTGTGAGGTGTTCCAAGGATGCAGTGGTTAATACCTTCCAAAAGCTGTTCAGGACTTTAATGAGAGCAGGGAGCAATGGCTAAGCAAAAGCTAAACAGACAGGCTATTCTTTGCACCCACAAAACAACTACTGTAGCAAAAACTGCTGACAAAGTTTATTATCCATTTGAAAGGTATAAAAGCACACTGCGCATACTGGGCTGCAGTGTGGTCAGTGTGATCGTGCTAAAAGTGCATTTGTCTACGATTCTCCTTGAGTATCAGAACTAGAGGAACAAAAGAAGGTCATTCATTCATTCATTCATTTTCTGGGCTGCTTGTCCTAATTAGGGTCACGGGGGAGGGTTGCTGGAGTCCATCCCAGCTCACACAGGGCAAAGGATGGGGACACACCCTGGACAGGTCACCAGCCTATCGCTGGGAGGAGCACCTTGCTCAAGGGTACCTCAGGGCAACCTACCAGTAAGGGGTTTGAACCCACAATCTTCTGATCCGGGGACAACGCCCTAACCACTACGCCTCCTCTGCCACACAAAAGAAGGTGACTTGGTAAAATGAATAATGAGAGAGTGTTTTGTGAAATTCTACTGGAAAATCTTCGGGCATTCAAATGGATGTTGCTGTAGTTATACATTAAGGTGGTGAAAGTTGTGCACTGTGTATCTGTACATTGTTAACTGTGACACGTTTACACCCCTGCTCTTTTCTGAGGCTTTTCTTTTTTACAGTCTTTTGGGAGAACAACTTAACAGTGATCAAACCAGGCCCTCTGACTGTACCCTGTCAAAGTTGATTGAAGGGCAGGGGTTATGCTATGTGGACACCCACTCTGAAATGGCCAAACAGTCTAATACAGGATCAGGACTCTATAGCATGATTAGGAAACAGTACTGTTAAAAATCAGAGGGCACTTATTTCATTTACAGCCAAAATGACCCAAATCTTTAAAATTTTCCGCATCTGGAAAAATATCGAAACATATTCATCAGCAAATTAAACAGACGCCGTTTTCAGGAGACTTATTTTCAGATTTTCCGCAGAAATCTGCAGGAATATTTTTTCATGCTTCTTGTAAACTCCCTGCGATGGGCTGGCGACCTGTCCAGAGTGCGTCCCCCGTCCTCGCCCTGTGTGCGCTGGATTGGACACCAGCACTCCCCCGCGACCACGTTTGGGACAAGCGGCAGAAAATGGATGGATGGATGCTTCTTGTAAACATCGCAAAAGTTCAGTCTTAGAAGTTTCTGCATTTTCTTGTTTTTTGCTCTCATTTTCTCTGCCTCCCCCCCTGTGGATTTTATTCAGACCTGAAGAAAGAGTGGAGTTTGATTTTTTTTCCCCCCCTCTATCTTCCTCTGTTGGAGACAGTTTTGATCATCAACTAGATTTTATACCTATTCAGTCCCCTTATCATTGCATTTTTTAAGTTTTGGGACATCCTATTTTTTCGCTCTTTTTCCTTTACCTTCCCCTTTCCTTATGTGAGTGTTATTTCTTCTTGAGGTACATCTGACCTCCTCTGACACATCTCCTGAAACGTCTGCATAGATATGCTTGCCCCTAGCATGCATGCATGAGCATATGGTGCAAACACGAACACCTTAACATTAACATGAGCATAAACAAAAGGGCGTTTTCAGACACTTCTTATTTCTGCTGTATCAAAAATGTAAATGAGAACACCTCTAAATCAAATTATGTTTGTGTAGCATTACACCTCATTCAAATTCACAAATTACAAATTCGTTTATAAAATACGTTATGCAACAAACTCCATTTAAATGCAGTTAAGCAGTTTTGCTGTTTAACAGTTTGGGCTGTTATTAACTTTAATGTTATTATAGCTATAAGGTAAGAAACCATACTTTTAACATTATATCATTATTGTCTCAATTGCTTCACTACTTTCCAACAACTATACTCGTTACACTTACAGTGTGTGAGTCAGGATGTTTGCAGTGGCTATAGTGTTACCAGTGTCTGACTCAGTTTACTGAGATTCAGTACTATTAGTGCCTGGGGCAGAGTTTCGATAATGTGATCAGACAGCAACTTTAGCCCCTTTCTAGAGCAGTAGAATGTATAATCACTTCACCACACACACGCACACACACACACACAGTAAAGTAAATCAAGAAATTCATATTATACATTCCAGCAAAAACACACACACACAGACACACAATGCTTAATCATCTTTCTTTGAATTTTGGTTGTCAATATTAATCTGACCAAATCCAGTGCCACAGGCTACAACTGCTTTGAGCAAATTGGTTTCCAGTTCTTGGCGGAGGTTGTTTAGTGCTCAGCATTGTCCTGCCCAGACAGCAAGACAGTAAACAAATAAATCTTTAGATTTAAGCAGCCTGACAAATGGGGCTCAAGTCTTCAAAAAAAAGTTGGATGCAAAATTCTGTGAGAGACATGAGGTCATTTTCTGGATGGTGAAGTGCAGAGTAAATGAAGTGCTTCGCTACGAAATAATTATTTTAAAGACATTAAAAAAGAGAAAAGCACCACTGTGCTTTTAATGAATCAGGGTGATACATAATGTTTCAACGTTAAAAATTTATATCATGCCAGTCCCATTAATTATTTTTTTATTTTTTATTTTACTGAAATTTCCTTTTACAGAGACTATTACAGAAGCTTCTCAATGAATCTGAATCCCATTGGGGATTTGATTGTCACTGCACCCAATGCAACCCCACATAAAAGTATTTCAAGCTGTGAAAAAGAAGGCTCATAAAAAGCAACTCAATCTTGCCACTCTCAAAGGAAGAGCATACAATGTCTGTAATAAGCCTCTTAGCTTAGTAGGATTTCTTTACTACTTGATGAAAAGTCATTTAAGACAGTGGCCAATGATAGAACAAGTCTGCATTAATAATATTTAAGCCTGTAGATTGGATGAATTAATATGCAACTGAGGAGTCTCTTGCAGTTTTCACCAGGCTGAAGGCGCTGACATGGTTCTTCATTTCTGTTTTGTGCTTTTTAAAAGAATAAATCTGAGTTGAAACGCTTCGTTGTGAATGTTTGAGTCCAAACTGCTGTAGGCTGAACAGATGGATATACGCAAATACTTAATAAATGTTTTTGCTGTTGGTTCAGCTACGCTTGCCTTTTTGGATTGTATGGACTGAGATGTAAAACATATGATCTTAAACAAGCATATGCACTACAGTAAACCCCCCTCTCCAATGGCAACATCTCCAAACATATTTATTGAGTCTCAATTAAATCTATTAAATCTCATCTCATAAAGCAAGTGAAAAAATGTCGACTTTCCTCAAAACTAGATGAGTGTGCTGCTGTGCCAAATGTCACACGTTTCATGGTGTTTCACAAAGGAAAACCCCATAAGGATATGTGGTTAGGCCCTGCGATGAAGAGAAGCTGTTCAGGGGATGACATTTTCAACAAGCTTGGGAAAACTGTACTGGCATGCAGGGAAAAACCACAGGACTGAAGCTGAACGTTCTATGGTTCACTGCATTTTCCACAGCGTAACAATGTTCTCCAAACAACCAAAATAATTAATTAAATACCACACTTCTCATTGCTCTGTGGTCTGAACATAAGTGTTATTTTTTACATTTCATATGGAGGTAGTTTTTAAGATCTTTACATGCCTGTTTGAGATGTGTGTTGGTCCGCTCTTGCGCATTACTTGACCATTCAAAATAAATGGCAAGTCAGTACCTGGCAAGCATTTTTGACAAGCTGAGCAAACTTGGACTTGTCATTACTCGGCTCAAAATGGACCCTCCCAGAGTAAGTGGGTGCTGTCATTGCTGAACAGTCCATGTGGAGATTGGAGGGGTTTAAATGTTTTCATAGTTGGATGATTTTTAGAAGTGAATGCCATGAATGTTAATTCATCCATGATTTCCGCTGTTCTTGACCTCAGAGCTTCCATCAATATTTTCTCAAGGAGTGAATTTTGGAGAATCAGAACTGGAAAAACAAACTATTTAACTGCTCCTCCAGTGATAACTTGCAAACTCAAAATATGCGACTCAAGCTTTCCAGTGACCAGAAACTTCTTTCACCATAAAGATCAATCCATCAAAAAACACATGAGTTTTTCAGAGACAGCAAAGACATTTTGTCTTTTGGATTTACATACTTATGTAGGCTAACATTTAATTTATCACTGTATGTGAAAGAATAAAATGAGTCTTTTTACAGCAGTGGTTTTTCAGTTCTGCTGCAGTTTATACTGCTTATACTTCTTAGCACCTTAGCACTTATACATTTTAGCTTCCGCTTTTTTGATGCAGTGGTTAACACTTTGAGGGGTATTGGGTGTGGGGGGGTGGGGCATGTGCTGAGCAAAATGTTTAAGTACCTCTTTTCAAAGATGATAAATACCCTATTTTTTATATTTAACATTTTAATCTACAATAAATTACATATAAGAAACTCCACTTACATCCACCACACAGGTGTAGTCTGAGCCATCCAGGAGTGTAACTTTGCACTGCATGTTTTTGGGCTTCTTGGTCACCTTAACTGGAGACCTGGAGAGCTTGCTGGAGGAGGACCTGTGGGAGGCGAGATCGTCCTCTACCACCTGCTGATCTTGTTTCCCCTGTGGGCCACCTCCTGCCTCTCTCGCCCCGTTCTAGTCATAGAGCAGACAAAGAAAATGGTTCAATCTTCCAAACCTCAAGAACACTCTTCTGTGTATGCTGAACAGACTGAAACCTGGTGCCTGTAATGAATCTAAAAGATTCTACTTTAATAAATATTAAACCTTAGAGAGGTAACAGACATTACACTTGTCTATAAGGCATTGCATTTACATTTGAGTTATATTCTTTATCAATGTAATCTGACTTTTTCCATCAAAACTACAGACATGGCATGTTAAAAATGTAATTGTGCAAAGAAGATTTCCTACAGAATAACTGACAATGGGCTACAGGAAATAAGAAATGTAAAATAATCTACGCTTTTCTCAACAACAGTAACAATTCCAACTCCCGTATACATTTATTTCACGAATCAAATACATTCACGTCAATTAATCCATCAATAAATCAATCCAATGTGAAGTGCAGAGTATCAGACCCCAGTTATTAAATGTCAAGCCCCACAAACTCACTGTCTAGACAGGAGGTTTATTTCATGTTACATATTATTTCATCATACCAACAGGCTGAGAAAAGCTTCAGTAACTGGTCTGTATTGGCACTCTCTACGTAATAGTGACACAGAAACTCAGAACTCTAAAATGTTTGGAACATGTAGACATGGAAGTATAATTTCTTCAAACTGAACATGAAATGCAGGCATGCAAAGTCATTACAGAACACAGGACAGTACCTGTTCCTTCCTAACTGGCGTACTGTGAGCTGCTGCAGGTGGAAGCTGGTCGTCAAGGGGCGGAGTTGTGTGGGGCGGAGCAGCGCCAGCCCCCTGCTGCTCCGGCTTGGCTTCTAACTCTGAACTTGGCTCTGTTGTCATGGTAATTCACACTGCGATAAGAAAAGACCAATTTAAGTAACTTTATATTACACAATTCAAAGATGTGCTTGTTATGTTACATCATCTTCTTCCCCGTTTCGGATGCACCCATTAGGGGTCGCCACAGAGGATCATCAGTCATTCAAACCAGCCAACTGCATGTCATATCTCACCACATCCATAAACCTTCTCTTTGGTCTTCCTCTTCTCTTTTGCCTCTCTGACTTTGTCTCCAGTAAAACCCCTCTCTAGGCACCCTGTCATATGCTTTCTCCATGTCTTTATCCAACTCCTTCTGACCTTCTCTGTACTTCTCCATCAATACCCTCAGAGCAAAAATTGCATCTGTAGTGCACTTTCTTGGCATAAAACCATACAGATGTTCACTAATCATCACCTCTCAACCTACCTTCCACTACCCTTTCCTATAAATTTTACCATAACATGCAGTGGCAGATCAATTTTTCCCCTTTATAATTACTACAGCTCTGTGCATCATCTTGATTATTGAAAATCGACTGTCATCTCTCCCAAACACCACCATTCCTCCACAGGTATGTCATCGGGACCAACAGCTTTTCCATTCTTCATCCTCTTCATAGCTGCCCTAATTTCTATCTTGCTAATCTGCTGCACTTCCTGGCTTCCTCTCCTCAGGTCAACCCCCCCCTTCTCTCTCTCTCTCTCTCTCTCTCTCTCTCTCTCTCTCTCTCATTCTCTTCATTACCCAGCCCCTTAAAGTATTCCTTTGATTTGCTCAACACACTCTGTTCACTTGTGAGTATGTTTCCATTGCTTTCCTTTATCCTGCTGCACATCTTTCCCAGCTCTGTCTCTCTGTCTAGCCAATCAGTAAAGGTCCTTTTCTCCCTCCTTACAGTCCAACCTCTCATACAATTTACCAAACACCTTATCTTTAGCCTTTACCACTGCTTGCTTTGACCTTTGCTTTATCTCCTTGTACTCATGTCTACTTTCTTCATCTCTCTGACTATCCCATTTCTTCTTCGCATTATCCTAAAAAAAATTTAAACAGTGAAACTGTATGCACGAAGCATCTAAATATAGAAAAGGAAACAATATAGTGCTAGGAAATCCACAAACAAACAAGGATGTGTGTCAACTTTAACAAAATGATAATATTCTTTCCTTTTAAGTATTAAAGCAGGTCAACACTCCATATTTCATAGACTGTTTTAAAAATAATACCCTATTTTTTAAAATGCAGCAATAATTTGTTGCATACCAGAGTATTTATATTTCACACAGCAGAATGGAAAGAGAATTGTGCATTAAATTGTGAACGAACTGCGGATGGTATATATTTTTCCTAATCACACTAGAACACTTGGTTTCCCTAATTAATCCCCTTTCTTCATTGATGAAGTAAGCTCATTAGTGAAATCCGTTGGTGCTGTGCTGACACACCTGACTTTAATGGATCAGGTCAAGCACTGTTGCATTAAGAAGCAGTAAATAATGAATGAAAGAGCTTTTAGCTGTGAAACAGGCTTAAGGCCATACCAGAACATTCTCCCGTAGCAACAAGAGGCATTCAGGCTGAGGCTACAGATCATCTTTGTAATATGCACAAAATTACCATGAGTTAATGTCACATTAATCCCAATTAATTTAAATTATGTTAAAAGGCTAATGTTGCTGAGTAATTCCAGTGAAACAAGTGAAAAGAACTTGTAAGGTAAATGCCCAAAAAACTGAATCAACCTAAAATTTTAAAAAACAATATTTCGTTTAAGGGATTACAAAATAATCCATTAATTTACATTCTTGATTAAAAGACTAATAAATTACTTTGTAAACTACAAACAGGGTGGCAAGCCATAATAAAGCCAAGTTTAGCTGTCCACAAGAGGGCGATGTCAGCACTCCTGTCCCTTTTGTATTAAAAAAAGAAAGAAAACCCACACCAGCAATTTTCATAAATGAATGTTTTTTGTAGTTACATAATTTTCATACTGGTATGTATTTCTGGCAGTGATATATGTTTGTTCGTGTTTTTGGAAAGCATTCTTCCTTTGTAAAGGATTTGTAAGGTGTGTGATTGTTCATTTAAGCCCATTTTCCAGTTTAACCTTCAAAGAACAAACACTGATAACTTGATTAATTATGAACACCACTAATATAACTAATAGGAGCATCCTTAATTTATTTAACGACAAGTATCAGTACCCCTGACAATCACAAAACAAAGCTTGTTGGCTTACTCTCAGAGAAAAATGTCATCCCTAGACATGATACATCCGTATTACATGATTAGTGTGAGAACAGCAGTTGCTGATTAATTCAGTTAATCAGCTGAAGACTGAACTAGTCCTGACTGCTTTCCTGGGAAAGACCACATGACTGCCAGAATGTTCAAATCTCTGTAGTGTTTATCCTTTATGACTTGCTATCTTCTAATCTGAGTCATTGCGGTATGCACACTATGTGGGTAACACATTAACAGGTAGAAGAAAAGAGTATTAATATAAAAATAAAGAATAGAAACTCCTATCCAGGTTTCCCTCTCGGAGTGCCAGTAGCACCTGTAGCACGTCATGGCACTCACTGCCAGTAACAACAGGATCACAACCCTTTTCACTCTACAGGACCTGGCCTTTTTTCAGCAATTTACAAAAATTGACATCAATTGGAAAATCAGGACTAAATTTGTGATTGTGAAGTTGTGAATGTGGCTTTAGCAATCCGCGAAACAATTAGTACAGATAATTGTCAGTTAATTAAAAACTATCTTCAGACTCACTGCAGCTACTTTTATCTGGCGACATTTTTTTAGCATTTTTGGATTTTTTATTTGCCAAATTACAGTGCCATCCACAATCACTTAATTATGTTGTGCATGTTCTGCAGAGAAGAAGAGAAAATAGAGATCAATATCCTCTGGTATTATGTTACAAGGTGTTACTACATTGTGTTTATTCATTATTTTTTTCTTTGTCCTACTCCTCCCATTTGGAAAGGCAAGGTTTGGGGATTAGATTTCTGATATATATATATATATATATATATATATATATATATATATATTAGACCCTTTTAGTACAGATTTATGGGAAATGGTTCCATGTTTTTTATATATTACATTATATACATAGAATGATTTATATATACAAAAACCTTTGTACACCTCAGTCACGCAGAAAAACTAGGAGGTTTTTAAATTAGCTTAACTAAGGTGAGATGAACATTGTAGAATATGACAGGTGGGCAACCAAAACCCTCTCTGAGATCTGTCTTAAAGGCTGAAGCTTGCAGTGATCTTAACTACGCTATACTAAGCCACAGTATAGGACTGACAAACAGCATATTCCTGGGACTGATGCAACATATAAAAAATTATAAAATATCTCAGAGAAATATAATTGTCATGTTGGTACAAATCACCAACACCTGCAGGGCATATGTAGTATACAGTACATTATAAACCTAAGATGTTTCTCTTTAGATATTATAATAAGCTGATTGATATTACAAAAGTATATCACAATACTTTAAGACAATTTCAGGAGAGTCTTCAGACATCTGATAAATAGAAAAAGAATTAGAAAAAAAGGACCAGCAATGCCGTTGTTTAAAAAATACACAATGATGAAATGATTTGTATTCGATGATTCACACTGCATTAAATCCAATTAAACTAATTATGACTAATTATGTTCGATATAAATAATAAAACATGCATTTGGTCACTGTTCTTTCAAAATGTGTGATGTCTAGGACATGCTCAGAAAAGCATAGTGTGATGTAATTCACCAAAACTAATATTATTATCTTTCTTGGCTCCAATTATAATGACCATATCTCATGTTCATGCAGCAAATTACAGTGAGTAATGGAGCTCGTATTTTAAACTCTCTCTCCAGGTAATAAATAAGCACGGCTCAATATTGTGTAACACTGTGAAGCGAATAGCTCAGAACGTGCAGAAGAACCGAAGTCATCTATTAAGATTTCGTTTTTGAGGAATGATGTTCTGAATCAATGAGGTGAGGCTAATACAGGTGACATTGCTGAGTGGACACAACTATTTCTTGTACTTTTAGAGTACAATCACTTTGAATTTGATGTGTTATAACACAGCCCACATGCAGATGTGGCCTTGGACTGTGCTGGGCTTCACTCTACTGATAAATAAAAACTGAAACACTTGTTTAGTTCTTGTTTGCTAAGAACTAGGCGTCTTCAGAAATGTACAAGAATGTAATATGATTCTAAAGCATGTCTCACGCAACACAGGAGGTGGTGTCTAAGATGGATGTAGAGCCTAAAATATTTGTCGATCTCGGCTGCGTTTAGAGAAGTTCCAACATTCAAAGGGGTGGGGGGTTAAATATTCATGTTCCGGCCTGGCCTCTCCTGCCTCCAACTTTTATCAGATTTTTCCATGCGTTTTTCCCTGCTGTCACTTTTTGTGGATGCTCATCTAAAAAAAAAAAAGTGGGGTCTTGGGGTCAGAAGAGCCTGCACTCTTATTGATTGTCATTCTCGTTTTGTGTCTTGACCTAATCCAGAATAGGTTACACTCAAACCTGACTGCACTATGGCCACTGTAATAAGCTTCTCCTTATATCACCAGTGCTGCAGAGGCGATTGGGGACAGCTTAATGGACCTGATGTCCACGGCAACCATATGCGTACAACACAGCCATTGTCCATCAGCGAAATTGCTTTATGTTTTTATCCTTCATCCAGAAAGTGCTGGTAGCCAGTTAAGCGTGAAAAAGAGCAATAAAGTAGCATCAGTAATAAAAGTCAAACAGAGGAGTAATTCCTTTCATTTTACAAACTTTTTACATCTTTATGTCATTAATTACATACCTTGTAGTATAACAATAAGATTCTGTATCAAAATGCTTTAGAGATATCTTTCAGTGTGTTTTAATGAGAAAAGCAAGGCAAGAAAATACGAACAGGTTTAATTTTGATACATAATTTAATTTAATCATAATGAGCTCTTCTGCTAACCGACACCAATTTGACTTTGGAACAATGTGGACACAATGCACTTGCTGAAAGAGAGTGAAATGGTTGAAATTTAGCTAGGACTATCCAGCAAAAAAGGATGAATGTTAAAATAAAATGTATCTTCAAGTCTATCGTTAATTTAATTAATCTAAACCAGCAAATCTATAGAAATGCACGAAACAATCCCTAACACAAAAGTGATAGACATAATCTTTAACTTAATTAATAATAAGCCATTCATAATTAAATGGACTGAGAATAAGCTACCAAACTTCTGATCTGCTGTCCACAGTTGCATTGATGGCATGCACCTGCACGTTTCAGAACTGCTCCAATAAGGGGCTTTTTTAAAAGATAAATAAACTATTTTCAAAGTGGAAAATGAAAAAATCTGAAATATAGGCACTGTGATTCTGAACTAGCTGCAACAGCAAACAATAAGCCACCAAATATATACATAATATATTTTAACCACTTAAAGACTAAACCATCATGGAAAAGGCCAATGCTCAACAAGGTAAACAAAATTAACTTCAGTATTTGCAGTATTTGTAAAATTAACTTCAGTATTTTTTCAGTATAAACTTGAAATGAAAATGACTATTTGTCATTGTGAAACACACCTCTGCTTTTAACCCATACACACTGTGCAACAGGAGGCAGCTATTTAAAGAGTCCGGGGAGCAGGGAAGGGGATGGTACCTTGATGGTACTCAAGAGTACCTCAGTGCAACCTACTGGTCTGGGATTTGAACCCTAACTACAAGGCCATGTGGTCCCCAACCTTTTTTGCGCCATGGACTGGTTTCATGTAAAACAGTTTTTTCATCGACCAGCATAAAAATAGCTAAAAACAAAGTGCATAGAAATGTTTGTTTTTTACTTAATTTTTGATGTACCGTATCACATGACCGAGATGAGTGTTTTTTCTAAAAAAAAAAAAAAAAAAAAAAAGGATTTTAGACTCTGATAATAAATTAAACATCTTTTAATCAGTATTTATGTGCGGCCCGGGAGTAAATGACCCACAGGCAGACACAGGTCCCACTGCACCACTGCACTAGGCTACCGCTGCCCCAGGAATAAACTTATGAACTTAGGAATAAACTGTGTTCTGTTCAATCTGTAAAGTTTTAGACCCATCTTAGTCAAATAAGATTTTCTAGTTTTTCTAAACTGAATTTATTGTTGTGGTCCTGACAGGGTGACAGGGTGATGAATCAAGGAATTCCTGTAAGACATTAAGCCAAAACACTACTATGTATCCCTTAAAACACAGATTTGCAGAGATTTTTTTAAAGGACGTGCGTTTACATTTTCCTTCCATTTCATTCATGGACGTATTTCATTACATATGTATTGATGATTTGAATATAGACCATACAGCAAAAGCGAAGTGCAGCAATAGAATTATAACTCTAGAATTTTGCCCATAGAGTGCAGAAAAAAACGAAACAAAAAAAAAAATTGTAATAAAAAATATCCAATAAAACAGAAACTGTACAACAAATGATTGTGTTATTAAACCTAAAATGCTGGTGATTAAATTTGCCTGAAGATTGTATAGTTGTCCGCTCTACCACTGACTTTAAAACATGTGAAATGCTACACAGATGTTACATCGCCTTGGCTTATATATATAAGACTGCATGCCAAGAATCTAAATGATGCCCATAAAGTAGATTTAGTAATACAAAAACACTGAGATAAACCAGGGAACAGATAGACAGCCTAATCGAGATCAAACAGAGTGTGTATGTGGGGCAGGGGGTGACAGAAAGGCAGAGAAAGATCCCAAGAGATTGATAAAGAAGGATTAAAGCTCTGGCCTGATGAAAACAAACTCTTCATCACATTTTACCACTGCATCAAACAGAACGAACAGGAAGCCAACAGCTGTGCTTCCTCTTCCTCTCCCTGAATCACTCTTTTATATTTGCAGGGGAAGATAAAAATAACTTGCGCCACTGCGGGACTTATGAGTACACAGGAGACTTGTGTCTAAGTAGCACTGGATGTGGAATCAATGAGAGTTTGACTCTTAAAATGCCTGTAAGAATGAATCGCACAGACCCGCTACAGCGGAAAGAAGGTGGCTAAAGGAGACGAATAATGTAAAAAGCGTTGGTGAAGTGAAGCTTGTGTTTAAAGGGCTTTTGAAATGAGTAAAAGCAGTGATTAATTCTCATTAGTTAAATGATGATGTTTCAGAACAGTGAGTAAAGCATGCATTTTTGAAAAGGTACAGCTCAGCAGGAGATTTTTCCATTACACCAGGAAGACCTGGTGTATTAACAAGGTTCTCAGAGTCCATATTGTATATTTTTTGTGCGTTTTTCTTTTTCCCTCAAAGACCCCCAAATGATTTTTTTTTTCTTCATGACCATTTTTTGTCTTAAATTGGTTGATTTTATTAGTGTGACTATAACACTGACAATTTCTCCTGCAACTCTGTGCAGGATAAGCAATTAAGATAATGAGAGAGTGAGGGGCTCAATATGCTATTGCATGGCATTTGTAAGTATCATGATATATATATATATACAGTACTGTGCAAAAGTTTTAGGCAGGTGTGAAAAAATGCTCTAAACAAAGAATGCTTTCAGAAATATAAATAATGATTTGATTGAATTTTGTAAATTGCTAAAAATAAACAAAGTGAGCGAACAAAAAAATCTAAATCAAATCAATATTTGGTGTGACTACCTTTTGCCTTCAAACCAGCATCAGTTCTTCTAGGTACACTTGCACAAAGTCAGGGATTCTGTAGGATTATAGTCGGTGTACGATCAACCAGTTTTACCAAACAGGTGCTGATGATCATCAATGTCACACGTAGGTTGGAACACAGTCATGTTTGGAACAACCCACCAGCCGAGTTCCTTCAAACACTGTGTGCAAGTGTACCTAGAAGAACTGATGCTGTTTTGAAGGCAAAGGGTGGTCACACCAAATATTGATTTGATTTAGATTTCTCTTTTGTTTATTCACTGCATTTTGTTGATTGATGAAAATAAATGATTAACACTTCCATTTCTGAAAGTCTTTTTTGAAAGAAATGGTGAGCAGATCTCTATTCAATCTACTGTTAGGAGCAGCGTTTCAATCATTATTCACTAACATCACAAGAACTCACCTAAAATGACAGACCTGAGAAAAGAGTTTTCACTTTTTTTTCTCTTGTCTTCGTGTGAATCTAACCAAGCTTTCACAAGAACTATCACAAAGCACAATTTACAAAAAATACAGCCATGGAATAAGATTTAAAAAAAAAAAAAAAAAAAAAAAAAACAATGCCTGGATTCTCTCAAAGCTCCTACAAAATTGCATTCCTATCCTTTCCTGTTGAGTTTTTACACTTAACTACCACTCTATGTCCTCCCAGGTCCTTGGTCCTCCCCCTGTTCATACAGAGGGTCAAGCTGCCCAGCTTATCAAACACTATTTTACCTACCCAACAGAAACAAAAATTTCAACTGTGACACTAAAATGGTTTAAATATATGCAAAATATCCACATTATATGTTATTATTTTGTTAAAACCTTCCAAATCGTATTTTGTGTGATAATCTAGAACACACTCTGGCTACAGATCAATCAAATATTTAATTGAAATCTGAGTAGAACAGTTACAAGAACATTTCTGCACACTCTGAAATATTGGGTCTGGCAGTACAACAGAAGGGCACCAGCAAAAAGGGCCAATTTGAACCAAGACCTCTGTAGAGAGGAAGCATAAATATTGCAACAGGCCACATACTCCACAGCCTAAATTCGTACTTCCATTTGTTCCACATGAGCAAACCGAGAGGTCTCCACTTCTACAGCAGGAACAATTTGTGCTAGACTGACGCAGAGTGAAATTAATGCTACAAGAGGGCATGCTTAAAGATAAATCTAATCAAAATCAACCTTGATTGGTAACCTATTTAGAGTAACTTGATAATTATGTATAGCAGGAGCTCAGCGATCAAGTTAAAACAGCAGTATAATATACACCAGGGACTTACCAGTATAAACACTGTAAATGGATGGCAAATATTTGAGTTATTTTTCTTAGGCTTATTTACAGCTAACGCTGATGCAGCAATATACAGAACAGGAACCTAGCTCTGCATCTGATAAAATAGCTAAACTGAAGATAAAAATATTGTAAATAAAGATTTCAGCTAAAAAGATGTCTTGCTAAGTGCTAATAAAAAGATGCTCATATTTATGCACAACATGTTTTACTTTTCTTTACTTTCCCCAAACATTTGAAATATCACATATCAAATACATGTGCATTAAAATGTGTAGAAATGCCAAACAAAAGAAGTGTTAACATCTTTTCCTTTTGAAAATCAACAAAATGTGGCCTATTATTGGTCCGCTTTTCCATACTGTTGGCAGAAAGGATAAAGGAGGTTAATTCAGAGCATTACTTTTTTCAGTGCACATTTTGAAATTTCTGGCTTTTCATCAAGGGTTAGAGTTTGTGAAGTACCTTAATCTTGTCTCATTCTGTGGGACAGTCTGGCTTGTGTTAAAAGCGTCTGCAAATCAGGTCTCAGCTGGACTACTCGAAACATGTGTAGCCAAGCTCAGTGACTTTGAATTATGAGCTGCGTACACTAACCAGACAAATAGGCTGAACCTCTAGTTTGCTTGATAGCACAAGACTTAGATATGAGACCACGGAGCAAACACCACTCAGAAGAAAATGAACTCTCGGTGCAACTGCACATGCTTGGCAGGGGACCACTCTCGTCTACTGAGCTTGAATTTCATCAGTGATGAATGTGTAGCTGGGCACAGCAGGAAATGCTGATGTACAGCTAGTGCAGTATCGCAGGTGCTATAAGCTGCAGCAGAACAGGCCTGGCTGTAAGCACTGTGCTTCCCAACACTCCTGACCAGGGGACTATAATTAGAGAAGACACCAGCGCACAGGCTTACCCAGCTCAGCCAGAACAGCTGGGTAGAAGAGGGCGGGGGAAATGTAAGCGTGCGTTACACACTCATTTGGCCACACTCAGGCCGCCCGTATGACAGCTTGCCCCATAGCTGAGAGCGGGCAGCTGTCGAAAACTCGGCCACACTGACCCATCCCCCATACTGACCTTCTGGGGACAAGTGCCTGGAGACGAGTTCCCAGTCCAAACAGATTGTATTCGCATGTGCAGAACAGGGCTGTTGATATTTTTTCATTTTTACAATCATCCAACTTTGCAGTTTCCGTAATGATAATGCATATTTCAAATAAGACTGGCTGATGTGACATTTAAAATCAATTATAATATTCACTATTCTTACATTAATATTGCCAACCCTGTAAACTGTGGATTCAGTTCATGGGGAGGAGGATCATGGGGAGGAGGATCCACTGAAGTGTCGGAAGAGCAACGACACCAATAAGTTAGAAAAAAGTACTATGTGCAACAATCATTCTGTCAAGAGCTGGAATTCGACACTGCTGGAAACATCTTCACTTCACTCTAAGATCAATGTCAAATTCCTTGACTTTTTTCGTTTCAATGACTTATAATGAACAGAAAAACAGACCTCATTTAATGAACAAATGGTGGTGCTGCGATGGATGAGGAGAAGAGAAGGTGCAGATGAGCAGGAGGGCCGGAAAATATTACACCAGCTTCAGATTTTAGATTCAGATATTGCTGGGTTTTAGTGAGGATCCCAGGCTGAGCTAGTGAATACCTTCACGGACATCCTCAGGTCGTATCAAAGGCTGGTTCCTCTGTCAGGGTTGGGAAGCTGGTTCTATTTCTTGTCTTGCCTTGTCATGTTGTTCCTTAGTCTTTGCTGTGGTTCTTATTTGTATCTGTTTTACTTCATGTTCATGTTTTGAACTAATAAAGTTACTTCTCGCACCTACATTATGCCTCCCACCCTGACACACACTGAGGTAACCTGAAAAACATACAGCATAAATAATATTGAATAATACTGAATTCATGAAATCATTATAAAAAATTGTAATCATGCTATAAACAAAATTCCCTGACATTCCGTGGCACTTTAACTGATCTAAAGCCTAGACTTTCTATGTTCTGCAATAATTTTTTGAAGTTTCAGTAAGAATTAAAATGATTGTAACGCTGGTGTGGTGTGGGTAGGACGTCAACACGGAGCCAGGGATCAAGAACTTAACTTTATTTCTCATGGTGCATGAACATGACTCAAGGAACTAAATATCCCAGCATTACATTAAGGCTTAGCCTCTTTTAATGAGCCACTCTGTTCTGACTCATTGGGGCTTCAATAGCAGCCCCAGTGAAGCACACCTGTGCCCCGATGAGCCCAGGTATGCTCAGTCAGAACAGAGCGCCCTCTACCGTAACCTAACCGAAACCAAACCGTGACAATGATGGACAGAACCTTCCATGCACTTAGTTAATAAGAAAGTCTAAATTGTTAAAAAAAAAAAAAAAAAAAAAGAAAAAGCCATAAATGGACAATAATGGAGAATAAACGAGGAATAAACACAAAGAAAATGGTCAGAATGATGGATAATCAATTTCTGTGCCTATCAAAAAAAAAAAAACAGAAAGAGGCTCATTGAATGCTGGGAAGCGCAAGAAGAAATTCAACATGAAGTTTGTCTCTCAGCTCTGCATAGCTTAACAGTGCTTGGGAATATTAAGATGTTTCTCATTGTTTTTATGATGATTTTGTTAAATCTATGCTCATGTTCATTGTTAAGCAACTGCAATTTTCTTGTGGCTTTATGATGAAATGATGAAACATGATAGATAATCCTTTAACTTTGAAAACTGTCAGAACACAGTTTCGCATTGCTTACACTCTTAATTTGTAACACTCCTCACATTAAGATCCATTGGGATCCGCCTGAGCTTGTGAAAGTACTTGTCAAAACAGACACACCCACGATAAGTTAATTGCACTGCTAATTTCAGCACCCTCAGTGATATGTCTGAGCACGCTCTCGACTGATGTTAAGTATTACTAGTGATGATGTGATAATTAATCCCACACCTCCAAACAGGATGGCTTGAGACATGAATCTTCTGAAGCCAATCTCCCGGTTGTTGTAAACATAAAATTTTTTGTAATACCATCAACTTTGCTACACAGGCCATCGCTGCTTCATTGCAGAATTGATAAACTATTAACTGAATTTTGATTTAACAACAGGCTGAGAAAAAATCTACGTATTTGGACAAAGAATCATCACATCTTAATGTGTGTGTTAAGGATCTCATTCCATTACTACAGGAATAAAATGGAGCAGTAATGAGGTCAGGTGGTGATGTTATCTACAAATTCAGATCTGACTACCACACTCCAGAGAATGAGAATCCCGAGACGTTTCTGATGCCTGGCATCGTATGTGGGGGTCATATGCTGGGGTGCAGCTGCTCAATCGTGAAAACCCAGTCAAACTGCCACTGAAACAGGTCTTGTGCTAAGGACTCGAGGACTTCAGAATTATTTGTTCATTTTTTTATGAGCTTTTTATGTTGCTCTCAAAGTGCTGTTTCTCTTTCGACTTTTTTGACTGCTCTGAAAGGAATTTGAAAACCTGTTTTCGGGAAAAAAGGCATCCTATAAACCAGTGAAGCTTTGAGTAATGATTAACTTTCAGGGCTTGTGTTTGGAGGCTGCAGGCCTTTGTTTCTGGTCTGGCTGAAACCGCCAAACACTCATAAGAAGAGATGACCACCAGTTTTTTTGTCCATGTTATCAAATATTATGAAAAGGAATATAATTTAAAGGTAATACATGCAGCCAACGATACAATACATGCCATCAGGCTCTCTGTGCTAAGCAACCAATATCCATTTTTTTCTCTTGTACTTCACTGTTCACAGAAAGTTTCACTTCTCATGTTTGTTTAACGGTCGATTCATTTCAACAATATCAGTTTCCACCTATTAACCCACTGGATAAATGAACTGTTCTTAAGTGAAAGTTACTATTTGTTGCTGTGAACGTGCCACAACACTCAGTGCGCCACAACAAAATGGTTTTTTTTTGTTGGAATGTTTCTGCATTTCATCCATTCACCATGTGAAGCAGCAGCCAGTCATGAATCCAGCATCCAGGGAGTAGTTTTGGGGGATGGTACCTTACTCATCTGATCATGGGGTCAATTGCTCAACCGCTAGGCTACAGCTGCCTCCACGATCCACTGCTGTTGCTTTTGTGTCTTTTACATTGATATGTAGATGAGCTATACTGTAATTAGCTATTTTATATAGTTACACATTCACTTAAACAAGACTTAAACAAGACTGAGCACAAACAAACTACTGTAGGTTGAATAGATGTGTAAAAATGTTGTTTTGTGACATTACAAAAACAACAAATAAGTGGCTGATTTTGTAGTTTGGATTCCACTTATGTGCTATATGGAATGTTTCAGACCAAGAGGTTGCAGGTTTAAATCTCACCTCCAGCACTATCACCATTGGGTTCCTGAGCAAAACCTTGAATCCAAAGTTGCTCCAGGCAGACTGTGCCTGTAATTAAGAATAGGAAATCGCTCTGGACAAGAGCATCTGTTAAATCCTGTAAATGTACATACATTACAACTGATGTTATAATTAACACTGAAATTCCTTTTGTCTCTTATTTATCCCCTATTCTATTTCAATTCTGTATCCTTCTTGTTGCTCCAAAGCTACAGAGTGAGATGAGCTTTTTAAAATGAGGTTTAAATGCTCCTTTCTTTAAGTTACTATCCAGGGATAGAGCTCTAAGAATCCAAAGTGCTTCAAACAATTACTGACTAAAGCATCACCCCAGCTGTCCCTCTTTAACTCTGCCCTCTGCATCCCTCCAATACGCAACACAGAGGAAATCGACTGCACCGCCTGTGGAGATGGGAAATGAAACAGTCCGCCCACCTGAAAGTACACATTTACAACAAGCCAAGATGCAGCAGGATAAATTGATGAAGGTGTTTAAGATAAGATTGTTTTTCTTTGGCAGAGCTAGGGTTCAAATTAACCTGCACATTTCTGTATTGATATTTCAGACAAGTAACTTATTGACTTTACTTTTTAAATAGATTATTTTCTTGATAAGATGGATTTAGTTGAAAGTACATCATGACTGGGATAGTAGGTCTACCATTCAAAATGAAAGATGGAGAGAGCTGCCTTGCAATATACCACCCTGATCCTATCCATTATGCAGAGGTGTGAGATAAATGGCTGTGACTCAAGGGAGAACTAAAATATGACCATTTGAAAAGGGTGCCAATCAACCTGTACTGTCATGCAAATGCATGAAAGATGGTAATCAAATCAGTCAATACTCAATTCATTTCGAGGAGTGCCTGCACACGTATATTATGTGTGTCTAGATTTAGAAATTATTACCCAAATAAGTCTAACCACATTAAAGGCATTAACAGGCAATGTTAGTCATTTCTAATATTTACCATTTCAATTAGTCTAGATCTTATCATTTTATTCATTATCATTTCCCATTTTTGTAGGTTATTCATCTGAACTTTAGATATAAGCACTTATAAGGACCACCAATGTGGCTGAAACACATCCTTGTGTGCATCCTTTTCTTTTAATTCAGTTATTTTCACATTTCAATAGCTAAAGTGCACTGAATTAGACATTAGGTAAGCTGAAGATCATTTTTTTTACCAAAATAAAACAGACTAAATCAGAGTCACCCCACCAAACCAGCTGTGTTAGAAATGCTTACAGAGGAAGACATTAACAGTTGGATCATTTCAACTTGGGAAGTAAAAGATCTTCCACAACAACCTTATTAGGAAGCTGCCTTCAGCATGATTCTTTCTGCTGAAGTTTAGACACCACTCAAGACATTTTGGACACTTACTTGTGTCATCTAGCATTTTTAGATATGGATCTTATACAAAGACAAACATAAATTAAGTTGCTAATCTCAATCAGGATCATGAAGGAACTTACGCCAACACTCAAAGAGAAAAGGAGGACAAATATCCTGGAAAGGTCACCAGTCCATTGCAGGGTACACAGGCACACCTAGGGGCAATTTAGTAGTTCCACTAAACCTTACAAACAAATGCTAGGCCTCAGTCTAAATAAGAGCTTTACTTTATGTGGGTCTATATAAGAAAAGCAATTTAAACCTGAATAAATCATTTAAAATGTGTAAAGAGTCTTAGAATAAATAATATTTTATATGTACGCTCTTAACACTTCTGCCATAGATGAAGCTGATTGATCACATTAAATTATTATATTAATGGGAGAATATATAGAGGTTGTTTAATCGTTGTTTGTTTTCAGCAAACACATTCTTTTGTGTCACTTTATGCAAAACAGCAACAGAAGCTTGGGTAAAGCTGACAGCATTTTGACTGACTCATTCTACATGTGGAGGAGGTGATTTTGATCTCTTCTTTATTCACAACAAGCTTATTATATGAAAGGGTCCATTTACATTCAGCCAACTTAAAAATGCCTCATTATTCTTCTGTATTATCTCTATAAAACTAAACACAATATACAGCCTATCAGAAAATAGCAGTCTGTTAGTATGAAAAGATACTATGATATCTGGGGCAGGCTCCACCACCGGCTGAGTGAAACATTTCATTTCTGAGATGCCAGCATCAGAAATAGTAAGCCCTGTGACACTGTTCCCTCTGAGCCCCTCATCCTCTTCACAATAAACCTTATGAACTAATTATAGTGGGACAGCTGAGGTTCTCTAGAAATTCCTGCTTAAGTGAATTTAGCATTTTACTGCAGGAAGAGATTAAATTATGCTGTTGACAGGGCACATGTCTGGCGTGACTGCACTTCAAAAATGTCACACAGAAGATCCTTGAAGCAAAGTCCTTTCCACTTATTGAATTATAAAGCAAAGGCTTCAGTTAAGCATTTATGTCCATCTTAATGAGGTCATGTCATGAAAAACTGAATTCTCCTTGTATTAAAAAAGAGTTTAATGTGTTCTGCAGGCATAAAGATTTCAAAATATCCTATTCACTCCCAAGTTCTAATACATTGCAAAAAAAAAGGCTTACTGAAGTCTTCAACATTATTCTCTAATGGAAGATATTTGAAACTACCAACAGCCTTCCTGGATCTGAGTCTTGGGTAAGCAGATAACCAAGAACCCAATGGCTTAATTTGTAGTGAAGTAGGAGACATTTACAAAAAGACAAGGATTCAGAGAGAAATATAGAGTATCCTGAGTGAAAACCTTTTCGAGAGTGCTCAGGATCTCCGGCTGGGGCGAAGGTTAACATTTCACCAACAGTCAACAGGCAGAAGCACCATCGCGAAAATACATCGGGGTGGTTTCAGGAAAATTCTATTAGAAGTTCTGGAGAGCCAGAGTCTGGAACTGAACCCAACCCAGCACCTCTGAGTACTGATGTGTACTGATACTTTCCATCTAACCTAGCTGAGCTTAAATGATTCTACTGAACTTTAAATCTGCAGAGCCTTGTAAAGCTTTTCTTTGAAGCTTTCGTTCTTACATATGGCCATGGTTCCTATGCAGTCCTGCTATGTTATAAAAAGATTTAATTATATTTCTCCTTTCTTTAATATGACTTGCAGTTTTTCATTTATTTATTATTACAGTTATTTCATTTATTTATTCTTTGCAACTGATAAGTCATAAGGAGATTGTGTGCTTTGGAATTGTGCCTTGTCGTAGGAAGGAAATGCATACAAACCTAGCAAAAAAACTATAGTTTATACAGTACTGTGCAAAAGTTTTTTTTGGCAGGTGTGAAAAATGCTGTAAACAAAGAATGCTTTCAGAAATGGAAGTGTTCATCATTTATTTTCATCAGTCAACAAAATGCAGTGAATGAACAAAAGAGAAATCTAAATCAAATCAATATTTGGTGTGACCGCCCTTTGCCTTCAAAACAGCATCAATTCTTCTAGGTACACTGGCACACAGTTTTTGAAGGAACTCTGCTGGTAGGTTGTTCCAAACATGACTGTGTTTCAGCCTCCGTGTGACATTGATGATCACCAGCACCTGTTTGGTAAAACTGGTTGATCATACAGCGACTATAATCCTACAGAATCCCTGACTTTGTGCAAGCGTACCTAGAAGAACTGATGCTGGTTTGAAGGCAAAAGGTAGTAACACCAAATATTGATTTGATTTAGAATTTTTTTGTTCGGCTTCACTTTGTTTATTTAGTAAATTTACAAAATTCAATCATTATTTATATTTCTTGAAAGTATTTTGTTGCATTTTTCACACCTGCCTAAAACTTTTGCACAGTACTGTATATATATATATATCATGATACTTACAAATGCCATGCAATAGCATATTGAGCCCCTCACTCTCTCATTATCTTAATTGCTTATCCTGCACAGAGTTGCAGGAGAAATTGTCAGTGTTATAGTCACACTAATAAAATCAACCAATTTAAGACAAAATGGTCAAGAAGAAAAAAATCATTTGTGTGTCTTGAGGAAAAGAAAAACGCACAAAAATATACATATGGACTTCTGGAGAGAAGAATACAATTCAGGTCTTCCTGGTGTAATGGAAAATCTGCTGAGTCAAAATTTTTTCAAAAATGCATGCTTTACTCACTTTGTTCTGAAACATCATCATTTAACTAATGGAGAATTAATCACTGCTTTTACTCATTTCAAAAGCCCTTTAAACACAAGCTTCACTTCACCAAGAAAACTTCACTTTTTCTTTTGTTCGCTCACTTTGCATTTGTAAATTGATAAAAATAAACAATCATTATTTATATTTGAGCACTTGTTTAGAGCATTTTTTCTCACACCTGCCTCAAACTTTTGCACAGTACTGTATATGTACCTTATTTTCTCGTGTACAAGTCGCAAGTCGACCTATACGCTGGGAATTAATGTGCGATTTATACACGGGAACTTTCTTCAGTGATTGACACTTCCGCAAAGAGACCAGCAAATATTCACATTTCCAGGCAATTATTCTAAATTACTACCAATACACGTTTTGGTGTTTATCAAGTAAAATACAGTTATACTATGTTTACCTGTAAAAATCATTGTCATTCAACATAATCCAGAAAAAATCACTTTCATTTCACAAATTTCAATCTAGGAAATTTTGAATACCTAAACCGGTGACCGCGTACGTAGCAACTCAATACATTTTACCACAAATCCCAGCATTTCTGAGTTATGTGATATGTACACATATTAGTATTTTTGCCTACATGTAATCCAAAATTCAAATGTCGAGATTCACTCCAAGAATAATTTGGACCAAATTTCAATGCCAAATCAGGTGCGACTTACACGAAAAGTGACATACACTTAGTAACACGCAGATTTATCTTAATGCATTATATTCATTCATTTATGCATATATATGTAATATGTGTCAACTGACTAATATGGAACAACAAACAAGTCTTAATAAGTAACATTGCTTAAAACCTCAGAAAAACCACACTGGAAATCAATGTCTGAACTGTCAGGACACCACCCAACTGTCAGGTGGACAATGTACAAACAAAAATACTCTAGCAAGGTCACTCACTCCAGGGCTGATCGTATATACAGCGACTATTTTTCAAGAACTTTGTTGGTCTCCTAATGACCCCCAGAATAAGCCAAAAAGCCACTGAAAGATATTAAGTAGACTGATAAGACAAAAATATTTAAATGAGATCCTTCCTATTTTGCAAAACTAAAAGATTTGCAGCGATAGGGTTACAGAAAATAAAAATAATAAGCAAAAGTGAAAAAAGGGAATGTAGTGATTTACCCTTGTCATTGTAATCGCAGCAGCACAACACAACAAATTCAATCTCAAGTGCTTTCACCCATACACACGTGCAGCTGGGGCAGCTATTGAAATGCCAGGGGAGCAGTGACAGACAGTACCTGCTCAAGGGTACCAGGCAACCTACTTCGGGTGAGGGGATTCGAACCCACATCTTCCGATACTGGGTCAACTCCCTAACCACAAGGCCACCGCTGCCCCGGGGACGCTCGTATTTAACCCATGCGCAAACACACACCAGGGCAGCAGGGGCAGCTATGAGCCGCCCAGGTAGCAGACGTGGGACGGTACTTTGCCCAAGGGTACTCCAGGCAGGGGTTTGAACCACAAAATCTCCTGGGATCCTTGTACAAATCCCTAACCACTAGGCCATTGCTCAAGAGGTCACATTTGAATATTTATTTTAATTTTCTTTGTTTGTTAGACTGAACAGTGTATTCCATGAGTAAAATACATATCAGCCTGGGTGCAAAATGCATTCTGTGTCTAAAGTTTGTGTGCCTT
The DNA here is from genome assembly GCA_017165825.1 of Hepsetus odoe. Lineage (NCBI taxonomy): Eukaryota > Metazoa > Chordata > Actinopteri > Characiformes > Hepsetidae > Hepsetus > Hepsetus odoe. The sequence goes on along the minus strand of CM029379.1, from coordinate 10,154,282 downwards.
AAACCTAGAAGCAGTGTAACATTGTGAAAGTAAACAACATTGCACCTCATGTACTGTAGATGAAATAAAGAAGCAGCAACATTAATAAAACAAGTATACAAGTGAAAGATTCTTTACAGCGTCAGTCCCCAGTCTGGATCCTGGAAGAAGTATTATTAATGCCTTACTGATTCTGGTAGACTGACTACTTAGGAAAGTGATTATTCTTGTCATTGTGAAACACAGCACAGCACACAGTGAGACACGGCGACATTCAACCTCTGCATTTTACCCAGACACACTGGCCAGCAGTAGGCAGCTTTTCAAAACGCCTGGAGCAGTGGGGATATAACCCACTGGTTTGGGATTCAAGCCCACAACCTTCTGATCCTTAGGCCAGCTCCCTAACCACTAGACCACCGCTGCCCCTTACTTAGTCATTTTACTTAAAAGTCATATTACTCTCACATACGATCATGACTTTCACCATTTTGCAACAAGGTCATCAGAAAGATCCTTTTTAGTAAAAAATTGCATTGTTATTACATTTAAAAATGTGAGTTTTAAACTTAAATTTAAAGTTATTTTGAGTTAGGGTTATTTTGAGCAAGCAAGCTTCAGACATTTTTGCATTCAGGTGGGATGAAAGTTTAAAATATATAACAAAGCTGTTCAATTCACTGAAAAACTAAAGGTGAATTACAAGCATGATAAAAAAACTAACCGCGAGCTAACAAAACTGTCAGTGTTCTCTGTTATCAGAGCCTTTCAGCTTCAAAAAGCCTAAAGGCCCAAGAAAACGCCCACATATCTCCTCAGCAGGGCCGCACGATAACAACAGAAGCATAATTGTATCAGCAGATAACTGTGAGTTATCCTGTGATTAAAAATAATCAGCATTAGACCCATGCATAGATGTGACCGATATATCAGAAGGACATTTGTGGACATTGTGGGGATAACATTTCTGAATTTCACTTAGTTAAACTGCATCTTATTTTCATTGCAAACAAATGCTTTAATAAAAGTGCTCCAGGTGGGACTTAATGCAACGCTAACACATTATTTATATTCCCACCAGCATGGATGGAGAGCTGCAGACAGATACCACCCATAACTCGACATGATGTTTAAAGACTCCTGCTGAAGCAAGCAAGATGTTAATTTCATCTTAACACTCGGTTTGGAGAAGATTCTGCATCTGCAGTGCCAGTTCAGGTCAATTTCTGCATGACTGATGCGCAAACCAGTATCAGCTGCTTTTTGGACCTGGGGCCAGCCTGTCCCATATCTGTGCACCACTACACCAGTGGCACTGTGAGTCTGTATGAGCTTCCATCATTCATGAGCATGACAGGGCAGAAAGCTCAGGATCAGACTGCTTTACTAGAGAAACTCAAGTCCTTTGAAAGGCCCTGGTGTCCAGGCCACACCCGCCGCATTGCAGGAGCGCGTCTCCGGATGAACTTCAGCTTATCAGACACGAGCAGAAGCGGCTCACTCTGTCTCCAAAAGCAGCTGAAGATCACGTCGGAGAGCTTTTTGGGCCGGCTGCTGAGATGCAGATGCAGAAAGGCGGGGTTAGCGCGGCTTTAACGGTTATTTTTGAGGGAAAGCAAGTGATCTGAGCGCGGTTTAAACCACGTGTGTCGGGCAGATCTAACCCTGCTGGATGTCGCCGTTCTGCTTTTGGAAGCTGCTCAAAACCTGGCTGTTAAACCAGAAAGAAAGTATCGCCTGGCCTGGTGCTTTTCGCTAGTGAAAGTGCGCTTTCGTCCCTTTCCTCCCTCCTCTCTCCCCTCTCTCACACACTCACACACACACTCACACACACACACTGACACTTCATGAAATAGAGAGAAAAGCGCTCATCTACCTGCTGTGCTGTGGATTTCGATGCTCCTCTTCTCCCGAGGCGGCGGCTGCTGAATGACCGCCCTGCGCGCGCGCACACACACCCACACACACACACACACACACACACACACCGGACAGTCGCAGCACAGAATTGTGGGATACTCACAGCGAGCACATTCCCCCTGTCCTTATGGTGACTTCAGCTCATTTGGACTTGTGCCGACTCCAGGCTTTAGTTTGAACTTCTGCACCAGCACTGAATGGGAAGCTCTGCAGCTGCTGCACATGAACCTGATCAACCTGCCCAAAGCTGATGGTCGACAAGAGGGGTACAAAGCTCCCGAAGACACTGGACTGTGTTTCCTCATGATGATCCCTGGGAGATGAGTGCTGTGGCGTGATCCTGAACGGATCATTCAGCATCTGTGGGGTGGTGGTGTTCAGGGGTGCAGATACCAGTCCTATGGACCGCAAAGGACAGGATCTTCTCCCACCTCCAGCACCTCCACCCTGAGTAAAAAACCCTTCACTCCAGGCTGATCTCCAGGTGGTAATCAGGGAATGAAAGCCACTGGTTAAGAGTGTCTGCCAAATGCTGCAAATGTTACTGGAGCTTATTCAGGTTACTAGAATGAAGGTGGGATAGTCACTCTGGATAAGAGCCTCAGCAAAATGCTGTAAATGTAAATCTGCCCACATGGCTTCACTCTGGCAGATTGCAATCAAATCCTCAGCAATGTCAGAATATATATATATATATATATAAAAACAACAAAAAACAAAACACACACACACACATAAGCAGCATATATATACACCAGGAAAAAAAAAAAAAAAAAAAAATACATATATATATATATATATATATATATATGTGTGTGTGTGTGTGTGTGTGTGTGTGTTTTGTTTTTTGTTGTTTTTATATATATATATATATATATATATATATATTTTTTTTTTCCCAGGTGTAAAATGTTGTGTCTGAGAATGCTTTCAGGAAATATAAATAATGATTGTTTATTTTGATCAATTTACAAAATGCAAAGTGAGCGAACAAAAGAAAAATCTAAATCACAATATTTGGTGTTGCTACCTTTTGCCTTCAAACCAGCATCAGTTCTTCTGGCCCCCACAGAGCCCTGATCTCAACATCATCCAGTGTGACTGGATCACATGAAGAGACAGAAGGATGTGAGGAAGCTACATCCACAGAAGATCTGTGGTTAGTTCTCCAAGATGTTTGGAACAACCTACCAGCCGAGTTCCTTCAAAAACTGTGTGCAGGTGTACCTAGAAGAATTGATGCTGTTTTAAAGGCAAAGGGTGGTCACACCAAATATTGATTTGATTTAGATTTCTCTTTTGTTCATTCACTGCATTTTGTAAATTGATAAAAATAAACAATCATTATTTCTATTTCTGAAAGCATTCTTTGTTTACAGCATTTTTTCACACCACTAAAACCACTAAACCACTAAAACTTTTGCTCAGTACTATATATATATAAATATATAGTTTTAGGCTACAGCCATTTCATAACTGTTCCAGTTTAATTTGTAAGTGTTTTTCTGCATCTCTCCTTTAAACAATCACTAAACTAAGGCTTCAATAAATCAGTTGTCACTGATTATTAAAGTAGTTGTAAACTATTTAATAACTAATTACTTGCTTAAGTGATTACATGAATATGTTGCACAGCAATTCTTTTACATTCACATTATGAAATGTAGGGAAACAAGATTCGCAAAAGTTTAAAAAATAATTTGTTCATAAGTGGAGTTTGTGGCAGTGGGAAGACATGACATGAGAGTCATTCTTAATGAAAGCTTTTTTATTTTAGTCTATTTCAAAACAACAAACAATTTGTTTATTCGAAAAAAATTCACTGACTGTTTATCAAATGAATCATTTGTTGCAGCCCTTAATTAAACACAACCATAATCACTAATGCCTGTTCTTAAAGGATGTACAGCACACATATGGATCAGGTTACAGCTGTATACCCAGGTTTAGCTGACTAAGAGACTGCCTGAGGAAAAATGCCTTGAAGGTCTGTGTACTGTACCACCCCATGGAAATCAAGATGTATGCAGTTTGGATGCAGTGCAGTGCTGTCTGTAGGTTGACCTTCAGAACCAGACCTCAGAGGAGATTATTTGCATCTATTCTGAATGGTCTGATTTCAGCCTTATTTTAGTTATTTAGCTTGACGGTGAAACACAACAGCTATGCCCAAAAGACTGCTTCCATCTGGCACCACACTTTCTATCTAATCCCAACGGACTATAATGATGTGCTTTAGTCTGACTTTTCTGCTGATTAGATGCATCAAAAGATAAGCAAAGAAGAAAGCAGACCATAGAGAAAAAGACTGTCTAAATGGGGCCTGACAAGCCCCCCTAATAAGAATTATTATAACAAGAGCATTTTGGTGTTTATATATATATATATATATATATATGTTTGTGTGTGTGTGTATGATATATGTATTATACACTTTGAGCTCATTTCCCAAATCCAGATTAAGACTACATACATAAAACCCCTATAGACAAATTTCTATTCAGTTACTGTGATCGCTCATATTTTCTTTAAGCTTTACTTTGTGGTGCCTGTCATCTCCTCCAAGTCTTTTTGAAGTCCATGTGCCGCAAACATCAGGCAATACCACCGAGCAGTTGAAAAGATGAAAAGGAAATGGTTTTGGATGACTACCAGACACAAATGGGCAAGGACAAGCAAGCTGATGTGCAGAGACGAGCAGTTTCATTTCTGCTGGCACTACCAGTCAGAATTTGGCAACTAGACCAAAAGGACAGTGGGCTGACATTTACTTAATGATACTGACTCCAGACAGTGGCAGCCTGATGTGGTTGTTCTTTGGAAGGGTGTTTTAGCTTAATGAGATGTCCAAAAAAATCAAATTGAAACCATTTCTCTGTTACTCTAAACATAGTTGATCAGCCTGGGCAGGTTTGATATATGACATTTGCTTCATAAGTTTAGCACCGAAGCTGTGAGGCAGGCCTGTGCTGCGTGGTCATGCAAAACATAGCCTGACATGAGCATTGCCACATATAAGCACAATTGATTTAAACTTTTTGGGTAATATCCTATATACATACTACATTTATTGTATCTAATGTAGATGAGATTTTTCTTAGAAGCTAATTGTTGGGTTGTGCTGGTTGAACACATTTGGAGGAGACCTTGGGAAAATCAAAATTTATGTAAAATAGTTTCCTTTTACAACATGGGCTCTATCACATCGATATAAATAAGAGCAGCCTGAAACCTGTGTATTCATTTGCATCATTAAACATCTCCATAAACTCTGCTTAGGCTTGACTGCAGTAATAAAGCTGTGCTTATCCAGTAATGAGACACAGCAGTAGCCATGTTGTATTCAGCTCTCATCTTACTAGGCTGCAGCCCAGGCATCTGTCTCTTCTGAAGGCATTCTTTTAATGCTCCACTGTTCCACATGCCTTTTTTCTTTCTCTCTCTGTCTTCCTCTCTTCCCTTCTCAGAACTTCGCTTATATTTCTCACCCTTTATTCCCACCCACTGTTGCTCCACCCTTCCTTCACTCTTTCTTCTTTTTGCCTCCCTCTTTCTGTCTCCCTCTCTCCAATTCTCTGTCCTTCTTTCTTTACTCCTTCACATGCTCTCCCTGACCCCCACCCCCTCTCATCCTGGTGTATTCTTCACCGTGCATGCTGATGAGTGTGGGGCACCGGAACAACAATGAACGAGGGCACATAGGCCTTTAGTCTGAGCACAACCACTACGGTGACAGGCGGGTGAAATAAACAAGCAGGCCAGTGGGTGATGAACAGATGTCAATCAAACTTCTCCATGTTACTTTAACTGTTCTTTTCATTCTTATAGTTTGGTCCCTTAGATTTAACCTCATTAGCATGAGTGATGCAATTATCCCACAGAAAAAGAGGTGTTGGAGTGAACAAATTCATTTGACGCTTGACTGATTTCAGCGTGCCAGGTGGGTCAATCAAGCCTTTAATCAGGAACCTAATGCACCTAAGTGCTCCTCACCAAGCTCAGTCAAAACAAGGCAAGCACTAGCACAAAGCCAACAAAACAAGAGTACAAATGCCTGAAGTGCCTTTGCAGCACTATTCTACGTTCTACACAAACACTTAGCAGTCATTACCCAGCACAAACATAATAAGTATTTTTCTGCAACTGTTGGACAAGCTATTTGGCATTTCAGTGCTAGAAAACTACATTAATGTGTGTACAGTCTGCGTTTCAGTTTTATTTCTTTTATGCACAAGAAATTGCTTTGAAAATGAATTTGGTCTGAAGGCATTTACACAATGACCATAACTGAAATATGTACAGTTTGGTATGCCAGATTTTGAAACAAGTTCTAGTAAGTTCATGTCAAAATCAATCAATATTATATAAACTTTTGAATTTTCTCTATCTAGTGTGCAAAACCACAGCACTTATACACAGGCTCGAATTCACTAATTAGAGTCCAGATAAATTGGACCTAAACTGGGGCAGCGGTGGCCTAGTGGTTACGGACTAGATCTCAGGATGGAAAGTTTGGGTTTGAATCCCAGACCTGTAGGTTGCACTGAAGTACCCTTGGGTAAGGTACCATCCCCATCACTGCTCCCTGTGTAGTGGATATGGCTGCTCACTGTTGCCCAGGTTAAAAGCTGAGGTTGCTTTTCGTTCAGCTGTGCTGTGTGCTCACAATGACAAATAATCACTTTCACTTCACTTTAATTACAGGAATAAATCACGTATAAAAGCTTTGACATAACAATAGATAGTAAGTACTCACATGCAAGGGAGTTGAAACTCTCACAATGTTTAACAATTTGAATTAACAGAATACTGCAAATACTACATGAGAATATACAATAATTATAGAAGGCCTAGTTATAACTTATCTCACTGGATTTTATATTATTGTAAAACTACACTTATTTTGCAGGTTCATTGGTACATTCAGATAAAGAGCAAGAAAGAAATGGTATTCATATGATGCTGGAATAACAGAAGCGGAAGGAATATGATACATTGGACCCTGAATCATGCAATCAGTGGCTGTTCTAACAGACTATTTAATGGCACTGTGAGTAGCCCAATGATCTATCTGAACAATTTGAGTGGCCATTTATTAAAATATGTCTTGGCAAGTGGCACTCACATTGAGGTTGTACAGATCTGTCTTCCTATTTTTTCATAACATATTTCCAAAGCAATGGAAAACTATGGAGGGAGAATATACAGCCTCAGGCCCCTGGACCCTGGTCTAGAGGGGCTATTGATAAGAATTCTGTCTATGCTTCCAGTATGTACACTGTCAAGGATGTAAACATGTTTAAGCCTAATTTTGAATTTGTTGAAAACATATTCTTGTCTTCCTTTTAAGTCTTGTTTTGCAGAAAATAAAAAAGTCCTTTATGCTTTTTACTGCATTTTTCTAAATTGACACCATGACAAACAGAAAAATCTCACGTATTTTGAGGTTTTCTTTACAAGCTGAACAAGTGATCATATAATACTATTCAAAGGTTCAAGAAAATAATCCCCATCCAAAATATTCCTGCACAGTGTGTATGGGTTAAATGCAGAGAATGCATTTCAGTGTGGTTCACTGTTTCACAATGACAAATAACCACTTTCACTTTCATTGCTAGTGCGCTTTATCTATCATGAACGAATCAATCTAGCATGAATGGTTGTCCCTGAGCACTGAAACCATCAGGGCCTCTATTCAGAAGACATATGCAAGCCACTGAAGTGAATTGCAGTTGATTTTTTATAAAATTGTATGTAAATCATCATAAGCTCACTTCATCTGTCTTCATTCAAGTGATCCTCTGGCAAACCCTGAGCAAAGATCTTGAAACCCTGGTGGACTGCCATGTTTTATTCAAGCTGATTTGTAAATGTCCCATTAGCTGCAGCCAGGCACTGAGCTCTGTCTATAGTCTCTTTACTACAGCGCATACCATGAACATAGAAGGAAACCATCACTACTGTATTTAGTGAAAACATTGCTTTGAAGGTATAGTTTTCTGGAATAAAGCATAAGATTTTCCACAAAGCAGTATTTCGTATAGTCAGATGATTTCCCCAGAGAGTGCTGAGCCCAGGTGTTTAAAGGTCTCCTTTGTGTAGGAGGTGCAGCTTAATGATAATGAGCCTCAGCTGCCAAGATGTAGCTGGAGTCACACATAGGCTTCTAACTAACTACCTCTGGTTTCTTCACTGACAAAACTGATTAACCTTCTGTGATTATTTAGGTTTGTAGGTTGGAGAGGTGTTCTATTTAAGAACTTCAATTTTCCAAAGAGGACAAGCTTAGAATGACCATCACCGCAGTAATTTATGGATATACAGGGCTGTGAAAAAGTACTGGGTGTTGTTCACAGCATTTTTTCACACCTGCCTAAAACATTTGCACAGTACTGTACTGCCAGAGTCTATCTGGGTTATGACATGAAGAGACCTGATGTCAATCTCCTGGCACTACTTTCAGGCTTTCTTTAACGCCTCATCTTTGTAGTATGTGCTACCATATTTCTAGCATTGTTTAACTCCAGTGATCCTCTTTTCCTTCTTGTTAGGTACTATTAGTATGGAATGTCCAGACACAACACTGGTCAGACAAATGAAGAAATAACACAGATATTCTCTTAAGATGAAATAGTATAAAAAAGTCTGTAGTGCCTGCCATATATTACAGCATATTGTGATTGTGATATCTAATGTGATTGCACTGTAGAATACATGTGATGTGTTTAAAGCTCGGCCTGCGTTATTTTGACCAAAAAATATTTTTGCTGGAACACGTGAATGAAGTAATTAATAAAAAACACTCACAGAAACACTCATCTGATCCATCTGTGATTAAGCCAGGACACCCATGTAACAAAATATCATTAGGGCTCATTTGCATATTGCAGCCTCCTGTAAACAGGCATTGCAGAGACCATTTATTGAAATAATGAACATATATATATATATATATATATATATATATATATATATATAATTTTGTAACATGGCTCCTTACACTATTAGAAGAAGCCATACAGCTACTCACAAATGGGGATGGTTGGTGAAAAAGCTATTCAATTATTCACTGATAGCATACAGACGCATCCAGTCGGGGTGTGTCCCAGAGTAAATTAATTCAAGAACACAAAAATAAGAATGACTGAGATAGATGACTGTGGCAACTGTCTGCAGGGAGATATGGAGGAGACACAGGGTGTATGATGAGCGTCTACATGAGAGAAAGAGCAAGAGAGAGTGAAATGGACTGAGGGATGAGTATAAGTGTGAGTATAAGTCTTCTTTCAGTGTTGGCTGTTGGCTGAGACACTGGTTCTACCCACAGGGAGCACTGATTACAGACAGGTTTTTACTCTCAGTGTGATTTGCAAGTTTGTTTATATATATAATTAAATTTCATATATAAATATATATTAGTTTATTTCTAAAATATACTTAGTGTACATACATTTTGAAAAAAATACACCTAACAGATTAAACTAATAACTAAATCTAAAACATGCCAAACACTGTTGCCTTTTGGAACCAACCCTTGATATCGGATTTTTCTTTAAACCCAGATTTAAGCTTAAAAACTAAAAAACAGATTAATTTTGTCTTAATGATTTCAGTTGTGTGTAAACCACAAACCAGACATATTTTCATTTTTTTAAACATCCCTTTTATTGTGAAAATCATATGTTAAATGAAAAGAGAAACACTACACATTTCCAAATCATTACATCAACTTAAAGTAAATGTTAAACCAGTTTTTTTCTTCTCCTGTTTTTTTCTTCTCGCTTTACATACACCTGATTATTATACACTTATTATACACTTTATAAACTCTACATAAGTATATACCTATCATAATCTACCATAAACTGAGAAACCTTTTTGCCCTTTGTAAAGTCTTTCCCTTCTCTGGCAGTATTATTCACAGTATAATATTATGTAATGAGTCAGCTGAATGATTAAATCAAGCTGCGTCTAACGATACCAGCTAATTCCTAAAGCACCAGCCCGCCACTATTCACTCCAACAATTAGCTCTTGATGAGAAAGCAGTGGGGATATTGAATTTGGAGGAGAAGAAGAGCTGAACAAAATGAATGACCAGTAACACATTGGCCAAATGTGTGCAGCTCACACTCTGTTGCAAAAGAGCTTATTCTTATGCAAAGCTCTATACCATTTCAATTTTTCCATCTCATAGAAATTTCCTAATGAGCATCAAAATGTGCTTTTCAAGAGACCCTTTAATTAGTATACTTGTGGAAGTCTACTGAGGCCGTTATGCATTATGTAGCTGAGCCAGGGTGCGTGGTGCATCCAGTGGGATTGCTGTGCGTGTACAGATGCTGGAGTCTCAGATTTATTCCTTTCAGTGAAATTATGAGTCCCAAATTCTTTGCAGTTCTCAAAGCACTCTATTCAAAAACACAGCAGAGTGAATCGCTTTGACCTATTTCTCTTCCACCCTTATACAAGCATGTATAGCGTGTTGTGTGTAACAGCAAAGCGAGTAAATGGGCTCTATAGGGAACCAGTGTGTATCCAGCTGTGGTTTACTTCTTCTTGTTGTTTTGCATCCTCTTTCTGCTGAGGATGTGTAGTCTAACCTTACTGACTCCACAGGGCTTAGCACTCCAAACACAAACACTGTGATGTGTTATTTTCAGTAGTGTTAAATAAGTTCTGTACAAATGAAACTGGGTTTAAGGGAAATGGAAATGTTGAATAACTTTTTCGACCAAAGTTCCAGATTGTAAGAATGTGTGAGTTGACTCACACTCACAGCAGGTTCAGATTTGCGGAAAAATGTTTCAGATGATTAACAGCCGAAAGCTAACCACCATTAACAAGTACCACATACAATATTTATTTGGCACATATTTTCATTATTTTAACAGGGTGGCAGGTCCATGGTAAATATAATAAATATATAAATAAACTTTTTTTATTCTTTATTAAATTAGACTTATGCTATTTGGGCAATACTCTCTGTACTCACTTCTGGTTATTTTCTAAAAACAGTTTTATCATTATTGTACATTTCCTTTCGTCATGTGCCCAAGCACAAAACTGAAAACTGATTTTTATAATAAATTCACTCTATCACTATCTAATGATTTTCAACACAACAACAGAAAGTTCAAATTTAATTGTGAATAAATATATACAATTTTGTGATGCCCAGTTGCAGTCGCCCAGAGGTCAGGACAGAAGAATTTGGCTCGAAACATAAAATCATCTTTTTGAAACGTACTAGTGTGTCTTATGCATTCATTAAGCTCACAACAACTTGATAAAAATCAATAATCTGCCAGATTATACAAACTATCCTAAATTTATGATAAAATGTAATCATTTACTGCAGGTAAAAATTAATTGACATGAATATATTCATCGAAAATATTTATCACATTTTTAAATCACGCAATCCAGCACAAATCTTGAATAAAATGATATTGCTGTGGGAGAAAGTCTGCACCATGGCCTACAAGGGAATCCCGTCTGTTGACACCTGATCAATGGCATAGCTGGAAGTCCTCCCAGATATGGAAAGGTCACAAGTTACAGTACAGCAAGCCTGAAGCACATGTATCACTAACCAATCTGCAATATCATTTCCATACCCACTACAGTTTTATGCAGCAGCAAAAAGAGAACTTGGAAAGATACAGTCAGGATTTCATTGAACGGTACAACCCATCATAAAGCTTCCAATTACACAGAGAATTCAGAAACTGTCATGATGCTTCTCTGCTGTAAGAGAAACTATCTTTTCCCACTGTAAATAGCACAGACTAATGAGTCACTCTTAAATACAAATCACTGTATGCAAGGTATGGAGCCTGCTGAATCTCATGCAATCTTATTAATGCAAGATCTGAAGTGGTTAGTTCAGTCTCAATTAACCCCGAAGCTCTTCACTTTGAAAAAGAGTTTTAATGTACTTAAATTGTTTGACTGTACAAAACAGCACTATATAAGATGTAAAATTATTCAAATGATACTATACAAATCAAATCAGTCCTATTGAACAGCCACCTGTACCATTTGCTGCATTCAAAATGTAGCCTTTTGACTGGAACACACACTCTCCACTGACAAGGCTTGTAAACTCATCACTTGAAGAGGCACAAAAATATGAAAAATATGACCGCTCCAACTATTCATTACTTTCAAGCATGTGATCAAATGTAAGTATCCTAAAGATGAAAGAAATCTTGAACTCGAGGGTGCTGTCAATCTACACATGCACCGGCCCTGGTATTACAAAAGCACGGCCTTGTGAAATTACTTTTATTGCTTTAGTGCTCCTGTTCATAGTACTAAAGCTTCTATCTATTTCAGGGTTTGCAAGATCTAGTCTCAGGGGTTTGATGTAACCCTCCAGGGAAGTGTTTCCTTTACTTCATTATTGCATCCATCTCATAAGTTAATCATCATTTTAAATGTAGGGGGAAATATTGTATTGCTGTGACCCTCCAGAATTGACTTTAGATATTGTTTTATTAGAGTCTGGGTTTTTAATCTACTGATCTAAGACAAATTATTCATGAGTTAGATCACATTTAGTGTTTGGGAATCTAGATCCATACTTCCACTCTGAAGTTCTTTACAAAGTGTAGAAAACTTGGCAACAATCACTGTGACACTCAATGACATTTACATAATAATGGCTGTGTTTAAAATATTGATGTGAAATGTGGTGTGGTGTGTCCGGGTGTGATTATTGTACTGGTTTTTAGGGATTTATTATAATGGTATATGCATGCAAGAGTGAAACAGATACTGCATTCCTGTCTAACAGTCTGACATTCATAACATAAAGCATCTGGCTATCATGTGCTATACTAGTGACTACTAGGTATTTTGCTCTCAATTTCTGATTATTTGTATAAAGGGAATCTCTAGAGGAGTCTATGGCCATTTCACACACTCAGGAGAAACCGAGCACAGAATAAATGTAATAATTAGCATATTGCATGCCGTGGTACACATCAAGAAAGTGTCTTTAAATCTTTAAGTAGTTATGTTATGTCATTTTGTTATGTTTTGATAGTCACGTGTCCGAATAAGTTTCACAGTCTCAGTTTAGTTTACCTCTACAATCATTCACAAAGTGATTACATTATCTGCCAAATGATAACATCAAGTAAGGATGTCAGCAAAAGCCTCAGAGTCTGGAAACAATGCTCATTGAATCACTGATAATATCACAGCACTAAAAGGAGAGCAATTGTAAATCACAGTTCAACATTACAGTGTGTTTTAAAAGAACAAAGGCACTGTGAATCTCTGGCCACGAAGCAGTCAATGTTGATTGTCATCACAAGAAAAGTCAATGTTCCCCTGAGTGAGTTTCACTGCATTTATTATAGGAAATAAGGGCTTTGACCAACTGTAGGTCATTTAATAGCTATAATCATACAGCTACTGTACAATGCTGATCACGCTCCTCCTGTTGAGCTCATTTGTGTCCCAAGCCATGCAAAAAAGAGATGCCTGTCAAATCTGTAACGTGCATGAGTAAAGACTTTTTGTTCAAAATGAACTCAAGTGCATTGTTTTAAACCAAGTGCCGTGCTCTACAATCAGTTCCCTATGGTACATAAATCAAACAAAACTGACCCCAGATCAGGTAAGGAGTTGTGGTGCAACAGTGTTATTAACTGGAAGAGATTTAGCAATGAGACTGAAAACTTAATCTTTAGTTTATAACAAAAATAAAAAAGATTCATGCATTTACAGTTAACATATTAAATTCAGGCTATTTACAAATAGTAAAGTTACCAAAAAAATGTGTTCTTAAACTGCATTTGCTACTTCCATCTTCTGCTAAAACCATAAGACCAATGTCCCATTGATGTCCTGCCATTTATCAGCCCCTTGACAAGCACTGTTCAGTTATAGTGCAAGATTTTTCTCCTAAAGGGCTGCAAGGAATATGTTTCCTGTTGATAGCAGCTGAGCATGCATTCCTGCTTCCACAGCATTCTGAGATTCATAATCCTCTTGTAATTTATGCAATAAAATATAAGAATAACATTCAGGTATGATGAGTCATTCCTGTAATGGAGCTTGGAGCTCTTTATGGCTTGCTCGTAAACGAGGGTAGCCTGATTTATAATGGTGGATCAATAACGATTATTTGGCTTTTTGCAGAGCTCATGTTTCCAGGGCTGGGCAGAATGTCCTCAATGGAAAATCACAGAGGGGGGAGAAGACTCCAATCTTTACTGAACCTTTCACCCAACACAACCCCCCCAGCCCCATGTATACCCAGGGAAAGGAAACCATCCAGCATCATCAGATTCAGACAGCATAGCCTCAGATAGGACACAGTATCTGACAGAAAGTAGGTGTGCCGTGTGTTTTTGTGTGTGTTCTTTTTTTATCTCTGCATTTGTAAGGCAGCTGCATTTGCTGCACTTAATCCAGCACAGTGGGCCGTGGCAGATTAAAACCCAGGCAAATAGGTTAAAGCCTAAACCAGGACAAACTGTCCCGAAGACAACCTCACCATTACATTCCAGCTGTTTAAACACACGGGCCTCCACGAAGTGTACAACATTTGTGCTGTGACACTAATGACAGCCTGGCTGGATCATTTTCCCATGAAGTCTGGGTCCTGAATAGCATGAATGAACAGTTCACTTAAGTTTGCTCCGCCCACAAATGGATTCCAACTGTTGCCAGGCTGCACATGTTACAGAATGCTGGCAAATATTCCATGCAACCTGATGAGAAGCGATAGTATGTTTTCATTTGAGTGACTACATGAAGCACAAGTGGAGGAATAAATGCATTAGTGGGCGGGTCACGGTCAGTCAATAACCTTAATAAACAACCTGATAGAAAGCATTCAAATGTGTGCATTCAGGCCAGGCTTGATTTAAGAGAGTGACCCCTCCTGTCATCCTCACTTACTCTGTGTGTTTTGTGAATGTGTGTTCCCAGAATGGATTTATGTACCTTCCCGAAATGTGCCTGGATTGCTCAGCACCCTTAAATCCACGTGGGGCTGCTTTGTCAAAAGCCTTTTATGCTTCACTGCATAAGCCACATTAAGAAATGACATAACTCAGATTTTACCCAACAACAGCAGGGTGATGGAGTTATTTATACGGGTACTCACAATTGCCATACATCCAGTACGCCCAAGCATGGCCCAGCCACCGATGATGGTGTCCAGGATGGTTTGCATTGCAAAAAGAGAGAAAATAAAACATTATTATACATTCTTTTGCCTTGCCTTCATGCTGTTTTAATAACTTTCCATTCTTCAGCTTTCATTCTTCAACAGCCAACACACGCAGCGTCTGCGAGCCTTCGATCTCCCAGCATGTTCATGCACTGACCAGACGCTCTATGAATGTATTTAGAAATATATGTCACACATTTTGCAGGTCTAAACCCTTACACCCTGCACCAGACAGCTGATGGTACTAATGTGTCCTGCTCCACTCATGAACATCATCTCCTTAACCACTGTAAGAGGAAATCATCTTCAGAAAGGATCAAGATAAAGACTCCAGTCATTACATTAAGATAAATGCAATGCGATAAATGACGGATGGGCTGCACAGCCATGAAGAGGAGACACATTTTAAGAGAAGTTGGGTTTTTTCCTGCAGATTTTATACCAGCAGGCAGCTCCAGAAACACTGAAATCCTTGCCATTCACAAATTAGAAGCTACTCTGCAGCTTGCCCTTGTGTTTCTCGCATATTTCACAGCCAGTCAGAGATGACAGAGCAGACCAGAGAGACGTTTCTGCTGTTAAAACCAAAAGCTGAGTGTTAATCTGTGAAGCCCTCTGGTCTGAAGCGCCACAACAAACCCATCCAGCAGCCCCCAAACCCCTCAGTGTGTTTAAAGGAGGAAAACACAACGAAAACGAGGACAAGCAAGGAGAAACAAGAAGCAGGTTTATTCTAAACAAGAAGAAAAAAAGGAAAAGCATTAGAAACTGAAGTAAAGTGGTGTAAATGAAAAGGCTAGCCTTGCTTTTCTGGTCCAGGCAGCTCCAGACAGATGTTGCTCCCCCTGTGGAAACGCTATTCTGGAGTCATATTAACACATTTTCAGCGTACCTTTAGAGAATTCAGTTTTACTGCTCAAACAAGAGCAGCTGGTAGACGTGTTGGTCCAAAAGAAACTCCACAATAATATCCAACAGCCGTAGAAAGAGCTGAAAGCCTTTACTTCCACGCACGGACACTCTACGGTCTGCTCCTGGCGCTGGACCGGGGAAGAACTGAGCTCCGCCCTCTATGAAGCCACGCCCACCCACCAGGCCATAGTAAAATTCTATTGGCCAAGGTTAATGTCAATCAAGAACGCTATTGTTGGGACACAGGGAAAGCACACAGCAATTAGGCTCAACAACGCTGCTGCTAGAAATGTGACTCCCTGCAGGCTTTGGTGACAATTATTGATCACATAATAATGAACTAATTTTCATAAACAAAAATCATGGTTTATATGCATTAGATTTAGATTGGATGTTGGAAGGGTAGACCTTGAGAAGGGCTGGGGACCACGGGCTGTCTGCTACTGTTGTATAATACTGTACCATTATTATGGGTACTATACTATAAGAGAAGAGCTGAATGGTTGAGAGCAGAGGTGGTGAAGGTGGAGGATAAATACTTGGGGTCTACAGTTCATAGTGCTGAAGAGAGGTGAAGAAAAGGGTGCAGGCAGGGTGGAGAAGAGTGGCAGGAGTGATCTGCAAAAGAAGGGCACCGACAGGAGTGGTGAAAGTTTACAAAACGTTAGTGAGAACAGCTATGATATATGGGGTTGGAGGCGGTGGCACAGATGAAAAGATAAGCAGTGGAGCTGGTGGTGGCAGGGTTCAATGTTAAGATTTGTGTTAGTATTGACGGATGAGGATGTACAGGACTAGGAACACGTATATCAGAGAAATAACTTTGGAGATTTGGAGACAAAGTCAAATAAGCGAGATTGCACTGGTTTGGACATGTTCAGAGGAGAGACAAGGAGTATATTGGGAAAAGGATGTTGAGGATGGAGCTGCCAGGCAAGAGGAACAGTAGAAGGCCAAAGAGGAGCTTTAAACATGTGATGAGAGAAGACTTAGATCCCTAGCTGGGGCAGTTGAAAGAAGAAACAGAAGAAGAAAGGCACTCTTTTGGCATATACTTTTTGTGTACAGATTTAGATTAAACTGCAAACATGCTATTAACATTGTGTAAACCATACATTAAGACTATAGTGTATAATGTTTCTAGAGAGAAAGTCATCATGGCTGAGTGGATCTGAAGTAGGCTGGAGCTCTGTTGTGGGGAAAATGTTGCTGCAGGCAAATTAACCCCAGGCCAGTTCTGCTGCCTTTGAAGCTCTTGTACTTACGTTGCTCTTTAATCAATAATTCAGGACAAATCTGTCACCTGGAATAAAGACATGCTCTCCATCTGACTGCTCTCCAGAGCTAAAGACTGAAGGCTGACAATGATGAGGTTGTATCTGAGCTGATCTTACCAAAGCCAGAGGGACAGCCGAGGAGAGCACATGCTCTGCTATTAGGCTTTAGGCCCTCCAGTACAAACCCAGTTAATAAAGGTCACAGCAAACTCACGTTACTCAACTCTTAAGACTTTCATTTTGTCTTCTATGTTCTTTGCATTATGGCTATTAGTTTAAGCATGGTAGTCACAATGTGATGCTTTTAAATGCAGTTTTGTCACAAGGAAGGTCCTATGCATGCAATGAAATGCCACCAAATATATCGGAGCAGGCAACATGGTGGTTCCTTTCTGTGTGGAGTTTGCACGTTTTCCTTCAGCTACTCTGTAATCCTCCCATAGTCCCAGGCAGGGATGTTTACACTCTGAGTGCTGGGATAGGCTCCAGCTTCCCCTCCAACCCTGGTTAGGAAAATGTAAAGATATTACATAAACTCATACTGTCATGGTTTTTCTCACTTCTCACTAGTGAAAGGAGGTGCAAACTGCACGCATGCATTTCATGTTCTAGTTCATATGCTCTCATAATCATTATTTCATCACTAGTCATCTCAGAACTAGACTAATGCAACTTAAACCTAACCAGCCTTCCTCTGAAAGCCACCAGAATCTACATTTGATTAATATACAACAGCACACCTGGTCTTCAGTGCTCCTTAATTCTCACCACTTCACTACTGCAAACTCGCCATTGGCTTTCTATCTGTAATGCACGTCTAGTAAAGACAAAAATGATCCAGCCCCTTTTTATCTATCAGCAAGAGTTAGAGCTCACCCTTTCAGAGCATCAAGCTCGTCTCAACTTGGACGCCTACTTCTTAAAGCAGAAGAAATGCACTGAGAATCTTCTCAGGGCAGTGGTGGCCTAGTGATTTGAAAGTGAAAGTGACTATTCTTGTCATTGCAAGATTACAGCACAGCACACAGTGAACCACAATGAAATTGGACCTCTGCATTTAACCCATGCAAACACCGTGCAGCAGTGGGCAGCTATGATAGTGCTGGGGAGCAGTGACAGGGACCTTAGGGCTACTGGTGAGAGGTTTGAACTCACAATCTTCCGATCCTGCGGCCAACTCCCTAACCACTAGGCCACCGCTGCCCATTTGGGACAAGGCCCCAGGATTATGAGGTCATTGGTTCAAATACCAGACCAGTAGGTTGCCCCGAGGTACCCTTGAGCAAGGTACCGTCCCTGTCACTGCTCCCCAGGTGCTTTCATAGCTGCCCCCTGCTGCAAGGTGTTTGCATGGGTTAAATGCAGAGGTCCAATTTCATTGTGGTTCACTGTGTGCTGTGCTGTAACCTCGCAATGACAAGAATAGTCACTTTCACCCTTCACCTTTCACCTGTCAAGGTAATACCCCCTTCAATGCTCCCCGGGTTGCTTTAAATAGCTGCCCCATGCTGCACGGTGTGTATGGGTGAAAAGCAGAGGTTGAATTTGAGCCAAAAACCTTATATGAAAATGTAGCTGAAAATAATGTTGTATTTTTAAACATAATAAATACATTATGGTGAACGTTCTGGTAATGCCTTCATATAGCAATAACACAAAAGCACTTTAAAATAAGAACTTTCTTTGGGTGTTACTCCCCCCCCCCCGTGTCTACAGCAAAAAGATAAAAAAGAAAAAAAAGAATAAACTTGTTTGATGTCAAATATTAATGCAATTCTAAAAGTCCTTCCAAAATGTGACATTTCTGGGCTCTAGAGATAGCTGTGCAACAGAACAAAGTTCTGACCCAGTACTGGGCTGCTGGCCAAGTTCTGAAAGGTTCTGAACAGAGCAGGGCAGGACTCACGCTGGATCAATAGGATTACAATCAGGAGCAGACAGATAAAGGTATATCTACTAGGCTATATTTAGATGCCACACTTCATGCAGTCTGATGCTGTTTCATCAACAATCTCCACCTCACCACAAGGTAGTCTGGATTCTCACAAGCCCAGGCCCATATGTCTTCCTGGCAGCTGCTGCATTATCTAACATGATCAAAGTGAGGAATAAAGGCCATTAAAATGCAAAGCTTTCCACAGAGAAAATGAGAAACACCCACCATGACATACAGAGAGAGTTACATTCCTTTAGCCTCCCCAGTGCCTTTCCACTCTGACTGAGCACTGAGATCAAATCTGATGCCCCCCTCCATGCATAATGTATTGTTATTAATGTAGCTGCCCACACTTGTTTCTCCAAATGTGTCAATGAATAATTCCCTTTAAGATGAATGGAGCTGGCAATTGGGCGCACAGCTGAGCTATGCTTGGTGATGGTAGTCACTATGGATCATTAATACAGGTGGGCAATGACTTAAAATATAAATATTTGTGAAATAAAATATTTTAGGCAGTCAGTGTTGGAGCATTTGTACTTATATTCCTCGTGATAAATATTAGTGGATTTTTCCTGGAAAATGAGCAGCCTTGAGAAGAAAACACAGTATGACACTTACAGTAAATATGAACACCTGAATAACATACTGCTGTGATACATGTGATTCCAGTTTCTGACTTTGAGCAGTTGAGACTAGAGATGCTCTGTGATGATCCTTAAAGTCTTGTGAGGTCTGAGGTGGAGAAAGTAAACTCAAAATACATGCTCAGACTAGGATATGGGGAATTTAGAGGTCTGAGCACTACAACTCGAACCACAGCCGAACAAATATGTGTTTTGAAGCAGCATAACATTATGATGCAGAAATAGCAATTAGCAATGTTATAGCTGATGGCAATTTTCTCAACAGAACGTTTCAAACTGCCTTCACCTGCTTGTCTTTTTTGTCACATTGCCAATCAGTTAAGCGGTGCACACAAACCAGACTGTTCTCATGAAAGTAAACTCAAAATACCTTCCAGGTACAGTTAACACTTCAGCTGCTTCAGCTCCATCACTCTACAGATCAATAGCAGAGGGCATAAATACCTTCTAGCTGTCACTTGCATGGTTGCATGGTTTTCACATGGTTTCATGCGTGGCTGCTCTAGAGCCACGCCTCTCTAGAGCATATTAACACTGTGTGCGCAGTCATTGCAAGGTCACAGCACAGCAGAGCAGACAGTGAACCACAATGAAATTGGACCTCTCATTTAACCCATGCACACTCAAACCCATGCAGCACTTAGTACTACCATACTACCACTCATACACTTAGTACTACCTTGCTCAAGGGTACCTCAGGGCAACCTATTGGGAAGGGGTTTGAACCCCCAATCCTCCGATCATGCGGCTAACGCCCTAACCACTAGGCCACCGCTGCCCCTATCTGTATCAGGTGAACATCTGATACACGAAATGAGCTCTCAAACATTATCCTGTTTTATATAATTTCGTATCGTTTGTCTCATGTTTGTCTCAGGAGAAAGGAACAGTTCCTTTTCATTACCTAATGTTTAAAAACCAGGTGAGTAATCTAAAAAGCCAGGATGGGATGTAAGGAGTCAGTGTAGCTTAAAAAATACATCTGCAGTGTAACATGGTGCATCCTAACAAAAAGTACTGAAGATGTATACTTCAGTCATCTCCCCAAAGATAGGTTTTTCTAAGAGTGTAAGTGCAACCTGCAAATAGAGACCTAGGTGTTAATTAGCAGGTGTTAACTTTTACCATTTTAGTGAAAATACTAAGTGCAATTGCAGGTCAGTGACAGATAAGTTGAGAGGTAGGTATTTAAATGGATTTAAATTCATTAGCTGAGAGATTCAAAGCATGCCAACAATCTTTACTATTTAGTTTTGCCCACTTTGTGGCATTTTGCTCTTCGGTATGATGCTGAATTATGGAAAATCCTGCATTTCTGCAAGCAATCTTGAACCTCAATTAAGCTGCAAAATCACAGAAAGTATATGCCAGAAGATACTCGGCTAATCTGAATGCATTACAGGATTTGACCGGACAGACAAGCAGTAATTTCATTTCCAGGTCTATTTTGGTCTAAACCGAAGAACTCCAAAGCAGAGAGATGTGCGTTAAAAAAAAATCTCCGTATGCAAGGCTGGAAAGAAACGGCTGTATGCATATAAATACCTGTGTATAACAGGATTACACAGCTGAATTAGACAATCTAATTGAAAGCAGATGCAAAGATGACAGTGTACTGCATTCAAAAATGGCTTTTATTATTAACAAACATCACTGATTAATTTCACTGATTGATTTTTATCATTTCTCTAGATAAATAGCAGAGGGAGAGGGAGAGAGCGAGAGAGAGAGAGAGAGAGAGAGAGAGAGAGAGAGAGAGAGAGAGAACAGAACCAACACTGGTTTTCATATATTTCAGACTTTCCACATCTTTTCATGCATACAGACTCATAAAGAAATTCAGCGATCTTGTTACAGGAGCATTTTGTCACCCCGGGCTGTAAGCTACCTATTATTTCTTAGCCATGGGGGTTTTACACACTAAACAAAGGATGTTCCAACTGAGAGAGAGGATGTTTGAAATGTTCTGAACATCATACACTTAGTACTAAGCCTTCACCGTCTCTTTGATCTAGCCATACGTCAAGGCATGTAACAATTTTTCATATACAATATCATAAGGTATAATAAATTATGTGTACATTGCATGGCTAAAATAAGACTTGCAGGCTATTTTCAAACCAAACCCCCATAAAAACATAATGTGTTGCTTTGTCTTTGTTGCACTACTTTCAAAATCATTCCACATTGGTTTGTTCAGTGCATGTGTACTTTTATATATATATATATATATATATATATATATATATATATATATATATATATATATATATAAAACCATATATATAACCATATATATATAAAATGGTAACCATATATTCAAAAATGGAATTATAGTGAGGTCAGAGAATTAAACACCTGGTTACCTGTGGTCAGATTGTCCAGATGGTCAGAATAGTAGATTAGGGCAAATAAGGACACTAGAGATTTCTTGTCAAAGATCATTTTCAGAGCTTTCAGAAAGTATGACAATCATGCCTCCTTGTGGCCAAAGCTTGTACAATGACAAAGCAGATGAACCAAGAACAGCAGAGCAGAGTGGGGCTAGAAAACAGTTGAGTCTCAGTTTTAGACACACAAGTCTCAAGTTGAATGTCCGGTCAGTACAGGTAAGTATCAAGCTGGGTCTCAAAGCAATAGTGACAAGTCTCAAATCAAGTTCTGGGTCATGAACTATCCGTCCTGGAAAAGACAGCATGAATTTTTCTGTAGATTTACTCATTTCATCACCATGTCGACACTGAACACCATAAACAGTACAGAATCAGTAATAAAACCCATGAAATAGTCAAGTGTTAATAGCAAATGATAAAATATGAAATAAACAGCTTTATTATTTATTTATTACCTTTGGTACCTGGTAAATGGACAAATAAGTAAACACACTTGATGGACTTAACAATAATTTAAAACAAAAGCTAAAAAAATGAGTCCTCTATGCACTCACTCAACTTTTCAGTCAAAGCAGAAGGTAAGAAGAAGGTATACTGAGTCTCAAATCATCAAATTCTCATTTGGGAGATTAAGTCCACACTTAAAATACACTTAAAATACTCTTTTGTGTCACAGCAAAGCATTTCTTTTTCTTTTTTGTCCTTTGTGTGCTCTTGTGTCCCTCGGTGAGAACTCCTCGGTGAGACCGCTCCTTTTAAAACTAGAAAATTCAAATTAGAAACTGGCACGACATGAAAAACAGGATCACAGGAATCAGTGTAAACAGGCATTTACAAATTGTGTGTGTGTGAAAAGTGTGAAAACAATGCTAGCAGAAGTCATCATTTAGACAATCAGAATTTTATTGATGAATGGACCAAACTTTAAATAGTAGTTTTAAAAATAGGGTTTAAAATTAATTCTGTATTTTATCTCATGTAAATAGGAAACTCTTTGCTTTATTAGATGACCTTGATTTAACATTAGAGTTAATCATAATTGCACAATATTGTAACTTAAAAAAAAATATTTGATGCAATTTGAATATAAAACTGAAATTTTTAATGAAAAAAAATGATGAACAACTGGAACAGACCCATAGGCTGCTAAGTGAGGCTAAACGCTACTATTAGTTTGCCACTTATTGCCTCATTCTCCCGTTCAGACCTGAAAGCACCAGTCTGGCACCAAGACATTAGCAGTAAATTCTCAAAGCCCTGTAGTCTGCATGCTGGGGCCTCCACTGATTGACTAATTTGCCCAGCACATCCCACAGATGCTCAAACAAACTGACAGCTCAGGAACTTTGAAGATTATCTGGTC
Organism: Hepsetus odoe; assembly: GCA_017165825.1. Classification (NCBI taxonomy): domain Eukaryota; kingdom Metazoa; phylum Chordata; class Actinopteri; order Characiformes; family Hepsetidae; genus Hepsetus; species Hepsetus odoe. The sequence goes on along the minus strand of CM029379.1, from coordinate 10,130,661 downwards.
GCCCTTCCTTAAAGCTCATTTGGTGGGTCCTAATCACAACACACCAGGAACCCCACCCCACAGGACCTGCCATTTTTACATGCTTTAGATGTATTTAGATGCCCATTAGTCCAGCCATGACAAGCTCGTGTCAGATTTGCTTAAAGACTTTAGCTCGCTCATTCTCATGTTTCCATATCATCAACTGCAAAAAGTGATTGTTGACTTGTTGACTTTCACATGTGCTTTGATGAGGGCTGATTGGTGCATACAAGAAACGGTAATATCTGGTTATATGTTTGACTTACAACAGCATAACCTTTAGTTTTTGATTCTGAGCAATTTTTTAATTCAAATATTATCCTGAATGCAATTTTAATCAGAAATCATAATGTGTTTAGATTCCATATCCAGATTTCATTGCCTGTAACTAAAACAATATGCTTTCTTCTGATGTCCTCTTGGTGACGCTCTTGGTATTATATCAGCTCAGTAAAAGGAAACAGTTACTCCACTTCTATATGTCCTGAGCACACTCAGCCCAAGGTTTTCAAAAATACACCAGTAAATATGAAGATTACACACCATTCACAAAGTATTTAGTTACAAGAGTGAGGAACATGGCACACATTTAGGCTCTAAGGGTTTAAGGCCGTTCCATGAAATAGTTTTGATCTGCAGCCGGTCAATTCCTTCCTCTTTGAGGCAGATCCATATCCACCACTTACAACTTCTGTTCATGTAATTTAAATATTAAATATTCATTGGCTACATTTATTTCTGCATTCTAATGTTGTGGGAACATCATGGCACTCTTTTCTAGCTGCTTTATATGGTAATCTCAATTCGCAATACTCTGAAGACAGGGATTTGCTCTGAACATGAACGTGTGGTCAGGGTTGCTGTGAGCATCAAAGTAAAAGAGGTTATTAAAGTAAAATAAAAACCACAGCGTTTCAACATTTGTGGTAGAAAAGGCCTGTTCCTCCTCATTTTTACTTTTAGATGTCAGGTCTCCCATTATAATATCCGCTTCTGTGTTTGAATAATGTAGAAGGAATGGAGATGTTGATTTTTGGACATATGTAAAGTGATATAAAAATAAAAATAAAGTATTAGAATTAGTAGTTAGTGCTAAATTAGAAAAAATACACTTCGACCGTTTGCTTACTTTCATATATCGTCACTATTCACTGCGTTTTCTCATTATAAAAAGTCCTTTTTTAAAATATGTGAAACATGATGACTAAACCAATAGAAATGCTCCATGAGGGAACGTGGCTAAGCAGTGTTTAGGATTGTTGCGTCTCAAAGAGAAAGAGTTTGATTCCCAGGCTGGCCTTGGTCTTTTCTGTGTAATGTTTATATATTTTCCCCATGTCTGTGTGTGGGTGTTCTCCCAAAGTCCAAAGGCATGAATATCAGGTGGACTGGAGATTGATTGCCTGGTGTGAGTGTGAGTGTTTTTGTCTGTTTGTCTGGCCAGTGGCGGATTGGCAACCCATCCAAGGTGCTTAATCACCTTTAGCCTTTTGTGAGCTGATAGGCTCCTGCAAGAAAATAAGCACTCAGATAATATTAACATTATTAAACAGATACACATCATTTTTCACACAAGCAGGCAAGCTTTCCAGCACATCACAATGCATAGAGAAGCAAATACCTGCACAATAAAATAAGGAATTAATTTACATGACATTCACAGAATCATTTGGATACACCTAAACAAAGAAATCTAAAAATAACGAACAGGTAAAAAACGGAAATCTTTTCTTTGTCTTGGAGACTCAGTTGTAACTGCATTAGAACTTACCCCATCATGTAGAGGCTGCATTTAATCTAACTGGCTCTCACAAGCATCTTACACTGCAATATGGCATAAGTGTGTAGTATCACGGTAATCTAGACAGCACAAGTGTGCTTTTACACAACACTCAACCAAACCAAACAAAAAAAAAATCTATTAAGTGGCATTATAGTATCTAAGCAAGGCCTTCAGGATGAACCTTGAATCTGTCTGATGTCTGTCAAAAGACGAGATTGTTAAAAAGGAATGAGAAAATGACTGAAAGCACTTTTACCGTGAATATGTTTTACTACATTAAATATGAATTTTAGCCTGTGTTACTTTGTGCTTTTAAAAGTAACACATTTAAAGGGTTTAAACAACAAGTACAAAGTATCTTGTAAACTGGGGGTCAACAGATGGCTCTAAAAGCAGGTCATGTCATGCGCTGAAGGACTAACAGAACGCTTTAATGGCATATTTATGTAGACAAGAAAGTTTCACTTCTTTCATAGGCATTCATTAAAAGCTGTATTTGTGAAGCAGGCTGAAAGTAGTGCTGAGATGTGCCGGGGTTTAAACTGTATCTCTATAGGCACAGGTATCAGCAGACTGAAGCTGACCATAAGATGGCACTGTGAGACGAGGCCTTGGGTTTAGAAGCGAACAGTATTTATAGCAGGCCGGCATTAATAAAGATGGAGCCTATATTCCCCCAGGAAAAGACTTCTCTTCCATTCTTAATTCATCTGACTTACGCAAGTCTCTGGTGTTCACGCACTGACAGACCAGTCATGATGATATGTGGGATTTACAGAAACTGGGAAGACAGCACAAGCGTGTTGTGATTCTTGTGACATGAGAAAAACGGATGATGGGACTTTTTTTGTTTGTGCTTTGAATAAACGTGGCCTAGAACACTGCATTTTTGAAGCAATCTTTTTGCTATTCATTTGTTATTCTGTTAATTCCATGTGCAAAGGATGGTGGGGGAACGAACAAGGGCGGGCATTACATAAGCATCCAATGTACCTTACATAATGCAATCCAGAGTCTTGGAGAGCCTTTTCAAAGCTACGTACAAGAAGGAATGTGACGTGACTCTGCTGGGTGCAGTCGTAGCATATCCGGCCATATTAGTTCACATTAGTCTCCAGTCGCAGTACTCATAGGTGAAAACCTTTGCTTTTGTAAGACATGGTCTGAGAGAATAATAAAAAGAAAGAAAACCATCTAGAAATATTGATTGTATCAGAAGCCAAGAAAGAAGACTTTAAAAAAGACCAAACAATAATTATACAATAAGGAAATAACAAACAGAAATTTACAAAATCCTTTAAGCTTTTGAAAAATCTTAAAGAGCCCATATCATGGACTTTTTCTTTACTTTTAATAAAATAAAGAAATAAGAGCTCAAATGTCAACATTGCTTGAAAAACATACTGTTCACTCAAATTCCCTTCTTCAAAAAACGGCCCATTTTTGAATCCATGGTTTTGGCGATGTCACAAAAATCAGACACATGGTTACAATTGATTTCCTTTCCTGATTGTTTTTTTTTTTTCTTTTTTTTGGGTGGGGGAATCCAAGGCAGAGGGTGTGAACAGAAATCAATAAGGGGTGAGGAGAATAGTCAGTAAATATAAATTGTTATTCAGGGAAAAACAAAATCTAGGATATATGTTTAAGAACAAGAAAAAAATAATACTATGAAACAAAAATATATATAAATCTCACTGTTCAAAGTGCAAAAGGAGAATTTAAAACCACCATCTTCATATTGCAACCTACCAGTTATTAATTACTGATTTAGAAGGTAAAATCACTTTTTTCCAGCATTTTAATTAACTTAATTAACTGAGATCATCATCACAACCTTCTGACCTGCTCAAATTGCATGTGTCAGTGCACTAGAGAACTAAAAGGTGTGAAGACGATAAAACAACGGCCTTGACAGGAGTTTTTTGTGCGATCTCATTGGAGCAGACATGTTCATAATGCTTCAGCTGATTGCATTTATAGTTGATGTTCCAGCTCAAATTGAGACAACACGATTGGATATTCTCATTCAGTCCTGCTGCATTTGCAAAGACAAGGTTAACAGAGAAATATGTCAGCTTTCATCTTTCTCAAACAGATGCCGGGTTCTCAAACAAGAGTGAATCAACATTACAAAGCTGGAGTGAGATGAGAAAGAAATAGCTGGAGCTGTCACCATTTTGCAAGCCATTTTTATTCAGAAGCTCCTGAAGCATGACATCACCCCCCGTGCTCTCTGGATAATGTCTTTATCCGAGCCATAGCGAAGCAACAGCAGCAGCTCCTTTGCCCAGTTTGAACAGGTTTAAAATTTACAAGTTCAGGCGTCCTTTAGAGTAATTTTCTTTTAATAAAGTTCAAATATTAGATATTTTAGCTCAGAAAACTTGGGTTCATTTTTTCCTCATTAATTCATGCTGGGCCGACACTTGAACCTGACCCTCTTTGAATGTAAATAATCCTGCCCTACTGCACATAGAAGGAAGGTCTGCTTCTTACTGACTGCAATTAATCTCACCATAAAGACACTGTTGGGCCAACTGGTGGTTAATTACAAAACTCAAGCACAAAATAGCAGAATCAGCTGAAGCAGACAGGTTTTGGCTAAAATAAAGGTCTTCTAGGTGGGAAACTCTTTTTAATATCAGAGAGAGAGATAAAGAGAGAGCGGGAGAAACAGAGATAGAGATAGAGATAGAGAGAGGGAAATCTGAACACGGATCAGGTAACCTAACGCTTCACCCGTCCCTTTTCGATTGTGTTCAGACTGTTCTTTCAGCAAACAATCACCACTGTTAGAAAAGTCAATAAAGGTAAATTACACAGATTTTCCTGCATTTTCAGCAAAATGCAATAATTAATCCATCAGCCAAACGAGAATAATTTGATATCAAGAAGTAACTTGTGAACTCTTTCATTTAATATTTTCTATTATAAATGTCAGTGAACCTACACAAGTGGTTTCTGACATTTCTGATGCATGATGTAGATGATGTTTAAAGAGTGGTGTTAAATTTTTTTGATTGTTATGATTTCTCATCATTTATGATTTGGAAAATAACTGATACATGGACTTTTAAACTCAGCATCAGGCAGGGTTTTCACTTTCTGTGAGTGTGGTAATGTTTAGCAGCATTAAACTATTCAGATGGTTCCTAACAACACCACTATGAACAATTCTGACTAGATACGTTTAAACAAATATAAATCTATTTAATCTTTCCTTTTCAGATCATGTAAATCTTGAAAACAGTAACATGCACTTAACCACTTTAAACGAACAGATATTCCACAGTAATTAGCTTCCCCAAATTAGATTTTCGGTACAATAGCAAACATTAAAAAATATCTGAAAATGTTCAGACTCGTTCAATAATGTTCAGGAGCCATTGAGTGCTGGACCTCAGGCTGAATAGAGGAAAGTTTAAATGGAGGTCTGAATCAATTTGATATTTTTAGGTGCACACTAGCAATTTATAGTCTCCAGCATATCTTATTGATTTTAAAGTTTTGTTTGACAGATTGCTGAACAACACTGAGCAGTAGCTTCTAGTTTTCAGTTCCAAAGCACATTGAACTTCTTGTAAGGCACCCGATGGGCCATGTTTTGTTCTCTTTGGTTTAAATCTCTATTTTGTTTGCCTGAAGCATGGTGACCACTTCACTTCCTGAAGGTCGAAGGCATACAGCTGAAAAGAGAAACCTTTTACACAAGCTCTGAAAGAATGGGATACCTAGCACATATTAAACCTAAATGTTTAAATTTTTGATTCCTATATACATTGAGACATTGTATAATTTGTTTTATGAAATATGTCATTGTGTGTCCATGTGTTGAAACATCTATATAAAGCTCCAATATAACTACAAATGGTAGGAAAGCATTCAATTAGTCAGTCAGTCATTTTCTGCCACCTGTCCCAAGCAGTTTCGCGCTGGAGTCCGTCCCAGCTCACACAGGGCGAAGGACAGGGGACACACCTTGGACAGGTCGCCAGCCCATTGCAGGGAGGAGCATGACCGGGCAACCTGTTGGGAAGGGGTTTGAACCCCTGATCCTCTGATCATGCAGCCAACGCCCTAATCACTAGGCCACCGCTGCCCCAGCAGGCAGTTATTCAGAATCATTCAGAATCATTCAGAAATGCTAAAAATGAATAGTCCTCCACAGTGACCCCCTCAATACACTTTTTTCACTTATACATTTTAGCCATGTCCTGCCAAGGGTTAGTGAATCGCCCTGCGTCTTTGTGTAAATAGCGATTCTTGTTTTCTTCCATTTTGGTGCCAATAGTATGAAAAGCACTACCACCACTGGGTCCCTGAGCAAGACCCTTAACCCTGAGTTGCTCCAGGGGGACTGTCCCTGTGATTAGGACATGGAAGTCGCTCTGGATAAGAGCGTCTGCTAAATGCCGTAAATGTAAATGTAAATGTAAAACATTATAAACACTTCTGCTTGTTGCATTCTAAGGTTGTGACCAGTTTTATTCACACATGCACTCAATCGGACATTCATCAGAGCCATCAGACATGGAATTTGTGCTAAATGGCTCAAAATGTGAAGTCAGTTTAATGCCCAGTCTGACTGATATGGACACATTTCCACACAGGTAATGTCTAGAAAAAGAATTGTAGTGTATGTGTGAAAGTTGCTTGACACTTAAATATCTGATGAACAGAATTTGTTGTTTCTAGGTGCATAAAAAGAAAATTACAACCACAGTAACAGTTTAACACTTTCACAGGATAACAGGTTTACTAGAAGAAATGTGGTGGTGGTGGTAGGACGCTCACCTATGGACCAAGCAGTCATAGGTTTGAATCCCACCTCCAGAACTACCACCATTGGGTTTCTGAGCAAAACCCTCAACACCAAATTGCTGTAGTTAGGATCTGCAAGTCGCTCTGGAGAAGAATTCATTACTCAAATGTGTCAGCACATAATCATTCAACTAGCACACTGTAGAGATCTTCTAAATTAGATTATCTCGTTTCAGATTTAAATTTTAAAATCTTTTCAAATAAGTAGAAAATTGTAGATGTAATCTTACCTTGGAGGCTTTTGCAATGCATTAGATTTCAAATGCGCAAACCATAAAGGCTAGTGTGGTACTTTACAGCTTGTGAATTTGAGACACAATTGATGAAGACACTTTCTATTGATTTATTTATTGCTCTGCTGTTAATTGTGCATTTTTCAGGGGAACGCAATGAATAATCCTTCCTTTTTATTTATTTATGGGGGCCTTACATCAAAACGGCTGGAGAGGAAGTTCAGAGTAAACTGTAAAGCAAAACAATGGCTTTGTAACACTGAAAGAAAATTAAAGAGGGATGCTCTTTCAAAATTTCTGTGTAATTATATGGTTCAGACGTAAACACAGCTATTCAGAGTGCTTTGATGGGAGATGAGAGACTTACAGAATTAAAGTAACTCACAGTGGTGATGATAGAAAACAGACATCTAAAGATTTAATGCTCTAAGAGACTCATTCACAGATCATTTGCATGAAATGGTTATGAATTAACACATAGTTTTGAGAGAAGATTTTAGCCTGAAATCAATTTATGACAGGGAGGTACATTCAGGGTGCTTTGAGCCAGAATATCAAGGTTTTTTTCAGATTTTATAAAGTTATGAAAGTCATTATTTGTCATTGTGAAACGCAGCACAGCACACAGGCAGCTACAATGAAATTCATTCTCTGCATTTAACCCACACACACCAAGCAGCAGGGGGCAGCTGTGTCCAGCACCCAGAGAGCAGTGATGGGGACAGTACCTTGCTCAAGGGTACCTCAGGGCAACCAAATATTCCCTGATTCGGACCCATGACCTTCCGATCCTGGGGCCTAGTCCCACCCCCGCCCCAAATGTTTTGATCCCTGCCTTGGCCGGGAATGGGATCTGGGTCTCCCGCGTGGGAGGCAAGTATTCTTCCACTAAACCACCAATGCTTGCACACAAGTACAGTCAGGAGTGGGATCTACCACAACCAACATTCCTTAGAGAAACTAAGACAATATGTTGCTTAACTGCTGCGTTTTGGAGAGTAAACAAAATGGCTACATTTATGCCAGTGTGTATTGCGAAACATGCAGATATTTATAACGTGGACTGGATTGCCCTTTAGGGAAAAAAAATCAGGCATAAGAGTCTCAGTGATTACCGCCTAAATCACATCAGACATTGTTATGAAAATAAAAGAAAGCCTACAAGACAGAGCTGTGGAGTGACACGGCAAAAGAGCCTATTAAGAGTCTCTGAAGTCGTTGACCTAATCAGATTTAAATTCAGTGACCTCCTGTTAATATTTCTGGCTCAAGCTGCATTGCTCCAGATCCCAATCTATACCATGAAATGTGAAAGAACCAAGACCTGGAGCGTATGTATTAACAGTAATCATGCTGTAATTCACACTGAAACCTCTATTATAGATAGGTTCAGTTAAAGTAACTGCACAAAAAAATGAATAAATAATCCCTTCACAACCTGATTCTTTAGTATAGGGAAGCAGCTCAGATATTGTTAATGATAAACTAAACCATAGTGTGTTGGCACTTAATGTCCCAGCAGTTCAACACTTACTGTATTGATGATCATAGTGAAAAGACTACGTACACAACAGTTTTAGGATTTAACTGTATATTTCAGAACTGATTGTACCATATGATGGTCATCATGAATTTGCATTTGATCATTTTCGATACACAGAACACTGATGTAAGCTTGTATTTCAGGCTAGCATGGTTCAGCACTACCCACATTTAATCGGTTACAGAAAAAACACTCACGCAGGACTATGCGTCCAGAAACAGTTAATGAGTGGACCGAATAGAAGCTCATGGACTCTGACAATAATGAAAGAAGCAGGCCGTTGTGCTAAAGGGTGGGTTTTGTTCAGGCAGAAGCTGTAACAGCAATTTTTAAACAAGCAAGACATTTAGAAACATACAATTGTAATAAAAACATGACATTTTTAGGTCATAATGCAAACATAATGCTTCTCCCACAGGCAATCGACATTTCAAATCAGGTATTGCTATGTATCAAGTCAAACTGTTAAAAAAAAATCATTAATCTGGTTAATTAAAAAAGTGCAAGGACACTACAGTATAAAATACATGCCGCTGAGACAGCAACTCTCCATTAATTTAACTAGACAGACACACAAGTGGAACAACCACATTTAAATATGTACTATATTTCTACTGTAAATATAAAACTTTGAACCTAGAAGAGACACGCCTGTGATATACTTCAAAGCTGAGCCTCCCCCGGTGTCCCCCGGTTTTTGCTTTGCCCAACAATTATGTGAGTGCTTTCTGAGTCTTTGGACCTGCCAAGTGCGTATGTGTTAAGCCACTCTTCCCAATTCTGCAAGTTTTATTACTTCAAACCTGACAAAAAAATAACCATTGCTGTGATGATGCATGTAGATCACGTGTTTTATGTGTACATCATAACAGGGTGCACTGATCCAAAACACTGCTTAACTTACATTTCTATGCTCTCCATTTCCAAGTCCTCCAAAGTATTGTCTGAATGGGAAATCATGATGAGTTTTTCTTTCTTTGAGTACTGTCTAACCATACCACAGCCCAGTTCATTGGAGGCACCTTCCTCCTGGATTAGGGGAGTTTCTGAAACTGTCCCTTTGGACAAAGCATCAGCAGAACTCCCTTGACTAAATGTTAGCACATCTGTGGACTCAAAGGACTCTCCTCCAAGGCCCTCAAGCTTGGTATAGCCTCCACTGCTTAGGCCCTCCAACCGAGGACAGCTGAGTCGTCTGTATCTTTCATTGTGCCAGTCTGAGGGGGTGGAAGGGCAGATTCCCAAGTCAATGGATCTGGAGTAGTCTGAGAGGGCACTGAGGGAAAGGTGAGAGCCGGTGACCTTGGGGCCAGGTGATGCAGGGATCAGCTGCACCTGTGAGCCCTGAAGAGAGATGTGTGGCATCCCATGCAGGCTGCCACTGCTTTTGTAAACCTCCACAGAGTCCTGGGAAAGGACAGTGCGAGTTTGAACGGTTTCCTCTTGTTCTTTGGTAATGCTTCCAGATGCTGCAAGAGACTCCAGCTGACGGCGAATTGCATCTGCATCCAAACACTCACTTCTTACCTCCCCAGTTTTGTCAGAACCTCTTCTGTTTCCTCCTGCTCGCTGGTTCAACTTGACCATTGGCAATGTGAAAGCATTGACTGAGGTCATGATGGTTTTTGTTGCCCATTGCGTGGGCTCTTGTGCTGATTTGGTGATTCTGTGTTGCTCTCTGTAGATGCTATAGACTGTCTCTGAGAAGGCGTGCCTATCCTCAGTTAAATCTTGCAGCTGGTCACTGGATGATCTTCTGGATGGAGGCAGGCTGCCCTGTTCCTGTTTGAAAGAACCTGAAGATGGCCAGGAGCCCTTTACTAGCATAGCAGCACTAAAAATTGAGCCTGTTTTTCCTTCCATCTCCTTCGATTGTGCATAGTTCACAAATCCATTGAGTGAAGCATTGTCCTTGTTTCGCAAACTGTGAATATCAATGACCGTTGAATAAATATCTCTAAGGTTGATGATTTTTGTCTTTTTGTCCCTGTTTTCATGAAGCACCGCATTGGCACAAATGAACAGGAAGATCCCAATACCCATAATCAAAGGTCCAAACACTTTTAGCTTGTCTGAATACAAGTGTCTCTTCAAAAACTCAGCAAAGGCACCTAATTTGGGTGAATCCTCGGCTGTACTATTGGAATGATTTGAGCTGACAAGGTCTTTATTTAAGTTATAAACAAGCTTACCATTTTCAGTCCAGTTCACCGACTGTGCTCTGCTGTCAATGGTTCTCTCCGGTTTTTGTAAGCTGTTAGCTATCTGAAGCCCAGGATACAGCGGGCTCTCTTTTGGCCAGTAACCCAGCACAGCCAAAGCAATCCCAACAAGCAGCACGAGAATACCAATTGCAGCGACCAGTCCAGAAATGGAGCAAAGCTTCAGTTTGCCCTTCACTACCACCACCTCGTTCTTTCTCTTCTTCTTGGCTTTCCTTTTGCGCTTGTTCTCTGCTCTGTTTTTCGCACGGAGGGAGTCTTGGCGTCTGGCTGAGATCCGCAGAAGACCTCCAGTGGCAATCATAATGAGGCCAGAGCTGGTGATCAGTTAATCTTCCTGAATTTGACAGAAAGAGAGAAAAGCAATTAGACAGAGACTGGCATTAAGCTGAAAGCCTAATGCAAGAAAAATGAGGCACCTGCAGTGTTTAGAAGTTGTTTAATATGGCAAGGGTCTGCAATACAGACCCTTTCCATACACAGATGATAGGTACCATTTGCATGTGGCATTGAAATTGATAAATATGATAAACACAAAGACATAAATTATGAACGCACATATATGAATGTCTTTCACAGCATATTGATATTATGCAAAGAAATCTATGCATTTTTCTCTTTTTACAGTTTTCTAAATCATTTGAACTTAACAGACTACTTTAACAGGCCATGAAACCTTTATGATCAACAGCTTAAAATAAATGATCCACAATGTTTAATAAAATTGTCAAGAGGTATCGCGATAAAAGCATTACAATAGATTGGCGATCTGTTTAATGTTTACCTTTATACTAAGTATGATTATTTATATGGTTCATCTGATGAAGCACTACTCAACAGCAGGCCAGGGTTTTTTCATTTTATTATTATTATTATTATTATTTTATTTCATTAAACAGCAATAAAATGTTGCTGCAGCTGGTAGCCATCCCAAGCCTTTAGTCCAGCAGCAGCTCACTGTGTGGCTATTTGTCAGCACACAGCACAAAGTAAACCTAAACTTACACAGTGTAGCAGTGGGCAGCCAAATCCAACGCCTAGGGTGCAGTGATGAGTGCGGTACCTTGCTCAAGGGTACCTCAAGGCAACCTACTGCTCTCGGACTTCAATCCACAACCTTCCGATTATGGGGCCTAGTGCCTAACTACTAGGCCACTGCTGCCCCACTGCAACAATGATTTAGACTCTACAGCAGCTTTCCGCCTTGAGCTTTCTGCTCCAGCAGCTGTAAAGCAGCAAGAGCCTCCTGCTCCAGCTGTGGCCAGCCTAGGTGCCCCAGTGGAGGATACTGTTGAGAGTGCAGCCAGCGCCTCCTTGTGCAGCCAGCAGCTCCCATTGCTCTGGAAAATACCTTCAGAATCCCTGCTGCTATGCGAATAATAAATAAAAAATTTGAATAAAAACTAGGACTTACTCTATACTTACAGCCAAACCATTTTTCACAGAGGGTAGCCAATCAAGGAAAAAAGTTATTAATATAGTATGTATGAGCACAGTGTAGAAATGGTTCAAATGCTATTTCCTTTCTATAAACCAACATAAAACATTTCTGAGAAAACATTCAGGACAACTATCAGAAAAAAAAAATCATATGGGTTTCCTTTTTTAAGATTTTGAGGTATTGATTGAGAAAGACTTTTTTCTTCTCTATGAGGCAAAAAGGCAAAGAGGCAAAGATGTAATGGCACTATATATCTGTGAATGTGGTGTAGTGACACGGTCCCTCCTCCCTGTAGAAACACCAGGAAATTAGATAACAGGTGTAGCCCAGGAAAATGTAGGTAAATAAACAGGTAGCCAGTCAGATGTGACTATACTCTATACACATGCTTTATGGATAAAAAGGCTAAATACATGGCATTGCTTTGTATGGAGGTACATTTTGCTTTGAGTGATAGGATTCTTTATCTGCCAGTTTATCAGAGAACTCTGGAAGGCAGGAGGTTAGTGTTCAACAATATTGTGCATCAGTTCAGATGAAAAAATGGAAAAAACACAAAGAAAAGTACAGAATTACTTGAAGGTTCATGCAGCCTTTGCTTGCAGTACTCATGGCACGTCTACAAGAAAAAATATTTCAGGCATGCTCACATACAGGACAAGAACAAAGCGGACAAAATCTGAGCCAGCAATTTGAAGTCCGAGGAAACATGGATGCTCGTTGTTCTAAGGAGAGAACTGGCGAAGGGCTTTCCACCGCGTTTCTAGAAACACCTGAAATGAACAGGTGAAAATCTAAGACATGGATCTGTTCACGGACCTATTCTCTTTCTAAAGGAACACTTCAACCATACGTGCTAGAGCTGGTAGTAACCAGATGGCATGATATAACTGATAATAAATATAATCAGCTACAGACTGAATTTTTTTTTTTTTAATAATATACAATTTGCTAATTGGGTGTAATAAAATAAAATAAATAAGTAAATAAATAAATGAAAAATAATATGAAACATACCCTTTGCAAAAATGCTTGATCAACGTATCTCTGCAAATGTAGCAGATTGTTTCTGTTAAGTTTTTGAAAACTTTGAAGTTTAAAAAAATGAATTCTTAACAAATTAATATTGGCTTAAACACTCCTCTGCAACACATAGGAGAGATAAATGAGCTTCCCTTAAACAGCATCTGGCCCACAAACAGATGGCAACCAGAAACACCTGGAGCTTCAGCTAATGATAACAGACAGGCTGCATCACACACTGGCTCACAGGAGCAATCTCATCACTTATTCTCTCTCTGATTTCATAAACTTTTTGAGTAAACAGAACAACGGAGATTTAAGTGAGTCACTGCTTACATATGAGATGAGACTTTAAAAAGTCTGTGGTGAATTCGAAACTTGGGAAGCAATTTCGCAATCTTAACAGTTGTAACATTTGCACTTGCACAATTTAAAGATCTAAATAAAGGAGACGGTCACCGTGATAGAACCAGCACATAAAAACGAATGCATCTTACATAGTATTAAGTACATAAGAATGACATGAGGAAAGCTATTTTCACATGCAACATCATTTCTGTTATGGTAAGATCAATACATTGGGTGTCCCATTAGTTTATTGGCATTGGTGAAAACTGCTGATAATGACAGAGCTCACAATCTCCGTGTGAAACTTACACAAGAGAGCAAATCAGACTGAACTGTATGTGCCCATACAACACTATCATGGTTAAAATAACTATAAAAATATTATAATTAGATCCCTCGCAAATATTATTTAGCGTAATATCAGTTTATATGATCTTTTTTGCAGTTGTATTTCACAATTCACAACTGGCAGCAAATTCATAAAATATGAATAAAAATGATGTCAGTTACTGAGATATTTACACCCTTCATATTAGTCAGGGCTAAAATATTACATCATGATATAAAAAATTAGTAGCCAAAGTAAACATATTTTGATGATTCATGTCTTTTTATCCTGGAAACACAATCCTAGTTCTTCAAAATTCCCATCCACTAAAAATGTTCCATTTAAAGGTTTCACGCTTCAGTTACATTGTGTTCACTATAATTCCCAGGAGTAACGATAACTGTGACACATTTGTTGCTAAAGATTATTTCTGAAGGACAGATTTGTTCTCTTTGAATACATTTCAATTAATGGCTGGAATTTTCTCATTTTTCAGTGCGAGTTGAAATTATTTCACCAAAACGTGGGTTTGTTTAAAGCCCTTTTTTAAACAAGTGGTGCCAATATACTATGACTGTATTTTTTTTTTTTTAAACTATAGAAATTTTAACACTACAAAAAAGTTTCTCAAGCTGAGCCTCGGTAGCTAAATCTGAGTCATTTACTGCAACAAAATCCTTATATTGCTTTTCGATATGGAGTGCTTGACGGAAAACACATACTGGGGTTTCTAAATCAATGTCCATTAATGCTGAATCAGCATGCCAATCTAAACAACCGCTACCGGATTTACTTCATTCTGGAAATACAGGGGCCATTTTTCTTAATATGTGGTGATGAAACAACTGCCACGGGGCAGTGTTCATAAAAGATTTTCCATATTTTGGTCTAAAGTAATGGTCCATCTCATAGTAATTATGAGATGTTATAATGTTCATAGTTATAATGTTCTTTTGAGAGCAAACGGGTTAAATATTCATGCTTTCTGTTCAGTTCCAAATATAGTCATCTGACAGAATGAAACCCACAGTCCAAAATGTCTTTTGTATAGCACTGAGTTTTCAGAGCATCTGTGGCTTGGACAGTGAGTTGAAAGCGGAGAGGGAGAGAGAGAGAGAGAGAGAGAGAGAGAGAGAGAGAGAGAGAGAGAGAGAGAGATTGATTCTTGGCAACAGCAGATACCAATAACCATCTGAGGTTGATCTCTTGAACAGTACTGATGGATTACTTTGCGCTGGAAGAATCATGGCACTATTTTATCCCTCACAATTTATTGCTCCCATGCTTCACTGAGCGGCAAAGATGGGACAAACCTCTGCATCTCATAATGGAAATAAGTTATAAGTACTGTTTTGACAGAAGTACATTTTAGTGTAGTTTCTCATGAAAAAAAAAATCTCCATGTAAAAGCCTTACAGAACTTCAGCAGATTGTTTAAAAACCATTTCTTAATTGTTATGAGAATATACACTCTATTACCAATTTTTGTAGATTCCTGTTCCTGCTCTGAAACACACTTTTGCTGCTGTACCATTCTCTTCTGGTCGGGAAAAATTTTGATACTGGAATATAATTGCAAAGGTTGCATTTGCAACAACTAGTCATGTCAGGTATTGATTTAGAAAGATTAGTTATGGACCACCAACATCCCTCTAAATCATCCCGCTGGAGGATGCTCGGTGGCTCTTCAGTTCCACTGCTCCACAGTCCAAGGCTCAGGGGCTTTATACGACATTATGTCAAGTCCATTATTGGCAATTACTTCATATTAAACAGTCTTGCGCACACACATGTCATGTTATAATAAATCTAACAGGATACTTTTTTTCACTTAAAGGAATCCCCATTTGAACCTGGTCCTCTCATCGCATAACAGATCAGTCTACTGATGCTGCAGAAGGGGGAATGATAATGCTGAGAGCTGAGGTTCAAAGGTTTGTCTAGTTTCTCGCTGCATCAAAGCAAACAGCCGAGAACCAGTGTAAACAAAGAAATGAGGTGTGCGATCATGAAAGGCGTCAGAGGGGCCTGACACATATCGACATTTAACGGATGCAGTCGATGGCAAGGATTTTATAGGTCACAAAATGACATGCACGCAGTCTGGATGTATATCTGAAGATGAGGACAAGGACACAAAAGAGCAGAAAGGTCTAGCTAACAAGGTGCCACCACAAATGGACAAAATGAGAAAAAAAAACAATAGAGCAAAACAGAGCTGAGAAAAAAAAAGAGCTGCCAATGATGTTATGTTGTCAGTGACATTACGCCCTGAAATAGCTCAAGCAATCACAGTCCACAATCGAGTCCGCATCGAACAGGGCTCATTGAAAGCAATCCCAATTGGCACATTAAAGGTAATGGAAGCAAACATGAGAGAGGATGAGATCTGAGATCACTCACAAAACCTATTATGTGTGAAACAAATATCAGCCATATGCGGTGACTAGATTAGGAAAACAGAAATGAAGGGTCATGGAGAAAAATATATGGTCCAAATTTCAACTGGCTTGGAACGTCTACATTTAACTGTGTTGGAACAACTATGCTTTCAAAAATGAGGGTGCCAGAAAGCATTCTTTGGATGAATCCATGGAACAACTTTGTTCAGAAATGAGGTGTTTGACAAACCTTTTGACAGGGGGCAGCTAGCTGCACGGTGTGTATGGGTAAAAAGCAGAGGCTGAATTTCGGTGGGGCTCACTGTGTGCTGTGCCTTACTTCACAATGAAGTGAAAATAGATACTTTCACTTTTAAATTTCACAAATGGGAAAAGCAGTTATTTTGGTAAAGAACATGTACATTTTCTCCCATTCAGTCTCACATATCTTATATATCTTCACAAGTCTTGTAGAACTACTGTTCTTCTATGCTATTGCTCGAAAAATCCTTCGCGTGCAGCTTTACAGGTTTCTGAGCTTTAATTTTGAACTTTATCTATAGAGCTCGTAAACTGCATATAGATGAGCATCACATTACCTAATTACAGGAAACACCTTTTCACTTCAGTAACAGTCTTCTTGATTGTCAGACAGGGATAAAATGGAAAATACTCCACTATGCAATATACTTAACCTGCAAGCACTATAGTGACAAGGTGACTCCAGGTCCAGTGATGAGCTCATATGGAGTCTAATGAGCAGTGAAATGTGCCCAAGTAAGGAACACGGTCATTAAACTAACAATTACAGTGACTGTACGGTTCTAAAGACTAAATCAACACACTCAGCACCCAAGAGGAGGCTGCTGCAGTGAGCTAATGTTCAATAGTGACTCACCCTGCTGTCAGAATCTATGGTATTATGATATAAGTACCTGTACCATGTTATGAGCTATAAAATGTTATGAGTGGTAAAATAGTTCTCTTCACACTGTAGGAAATTATATTGTGGCAAATTAAATTTTGCTCTTTAATCCAGCTTAATTAGCTTCAGATTGCTGAAAAAGATTATTATTTTTATCAAAATCTTTATTTTAATTGATCATTTAAAGACCTTGTATCATAAAACATTCATATGTAAAAACTGTTCAAAGTTTTGAAACATATTGTCCACTCCATAGTCTATACAGTCCACAGACACTGGAAAACTACAAAATCATTCTTTTTTTTTAAAAAAAGGTTATATGATTGTAATTTAAAATAAGCAAAAATTTCTGCCAATGAAATAAGATGAAGCATCCCGAGGTAAACTGGCTGAAATAACATTGCAACATTATTATAGCAATCTTAGATTTATAATGGTCTTAGCTGATAAGATGTCTTGATTGCAGAGCATCTGAAAATTTGTAGCAACAGTGTGAATATATCTGAAAATTAAGCTACAGTGAACCTGGAAGATTAAACAAAAACTAAACAGTCAGCTTGTACAGATGTTAACCAGCAGCTTGTTCATACCCAGTGCACTGATATCAGTAATTGCGGTCTGTATCTCTTCACTTGGCATCGTATCAATGCAGGTCAAATAATCCATCTGATCTGTAAATAATATGTATATCAAGTATAGTCTAGAGATTACTGGAAATTAATCCAATAGGTGTTTTGATTTTAAAGATTATACTGGTGTCTCAGTGGAGAAAAAAAAAAAAATCAGAAGTAAGGTTATGAGCAGGGTGTTCTGGCACCCAAACCAAAGACATTTAATCACAGATTTCTTCTCCACTTGGAGGTATGTCCACATGATATATACAAGTTATAAAATGAAATTAAAATATTAAAATAAAACCATTCTTCTGTACTGCCATAGCAGTTAAAAACCAAAGTATCATCCAAACACAAAGCACAACGCTAAAGCAGATAAATCCCTTTGACTTTTCCATTTAAAAGAGAGGAGAGGAAATAATAAGCAATGCCTTATATAGCTTATATAACTTCTAATACTTGGAGGAGAAAAGTTTTCTTTTCTTTCAAGACAATAAATGCCTAGCATTGATATTTGGCACATCCATCATCAGGGGCGTTGCAGAGAGATTCCTCTCATATTTGTCTTTGCTGGCTAGTGAAGCACGCGGCCGATAAATTGTGAGGGATAGAAACTGTGCCATAGTTCCTCCAGCACAAAGCAATCCAACAGTGCTGCTCAAGAGATCAAAAATAGGTGGGGGGGGAAAAAAAAAAAAAAAAAAAAAAAAAAAAACTTTTTTGTTCAGTTGGCTGTTCAGTTTAACCACCATGGTTTGTGGTACAGCTCTGGAAAATGCTGAGGTCAGACATGCATTCAAGGCTATACTTATTTCCTTCCATAGATCAGTGCAAATAGTAGATAACTAAACCAAAAAATAAAATAAATTGTGATCTGATCCTCCTTTGCTGCAGTAATAACATTTATTCTCCTAAAAAGCTTTAACTTAATTTGACTGCATTCATGCACAACAACACAGTCAGGTTAGGGACACTCTTAGTGGTGGTTACTGTCGTTGAATGTCTTAACCAAATTACTGGAGTCAAAAGCACTAAACTATTTACTGAAGAGTAAGTTCTCAATCAGGGAGCCAACAGTGGTGCTGCTGTGAAACATATCAGTTCTGCTTAGTCATTTTTAAATTGTGTTACTTTATTAAATCTACTTATTGGCTTTATGTAAAAATTATTATTTAAAACGGGTCAGTTGAACCATTGGTACTGTATAGTACAATGTAATGTGTGCTTAGAAGTGGGGTTTATGCCTCTCGTGTTAACAGACAACACACTGGACATGATGATCTAAGGTTCATGTGTGGTTGCATTAAAGCGTCCTGTTCTACTGGCAATGGCTTTTGATGTATATTTTATTGAGGCACCTGAAGCAGCTTTCAGGGCAGTGGTGTAGTCCTAATTTCACGATGCATGTATTTCTTTAGCCACTGGCATTCTTGAATTTTTTTGAACCCTTCTGGTCAGTACGGTGCCTTAGGCATGCCTGCCTGAAGTACCCTAAAGGCGAATCTCAAAACAACATGTCTTACACCTACAGAACCTCACACCTACAGTCCTACAGAACCTCACACCTACAGTCCTATAGAACCTCACACCTACAGTCCTATAGAACCTCACACCTACAGTCCTATAGAACCTCACACCTACAGTCCTACAGAACCACAGTCCTACAGAACCTCACATCTACAGTCCTACAGAACCACAGTCCTACAGAACCACACACCTACAGTCCTACAGAACCACACACCTACAATCCTACACAACCACAGTCCTACAGAACCTCACACCTACAGTCCTACACAACCACAGTCCTACAGAACCTCACATCTTCAGTCCTACAGAACCACAGTCCTACAGTCCTACAGAACCACAGTCCTACAGAACTACAGTCCTACAGAACCACACACCTACAGTCCTACAGAACCACAGTCCTACAGAACTACAGTCCTACAGAACCACACACCTACAGTCCTACAGAACCACAGTCCTACAGAACTACAGTCCTACAGAACCACACACCTACAGTCCTACAGAACCACAGTCCTACAGAACCACACACCTACAGTCCTACAGAACCGCAGTCCTCCAGTCCCACAGACCTACACCACTACAGCGGAGCAGTGTGGAACATTGAGCCCCAACAGAAGCAGTTGCCTCTCTCTACCTCTCTTTGCCTCTCTCTACCTCTGTCTGTATCCTACTTCTCTCCGTCTCTCAGGGTCTCAGTCTCGGATTTCTAGAGGAACAACATGTCTTATGGACGGTGCATCTAATGAACTACGTCCCTGTCCGATGCAGATGTTTGTTTGAGTCCTTCATGTCTGCATGTATAACGTTGCTACTGCAGCAGCACTTCAAACGCTGCTGACCCTGCTGGGTAATGTACAGTATCC